>CM054150.1:32592146-32622146 GCA_028751875.1 Rapana venosa
TGAAGCAGAAGAGGAAAAATCTTAGGTTTGAAATGATGGTGATGGTGGTTAGATGATTGTAATAATGATGGTGGGGGTGGAGTCGGAGACAGCGACGGT
This sequence comes from Rapana venosa, assembly GCA_028751875.1. NCBI lineage: Eukaryota > Metazoa > Mollusca > Gastropoda > Neogastropoda > Muricidae > Rapana > Rapana venosa. The sequence goes on from CM054150.1 coordinate 32,592,246, forward strand.
GATGATGGTGGCAGTGGTAGTTGCGGTGATGGTGATGGTGATGGCGGGGATGGTAGCGGTGGGAGGAGGTAGGAAGGGGGGAGGGGAGGGGGGACATTGCCGAGGAGTAATTTGTGTGCGCGATGTGGCGTGAAGCAGTACTTAAGTGACTGCCAGAAGCGATGCCATCCAGCATGGTCAGAGAAATGATGATCGTGAGGCCAGCAGAAGAACAAGAGGGGGGCTGGTGCCAGAGTTATGGTTTGTACGTCCCTGCCTGAGCTATTGGCCACAATAAAAAGTGTGTGTGTGTGTGTGTGTGTGTGTGTGTGTGTCGTGCGTGCGTGCGTGCGTGGTGTGTGTGGTGTGTGTGTGTGTGTGTGTGTGTGTGTGTGTGTGTGTGTGTGTGTGTGTGTTTATCTTTCTGAAAATGACGTTTACTTAAAGTGGTCGTTGAGTGATGGATGAGTGACTGGGGTGAGTGGGTGGGTTGGTTTGGTGGGCGGATGGATGGATGGGTGGGTGGATGAGTGTGTATAGGGCGGGTGAATGGATCGATGTTTGGATTCTCGGGTGTGTGGTTTTGATTGATTTACTCTTTTGAGCTATGTTTTAGTCTTGTCTTGATATGTTTTCTCTCTCTCTCTCTCTCTCTCCTCTCTCTCTCTCTCTCTCTCTCTCTCTCTCTCTCTCTCTCTCTCTCTCTCTCTCTCTCTCAATTTCTCTCTCTACCTTTCCTATTTCTGTTTATTTATTTATTTATTTGTGTGTTTGTTTGTATGCTTGCTTACAAGTATAAATATTGGCGTTATTTGAGTATTGGTCTTATTCCTCTGCTGATTATTTTGTAATTTTATTTTGGGCTTTATTCTAGGTTTGGGGTTAGCGTTATTTTGATTTGGTTGAAATACATAGATCTATGTCTGTATTCAGAAAGTGCACTTACCGAACAGGTACTTGATAAGAGCACCAACAAGCCAAAAAGCTTAGGGCCACCTCAAGACTTTTATATTTGACTCATTAATTTGGCAGCTGGTAAACATAAAAAGAAAATCAGTGTAGGATTTTATTTACATTGTTGTTGTTGTTTAATCTAAGCTTTTTTTTGGTCAATATTTTCTTCCATTAAAATTTGGTACTTTTTTTTTGCATTGTTATTCTCCCGCTCAGTTAAGTAAGTTTAAAATCATTTATCTTTTTTTTAAGCTTACCTGACATTTTTTTTATATTACCGTTTGTGAGGTGGGTTTTTCTCGTTTTTTTTTCTTACTGTTTACTATTCTTGGGGCCTTTGTTTCTGCTTTGTTTTAACTGTTCCCCCTTGTCTAAGCTGTTGTCTGAATTTCTTTTCTTTGGCTTCTGTTTCTCTGTTTTCCCTTTCTCTTAAATTCTCTTGTTCTTCGAGTTCCTTTGGTCCAGATTGACTCTTTTTCGTGTTTCTAATGATTTGCTCTGTAAGTTTGCTCACATACATACACATACACACACGCATCAGGCACGCACGCACACACGCACGCACGTATGTACGCACGCATGCACGCAAACACACACGCATGCACGCAACACACACACACACACATACTCCCCTCCCCCCCCCCCCCCCCCTCTCGTCTAATATCACTTTAAGTGAACAGACGTAAAATCGAACACACACACACACACACACACACACACACACTCACTCACTCTCTCTCTCTCTCTCTCTCTCTTCTCTCTCTCTCTCTCTCTCTCTCTCTCTCACACAACACACACACACACACACTCTCTCTCTCTCTCTCTCTCTCTCTCTCTCTCACACACACACACACACACACACACACACTCTCTCTCTCTCTCTCTCACACACACACACACACACACACACACACACACACACACACATACACACACACACACACACACACACACACACACATACACAACACACACACACAAGGAGACAGCGAGAGAAGAGACAGAGAGAGGGGGATTCAAACAAACAGACACACAGACAGACAGACAGACAGATTGTGAAAAAGAGAGAAGAGAATAGGTTTGCAAAAAGAGTACCATTATCCCCCCAAAACTTCTGACAACCCTTTCCATTATATGCCAAGATACCAGCCGCGAGTACTGCAGACACACTCAGAATCCTGCCAGCACTTTCCCTGACCAAGTGTTTGCACTGAGAAGTGAAGGGTCAGACTACCAAGAGGCATCATATCACCAGAGGTCAGTAAGTCAGAGGTCAGTGGGCCAGAGGTCAGGGGTTCGGATCACCAAGAGGTATCGTATCACCAAGGGTCAGTGATTAGCACCAGAAAGGGGTATCTAATTTTTAAAAATATTTATTCTTTTATATCGAGGATAATGGAATAAGCACTTATTGCTTTTCTACATCCAGTCCCCGTATGTATGCGGTTTTGTAAATTCTGTCATCTGTTCCCACCGGCACACAGTGGCCTACTCTTACGAAAAGCGGAACAGGGTTTAACGTGTGCGCAAGATGTTCTGCGTGCGTTCGCACACGGGGCCTCAGTTTATAGTCTCATCCGAAGGATTTTGGGGAGAGTTGAATCTGCACTGATGTTAACTCCAGGGGAAAATATCCCCCCCCTTGAACGGGAATCGAACCCGGGTCGTCAGATTGCGAGCGCAATGTTCTAACCACTGGGCTATCCCGTCTCCCAGGTCAGTGGTTAGGACCAGCAAGAGGAAGTGTATCACCAGAGAGGGGTCAGGGGTTCAGACACACAGCACGGAAGGCAGAGAGAGGACTGATTGAGAGGTTCTGAAAGCTCTTGTATTGCCTGCACGTTGTACAGAGCAAGGTGGATTTTTTGGTTTGGCCAGTTCTGTTTTTTGGTTGTTTTTGTGTGTGGTGTGTGTGTGTGTGTGTGTGTGCGTGCGTGCGTGCGTGCGTGCGTGCGTGCGTGCGTGCGTGGTGTGTGTGTGTGTGTGTGTTGTGTGTGTGTGTGTGTGTGTGTGTGTGTGTATGTATGTGTGTGTGTTGTTGTTGTCTTCAATTTAACGTCTTTTCACTCTAAGTGATATTAGACGATGTGTGTGTGTGTGTTGTTGTTGTTGTTGTCTTCGATTTTTCGTCTGTTCACTCTAAAGTTGATATTAGACGAGAAAAAAACCCCACATATCTATCAAGGGGTGTGTGAGAATTGAGGTGGTGGTGAGGCCCTACTGAAAAACGCGAGGGGTAAAGGAGTGTTTTATGATAAATGAAACGCGGCATAGCAAAGTACAATAAAAAATGAAAAAATGAAACCGAAACAAAACCTACAAACTGATCCAACGTTCCATGGACTATAACAAATGTCCCATAGACTATGCCAGACCTTTGCAATTCAAATGCCAATTCAAATTATGAATATGCTTCTAAGGGAGTTTTCAGAAATTGGAGTTAAAAAAGCTTTGTACTACCACAATTATCTATTGTATTATTATTTTCTCCTACAGACATTACTGGTCGACTGAATTTGGTTACGAAATGCATAAGTCTTTACGTATAAAACAAACTGTCATTTGCTTGCGATGTGAGTATTTGGCAGCCTTAGGAATGGTTCGGACACCGTGTTTTATCATTTGATGCAGGTTGTTAGAACATCTCTTAGGTGATACGTTTTGGTTGAACTTTTTCATTGCTAGTCTGTCAATAAGTGGTTTACCTCTTGTAATTGTGTTTTTGTTGTTGTGTGTGTTGTGTGTGTGTGTGTGTGTGTGTGTGTGTGTGTGTGTGTGTGTGTGTGTGTTTGGTGTGTTTGGTTGTTTTTGTATATCTGTTGTGTGTCATTGGTTCTATCATTGATTTTAAATTTTTTTAGTTTCTTCGTATACGATTAAAGTTTGTAATCGGGTTTTCGTGTTGTTTGTTATGGGTTGTTTGTTGTTGGTTTTGTTTGTTTGTTGGGTTGTTGTTTGGGGTTTTTTTGGGGGGGGGAGGGGGGTTGTTAGTTGTTTATTTAAGGGGGGGGGGGTGCTTTTTTAAATATTTAATCATGTTCAGGTTGTCAAGATCCTATGACTGATTAAAAGTGTCTCAAAGCGTTTCTGTATTGCTTGCACGTTGTGGCGAATGTGGTTTGGTGTGGTTGTTTTTTTCTTTCTCCTTTACCTTAATCCTGTTTGGGTTGTTAAAAAGTCCATGACTGATTGAAAGTTTCTGAAAACCCTAGTATTGCACGCACGTTCTGGCAATTTGGTTTTCGTTTTAACAATCCTGGTTAGGTTGTCAAAGTCCTGGCTGGCTGGCAGGCTGGCTGGCTGGGTTTGTTGTCTGGTTGGTTTGTTTGCTTGCTTTCTGGTTTGTTTGTTTGTGGGGGTTTTTTTATCCTGAGATAATGAACACTAGGTTTATCAGAGCTTGTGTATTACGTGCACGTTGTAGGCAGTTGGGTTGGTGTTTGTTTTTTTAACAGAACTGTCCTTGTTGGGGTAGTTCAGTGGACAGGCCGGGCTAAATACATTTGCTCGTGTTGATGTTTGTCCTGTGATGAGTAACTAAGTTGTAACTGCTTGACAGTTCTGGAAGTTGGTTGTTTTTTTTCCTTTTTATATTCCGTGTATTTTGCTGAAAGTGTGTTTTTTGTATGTGTGTGTTCGAAATGTGTGTGTGTGTGTGTGTGTGTGGTGTGTGTGTGTGTGTGTGTGTGTGTGTGTGTGTGTGTGTGTGCGTGTGTGTGTGTGTATGTGTGTGATTATGTGTGTGCGTGCGTGCACGCGCGCGTGTGTGTGTGTGCTTGTGTGTGTGTGGTTTTATAAAGAAGTGTTGGCTAAAGAGTTGTTTGGATTCGATTTCGTCCCATATTACTGTTTTTTACTGCTGTCTGGCTCTTTGTGTGTTTTGCTTGTCTGCTGAATGATTTGAATGGTTCTTTCCTTGTTCATCTTTTTGTCTCTCTATCTCATCTGTTTGTTTGTACTGTTTGTCTGATTCGTTCTCCTTTTTTTTTATTGTCTCTACTTTCCCCATCTCTCTCTCTCTCTCTATCTATCTATCTATCTATCTATCTATCTATCTATCTCTCTCTTTGTCTCTGTGTCTTTGTCTGTCTGCCTCTGTCTTTCTCTCTCTCTCACTCTCTCTCTGTCTGTCTGTCTCTGTCTGTCTGTCTGCCTATGTCTTTCTCTCTCTCTCCTCTCTCCTCTCTCTCTCCTCTCTCTCTCTCTCTCTCTCTCTCTCTCTCTCTCTCTCTCTCCTCCCCACACACACACACACACACACACATACACTTATCGACCAACCACTGATCACAGTCTCTCCTGCTCCACTCCTCGACAGAAATCAAAACAGACAGACAGACAGACAGATAGACACATACTCACACACAGACAGGCAGACAGACACACAGACAGAGACCCATAGACATAGACACACAGACAAATAAAGAGAGCAACAGATATATTGTATAACACACTCATACATATAAATATAGACAGATAGGTAGATACAGAGGGATGGATGGATGGATGGATAGATAGATAGATAGATAGATAGATAGATAGATAGATAGATAGATAGATAGATAGATAGATAGATAGATAGATAGATAGAGAGGGATGGATGGATGGATGGATGGATAGATGGGTGTATATATATATTATACATATATAATTATATATATACATGTTATACAAGACACACACACATATATATCTAGATAGATAGGTAGATAGAGATAATAATAGATAGATAGATAGATGATGATATATAATATATTATATATTATATAATAATATATATATATATATATAAAATATATAATATAAAATATATATATGTGTGTGTGTGTGTGTGTGGTGTGTGTGTGTGTGTGTGTGGTGTGTGTGTGTGTGTGTGTGTGTGTGTGTGTGTGTGTGTGCGTGTGTGTTATAAACATGACAGATAGATTTTATAACAAGAAGATGGTAAACTTGCAAAAGTATATACGACTCTCTCCAAACTCCTTCCACATGACATCACCCAGCCTCTGACTCTGAGTAAGTACTGCAGAAACGCTCAGACTGCTTGCTACCACAGCACTTTTTCCTGACCAAGTCAGGTTTGTGTGTAGGGTCAGACCACCAAGAGGTAATTGTATCACCACCAGAGGTCAGTGGTTCACATCACCAAGAGCCATCGTATCACCAGTGGTTAGTGATTCAGACACAACCAGCAGAACAGAGAGAGGACTGACTGAGTGATTGAGAGGCTCGGAAAGCAAAGCTCTTGTATTGGCTCTACGTTGTGGCAACGACGGTTTAGGTTTGGGTGTTGTTTTTTTGGTTTGTTTGTTTTGATTTGATTTGTTTGGGGTTATTTTTTTCCTTTGCCGTTTGAGTTGTCAAGATCCTGATTTTAGTTGTTTGGAGTTTCATTTTGAGATCACAATAGGTTTTGTGAAATTTGTTGTGAGTTGTTGAACGGTGTGGGTATTATGTTGACAGCAAAGTTGTGTCGGTGTGTTGTGTTTGTGTGTGTGATTTGTTTACTTATTCGTCATTTTGTATATTCATTGTTTTATTTTTTGTTTGTTATTTCAAGGATAATGGAACAAGCACTCATGTGCTTTTCCACATCCAGTCCAAATTGTGTTTGTGTGTGTGTGTGCGTGCGAGAGTGCCTTCCTGCGTCAAAGTCAAAGTCAAATGTTATTTTCAGATGGTACATTGAATAAGCAGTGCATTTGCTTTTATTCATCAAGCCTTCTGTCTAAAGAAAAAAAGAGAGAGAAAAAAAGATAGTACATATGCAGACATAGAATAAAAACCTAATCAATGTGTGTACGTGTGCGCGCGCGCACGTGCGCACGAATGCGCACACTCGTACGTGCGTGCTTGCATGCAGACCTGCACATGCCCGCGTGTCTGTGATGTGTTAGCCTTGTTTGGGGTTGTTGATGTTCTTGGGCACTGTGATTGCTAGGGTTCAGATTGATTTTTGAAATAACAAAACGACTGCAAGTTTCCGAAAGCTCTTGAAGTACGTGCACGTTGTTACAAGTGTTTGTGCTGATTCTGGGGTTCTTTTCTTTTCTTTTTGTTGTGTTGTGTTTTCATCTTTTTGTTTGTTTGTTTGTCGCTGACATTCTGTCTGCGATTGATTGGCTTTCATTTTTTTTTTGGTCCTGATTCGGCCCAACTGCAAGTGTTGGGGGAGGGGGGGGGGGGGGGGGGGGAGTTGTATAAATGCATGGTGCAGAAATTGGGTTTTTTTGTTGATTTTTTTTCTCTCTCTCCTTTTTTTTTTTTTTTTTATGAGGCGGGATGGAGAGAGAGGAGAGAGAGAGGGGGAGGGGCGAAAAACAATCGTTTTTCATTTTGTTTTTTGTATACGTGTGTGGTGTGTGTGTGTGTGTGTGTGTGTGTGGTGTGTGGTGGTGTGTGTGTGTGTGTGTGTGTGCGTGGTGCGTGTGTGTTGTGTGTGTGTGTGGTGTGTGGGCGGCGGGGTGGAGGGGGGGGGGGGGGGGAGTGTGGGGAGTGGGTGGGGGGGTGTGGTTCGGTTGAAATTTATTTACATTCGATTTCATCCCATTTCTTTATTCTGTGTGTTGTTTTGCTTCTGCTTTGTTTCGGTTTGCGTCTGCTGGTTACATGATGTGAATGTCTGTGATTGTGTTTGTATTTTATAGTGATATGTTTCTTTGCATATATCTTGCCAATCCTCCATCTGTTTCACTGATTTTTCGTTTAAGTTTCTGTCTGTCAGTGCGTCCCGCTCTTTTAACAGTTCCTCTCTCTCTCTCTCTCTCTCTCTCTCTCTCTCTCTCTCTCTCTTCTCTCTCTCTCTCTCTCTCTCTCTCTCTCTCTCTCTCTCTCTCTCTCTTGTGCACGCGCTATATCTCATTCTTGCAATCACTTTTCTTTTTCCGTCTTACACACACGTGTGCGTGCGTGCGTGCGACACACCCACACACAAACACAACACACCAACACACTCCCTCCCCCATCCCCTCTTCCTTGTCTTTTACCTTCCCCTCCCCCTCTCCCCCCCCCCCCCAACCCGCCCAACACACACACACACACATCCATCCATACTCACACTACATACCAGAAATCTTAGACATTCCTAGATAAAAGCGGGCACCGCGCTCATAAACCGATCCTGAAAACTCCCACCCCCCCATCCCCACCCCCACCACACCACCCACCCACCCTACACCGACACCACCACCCCCAACCACCACACCCCCACACCCCCCCCCCTACACCCCACCCACACCCTACGACCCCCTCCCACCCCCCCCCGCCTAGCTGCACTTAGTATACACTTACGTCAAGTAAGCCGACACTTGGAAAAACAAATGTTGACAAGTGCAAAGTTTGCCCTCAGCCGCTGAGACAGGCCAGGCAAGGGGTGTGGAGACGATGGGTGCAGCCACCAGCCTTCTTGGAGCGTCTTTTTGCATGTGTTTTTTCTCCTTGCGGTGTTTCAGCTGGGAAGGCCAGCGATTTGTTTGGTGTTTTGTTTTGGTTTGTGTTGTTGTATGTTTGTTGTTTGTTGTTTGTTTGTTCTGTTGTTTTTTTTGTTGGGTTGTGTGGTTAGGGTTTTTTGGATAGTGTCAGTTTGGAGTGTTTGAGATTGGCGTTTATGTTTGATTCGATTTTGTTGTTTATGTTTAAGTTGTTTGATTTGTTGTTGGGTTGGGTTTTTTAATTGGTTATCATTAATTGTTTTATTATTATTTTATTATTATTTTTTTTATTTTTTTTTTTATTTATGTTCTGTTTAAATCTGGTATTTAGGATGTGCTTAAACTTTGGGGGGTGGGGGGGAGGGGGGGAGAGATAAAGGTCTGTTGGATTGTTGTTTTTGTTGGTTTGTTTTTTTTGTTTCAATGTTTTCTTAAACTAGATAATTTTATAGTAAGTATATTTTCAGCTGTTGTTGTTGGGGTTGTTGGGTGGTTTTTTTTTAATCGTTCCTTGAGCTAGAGCTCTTGGTTCACTAATGGTGAGAGTTTTGCTGCCTATGTGACTGTTTGTGTGTGTGTGTGTGTGTGTGTGTGTGTGTGTGTGTGTGTGTGTGTGTGTGTGTGTGTGTGTGTGTGTGTGTGTGTGTGTGTGTGTGGTTGTTTTTTTTGCCCAACAGAAAGGTAGCCGCATTCCGACTTTCAGGGTGTTATTTTCAAGTTTACATCTCCTCTTTGAGGGTGTATGTTCATTTTCTGGAGAGGTAGTTTGTTTTCTGTTTAAATATCTACTTAAAAATTAGTTGTTTGTTTGTTTGTTATTTTAAGCTGAAATCGACTTTTTGATAGTGATTCATTAATTTTGAAGGTCGCTTTGATAAAGTTTATGTTTAAGTGTCTCTTTGATAGTTTACTTTCAGACTAAAATGTCTTTTTGATATTTTAAATTGCATCTTTTTTTTAGACACAAGTAATTTTCAACTGTCTTTCTTTTTGAGACATGGTGAACTATATTTTCAGTTTGAATGTTCTCTTTAAGGACATAGTTTGTTTAAGTGTTCAGTCTCATGTGTTGAGGTACGGTTCATTCTCAGCTGGAATGTCCTTTTTGGGAGATATAGACTGTCGTTGCTTATTTTCGTGTTAAATTTCTTCCTTGAAATATCGCCTGTCTTCGTTGATTTTCGTTTTAAAACCTCCTCTTTTAGTTTACGGTTGATTGATTGATTATGTTCAGCTTTAATCTCCCCTTAATGAGAACGTTTTATTTTCAGGTGAAATCGTCTCTTGGGTTTACTGCTGCCAATTTCTGTATTTATGAGTGCGGTGGGTTTTTTTTATAAAATAAACAAAACAACTTTGGGTCAGATGGTGTGTTCCTGTATCAGTTTATTTTTCTGCTGCCACCTGTTGTTGCTTTTCTCCCACCCTACTTCTCTCTCTCTCTCTCTGCCTTCTGTCTCTTCTCTCTCTCTCTCTCTCTCTCTCTGTCTCGCTCTCTGTTCTTTTTGTTTCTTGCTTGATCTCTGTCCTGTCCTTTCCGTCTTTATCTCTATATCTTTGTCTTTCTTTGTTTCTCTCTGTTTCCTTTCCCTCTCTGCGCCTCTTTCTCTCTCTCGACTACTCTCTTCCCCCCCCCTCCACCTCTGTCTCTCTCCTCCTCCTCTCTTCTCCATCCTTCTCTCCCTCACCCTCTCCTCCCCTCAATCCTCTCTGTCTCTCTCCATCCCTCTCTCTTCCCTCCTCCCTCCCTCTCTCCCCTCCCTCCCTCCTCCCCCCTCTCTCGTCCCTCCCTCCCTCTCTCTCCCTCCCTCCTCCTCTCTCTCTCTCTCTCTCCCTCCCCCCTCCTCCCTCCCCCCCTCTCTCTCTCTCTCTCTCTGTCTCTGTCCCCCAAGACCATGCACTCGCATCATTCCAATATGCAGTTACAAGAGGTAAAGCTGGAGTGTGGCAGCAGTTGCAGACTATTCCTGGGGTTGCAATTTTTCCTTCTTGGTCCTGATGGCCTCTTCAGAGGCTCATTGAGGCGGTGACTTGTTTTTCCTCGCGCATATTTCTTCTCCTTTTCCTTGTTTGTTTGATTTTTGTTGGTGTTTTTTTTCTCTTTCTTCTGACGGATCTTGTTTCTTGAATTAGACTTGGGGACCAATTTTGCGTTTTATTCCGTGGGCATATTATAGATTTTAAAGGGGGTCTTTTTTCTTTTTTTTTTGGATGGAGAGATTTTTTTGGGTATATATATATATATATATATATATATATATATATATATATATATATATATATATATATATTATATATATATATATGATGACGTTCCTGTGGTTATATTCTTTTTTAAGCTCCCCCAATTCCTGCGACCCCCACCCCCCTTTCCCCCAATTCCTTCCCCTGTGCTTACTGTTTCGGGTTTGTTCTTGTTCTTCTTGTTGTTATTTTGTCGTTGTTATTCTTGTTATTTTTCATCATTATCATCATCATTATCTTCTTCTTCTTCCTGGATCATTAATTTCTTTCTGTACGTCAAAAATCTTCTTCTTTTTTTTGGTACGTTCCTAAAAAAAAATAGTCTAAACCAACAAAACAAAATCAAAACCAGGAAACAAAAACAGCGAATAAAGCAGCCTATAGTTCTACTAATAGTACCCCCCCCCCCCCTCCGCCCCCCCAAAAAACAACAACAACAACAAAAACCAATCTCTCGTTTCGCATGAAACCATTCAACTAAAATGTTGCTCGTCACAGTGGCCAAAGCCAAGACCATCATCGATAGCTCATGAATACATATTGTACGGGATATATTATGATATAAACAGACAGACAGGTATATTGGTCTTGCTACTACTAACACTTCGACTCGCAGTACAAATTCATGAATTGATAACCTCTGTGTGTGTGTGTGTGTGTGTGTGTGTGTGTGTGTGTGTGTGTGTGTGTGTGTGTGTGTGTGTGTGTGGTTTTTTAAAAAAAATTCCTACACTTTTCCCCCCATCTCTTCATCTCACTCCTCTGCCTTATTTTGTCTCCTGTTGTTTTTTTTAAAAGCAACAACAAAAACAAACAAGTTTGGCAGGACTGGCGAGAAATCTTGTGCAACTTAGTCGAACACCAGTCCATATTCCAACTTCTAACACTGTTTGTCTGCTGCTGCTGCTACTACTACTACTACTACTACTACTACTACTACTACTACTACTACTACTACTACTACTACTACTACTACTACTACTACTACTACTACTACTACTACTACTACTACTACTACTACTACTACTACTACTACTACTTCTACTACTTCTACTACTACTACTACTACTACTGCTACTACTACTACTACCAGTGCTGCTATGTTTCTTCTGGGTAAGTGGTTAGGAATCCAGTGACTGACTAGTGGAGAGGGATGGAGGGCATTCTATTCTATTCTTGGTGCCAGAGTGTACACAGGACGGGACAGCTGCATGCTTGAAGCATGTTGGCAAGTGCAGGACTAGACTAGTATCTGCCTGAAGTGAAACACTTATCCTCAAGTTCACTGCGGAATTTGTTGAGCTCTTGGAATTTCAAACGTTCTGTTGGACGAGTTTCAATTTGCGTGTAAATATTTGTTTAGACTGGAATTTTTTTTTTTTGTTGTAGTGTGGTGTGTGTGTGTGTGTGTGTGTGTGTGTGTGTGTGTGTGTGTGTGTGTGTGTGTGGTGATGGGCGAAACCTGTTTCTCTGTCCCTATCTTATCTATCTCTTTGTCTTCCTTTATGTCTGTCAGTCTGTTTCTCTCTCTCATCTTTCTTTCCTGCCCTCTCTCTCTCCCTCCCGCCCCCCCCCCCCCCCCCCCCCCCCCCTCTCCCTGAGCTCTCCACCCCCCTCTCTTTCTCTGATGGTCTGAAACTATACAACACAAGCTATCATCATATACATCATAACCACCCCCACACAACGTCACAAGCCCCCACTTTCAAAATAGATCGAAACCACTCGTCCATAGTTTTAAAACAAGGAAAACACTGTAGCTGCCTATATTGCAACAGTGAAGATGAAGAGTTCTCTCTCTCTCTGTCTCTGTGTCTCTTTCTCTGTCTGTCTGTCTGTCTGTCTCTCTTCTCTCTCCTCTCTCTTCTTCTCTCTTCTCCCTCTCTTCTCTCTCTCTCTCTCTCTCTCTCTTCTCTCTCTCTCTTCTCTTCTCTCTCTCTCCCTCTCCCCTCCCTCCCCCCTGCCGCCCCCCTCTCTGTCTGTCTGTCTCTGTATCTCTGTCTCTCTCCCCCCCCCCCTCCTCTCTCCTTCCCTCCCTCCCTCTCTCTCTCTCTCTCTCTCTCCTTCCCTCCCTCTCTCTCTTATTCCTCCCTCCCTCTGTCTCTCTCCCCTCCCCCCTCTGTCTCTCCTTCCCTCTCTCTCTCCTTCCCTCCCTCCCTCTCTCCTTCCCCCCTCCTCTCCCTCTCTCTCTCTCTCTCTCTCTCTCTCTCTCTCTCTCTCTCTCTCTCTCTCTCTCTCTGTTCTCTGCATGCAGTCAGTGTATCATTGGAAATAGATCCATGGATTTATGCACAGTCACCGAGATAGATGAACAATCAATGATGAACTATCAAACGTGAAACAATCAAATCAAATGTTTCACGGTTTTGGGGTTGTTTCTTCTCTTCCCTGGCCTCTTGTGTGGATCCTCAATGCAGGTTATTGTCTTTCCGCTGTAGATGGACAGAATTGACAGCGGCGTATAAATGATTTTGTTTTCCCCATGTTTGACATGATGCATTTATGTTAACTTACGAAGTATCAAAAATGTGTGTGTATGTGTGTGTGTGTACGTGTGTGTGCGTGCGTGAGTGAGTGTGTATGTATGTATGTTTTGATTCATGTCTACCCACTACGTGGTGATGTAGGCTTCTTACAGGAGCAGAATATTATCTATGCATGACTTTGCTTCTTTAGCAACTGATATTGTGAATTGCTGAGAACCATATAATACTCCTTGGGTTTTTGGCATGCATATCTTTCATGCATATCATAAAATCCTCTCCTTTCCTACATGTATACATGTGTGTGTATATATCAGCAAGAATGGGACAATCAAAACCATGTACGGTGGACTGAAAGGGTTTTAGAACAACGGCATATTCTTCTTCTGGAATGATCAGTATTCCAATGGATTTAGTCTCAATTCTTGTGTGTGCTTGCGTGTGTGTGTGTGTGTGTGTGTGTGTGTGTGTTGTGTGTGCGTGGTGTGTGTGTTTGTGTGTGTTGTGTGTGTGTGTGTGTGTATGCGTGCGTGTGTGTGCCTGCTCGCATTTATGTTATTGAACTTATTGTACATATTATCATAGTCTATCATTATAAAGCGCCTAGATATTGGGGAAAAACAAAGTACTATGTACATCTTCATTATCATCATTGTGATTTTAAGGATTGTTGACCGACCACCTTGTCCCCTCTTCCTTTCTTTATTGTGAATATGAGGGCTATGGGAGATCTCTCTCTCTCTCTCTTTCTGTGTGTGTCTCTCTCTCTCTCTCTCTCTGTCTTCTCTGTTCTCTTCTCTCTCTCTCTCTCTCTCTCTCTCTCTCTTCTCTCTCTCTGTCTCTCTCTTTCCCTCTCTGCCTGACTCACTCTGTCTTATCTTTCTCTTTCTCTCTATCTCTCTCTTCCCGCTCTCTCTCTCTCTCTTCTCTCTCTCTCTCTCGTCTCTCTCTCTCTCTCTCTCTCTCTCTCTCTCTCTCTCTCTATATTATATATATATATATATATATCGCTCTCATTCTCTCTCTCAGGGTGTCCAGTTCCTCGCCTTCAATGGATCTGTTTGTGCAGACATTGCCTAGCTCCTTTCTTTCTCTCTCTCTCTCTCTCTCTCTCTTCTCTCTCTCTCTCTCTCTCTCTCTATCATATATATATATATATATATATATATATATATATCGCTCTCGTTCTCTCTCTCTCAGGGTGTCCAGTTCCTCGCCTTCAATGGATCTGTTTGTGCAGGCATTGCCTACCTCCTCTCTCTCTCTCTCTCTCTCTCTCTCTCTCCTCTCTCTCTCTCTCTCTCTCTCTCTCTCTCTCTGTGTCTCTCTCTCAGTCATTGTGTTAGTGGTGGGTTAAAAGGGATGTTCCAGACTGCTGGGAAAGTCCTGGTACCAGACTTCAACAGAGACTGGATAAATGAGCGCTGTGTTGGTAGGTAGGGAGGGATGGGGTGAGTGGGTGGGTGTTGGGGTGTGCGTGTGTGTATGTGTGTGGTGGTGGTGGTGGTGGGGGGGGGGGGGGTGGGTGTAGAGGGGTGCTGATGTGTGTTTGTGTATGTGTGTGTTTAGTGTGTATGTGTGTGTGGTGTGTATTGTGTTGTGTCGTGTATGTTGAGTTGTGTGTCTGTCTGTCTGTCTCTCTCTGTCTCTTGTCTGTTTGTCCTGAAATGATCCGGTAACTGGGAAGTCTTTGTATGAATGACAAACGCTCCGGATAAATTTATAGGATGGCTTTTGTATTGTCTGAAAATATTCACTTACCTTCCAAAGGTCTGGAAAGAACCCATACATTTGTCTGTAACATTTCCATAACCTTGTTGGCCTCTACTGAATGGACATGTGCGTGTGTGCGCGCGCGCGCGTGTGTGTTCTTTTTCTTTCTTTTAAATCTTTTTATCGAGGATAATGGAATAAGCACGTATGTGCTTTTTTACATCCAGTCCCCGTTTGTATGCGGTTTTGTAAATTGACATCTGTTCCCACTGGCACACAATGGCCTACTCTTACGAAAAGCGGAACAGGCTTTTAACGTGTGCGCAAGGTGTTCTGCGTGCGTTCGCACACGGGGCCTCGGTTTAAAGTCTCATCCGAAGGACTTTAGGGGAGTGTGTGTGCGTGGTGTGTGTGTGTGTGTGTGTGTGTGTGTGTGTGTGTGTGTGTGTGTGTGTGTGTGTGTGTGTGTGTGTGTGTGTGTGTGTGCGTGCGTGCGTGTGAACTCACAACCTCCGCATTCTCTGTACCGCCAAAGGCGGTGGAGAGTGCGTACTGTCTATAATAAGTACGGCGCATAAACCGATGGTGCCACCAGAGCCTCTGCATCCCCCTTATGAATGTGCATTTTCACAAGCTAATCGTAGGTTGATGATGGTCTACACCGGAGCATGGTTTATTGTCTTACATAAAAAGACTAATACCTAATCCACCACTACAATTTAATGGGGGGGGGGGGAGGAAAAAATCCCTCCGGTTCTAACGGGAATCATACCAGTATCTTCTGGTCTTCTAGACCGGGGCATTACCTCTTGATCACCAGTCCATTGTGGGTGGACGGACATACTACATCATCTGCAGTGTCAGTATCATAGTAATTAATTAGTCAGGCCGGAATACTGTCTAGATCCGGACAGATCCTTCTTCCTTCGCTTCTTTTTCTTCCATTTTCCTGTTACTGCATTATCTGCCACGCCGGGGCGAGTTTATTACTAAATGATACCAATCAGCTCCCAACAAAGCCAAGCCATCTCAACAGAAGCGGGCAAGGCAAGGCAAGGCAAGGCAAGGCAAGGCAAGGCAACGAATCCTCAGCCAACGACTAAGTGATGGTAACAGAACGAAGCGGGCTGTTCCCTACGGAAATCGACCTGTCATTAGTGAAAGGAACGGTCTGACCTACTCTGGAGAAATCCGATTTATGCGAGACGTTTCCTATCTACTATCTACCTTCTTTTGTGCCTTCCTTCCTTCCTTCCTTACTTTCTAAAGTCTTTCTATGGGTTGGGATTTTTTTGTTTTCTTTATCTTCGTGGTGAAAATGTCATTTTCCCGGTTTAGGTGGAGAAATTGTATCCAAATTTCAGGTACAGTTCTTTACTTCTGTCTAATTGTGCATTCACCAGGAGCTGCGTGAGACGTGACTGGGTTGGTTAAGGAGGGATGCTCGCAGAGTGTTTTGAAGGGTTCTTGCTGCCAGAGTTAGGTAGAGAGAGAGAGAGGGAGGGAGGGAGGGAAGGCACTAGTGCTTAGCAGCTGTGTGGGTTGGTCTGCCTTCTTCAAGCACTTGACGTCTCAGCAATGCACAAGCTAGGAGAGGAATATAAACTTCGGTTTTCATAAAGAATAAGAAAGAAAAGTTTGAGTAAGTAAAAGTTGTTTGTTTGAAGAGGTGTTTTTTTGTGTGTGATTATATATTTATAGAATGTATATATCCACCTACGTCAAGGATTTCTTGGAGATTTGTGTATATCTAAAAGTTTAGGGGGGGGGGGGGGGTAAAACTTCATAGTCAGAGGATTTTATGTTGAACATTTTAATTTTCTTTGGGTTGTTTGTTTTGTGTGTTTGCTTTATGGTTGTCCTTTTTACTGTTGATGAAGTCTTGTTTGATGTTTTCAATGAATTTCACAACGTGGTTTGAATAATTATGCATTTGCGATACATTCAATTTAGATGCTGATTTACAGGGTCTAGGTTTTTTTGTGGATTTTTTTTTTCAAATTGATTTTGATATCTATGAGCTCTATGTCGATATGGAATGATCACAAATAGATACAACGAAACGGTCCACCCTCAGATGGGTCACTTCTTTGATGTAGTATACAATACATCATTCCTTTCACTTTGAAGAGAGCTTCTCGACCTCCCATAGGAAACAGGGTACTATGAAATACAAAAAGAAAAACAAAAGGGAAAATCAGGACATCTGGTACACAAACCTTTACGTGACTTGCTGAAATGGTCTGTCATTCCATATTCGGAAAATTACTGTTTTCGCCTGTCTTTTGAAAAGATTGTTTCTTGATTATTTATTTTACGGCACCTGAGCCACCACATGAGGAATACACAATAGATTATAAATGAAAAGAAGACAGATTGTGATAATTCACAACTTTCTGAATCATAACCTCTCTCTTTCTCTCTCTTCTCTCTCTCTCTCTCTCTCTCTCTCTCTCTCTCTCTCTCTCTCTCTTCTCTCTCTCTCTCTCTCTCTCTTCTCTCTCTCTCTCTCTCTTGACGATTGTGCATACCAATAAACCCCATTTATCGTGTTACTGCTCTTTCAAGTAATACCCCCTCCCCCTCTTTTTTATGTGATTGGTGTGATTGTGCTAATGATGATTGATGATGACGGTAGTTATTGTGATTATTACAATCTTCCTATTTTTAATATGATTATTATTGCCGTTGCTATTATTATCATACCTTTATTATCATAGCAGTATTCAAGGGCTATGGCAAGGCCTTTGCACCTATTTTATCATCCTCTGAAAATAAAATTTATTTCATTTATAATTTTTTTCTCTTTCTCTCTCTATCGATCTCTCTCTCTTCTCTCTCCTCTCTGTCCCTCCCTCCCTCTCTCTCTCTCTCTCTCTCTCTCCCCTCTCTCTCTCTCTCTCTCCAAATTACACTGCATTACACTACACTACACCACACCACACCACACCACCACATCACCTACACCTAACCTTTCGAGAGCATTTTAAAGCCACCCCACACTATCTTTGCACTTCCACAACTACCCTACCCTATCTCTTTTCTCTTCTGGTTAAATGTACACAACGAGCGAGAGAGTGCAGAGAATACAAGCTCCCAGACAGCCCTGATCTCAATTTATGTGCAGACAGCTTGCAGACAAGATCAGATACATCTGCTGCTAGAACCAGACAGAGAGGGAGAGAAGAGATGAAGATCTATGACTGTGTGGTGAAAGTGAATGGACGGATAAGAACATGTTATTCACAGTCACTGATGTTTTCTTTCAAATGTAAAAAAAACACCTTGCTGATGGCATGGCACAAGGCACAAGGCACATGGCACATGGCGCGAAGTCGGGAATCACAACGGTCGACCTATCATGCGCGCGTAATGTGCTCTTCGATTTTGGAGAGCATGCTTTCAAAGGGGGATAAATCAGTTGCCCGATGACAGCAATGAAGATGGGTGGAAAATTACATGACAGGCGCTGCTTGGGTGGGGTGGGGTGGGGGTTGGGGTGGGGGGGGGGGGGGGGGGGGGGGGGGAGGAGCTGTGGTTTTTTTTATGTTGGTTTTTTTTTTGTTGGGGGAGGGTGGTGTTTGACTCTGTGTGTGTGTGTGTGTGTGTGTGTGTGTGTGTGTGTGTGTGTGTGTGTGTGTACGCATACAGACAGACACAAACATGCAGACATGCAGTCTCTGTTTCTCTATGTCTCTGTCTGTCTGTCTGTCGTCGTCTGTTCTCGTCCTGCTCTCTGTCTTCTCTCCTTCTTCTTCTCTCTCTCTCTTCTCTCTCTCTCTCTCGACTCAGACATCCATACACACACATAGCCACATCAACTCACCCGTTAACACACACTCACACTCTCTCTCTCTCTCTCTCTCTCCTCTCTCTCTCTCTCTCTCTCTTCTGACTCTCTCTTCTCTGTCTGCCACCATTTTCTTTCATTAAACAGAACCTTAGCTAACCCAGCCCAAACTTCAAGCTAGCTGTCTCTGACAGGTACTTAGCGTCATGCTTTCAAAACTTGGATGTGACTCAAAATTGAAGGACCAGCCAGCAAAAAAAAAAATAGGGGGAACAAAAATTGATTTGGACAGGACAGATTGAACTGAAAGGAAATGAATGTTGAAGTTCCAGCAGACTTGGAAAAGAATTTTCTTTCGAAAGAGAAACATATGTCAAAAGAAGGCTTGGGTTTTCGCGAATAACGGGGTCGCGAGTTCGTTAGTGGTTGGTTATAAAGTAAAGTAAAAGGAGAAGAGCATTAGTTCTTTTAATAGGCTTGAAGTAGTTACGATAATTATAAATGTGTCTGTGCCTCCTCTCAATACTTATAATAGATTTTGTGAACGTATGATTATGTGAACGTGTATCATATATATATATATATATATATATATATATATATATATATATATACGTATGCACATGCACATGGAAGCATGCACACAGACACACACACACACACAGATACAGAGGCACAGAAACAGACGTGTGTGCATGCAGACAAACACACACACACACACACACACACACACACTTACACAGGTGTGTGAGTGCACAGGCACGCGCGTGCGCACGTACATTCACACATTATAGGTAATGATATACAGATGTGGGAGAGAGAGAGAGAGTGTGGGGGGGGGGGGGGGGGGGATGAGGGGGGAAGAGAAGGGGAGAAGAGGGGGGTGAGGGGGAGAGAGAGAGACTATCATACACACACACGACACACACACAACACACCACGCACGCACGCACGCACACACACACACACACACACACACCACACACACACACACACACACACACACACACACACACACACACACACACACACACACACACACACACACACACACACACACACCAGTCTCTTTTGTTGTTGTGGTTGTTTTTAAATTCTGTTTCTAGCTGTGTGGAAGTGACATTCGGATAATACTTTTAAACACACATACACACACAACACACACACACACACACACACACACACACACACACACACACACACACACACACACACACACACACACACACACACTAAAAAGACAATTTCCTTTCCCTGCATACTCAAGACATCCTGCTCCCTACTCTTGACTGTTTGTGCATGCGGAACAAGTTGGAAGATGCGAGTGATCGAGTTAAGGTGGAAAGGAGATGTAGTTGTGGGAGTTTTCCTGATGCCAACGTTAGCATACAGAGAATTTGGCAGTTGGGAACATCTCTCTGTCTGTGTGCCTCTGTCTGTATCTGTCTGTCTGTGTGTGTCTCTCTCTCTCTCATGACAAATTTACAAAACTGCATACACACGGGGACTTGATGAAAAATGGCACATGAGTGATTGTTCCATTATCCTCGAAATAAAAGACTAAAATAAAAATTTTTAAAAATAAAATATCTCTCTGTCCACCCCCTTGTTTCTCTGTCTCTCCGTCTCTCTCTGTCTCTGTCTCTGTGTCTGTTTCTCTCTCTCTCACTCATTCTCTATCTTGTGAGATGATGATGATGATTTATTTGCCCTTCAAACACTTGATACTTGCACAAGTTTGGAGATTTTTTTAGGGGGGGTAGGAAAATACAAAATGACATTCATGAAATAGAAAGTGATTTATCAGAATTGCACATAGTTCTTGAAGGATTTTTACCTTCTCTGGTATTGCCGGGGGCTTTTTTTTAACCCCATTCACTTCAATTCCAAGAATTTGGAATTTGTCTAGCGTCAGTCAACTCATATTTATTAAGGTTTGTATTCAGATAGACATCATAAGATGTTTGGGCCTTTTTTTCCCCCCTTCATTTTAAGTGGATAACAAACCCTTAAATCTTTAAGTGATGTGTACTTTAAGCCTGAGAGGTGATTTTGTTTTATGTGTTTCTGTGGTCCATAGAATAGATTCTGATTAATAGTTTACTTGGTAAAGAATGCGTCCCCCCATTTTCATGCATTTACCTCTCTATCAGTCTGTGAGTTTCTTTTTTTTTATCTGCCTGTCTGTCTGTCTGTTTGTCTGTCTCAGTGTCTGTCTGTCTGTCTCTCTCTCTCTCTCTCTCTCTCTCTCTCTCTCTCTCTAAAAAACGCACACACACACACATACACACACACACATACAAAGAGAGAGAGAGTGAGAGAGAGAGAGAGAGAGGGAGGCTGGATGTAAACAAAAAAATTTGTACTTATTCTACCCTCAGAAAATAAAATTCCGTTATAAATCCTTATCGTCTCTCTCTCTCTCTCTCTCTCTCTCTCTCCCCTCTCTCTTCTCTCTCTCTCTCTCTCTCTCTCTCTCTCTCTCTCTCTCTCTCTCTCTCTCTCTTCTCTCTCTCTCACACCACACACACACACACCACACACACACACAACCACACACACTTACACATAGTCCCCGAACCACAAACACCATTGTCAGCATCATTGTCTGATGGCCATTACCAACAAAGCCAACAAAGCCAAACAAAAAATCCCTCACTGCCAGACATCCATTTGTACCACACCATTTTCTCAAGCACTTACCCACAGACTGGAGACCTGACCTGCTTATTTTTTTGTTTTGCTGAGGAGAGAAAATGCAAACATGTAGTGGAAATGAGTAGATTTATTCACAGTCATCGACGTCTTCATGGTAAACCTTGCAGACATCCACCGTCGATAGGCAGGAGGAGCCTTGGTCCGTTTTTTAGCAGTGGGAGGAGATTTTGCAGACGTGTGCTGGAAATGAATGGATTTATTCACGGTCACTGATGTCTCCACAGCAAAACTGGCAGACATGCACCACAGACAGGAGGGTTGACCCGTTTTTAGGTGAAGACTGGAGATGCAGACGTGTGCTGGAAATGAATGGATTTATTTATTCACAGTCACTGATGTCTTCACAGCAAAACTGGCAGATCCCAAGTGGCGGGAAAGGGACAACGGTTGGTCGGCCTATCATGCCCACGTAATTTGCTCTTCGATTTTGGAGAGTGGGCTTTCAAAGGGGGTATAAATCAGGAGCGTGACAACAGCAAAGAAGATGAGGAAACAAAAAGTATTATGTGTGTTGCTATTTTCTGAACACATTTTCTGCATTACACCATACCCTTCACCTCTCTTGCTCTCCATTCTTTCTATCTCACCTTTTTCTCTGAAACATGTCCAGGCTGTCTGCTAGAGGAAGTTGAAGGTGACAGGAGATGGTTGCATGTGTTCAATTAAATGTGTGGAACATGGCTTGCCTGAAAGAATGAGACGTTGATTATTTTTATGTTCCTGTTTTCCAAAATGTCTTCGTTTTGATTATAAATGTGAAATCTTGTTGTTGACTGGAAATGTTTCTTTTAAAAGGGGCTGCTTCTGTCCATTTCTCTATATTTGCTCTAAATCTGAGTTACTGCATTTTAAGGGCTGTGTGTTTGTGTGTATATGGAGAAACAGACAGACACTGAGACAGACAGAGGCAGAGAGAGAAAGATAACAAGAGAGAGACAGACAGACAAACAGACAGACTGTTAAACAGACATCCACAGATGAAAGACAGATAGACAGTCAGACAGACAGACATACACAGACACAGAGAAAGACACAAGCAGAGAGTAAACTCCATCTTTATCTCTAGAGCAGTCCAAGCTGTTTACACCAGGACTATTTCTGTGAGCTAAAACGACCCAGACTAGTCACTAGTCCGTTTATGCTGACTGCACTGCAGTCCAGTGCTTTCCTTTATAGGTGTTCAGCCTTTCTTGCAGTCTCCTGGAGATGACAACATCAAAAATGGAAGAAAGACACTGTGTCTGGCACTGACAAATGGAAGTCTAAGGGACAGGGATTTAGTGTTATGCCCATTTACAGCTGTAAATCAGTGGGGAAAGTTTATGGGGGGATTATAGGCATTGTTTTTTTTTTCTCGGGTTTTTTTGTGTGGATAGTATCACTGAATGGACTTGAAAGTGCTTTATGGAGACAGTGGCATTAGCACACAACCACCACAAATGGAGAAAACTGATGCTTTCGCCACTGCAGCACAACCACTCTCAGTTAAGTTACTAGTGTGGTAGTAGTATAGCGTAGATTAGTTTGGTTTGGTTTTCGGTTTGAGGGTAAACGTAGGTTGTTTTTTTTAAAAGGGAATACTTAGTGGCTTTTACTGGGTATTATCTGTTATCACAGTTTTCTGTATTGCTTCTGTCATGAACTGACAAGCAAGCAAGCAACAATTATGGCAATGACCTTGATGGCAATATACAATGGCTCTGTCTCTTTCTCTGTCTCAGTGTCTGTCTGTCTGATTTTTTGTCTCTATCTCTGTCTCTGTTTCTCTCTCTCTCTCTCTCTCTCTCTCTCTCTCTCTCTCTCTCTCTCTCTCTCTCTCTCAGCCTCCTAACCTCAAACACCACTATCAACATCATTGGCTGATAAGTGCTATAACCACCACAACTTATGCTGGCCAACAAAACCAAAGCAGCACACTGCCAGGCATGTCTTCTTACCTTTTAGGCGGGAGAGTCAAGACTGAGAGTTAGAGCAGGGAATTCAGAGTGGCACCATGCAGTCAGTGACTTATGCACGGACAGGAGAACGGATTTGTACTTGCAGAGGAAAGAAGATGCAGACCTGTGATGGAAAAGAATGGATTTATTCACAGTCATTTACATCTTCATGGCAAAACTTGCACACATACAGACAGGATCCCTGATCCATTTTAGCAGTGGAGAGGAGATCTTGCAGACCTGTGCTGGAAATGAATGGATTTATTTACGGTCACTGATGTCTTCACAGCAAAACTTGCAGACATGCACCACAGACAGGAGGGATGACCTGTTTTTAGGTGAAGACTGGAGATGCAGACGTGTGCTGGAAATGAATGGATTTATTTATTCACAGTCACTGATGTCTTCACAGCAAAACTGGCAGATCCCAAGTGGCGGGAAAGGAACAATGGTCGGTCAGCCTATCATGCCCACGTAATTTGCTCTTCGATTTTGGAGAGTGAGCTTTCAAAGGGGGGATAAATCAGGAGCGTGACAACAGCAAAGAAGATGAGGAAACAAAAAGTGTGATGTGTGTTGCTATTTTCTGAACACATTTTCTGCATTACACCATACCCTTCAACTCTCTTGCTCTCCATTCTTTTCTATCTCTCCTTTTTCTCTGAAACATGTCCAGGCTGTCTGCTAGAGGAAGTTGAAGGTGACAGGAGATGGTTGCATGTGTTCAATTAAATGTGTGGAACATGGCTCGGCTTGAAAGAATGGGGTGTTGATTATTTTTATGTTCCTGTTTTCCAAAATGTCTTCGTTTTGATTATAAAGGTGAAATCTTGTTGTTGACTGGAAATTGTTTTTTAAAGGCTGCTTCTGTCTGTTTCTTTGTTTTAGTTCTAAATCTGAGTTATTGCATTTTAAGGGCTGTGTGTTTGTGTGTATGTGAAGAGATGCAGACAGACAGACAGAGGCAGAGAAAGAACGAGAGGGTGGTTAGAGAGAGAGAGAGAGGCAGAGAGAGAAAGACAGACAGGCAGAGACAGATAGACAGACCCAGATGAAACACAAACAGACAAGTAGACAGACAGACAGAGATACACACAGACAGAAAGAAAGACACAAATAGAGAGTAAACTCCATCTTTATCTCTAGAGCAGTCCAAGCTGTTTACACTGTGACTATTTCTGTGAGCTAAAACGACCCAGACTCGTCACTAGTCAGTTTATGCTGACTGCACTGCAGTCCAGTCCTTTCCTTTATAGGTGTTCAGCCTTTCTTGCAGTCTCCCAGAGATGACACCATCAAAAATGGAAGAAAGACACTGTGTCTGGCACTGACAAATGGAAGTGTAGGGGACAGGGATTTACTGCTATGCCCATTTACAGCTGTAAATCAGTGTGGAAAGTTTATGGGGGGATTATAGTTTGGTTTTGTTTTTTTCTCAGGGTTTTTTTTTGCGTGGATAGTATCACTAAATGGACTTGAAAGTGCTTTATGGACACAGTGCCATCAGCACACAATCACCACAAATGAAGAAAACTGATGCTTTCGTCACTGCAGCACGACCACTCTCAGTTAAGTGAGTAGTGTGGTAGAAGTGTAGCGTAGATTATTTTGGTTTGTTTTTCGGTTTGAGGGTAAACGTAGGCTTTTTTTTTAAAAAGGGAATACTTAGTGGCTTTTACTGGGTATTATCTTTTATCACTGTTTTCTGTATTGCTTCTGTCATGAGCTGACAAGCAAGCAAGCAAGCAAAATTATGGCAATGACCTTGATGGCAATATACAATGTCTCTGTCTCTTTCTCGGTCTCAGTGTCTGTCTGTCTGATTTTTTGTCTCTATCTCTGTCTCTATGTTTCTCTCTCTCTCTCTCTCTCTCTCTCTCTCTCTCTCTCTCTCTCTCTCTCTCTCTCTCTCTCTCTCAGCCTCCTAACCGCAAACACCACTATCAACATCTGATAAGTGCATATAACCACCACAACTTATGCTGGCCAACAAAACCAAAGCAGTACACTGCCAGACATGTCTTCTTACCTTTTAGGCGGGAGCGTCAAGACTGAGAGTTAGAGCAGGGAATTCAGAGTGGCACCATGCAGTCAGTGACTTATGCATGGACAGGAGAACGGATTTGTACTTGCAGAGAAAAGAAGATGCAGACCTGTTATGGAAAAGAATGGATTTATTCACAGTCATTTACATCTTCATGGCAAAACTTGCACACATACAGACAGGACCCTTAATCCATTTTAGCAGTGGAGAGGAGATCTTGCAGACATGTGCTGGAAATGAAGAATGGATTTATTCACGGTCACTGATGTCTCCACAGCAAAACTTGCAGACATGCACCATAGACAGGAGGGTTGACCCGTTTTTAGGTGAAGACTGGAGATGCAGACGTGTGCTGGAAATGAATGGATTTATTTATTCACAGTCACTGATGCCTTCACAGCAAAACTGGCAGATTGCAAGTGCAGGGAAAGGAACAACGGCAGTCGGTCAATCATGCGCACATAATTTGCTCTTCAAGTTTTCAAAGGGGGGATAAACCAGGTGCATATTGACAGCAAAGAAGATAAGGGAAACAAACAATGCTATGATGTGTGTTGCTATTTTCTGAACACATTTTCTGCATTACACCATACCCTTCACCTCTCTTGCTTTCCATTTAATTTCACTTTTTATTTTTAAACATGTCCAGGCTTTCTGCTAGAGGAAGTTGAAGGTGACAGGAGATGGTTGCATGTGTTCAATTAAATGTGTGAGACATGGCTCAGCTTGAAAGAATGAGGCGGTAATTTTTGTTGTGTTCCTGTTTTCCAAAATGTCTTCATTTTCATTATAAAGGTGAAATCATGCTGTTGACTGAAAATGTTTCTTTTAAAAAAGGCTGCTTCTGTCTGTTTCTTTGTTTTAGTTCTAAATCTGAGTTATTGCATTTTAAGGGCTGTGTGTTTGTGTGTACGTGAAGAGATGCAGACAGACAGACAGAGGCAGAGAAAGAATGAGGGGGTGGTGAGAGAGAGAGAGAAAGAGAGAGAGGCAGAGAGAGAAAGACAAACAGGCAGAGACAGACAGACAAACACAGATGAAACACTAACAGACAAGTAGACAGACAGACAGAGATACACACAGACAGAGAGAAAAACACAGAGAGTAAACTCCATCTTTATCTCTAGAGCAGTCCAAGCTGTTTACACGAGGACTATTTCTGTGAGCTAAAATCACCCAGACTCGTCACTAGACAGTTTATGCTGACTGCACTTCAGTCCAGTCCTTTCCTTTATAGAAATGATCAGCCTTTCTTGCAGTCTCCCGGAGACGACACCATCAAAAATAGAAGAATGACACTGTCTCTGGCACTGACAAATGGAAGTCTAAGGGACAGGGATTTCTCATTTAGTGCCCATTTACAGCTGTAAGTCAGTGTGGAAAGTTTTAGGAGAGGAGTATGTTTTTTGTTTTGTAGGGTGTTTTTCCATATAACATCACCGAATTGCAAAAGATTGCTCTCTGTATGTCTCTATGTCTCTGTCTCTCTCTGTCTCTCTCTCTGTCTCTCTCTCTCTCTTCTCTCTCTCTCTCTCTCTCTCTCTCTCTCTCTCTCTCTCTCTTGTCAGCCTCTTAACTACAAACATCACTATCGATCATCACATCACTAACAGATGACCACCATCACCTCTTCAACCAACAAAGCCAAAGAACCACACTGCCAGACGTGACTTCTCACAACTCTTTCTGTCTTGGATTGAAGACTGAGCACAGGCTGTTCAGAGTGGCGTCATGCAGCCAATGACTTATGCACGGACAGGAGAACTGATTTCTACTTGCAGAGGAAAGAAGATGCAGAGGTGTTGTGGAAAGGAATAGATTTATTCACAGTCATTGACAAAACTTGCAGACATGCACCATGGGCAGGAGAGCTGACCTGTTTTTAGGTGAAGACTGGAGATGCAGACGCGTGCTGGAAATGAATGGATTTATTTATTCACAGTCACTGATGTCTTCACAGCAAAACTGGCAGATCCCAAGTGCAGGGAAAGGAACAACGGTTGGTCAGTCAATCATGTGCACGTAATTTGCTCTTCGATTTTGGAGAGTGAGCTTTCAAGGGGGGATAAATCAGGTGCATATTGACAGCAAAGAAGACAGAGGAAACAAACGATGCTATAATGTTTGTTGCTCTTTTCTAAACACATTTTATGCATTATGCCACATACCCATCATATCTCTCACCCTTCATTTACTCTTGCCTTTTAAATCTTTTAAAAAAATTTTAATTCGGTTATTCATTTCACATGTTCATGTTGTCCATTTTGAGAAGGTGGCAATGGATGTTTGCATGTTTCCAATTATATGTGTGAAATATAGCTCAGCTAAAGGAATGGAAAATTTCTAAACCCATGTTCATTTTGATAAATTCAAATTGTGTTGACTGAAAATTTATCTCTAAAAAGTACTGCTTCTATCTGTTTCTTAGTGTTTGAGCTAAATCTGATTTAACCCATTTTAAGGGATGTGCATGTGTGTGTGGGGGAGAGAGAGAGAGAGAGAGAGAGAGAGAGAGAGAGAGAGAGAGAGAGAGAGAGAGAGGAGAGAGAGACAGACAGACAGACAGACAGACAGACAGACAGACAGACAGACAGACAGACAGACAGGCATAGAATAAACTCCGTCTTTATCTCTAGAGCAGTCCAAACTGTTTAGACCATGAATATTTCTGTGAGCTAAAACGACCCAGACTAGTCACTGGTCAGTTTATGCTGACCGCACTGCAGTCCAGTCCTTTCCTCTATAGGTGTTCAGCCTTTCTTGCAGTCTCCTAGAGATGACACCATCAAAAATGGAAGAAAGACACTGTATCTGGTACTGACAAATGGAAGTCTAAAGAACAGGGATTTAGTGCCCATTTACAGCTGTAAATCAGTGTGAAAAGTTTTGAGGGGGGAGGGAGATTATAGTTTTTGTTTTGTTTTCTCTCAGGTATTTCTGTATGGATAGCATGATCACTGAATGGACTTGAAAGTCTTTTGCAGAAACTCTGGCATTTGTACACAATCACCACAAATGGAGAAAACTGATGTTTTATTCAGTGCAGCACGACCACTCTCAGTTAAGAGGTTAGTGTGGTAGTAGTAGTATGTGAAGGTTATTTGTTGTTGTTTTCTTTTATGTTTGGGGGTAACAGTAGGCTTTTTTATTTAAAGGGAATACTTAGTGGCGTATACTGGGTATTATCTTTTATCACTGTTTTCTTTATTGTTCCTGTCATGAACTGACAAGCAAGCAAGTAAGCAAGCAAGCAACAATTATGGCAATGACCTTGATGACAATATACAACTGCTCTGTCTCTTTCTCTGTCTCAGAGTCTGTCTATTTGTCTGATTTTTTTGTCTTTGTCTCGTCTCTATTCTCTCTCTCTCTCTCTCTCTCTCTCTCTCTCTCTCCTCTCTCTCTCTCTCTCTCTCTCTCTCTCTCTCTCTCTCTCGTGTCAGTCTCCTAACCACAAACACCACTATCAGGATCATGTCATTGACTGATGATATAACCAGCACAAGGTACGCTGGCCAACAAAACCAAAGCACCACACTACCAGACATGTCTTCTTACCTTTTAGGCGGGAGAGTCAAGACTGAGAGTTAGAGCAGGGAATTCAGAGTAGCACCATGTAGTCAAGCACTTACCCACAGACAGGGGACCTGATTTCTACTTGCAAAGGAAAGAAGATGCAGACCTGTGGTAGAAAAGAGTGGATTTATTGACATCATGATATCTTCATGGCAAAACTTGCACACATACACCATAGGCAGGAGCCCAGATCCAGTTTTAGCAGTGGATATATTTTGCAGAGGAGTGCTGGAAATGAAGAATGGATTTATTCACGGTCACTGATGTCTCCACAGCAAAACTTGCAGACATGCACCATAGACAGGAGGGCTGACCTGTTTTTAGGTGAACACTGGAGATGCAGACGTGTGCTGGAAATGAATGGATTTATTTATTCACAGTCACTGATGCCTTCACAGCAAAACTGGCAGATCCCAAGTGGCAGGAAAGGGACGACGGTTGGTCAGCCTATCATGCGCTTGTAATTTGCTCTTCAATTTTAGAGAGCAAGCTTTCAAAGGGGGAATAAATCAGGTGCATATTGACAGCAAAGAAGATAGAGGAAACAAATGATGCTATGATGTGTGTTGCTTCTTTCTGAACATAGTTCGTGCATTACACCATGCCCATCATCTCTCACCCTCCCTTTTCTCTCAGTTCTTTTTTCGAACCTTACCTGTCCACATGCTATCCTTCGGATGAGACTATAAAACGAGGCCCCGTGTGCGAACGCATGCAGAACATCTTGCGCACACGTTAAATCCTGTTTCGCTTTTCGGAAGAGTAGGCCCTTGTGTGCCGGTGGAAACAGATGACAAAATTTACAAAACCGCATACACACGGGGACTGGATGTAAAAAAGCACATGAGTGCTTATTCCATTATCCTTGATATAAAAAAAGTCATCTGAGTGCTTTGATTTGTTGCTTTACAAGATTCAGCGCTATATAAATCCCATACATTGTTGTTGTTGTTGTTATTATTATTATTATTAAGATGAGAAGGGATGGTTGCATGTGTTCAATTAAATGTGTGAAACATAGCTTAGCTGAAGG
>CM054150.1:32637146-32639646 GCA_028751875.1 Rapana venosa
TGAGAGAGAGAGTGCCAGAGAGAGTGAGAGTGAGAGAGAGAGTGCCAGAGAGAGTGAGAGTGAGAGTGAGAGAGAGTGCCAGAGAGAGATACTGCCTCCTGCCTGGCATCAGCTGTGTGTGTTGATCAATGTGCTATTAGTGTGGAAGATTTGCCTGGAAGATATGATGAAGATTTCGTTGTGTTTATTTGATTTTTTTCCCAGAAATGTAAAAAATTATGAGTAAGTTTGGTTAACCGGACTGACATGATCTGCTGGCGTGATGGACTTCATCTTGAGTTCAGTGTTTTCTCTTTTTTACATTTTTTTTTTTAGATTTATGGATTATTTTGTATCAGAAATGGTTCACTTTATTTTGCTAGTTTGTTTAAACCGTAATGCTTGGCTTTTCTGAATTTTTTCATTTTTGGTTTTTTAAGAATTAATTCGAAACATGATATGTTAGCATAGTTATGATTTCTTTTCTACTTTGAGTAAACTGAACTAGAAAGAGTGGATGTATTAAGTATGAAGACATGAACATGAACTGATGTATCACCAAAAAAACCTCATTGACTTTGCACCAGACGACCAGTATGAAAAAATAAACATTCAAAGCATGTATCTGTCAAGGATCTCGCGGATTTTCCCGAATCTTAAGAAACATTGGACTAAGACTCCTCTAACAAGTTCGGTATTTATTTATTCGTCTTTCAGATACTGTCAATGAAGAGCTAACTTTGGGAGGATACTGCCTGCATCTGTGTCATCGTAATTCGAAATGATTGATACCTTATACAATTTCTGTTTGCCCAAGCCAATTTACTTCCTGACCAGAACTTGTCAAACTGATATTGGTCAGGCTCAGGACAAAATTAATGAACTTCTATCGCAAACTTTAAAATTGGAATGTATATAGCTCTGGATAACCCGCAGAATGTTAAGCTGGGAAACCAACAAATTTGGCTAAGTCCCCTCCCCCTTCCCTCACACACACACACAAACACACTCACACACACGCGCGCGCACACACATACACACACCTATCTCCTTTTTTTTTTTTAATCTACATTCTCCATTCCAGTCTGTTACCACAGACTGACCAGCATTGCAGCAGCGGATCAAGCCGATAACGATGGATCGCCTCTGACTAAGTCTCCATCAACAAGTGGCAAATGAATGCACTGCACTGCCCAGTTCTGGAAATTATATATATTGATATATATATATATATGAGAGAGAGAGAGAGAGAGAGAGAGAAGGAGAGAGAGGAGAGAGGAGAGAGAGAGAGAGAGAGAGGAGAGAGAGAGAGAGGAGAGGGGAGAAGAAGAGAGATCTACAGCAAACCAAAAAAAAAATCCATCTGTCAGAGAATCAGCAAAAGAGATGGACTCTCCCTCCCCAACCCCACCCCGAACCTCCTCCCCCTATCCTGCCCCCCCTCCCCACCACCACTGGCCAAACAGAAGATCCAATAAGCGCTGGGGCTTTCCTCTCTTAATCCATCCCATCGTCCTGCCTTCCGCTAACTGTCACCTTGTCTTCTTCCACTCATTTTCTCTTCTCGTTATGGAAATGACATTTACCCTCCCCGGTCGGAGAGGGAGGGAGGGGAAGAGAAATCTTTACCCTGTTCCTGGGTGGTATCCAGCTGTCCAATTCCATCTGTTTGTGAAGCAAGGTGCTGCCCGGCTATACCCTCCCTGCTAGCTTATATGCCTCCTGGCAGGCTTGAAGACGAGTTAGTTCTGTCTGTGCACATCTTTCTGGGGTTGCCAAAACTGGAAGAGAGAGAGAGAGAGAGGAGGGGGGGGAGAGGAAGAGAGAGAGAGAGGAGAGAGAGAGAGAGAAGGAGAGAGGAGAGAGATGGAGAGAGAGAGAGGAGAGAGAGAGAGGGAGAGAGAGAGAGGAGAGAGAGAGAGAGATGGAGAGAGAGAGAGAGAGAGAGAGAGAGAGGAAGAGAGACAGACAGACAGACAGACAGACAGACAGAAGAGAGACTTCGGGGTTGAAAGGAAGCTGTGGGTTTGTTTTGGGGTTTTTCTTCTGGAAGGATTTGAAATCACAGCGCGTGGCCTGCAGAAATGTGAAGGTTATTTTGGGGACAGAAACTTCTTCACCGGTTATTTTCAAGAACCTTTTTTTTGTTTGTCTGTTTGTTTGTTTGTTTCTTAATTTAAAAACATTGCCTCGCGAAACGTGCGGATATCCTGGGTCTGAATATTGTTTCCTGGCGGTCTGTTTGTCTCTATAAGGGAATGCCTAAAGTTTGCTTTCTTTTTCTGAAACTTTGGAAAGAAATGTTCTATCTCGTAAATTTCTGTTCAAGGTCGATGTTCACATTTTGTACTTTGTTCTCTTCAGACATAAAAGACGTAGTTGAAGTTGAGGAAATCCATAATCAATTGGAAAGTTGCATGCATATTTTGTTGTTGTGGTGGTGGTAAAGTTGGTTAGAGTTATATTTCTTTCACATCAAGCATTAAGAAGGGTTTTCTTTTTTGCTTATGAAAATTGCTTA
>CM054150.1:32650527-32660527 GCA_028751875.1 Rapana venosa
CTTTTTTTAACCCCCAAAGAAAAAAAAATTAAGGGAAAAAATCTGCTGCAAAATGACGTTGTTCCACACACACACACATACAACACCATCACTCACATACACCACACACACACGCGCGCGCGCCGCGCGAAACGCACGCGCAGCACGCACGAACACACACACAACACACAAACAAAACACAAACACCACACACAGCCTACAACTTAAACATTACTTTAAACACGCATGCGATGGTTAACAATTATATGTCAGAGGACACACGCATACAAACTTGTGCACATCACAGATTCGAAACATCAGCTTTTTGTTTTGTTGTTGTTGTTGTGGTTGTTTGTTGTTTTGCAGAAGAGCGAGACTTGTGGAGATGCCGATTTTCTTCATTTTTTTTTTGGTCAGGAAGTTTCTGTTGAAAACATGAAATAATATATTAAATACCCAAAAAATTCGGAGAAAGATAAGGTAAAGTGATTTTTTTGGTAAGGAAGAGTTGTTTGAATATGGACTATTTTTTTTTAAATTTATAAGATTGACACAAATGCACACACACGGAACGGAAGGCACTTTACTGCAGGTATATCACAATATATGCGCGCATAACTACAATCCACTCTCTCCCCGAAACACACACACACACACACACACACACACACACACACACACACACACACACACACACACCACACACACACAGCAGGACACACACATTAGCCTCTAGTAATCCCTAGAGACCGTCTTTCGCTCGACACATGATTCCCTCACACACATATACACAACACTAACTACACCACACACAACTACATACATTACACTAACCACCTTAACTATTTCCTAACATATACACTACACTCTACACACACTAACTACATACACTAAAACTATACTCATAATACTATACTTAATATAACTACATTATACAATTCTAACTATACTTACATACATATACACCACTACACTAAACTACACTACTACTACACAACTAACTACACTACACTACTAACTACACTATACACACTACACACACTACAATACACTACACTAACTATACTACAAAACTTACTATACTACATACAATTCTACACTACATAACTATACTACACTACACTACATTACAGTAATTACACTAAACTATACTATTACAATTCTATACTATACTACACTACACTACATTACAGTATATTTACACTACACTACACACACACACACTAACCACACACCACACCACACACATAACTCCATTACAGTAAAGGAGAAGACAGTAGACAGGCCAGCAGTATCCCAGAGAAGCAGCTAGCCTAGCTGCTAACAGTATGATGATTGCAGTCAACGAAGTTAACGGCTCAGCCGCTGCCGCTGCCGCTGATGCTGATGCTGCCGCTGCTGCAGCAGCAAACGTCTTGCGCTGAATGGATGGATAATTGGCTGAATGTCCTACCAGAGGCACACTCTTGCTTCCGGGCTTCCATCAATGTCCATCGCATCTGACCTGTCTGATCTATATAGTTATCTCGTCTGATAGTGATACATTATCAGCTGTATAGATCAAGACTCGGAGAGTGAAAGTTGACATTTCAGGAAATGCCATTCTCTTTCTTCATGTTATCGGAATAGGGTAGTATCTTTAATCTATATACTGAGACGCAATTCGTGAAAAGAAAACACAACCCCCAAAAAAAAATCTCTTGTAAAAGGTGTGTATGTTCCGGTACGCGGTATAGTTTCTGCCCAACATTTGTTTCTGTTTTGTTTTTTTTTTGTTTTGTTTGATGTGTGTGTGTGTGTTGGTGTTGTTGTGTGTGTGTGTTGTGTGTGTTTAAATGTGTGTGTTTTGGGGGTTGTTATTGTTTTTAGTGTTCAATGCCATTCACTAAGTATGGGGAAAAGATTGGTTGATTTTGTCAAAATATTCAATGATGCTGAGGATACTATGAACAGAAAAGATGCTTAGGAAAAAAAAAGAAGAAGGAAAAGGAGGAGGAAGAGAAGAAGAAGGAGAAGAATGTTTTTCTTTAATAATAATAAAAACAACAACAGCAACAGCAGCAACAACAACAACAGAAAGAAAGACAGACAAACAGACAGACTTAAAGAAAGAAAGAAAGAAAGCAAGGAAAAAAGAAAGAAAGAAGAGAAAAGAACAGCAAAACAACAACAAGCAACAGCACCAACAACACCATCACCACCACCAGCACAAAAGAAAACGTATTTCCTTCCAATAATAATAATAATAATGATAATAATGATAATAATGATAATGATAATACATGGAATCTATATAGCGCCATATCTTGCAAAAATCAAATCAAAGCCCTTTCATTCATCCAACTCATTCACATGCAGCCAGTTACAATTGATAGTTTTTACAAATTCAAATGTATACACACACGCACGCACGCACACACACGCACACTCACGCACACACATAAAGGTTGTACACTCCAGCAAGGTGATGGGGCTTTGGCTGTTGAGGGCAGGGACAAAAATAAGATGGAACCAAGAGGGGAGAATCTTATTTTTAAAATAAATGTGTCTTGAGGCCGGATTTAAAAGCGTCATAAGATAATAACAATGATAAGATAATAATAACAATAAGACAAAATAACACAGGCATATCGAATGCTACGCTCACCTGTTAACCCTGAAACCTAACCCAATAAAGGGACATCATCTGCAAAACAGCGGTATTCTCTTTCCTTGCGAACAGAATCACAAATTGAAAGCTGCCATTTATATTTAAGCAAATTTTAAAAATGATGAAACATCATGTCGTGATAAACGAAAGTTGATCAAAATGGCATTTGCAAACTATCTAATAAAAACAAAGTACACAAAGTAAAAGAAAGAAAAGGGAAGGAGGAAAGGATGTAGTGGAAGGAAGGAATGAAAGAATGAATGAAAGAAAGAAAGAAAGAAAGAAAGAACAGTATTGAAAGACAGAACAGAACATGAATAGAAAAGAAAGAAAAAAAGAAGAATAGAATGGAATAAAAAGAAAAGAAAGAATCAAAGAAAGAAAGAAAGAAAAGAAAAGAAAGAAAGAAAAAAATTATAAATAACAAAGAATTATAAAAGAAAGAAAAAAAACAAAGAAAAACAAACAAACAATGAAAGAAAGAAAACCCAAAAAAAAAAAAAAAAACAGAAAACTAAAACAAACAAATCATAACATTGCACACCTTCACTCTTTTCCTCTTGCACTCAGGGACCCCCCCCCCCCCCCCCCCCACCCCCACACCCACCCATCCCACCCCCCCACCCCAACCCCACCCAAACCCCCCCCCAAAAATCACAACAACAAAACAAAAACCCAACAACAACAAACAACAACAACAAACAACAACAACAAACAAAACTAAAACAAGAACAAACACGAGCTAGACAGTGCCATACACAAACACGCTACTACACAACAGTCAGAGCCAGACTAGGGTCCGTTTAAAGCCACAGTTTATTCAGTCCGAGCGCTCCGGAAATAACCCCAGCTCCATCAATCTGAGTGGACGGGGCAGAGCGACACAGACGTAATACTAATATATATATATCCAACATGTATCGGTGACTGGCAGAGCCAGACCATGGTCATAGTTCTTCATCTGCAGGCCGTTTTTGAAAGCTTAGCTTGGGGGTATGTGAAAGCGCGGAGGATTGACTGACTGATTGATTGATTGATTGATTGATTGATTGATTGATCAGCTCTCTAGGAAACGATGTCTGTCATCTTAGAAAAGAAAAAAACAGGCAACAACTTAACAGTGAGAAAACAAGAATAAGAACGAGGGACTCCTTGTAAGAATGGCCCGAGTCCTTATGAGGACAGCCTACTCCTTATAATATAAGAGCAGCTGAGAACAGCTAGGGCAAATGTATCTGTTGAAGGGCTCGCTGACTCCTTGTAGGAAACCAATTAGCTGCTGAGCCAGTATGTTGTAAGACTGTGTGTGATGTTGTGCTGTCTGAGGAAGTAACTGCTGTAGAATGTAGTATGAGGGGTTGGGGGGTTTTTTGTGTTGTTTTTTTTTAAATTGCTTTCATTATAGTTGAAACATTGGCAACAATGATTAGGAAGACAACTCACAGAAAGTTGATCTTTTGCAGTTGAACAGAATTCTCTCTATTTTTAAACAGAATGTTCTCAACAGAATTCAATATATATATATATTTATATATATATATATATATATATATAGAGAGAGAGAGAGAGAGAGAGAGAGAGAGAGAGAAGGATATGGATGGATGGATGGGTGGATGGATGGATGGATGGATGGATGGATGATAGAGAGAGAGAGAGAGAGAGAGAGAGATACATACATACATACATACATACATACATCATACAACCCACATACAGACACACACACACACCTAGAATGTTATGCTAATTTTTTTCCTCCCCCCCCCCCCCCCCCCCCCCCCCCCCCGTCTCTCTCTCTCTCTCTTTCTCGCTTTCTATGCGCGCATGCGCATGGCCGCGTATGTATATCTTTGTTGTTCCTTTTCCTTCTTATTGACAAAGACAATTTTTCTCTGTGTTATAAGATTGTTTTCACTGCTAGGTGGGTCTAGGTGGGTCTAGTAGCACTTCTTGTGCATATAATCATCTGCTGGTGCACACACACACACACTTCTGATGTCTGAGAAGGGATAGGGGGCAGCAGCAGAATGGTCAGACGGCTGAAGTGGTGTTGGTGCCAGAGAGAGAGCGAGAGAGAGAGAGAGGGGGGGGGGCAGGGAAAGAGAAAAAAAAAGAGAGACAGACAGACAGACACAGACCGCCGACAGATAGACCGACAGACAGACCGACAGACAGACAGAGGCAGACAAAGAGGGAGGGAGAGCAGACAGACAGACAGGCAGGCAGGCAGGCAGAGAATGAGAGAGAGAGGGAGGGAGAGGGCGGTAGAGAGAGAGGGGTGAGAGAGAGGGAGAAAGAGAGGAAGAGATAGGGTTATGGAGGGACAGAGAGAGAAGAGGGGGGGGGGGGGGTGGTAGGGATGGAGGGACACAGGCAGACTGACAGAGAATGTGCTGGACTTTTTCGTATATATTTTTTTAAAATTATAATTATTACCCTACTTGCTACTTGATTCATCTTCTTTCTCAGTATTTTACCATCTTTATCACTTTGATTTCCCTTGCACCCCCCCCCAAACACACACACACACACACACACACACACACACACACACACACACACACACACACAACACACCCACACAAAACCCAAAACAAAACAACAACAAAAAACTCCACCCACAAAACAATAACAACAACAACAACAACAAATACCCTGTTTTACAACAACAACAACAACAAAGTTCCAAAGCAGTGACTATTATCGATGAGCTAGCTAGACTTGTCCATGCTTTTGTGATTCAGTCTAACTCCTGCAATAATTATCAATATATTGTCTTCCTTTCCTGTTGTTGTTGTTTTTTCTTATTGGTCCTCCCTCGGCTACAGCTCCTAAGTTCAATGATGAAATAATTTTTGCGTTATGAGACCGATCCCCCCCCCCCCCCCCCAACACACACACACCGTATAGGTAGCTGCATTCCGACTTCAGCGATCATACAAGTTGGCGATTTAATCTTCCAATATTGCCCAGGTCAGGACAGTCGGGAGGTACCTCTCTCTCTCTCTCTTCCCCTCTCTCTCTCTCTCTCTTCCCTCTCATCTCTCTCTCTCCTCTCTCTCCCTCTTCTCTCTCTCTCTCTCTCTCTCCTCCCCTCTCTCTCTTTCTCTCTCTCCTCCCTCTCTCCCTCTCTCTCTCCCTCTCTCCCCTCTCCCTCTCTCTCTCTCTCTCTCCCCTTCTCTCTTTCTCTCTCTCTCTCTCTCTCCCTCTCTCTCTCTCCCTCTCTCCCTCTTCCTCTCTCCCCTCTCTCTCTCTCTCCCCCCCTCTCTCTCTCTCTTCTCTCCCTCCCTCTCCCTCTCCTCTCCTCTCTCTCTCTCTCTCTCTCCCTCTCTTTCCCTCTCTTCTCTCCCTCTCTCTCTCTCTCTCTCTCTCTCTCTCTCTCTCTCTCTCTCTCTCTCCCCTCTCTCTCCCTCTCTCTCTCTCTCTGCCAGCTTTTTTTTTTGTTTTCCTGATTTTTCTACTGTCGTGGGTTCTTTTGACGTGGACAAGTCTACAAGCACAAGAAGGGTCCGCACTGGTTTAGAATCTTCCCCGAAAGACTTTGACATTGAGTTCGATTTTCCTGTCAAACTGGGAAGAAAGGGCGAGGCAGGGTATCGAACCCAGACCCTCACGGCTATCTTTTTTTTCTTTTCCTATGTCTTTTTTTTCTTTTTTTTTAATTTCATAAAAAACTCAAGTTTTCTTGCAGTCTAGAAAAAAAGTCTCTTCTACAACAATCACAAAAACTGACCAAACAAAACAACAACAACAAATCGAAAGGGAAAAGAAATACAGTGAAAATTCATTTCTGGATGAGTTAAGATTTTTCCATGCTTTCGTTTTTTAGTCTAGATTCTACCATGTAAAATATTTTTCTGCCATTTTATCCTTTTCTTTTCTATTGGTCGTTACATTTTCCTGCTATGAGAAATTTACCCCATCATCTCCCTCCCCCTTTTTTTTAGAATCGTCCTATGACTTATCCTGGATACATTGCGAGGTGCACACATACACGCGCACATACGCACGTGCATGCGCGCGTACACACACACGGACACACATACACACACACCATCACCACACCACACACACCACACACACACACACGACACACCACGCACGCACACTCACACATCACATCATCCTCCATCACACACACACACACAACACACACACACACACAACACACACACACACACTACAACAACAACATGTCACGCGCGCTCGCACACACACACACACCACACACACACACACACACACACACACACACACACACACACACCACAACACACTACAACACACTACAACACACTACAACACAACACTCATACTCCTGATGTCTGTGAGAGGCGAAAAGATGCTGCTGCTGCTGCTGCTGCTGCTGCTGCTGCTGCTGCTGCTGCTGCTGCTGCTGCTGCTGCTGCTGCTGCTGCTGCTGCTGCTGCTGATGATGATGATGATGATGATGATGCTATGGACAAAAGAATGGTCAGACGCAGACGGCTGAAGCTCAAGAGGTGTTGGTTGGTGCCAGACCTAAAAGCTCCTGGCTGTGGGCAGTGCAGAAGAGGTGCCTCCTTCAAGACACTCATTGTTGGCGCCAGGATACTCTGAGAGTGAGAGGGTGCTCTGCTGTACAGTCTGATGGGAAGAGGCTGGTGAAGAGAGAGAGAAGAGGGGTGGGTGGGAGAAAGAGGCAGAAACACCAGCAAAAGATACCAAAAATCCCTCCTCTTAAGACAGACAGAAACAGAGGCAGAAGAAACACCAGCAAAAGATACCCCAAAAATCCCTCCTCTTAAGACACATCTATACATACACACACACACACACACACACACACACACACACAACACACACACACACACACACACACACACCACACACACACATACACACACACACACACACTCACACACACTCACACACACACACACACACACAACATCACAACACACACACACACACACATAAACAGGAACTAAGTAAAAGCTAAGACACAAGAACACAGAGACTTGACAGAAAGCCCACCAAAACTGAATCTGGCAAATCTTTCTTTTTTCCTTCTTCTTCTCTTCCGTAATCTTGCACGTCATCTCTGCCTTGTTCTCTTTCCTCCTCTGTGAGGGTGATGATGGTAGTGAAGTGACGTGAAGTGAAGTGAAGTGAAGACCAAGGACAAGAGGCTTCAGAGGCTGCATCTTCCTCCATACCGCTATCGATGTCTTCATGTCAAAGCCGGGAGATCAATGTAATCCTTCCTTGCCCCCTTTTCTCCTCAGCCCTGTATCCCGCTTTTCCAAGTTTTAAACAACCGTGCAGTAGGCCTGGCTGGCCTTACTTACATACAGCCTAGCAGCATCTCCTTCTTTCTGTCCATTTTTTTGACAGGGTTTTTTTTTTTAAATCTTCTTTCTTTCTTCTTCGTCTTTCTTCTTCTTTCTTTTCTTTTTCTTTTTTTTTTTTCTTCTTCTTTTTCTTTTATTTTCTTATTCTTCCTTCTCTTCTTCTTCCTTCTTCTCTCTTCTTCTTCTCTTCTTCTTCTTCTTCTTCTTCTTCTTCTTCTCTTCTTCTTCTTCTTCGTCGTCGTCGTCGTCGTCGTCGTCTTCTTCTTCTTCTTTTTCTTCTTTTTTTTTTTTCTTCTTCTTCCTTCTTCTTCGTCGTCTTCTTCTTCTTTATTTCTTTTCCTTCTTTTTTCTTCAAAATTCTTTCTGTTCTTGGTGTTCTTGTTCTTGTTCTTCTTCATTCTTCGTCATCTTCTTCTTTTTTTCTTTTCTTTCTTTTTTCTTCAAAACTCTTTCTGTTCTTGGTGTCCTTGTTCTTCTTCTTCTTTCTTTCTTTCTTTCTTTTTAATTTTTTCTTTCTGTCCTCTTTCTTCTTTCTTTCTTTTTTTTTTTCTTTCTTCTTCTTCAAATTTTTTTTTCAAATTCTTCTTCTTTTTCTTCTTCTTCTTCATCTTCATCCTTTTCTTCTTCTTTGCATTCTTTTGCATTTTTCCTCTTTGCATTCTTTTTCTTTGTATTCTTCTTTTGCATTCTTTTTCTATGTACTCTTCTTTGCATTCTTCTTCTCCTCTTCTTCTTTACATATTTTTTTAAAATCTTCTTTGCATTCTTCTTCAAACTCTTTTTCAAATTCTTTCTCTTCAGAATCAATGTTTCATCCGTCTGCATTTGCATCCAGGATTTTAGTTACAGTAGTACGAATCAATGGGTGTTAGTACTTTCAAAGAAGAGGCAGTATTTGCATTCCCTACAAGGTCTATCTCTCTCTCTCTCTCTCTCTCTCTCTCTCTCTCTCTCTCTCTCTCGCTCTCTCTCTCTTCACACACACACTCGCACACACGCACACACACTCTCTCTCCACACACACTCACACACACTCACACACACACTCTCCACACACACTCATCCACACACTCACACACACTCTCCACACACACTCATACACACACTCGCACACACACACACGCACACACACACACACTCTCTCTCCATACACACTCACACACGCACACACACACACGCACACTCTCTCTCTCTCTCTCTCCTCTCTCTCTCTCTCTCTCTCTCTCTCTCTTCTCTCTCTTCACACACCGCACACACACACAACACAACACACACTCACACACACACACGAAGAAAATGGACACTACTAGCTCTGGTTTTAATCTTGTCTAACACCATTTTAATGCGTCACTGGATACCGTTTTCTGACTTGAAACCCCGTGATATAGAATCAATGCTTCATAATATACTAAGCACTTCTCTGCTCTATCTAGGCTTCAGCCATTTAATTACCCCATAGACCCTTTCTTTTTTAAATTAGTATTTTTATGATTCCAGTTACCAATGTGTCTGGGTCAATAGTTCCTAGTGCTCTGACTCCACTTAGTCATCTTGAAAGGATGTAATGTGAATATTCACATAGGCTACTCCCAAAATGTCAGATTTAACTTTGGGGTATTTTGGTTTCTTTACTTTTTTCTATAAAAAAAAATTTCCAAGCTGCTAAAGTGTGTGAGACGTGTGGTGGTTTAGCTTAGTGGGTAGAGTGTTTGTCTGT
This sequence comes from Rapana venosa, assembly GCA_028751875.1. Lineage (NCBI taxonomy): Eukaryota > Metazoa > Mollusca > Gastropoda > Neogastropoda > Muricidae > Rapana > Rapana venosa. Next base: position 32,660,207 of record CM054150.1, read on the forward strand.
CATCATTCTTGGGTCCCTGAACTTGTGGGTTTAAATCTATCTCTGCAACGGTGTTTAGTGAATTACGGTTGGGGAGGTTTTTTTGGTACGATCTCTCGGGTCAACTTTAAGTGTAGATATGCTAGCACCTTTGTTGTGTGTGTGTTGTGTGTGTGTGTGTGTTTGTGTGTGTGGTGTGTGTGTGTGTGTGTGTGTGTGTTGTGTTTGTGCGTGAATGAGTGAATTGCTGTGTCCTGGTCTCTACTTACACACAACCACCACCACCATCACCCTCTCAACTGTAACTCCTCCCCTCCCCCTTTCCCTCGCCCCCAACCCTCC
>CM054150.1:32680527-32683027 GCA_028751875.1 Rapana venosa
TTCTGTCTGTCTGTCTCTCTCTTCTTCTCTCTGTCTGCCCTGTCTCTCTCTCCCCCCCCTCTCTCTCTCCCCCCTCTTCTCTCTGTCTGTCTATCTGTCTCTCTCTCCTCTCTCTCCCCTCTCTCCCCCCTCCTGTCTGTCTTTCTGTCTCTGTCCTCTGTCTCTCTCTCCCTCCCCCCCTCTCTCTCCCTCCTGTCTGTCTGTATCTGTCTCTCTCCCCCTCTCCCTCTCTCCCCCCTCTCTCTCTGTCTGTCTATCTGTCTCTCTCCCTCTCCCTCTCTCCCCCTCTTGTCTGCCTCCCTCCGTCCTTCCTCCCTCCCTTCTTCCCGCCCTCATCAATCTCTCTCTCCTCTCCTCCTCCCCTCCCCCCTCTCCTCTCTCTCTCTCTCTCTCTCTCTCTCTCTCTCTCTCTCTCTCTCTCTCTCTCTCTTCTCTTTTCCTCCTCTTCCCAATTCAGATGTCCCGCTCTTTTGAGCTACTCACGTGCTTTCTCCAAAAAGCAAACAAACAAACAAAAAGTAAAGAAACGAATAAATGATTGAAACGAAATCTAAATTGAGGGATGGGGAGGAGGGGGGGGGGGGAGGGAAGTGGAGGAAGGAGGGGGTGGTGGTGTGAAAGTGAAAATAATGATGCATTGGAATCTGCTTGTGTTGTGTGCTGTGTGTGTGTGTGGAGTGTAGTGCGTGCATGCGTGTGTGTGTGTGTGTGTGTGTGTATGTGTGTAGTGTGTGTGTGTGTGTGTGTGTGTATGCTGTGTGTGTGCTGTGTGTGTGTGTGTGTGTGTGTGTGTGTGTGTGTAGTGTATTGTGTGTGTGTGTGTGTAGTGTGTGTATGCTGTGTGTGTGTATGCTGTGTGTATGCTGTGTGTGTGCTGTGTGTGTGTGTGAGTGTTTGTGTGTGTATGCTGTGTGTGTGTATGCTGTGTGTGTATGCTGTTGTTGTAGTGTGTGTGCTGTTTGTGTGTTTGTTTAATGTGTGTGTTGTGTATTTGTGTTTGTTGTTGTTGTTGTTTTGCTTTAACGTCCTTCCACTTTAAGTGATATCAGACGATAGGGAAAAGGATAATGAGAAAGGAAAAAAAAGGGGAGGGAAGTGTGTGTATGAATAAGCATATATACAAGTTCCAGTGCGTACATAGAGAGAGAGAGAGAGAGAGAGAGACAGAGACAGAGACAGAGAGAGAGCGAAACAGAGAGAGAGCGCGCATGTGTGTTTGTGTGGTGTGTGTTTGTGTGTGTGTGTGTGTGTGTGTGTGTGTGTGTGTTGTGTGTGTGTGTGTGTGTGTGTGTGTGTGTGTGTTTTGTGCGTGCGTGTGTGTGTGCACGCGCTTCTGTCTCTGTTTATTGCTTTGTCACTGTCTCTGTGTTTCTATGCTTCTGTCTGTGTGTCTCTCCGTCTCTTTCTCTGTCTGTCTGTCTGTCTGTCTGTCTGTCTCCCTATCTTGCTGTCTCTGTCTCTGTCTGTCTCTCTCTCAAAATTTTCTTTTCCCTCAGGTCTACTTTGCACTTGTCCCCCTCCTCCTCCTCTACAATCACCCCGCACCCTCCCAAACTCTCCTCTCCCCACCCCCACCCCCACCCCACCCCCACTCCACCCCCACTCCCATTTCACACTCACGGTGAGTGATTATTATAAGGCTGTAGTGGTGTGAATATTGGAATCTGGTCAGATAAGGTACAATGTACCGGTAACGACATGAACTGAACTGAACTGGTAGAGAACGTAATAAGGATCGGATGTCACTTAAGGACCACTAGTTGGTGGAGAGTGACAGATACAATAAGACAAGAGATACATGCATGTCCTTAACAAGCGAGAGCTCCTTAATTGGTACTGAAGTAACAAGAGATGGACAGGGATGCGAGAAAGGGGGGTGGAGGGAGGAGGGAAGAGAGTGTGTCTTTGGGGGTAGGGGGTGGGAGGAGGCTGTGCTTTAAGAATGACAGATACAGTAAGACTTGGATACCTGCATGATCTCAACAAGCGAGAACTCATTAGTTTACTACTTGTTTCTGAGGTAACAAGACATGGCAGGGATGTAAGAAAAGGAGAGGGGGGGGGGGGGAGGGGGGGGGGGGTGGGGGGGGGAGGAAGCGTGACTTTGTAAGGGGAGGGGGGCGGAGGGGGGAAGAGGGGGGGGGGGGGGGGCGTGCTTTTAGAGTGACAGATAACAATAAGACTTAGATACCTGCATGTCCTGAACAAGCGAGAGCTCATTAGTTTACTAACTGTTTCTGAAGTAACAAGAGATGGACATGGATGCGACGAAACAACGGGGTGAGGGAGGGAGTGGGGGAGAAGGGGGGAAGGCGTGACTAAGGTGGAAGGGGGGGGGGGTGAGGATGGGGGGGGGGGGGGGGGGGGGAGAGTTACTAATGAGGATGATGCTTAGAGAGGGAGGAAGAGGAAGAAGAGAAGGTGGAAGAAGGTTAGTCTAAGGTACGATACTACGAAGGTATCAGGCAACGTCAGTAATGAGTGTGTGTGCGGTGTGTGT
>CM054150.1:32690527-32700527 GCA_028751875.1 Rapana venosa
GGCACAGGGCAAGGAACCAAATGATATACAGGAAACAAAATAATTAGCCCCCCACCCCCTTCCCAAAATTAAAAGAAAACCAACAAAAAAGGAAAAGAAAAGAAAAAAGTCTAGCAGGGAGGACAAGGGAGAGAGAGAGAGAGAGAGAGAGAGAGAGAAAAGAGAGAGAGAGAGAGAGAGAAGAGAGAATGACAATGATTTATTGTATTGTGTAAGATAGATAGAGAGAGACAGAGCAGACAGGCAGACAGAGAGAGAGAGACAGACACATAAACAGACAGACACACAAAGACAGAGACGCAAAGGACAAGAAACACGACGAGACAGAGAGAGAGAGAGAGAGAGAGAGAGAGAAGAGAGAGAGACAGACAGACAGACAGACAGACAGACAGACACAGAGAGAGAGAGGAGAGAGAGAGAGAGAGAGAGAGAGAGAGAGAGAGAGAGAGAGAGAGAGAGAGAGAGAGAAATAAAAAACAGAGAAAGAAAATCAGAAAAGAACAAAAAGAAAGATAAAAGAAAATGATATACCAAAAGAATAGAACAGGAAGAAAAGGACTAGCCAAGCCTGGCCTAGCAATACAAGCAACCAGCAGCAGCAGCAGCAGCAGCAGCAGCACTGAGGCAAAGACAAGCGAAGAAAAGAGTCTGGCACTTCATCCGACGCCAGAAGAGAATGGCAGTGCCCATTGTGAACGTGCTGCCTGCTTTATTATTTCAGAACACCCTGGGCTACCGCTGCCTGCTATCCCTTGCTGCCACACTAAAGTGTGTGTGTGTATGTGTGTGTGTGTGTGGGCGCGTGTGTTGTATGTGTATGTGCGTGTGCGTGTGTGTGTGTGTGTGTGTGTGTGTTGTGGGTGTGTTGTGTTGTGTGTGTGTGTGTGTGTGTGACTGACAGAAACAAGAGAGACGACAGCAGACGACAGAGACAGCAGAAAAGGACTAATTATATGGGGTGGGGGTGAAAGGAAGGGGATATAAAGAGGCTGAAAACAGACAGACAGACGACAGGGGGTGATGAGGAAATATATATAACAACAAAAAAACCAAAAAAGACTTGGGGACATCCCCTGTAACAGAAAAAAGGGGACAAAAGAGAAGATGGGGGAAAAAGAGAAAAAAAGGGAGGGGGATGGAGCACCGCGGGGGGGGGGGGGGGGTGGGGGGGGGGGTTGGGGGGGGGTGGTGGGGGGGGGGGGGGGGGAAAAGGGCAAGTGGGGGGGGGTATAAAAGGAGTTTGGGGGGGGGGGGGGGGGGGGGGGGGGACATAACACACGGACAGAGCAGACTCAGAAAAATCACAGAAAGCATTTACAAACACAAGCAAACAAGCAACTGATTGACTGCTTGGGGATGGGAAATGAAAAGTAAAGGGAGAGGGAAGAAAAAGGAGGGAGAGAGAAGAGAGAGAAGAGGGGAGAGAGGAGGAGAGAGAGAGAAGAGAGAGGAGGAGAAGAGAGAGAGAGTCGAACTCAAAGGGTTTTTATTCAAAAAAAAAGGCCATTGGCCAACTAAGGGGGTTGCCGACTGTTGTATTTTGGTGGGGATAAACAATGTATCGACAAATGTTACTGTACAACAAAAAGTCAGCTACAAAACTTGACAGGAACAATATCTCTCTATTCTGAAAGCTTTACCAAGTAAAAGTGAGGCTGGCACAACGAAAAGGAGAAGAGAGAGGAGAGAGGGGGGAAAAAGAGAGAGAGAGAGAGAGAGAAGAGAAAAGGAGAGTTGAGAGAGAGAGAGAGAAGAGAGAGAGAGAGAAAAAAAAAAGGGAAAGAAGAAAAAAAATGGGGACCCAGTGAGTGAGTGAGGGAGTAAAGTTGCTCCCCCAAAGCAGTTTTTGTGTCATATTTGGGGGGAAGGGGAGGGGGGGGGGGGGGAGAGAGACGGGGAGAAGTGGGAGGGGAAGGGGGAAGGAGGAAGGGAAACCCCTCATCTGCCTCTACTCTCTCTTCTTGCCCCCCCCCTTCTTCTCCCCAACCCCCCCCCCCTCCCCCTTTCCCCACCCCATCACGACCCCCAACCAACCCCCCCCACCAAGTCCCTCACTCACCACGCATCCCATCCTCCCCCCCCCCCCCTCCCCTTTTCAGCCTTCGGGGTCCAAAATATTGAACGGTTTTGATCCTCCCCCTCCCCCCTTCCCCCTCCACCCCCCTCCCCCCCCCCCCCCCGCCCCCCATACCCCACCCATCCTACTCCAGTCTTTTTCCTAGGCCCTTCCCCCCCCCCCCCCCCCCCCCCCCCCCCCCCCCCCCCCCCCCCCCCCCCCCCCCCCCCCCCCCCCCCCCCCCCCCCCCCCCCCCCCCCCCCCCCCCCCCCCTCCCCCCCCCCCCTGCTTTCTTTCCTCCTTCCTTCCCCTTCTTCCTTTCCCCGTCCTTTTTCTTCCTTTTTTTCTCTTCGCTCTCTCCCCTTTCCCCCTCTCTCTCCTCTCTCTCCCCTCTCTCTCTCTCCTCTCTCTCTCTCTCTCTCCCTCTTCTCTTCTCCTCCTCCCCTCTCTCTCTTTTCCCTTCTCTCACCCTTCCCTCTATTTCCTTCTTTTCCTTCCCTTTTCTTTTTTGTTTCCTATTTACACTTTTTAAAAAAAAAAAAAATAAAAAAGCCTCAGTTTATTTTTATCGAAATAAAGATATGACTTGGCTTAGTAATTGAGCTTCTTTTCTTCCCCCCCCCCCCCCCTCTCCCCCCCCCCTCTCTCCTCTCTCCTCTTTTCTCTCTCTCTCTCTCCCCTCCTTTTTTTCTCTCTCCCCCCCCTTCTCCCCTTTCCCCCTCTTCCCTCCCCCCCCTCTCTCTTTCCCTGTTTCCCCCGCCTTCCCCCCTCCCTTCCCCTTTTTTCTCCTTCCTCCCCCCCCCCCCCCCCCCTCTCCCCCTCAGGAGGATGGTTAACGTTCGCCTCCCAAAAAAGTAAACGTGAGGTTTTGGTTCGATTTTCCCCGCCCCGCCCCTTTTGTCCCCGTTTGACCCCAAAAAATCGAATGAATGCAAAATCCTTTAGATGAGACTATAAACCGAGGCCCCCGTGTGCAAAAGCACGCAGAACATCTTGCGCACACGTTAAATCCTGTTCCGCTTTTCGAAAGAGTAGGCCATTGTTTGTGCGGTGGGAACAGATGACAAAATTGACAAAACCGCATACATACGGGGACTAGATGTAAAAAAGCACATGAGTGCTTATTCGTATTATCCTCGATATAAAAGAAAAAATAAAAAAATAAAAAAATAAATGAATCTCTCTCTCCCTCCCCCTCTCTCCCCCTCTCTCCCTCCCTTTCTCCCTCTCTCCCTCCCCCTCTCTCTCCCTCCCTCCCTCTCTCTCTCCCTCTCCCCCCCCCCCCCCCGCCTTCCCTCCTCCCTCTCTCTCTCTCTCTCTCCCCCCCTCTCTCTCTCCCTCCTCTTTTTCTCCTTCCCGTCTCCCTCCCTCGCTCTCTCTTTCTCTCTGTATATGCCCCCACAACCCCCCCACCCCCAAACCCCACCCCCGCCCTCCCAACTCCCCCCCTCTCCCCCACCACCACCACCACCCCAGCTTCCCCCCATGGGCTGCTCTGACCGTGTGAAGCTCCCATCAAGACCTCGACGCCGGCACACACCCCGCCAGCTCTTGGAAGTGGTCCCCGCACGCTCCCTCCCTCCGCTCGGTGTCAAAGGAAGAAACAGGGCAAGCGAGGAAGTGAGGGAGGGATGGAGTGGGAAAGACGATTTAGCGCCTATCAGGCTGTCAGGCCTAGCCTGGCTGTGCAACCAGCCCACCACCACCACCACCACCACCACTGGCTAGGTAGGAAAGAGAGGGAGACAAACAGAGAGACAGACAGAGGGAGGGATGGAGGGAGGAAGAGAGATGGATGGGAGAGAGACAGAGAGATGGAGATGTAGAGAGAGATAGAGATAGAGAGAGAGAGAGAGAGAGAGAGAGAGAGAGCGAGAGGAGAGAGAGAGAGAGAGAAGAAGGAGGAGAAGGAGAGAGAGAGAGAGAGAGAGGAGAGAGAGAGAGAGAGAGAGAGAGAGAGAGGAGAGATGAGAGAGAGAGAGAGAGAGGGAGGAGGAGGAGGAGGAGGAGAAGAAGAAGAAGAAGAAGAAAAAGAAGAAGAAGAAGAAGAAGGAGGAGGAGGAGGAGGAGGAGAGACAGACAGACAGACCGACAGACAGAGAAGAAGGAGGAGGTGTGAGAGAGAGAGAGAGAGAGAGAGAGAGAGAGGAGAGAGAGAGAGAGGAGAGAGAGAGGAGAGGAGAGAGAGAGAGAGAAGAAGAAGAAAGAACAAGAACAAGAACAAGAAGAAAAAGAAGGAGAAGAAGAAGAAGAAAGAAGATTTAGCGGCTATTAGGCTGTCAGGCCTAGGCTAGCTGTGCAACGGGCCACCACTACTGGCTTTAGTCAGCCAAATAGGCCTATGTCTCTTTCTTGGAACAACAAGAAAGAAAGAAGAAAGGAAAGATAGGAAAGAAAGAAGAAGGGGAGGGAAGGGTGGGAGAGAGGGAGGGAGGGAAGGGTGGTGAGAGAAAGAGGGAGGAGGGAAGGGTGGAGAGAGACAGACAGACAGACAGAGACACGGAGAGAGAGACAGACAGAGGACAGACAGACAGAGGCTGAAAGACAGAGAGGACAGAGACAGAGAGACAGAGACAGAGAGAGACAGAGAGAGAAGGGGGTGGGTAGACACAGAGAGAGAGAGAGCAAGGATGGAGAAGGATGGAGAGAGAGAGAGATCGATGAAGTGATTGGACTCATCAATAAAAGGTGAAGGGGCTGGACCTTTTAGTTCTTGGTTCATTGGAGGTGGGACGTGTGGCGAATCAGTTCATCTGTTGACAGCAGTTTGGGGGTGGATTTTTGTGTTGGGGGTTTTTGTTGTGGTTTTTTAAAGGTTTCTCCTGACAGATTTGTTTGTTTGTTTTGTTGTGTTTTTTTTTTAATTTATTTATTGGTTTAGGGGAATAAGTATATGTTCTATTTGTTATTATTTAGTTGTTTTGGGGGTTTGTTTGTTTCTTTAGTTTCCGTCTGCTGTGGTGCTATTTCCTGTGTGTGGATTAAAAATTATTTTTTTTATAAAACACTGTGTATGGTGAGGGGGGGGGGGGGGGGAGGGGGAGGGACGGGATAGCCTGATGGTTAGAGTGATGGCATTGTGCTTGTGATCTTTCTCTCTCTCTCTCTCCCTCTCTCTCTCTCCTCTCTCTCTCTCTCTCTCTCTCTCTCTCTCTCTCTCTCTCTCTCTCTCTCTCTCTCTCTCTCCTCTCCCTTTCTCTGTTGCTCTCTGAGTCTGCTCGTGATCCCGAGTTCGAATCTCGTTCAAGAGGATTTCTCCTCTGGAGTGAAGTTAGCATCAGTGCCGACTCCACTCCCCCCCAAAAGTCTGGGGGGTGAAGCCATATACCGAGGTCCCGTGTGCGAACGCACGCAGAACATCTTACGCACACGTTAAAACACATTCCGCTTTTCGGAAGAGTAGGCCATTGTGTACCGGTGGGAACGGATGACAAAATTGACGAAACTGCATACACGCGAGGACTGGATGTTAAAAAAAATTTTAAAGCACATGAGTGCTTATTCCATTACCCTCAAAATAAAACAATAATAATAATAAATAATTTTTAAAATATTAAAATAATAATAATTTTTATACAAATTATTAACTAACCTGTGTTAGATAATGATTAAAGTGGGCTATACAAAATTATTATACCCTATGCTGCCCCTAGAGAAGCTGAGATTTCAATGCCTCGCTCCACACAAACACATAGGTTATGGGGACCCCATTTAATTTTTTTGCTTCTTTTTTCCCCCTATAAACCAGTCATCAGACACGTCATAGCTGATTACAGAATTGACTCAATGACATCAGCAACACACACAAAAAAACACCAAAAAAATCTCTCGGTGTGACGTCAGTTCTGGAGATGGGTAGGCCCAAATTGACTTACTAATTACTCGACGTTCATCATGGCTGGGTGAATGAATAAGTACTGATTCAGTCCCCACCCTCTCTTAAACCGCTGGCAAAGCAGTATGTATTGTACAGGACTATCTACTGTCTGTTACTAACGAAGCTTTGGAAACTGGAGCCAGTGTGATTTTCTTGCGGACTTCAGTGCCAACTGGTTCAGTACTTCTGACCTATATCTTACCAAAGGTGTGGAAAGATTATTATCATTATGTGTGTGTGGAATAGATTCTTCGATGTATTTTTCACAAGGCGTATGGGTCTTGTATCGGTGTCAAACTGTTTTGATGTACCATATTCAGCTAGAGATGACAGTGAATATAATTATCTTTACAATCGTCTGTCGTCTAACTCCTCCCCATCCTCGTAACAAAAATGAATGAATGAATGAATGAATGAATGAATAAATAAAATCTAGTGAAAAGAATCGGTAGAACTTTGTTTTTATTTTAAAGTGTAGCTTTTCTTTTTTGTTAGGCATGTATTGTTAAAATGGGTAACAGGTCTGGCGAAAAAAAACCCAGATTGAACGTGTTCAAAATTAAAGAAAAATGAAAACACTTTAACAAAAACAATGCGTATTCTAGGTCAAAACTTTATGGCTTTTTTTTTTTTGGGGGGGGGGGGGGTCAATTCTTACATTGAAGGAGATTACATTCCTTGTAGGAAAAAACCCAAACCAAAAAGTAATGCGGTCCGCAACATGGAATTTTAAATGTGTTTAAGATTTGAAGACTGTGGATGATCATTGACTTCCTCTTCCCTTTCTTTTTACCGAAGCAACATTATAAGATAAAGGATGCAATATGAGGTATATTCTTAATGACGAAAAAGAAAGAGAAAAAAGAAAGAAAGAGAAAGAAACGAGCTATTCACGTTTTCGCACAAATGAACAGGCTTACTTTCTATGACAGTTTACAATCACAGTTAAAAATCCAAACTTTCTCCAGTTGATTTTTCACAATAGTATTAGATATGAAACCAGTAAGTTATGAGTATTCAGTGTCATTAAGTCAATTCCATTTTGGGTTGGGTTTTTATCTCGAAAGCGATTAGAAATGACCCACCTTTCTTTCTCTTTTTTTTCTCTTTCTGATTCTTTCTTTTTCGGTTTCCATCATTTATTCAAATATTGAAATAGGGCGGTATTTTTTTATTATATATATATATATATATATATATATATATATATATATATTATATATATATATATATATATATATGTCTAATCGTTTTCATAAACACATTAAAGAGAAACATACCGCCCTATTTCAATTCTCCCAAAAGCTCTCATCCGCAACCTTTGCAATGAGACCAGTCCGTCCCCTTCCCCCTTCCCCCTCCCCCTCCTCCCATTACTGCCTCCCCAACAACCTGACTTTGCCCCCCCCCCACCCCCCTCTCCTCCTCCTCCTCCTCCTCCTGCCTGCCCCTCCCCCCCCCCCCTTAACCCCAATCCTCCACCACCCCTTTCTTTTCTCTTGTTCTCCCCCCCCCCCCCATTCCCACCCCCACCCACACAAACCGTTATCCTAGAATCAACCACTTCAGACGACATCATTTCCTGTCATCCATATACAAGCCTTTTTAACTTTAAAAACAACAACAACAACAACAGCACCACCCCTCCTACCCCCTTACTAAACTTAGCTACAGTACACTAAGACTTGGCTTGTTAGACTAAGTACAAGGAGAGATGATACCTTACCTACCTACCTACCTACCTACCTACCTACCTATACACCAAATTAATGAGACAAGACCTAACGTGACAACAACTGCAAACTTAACGCGACTGGCCCGTGTCAAGGCATGATGGGCAAGTCCTCGCTGCTTCATCATCATCATCGGACATTATCTTATTAGGCCTATTTCCCTTCCTTAGTTAGGAAGAACAGAGAGAGGAATGGAGGGAACTGGTTGTGTGAGTCTTTGAGGGTGCCCCCACGGTCGTCAGACTACGGGACAGATAGATAGATAGATAGATAGATAGATAGATAGATAGATAGATAGATAGATAGATAGATAGATAGATAGATAGATAGATAGATAGATAGATAGATAGATAGATAGATAGATAGATAGATAGGCCTTACTACCACCACACCACACCACACTACTAGGCCTACTACCACAAGTAGCCCTCTAGTAGTAGTAGTAGTAGTAGTGGTAGCCTAGTAGACAGATCTAGCCTAGCTGAATACTGTCTTGATTGGCAGACACCTCTGTGACGTCACGTCACGAGGGCATCTGGTGGGCTCCGTTTAAAAAGGGGGGCCTCACCCTACCCCCCCTGGAGGCCCAAAGACTGGCACCAGTGAACAGGCACTGGCTGTGGCACCAGCACCAGCACCAGGCTTAGGCTTGGGCCCTCCCTCCCTACCCTACCCTCCCCTCCTAGCTAACCTCCCATTATTCTGTAGGAGGCAAAGCAGGCAAGAGAGAGTAGTAGTGTAGTGTAGTTGAAGGAAAGGATGGAAGGGAGGAGACAGAGAGAGAGAGAGAAAGAAGACTGGGGAGAGAGAAGTGTACACGTGTGTTGTGATGTGTAGCAAGCAGCTAGTGGTAGTAGTAGTAGTAGTAGGGTTTTTTTGAGTGGTGGTTTTCAGTGTTTTTGTTGTGTGTGTGGTTACTACTGTTGTTTTCAACTCAAGTGAGGACTAAGTTGGACTTTTGTTTTTAATTATACACGGTATACCTACCATTGTCGGTGGTTTGTTGGTGTTTTTTTTGGTTGTAATTGCTGTTGTTTCCTGCTGCCATGAGTCGAAAGTTGTTTCCCGAGATGGGGTCAGTGGCGACTGCTGAGACCAAGAAAGTAAGAGTTGTGTAGTGTGTGTGTGTGTGGGGGTGGGGGGGGGGGGGATGGGGGGGGTGAGGGTGTGGGGGGGGGGGTGGGTTGGGTGCGTGCGTGTGTGTGTGTATGTTTTTGTGGAGGGGGGGGAGGATGCTGTGAAGGGAGTTGAGGGTGGTGTGTATGAGTGTGTGTGTGTGGGGGGGGGGGGGGGGGGTGGGGTGGTGGTGGTAGTGTGGGGTGTGGGTGTGTGTGTGTGTGCTGGAAAAGTAATTATGGAGAGGGCGAGAGAGGACTGTCACTTTGAAGTATCTGAAAGAGAGACAGAGACATACGAGAGAGAGAGACTTTTGTTTACAAGATTACTATCTGACAGATGGCTGAACAATTATTCACTGGAAGTTAAAACCCTTCTTGTTTTTAACATACGTTTAAGATTAGTTGTGCATGTTTTCGCATACAGCAAGCTAATAGAACACTTTAGCTGCCAAAGACTAATGCTAGTGGAGAAACATTCTCTTTTGAGCCTTGAACTTTAAGTCTCTTCTCACGCGACATGTTGTTTACGTTCGATGAAACAAACAACAAACAAACAAACAATAAGATTTAAGAGCTCAAGTGATCATAATTGCCTCGATCTCTTCTTCAATTATGACTCGTTTATCTGACATTGGCGCATATGCATGACTGATTTTTACTGCAAACAATAAATGGATACATATAAAACAGCATCTTTAGTCAGTGTTGACATTACTCTGTGCCGAAGGCATCTGTGGGGGGGGGGGGGGGGGGGGGGGGGCCTTTTAACTACAGTGAAAGCTAAATAAAGTGGTTTTGAACCAAACAAATAACTTTTCTTCACCAAGCTAAGTGACAAATGTGTGTGTGTATGGGTAACATGGGGATGTGTTAATGCGTATGCGTATGTGTGTATGTGTATAGGTATGTGTGTATGAGTATGTGGTATGTGTGTGTATGTGGGTGTGGTGTGGTATGGGTGGGGGGGGGGGGTGTCGGGATGTGTATGGGTATATGTGTATTTGTGTATGGGGATGTGTGTATGTCTATGGGATGTGTGTATGGTATGGGAATAGTGTATGGGGGTGGGGGTGGGGGTTTGTGTAGGGGTATGTGAGTATGTAGGGGTCTATGTGTATGGGTATGTGGGAATGTAGATGAGGAAGGTAGGGTAATTTAGAGAAAGGGTTTGTGTGCACATTTTTCCCATTAAGTCCCCCTCCCCCCCCCCCCCCCC
>CM054150.1:32705527-32708027 GCA_028751875.1 Rapana venosa
TTGGTCAGTCGGCCTTGGTGGAGTTCTGGTCGAGGAATAGCCCAACAAAAACGAAAGTGCATGTCAACTTTGTCCCCGACGACCCGTGCACTGGCTACAGTGTGTGTGTGTGTGTGGTGTGTGTTGTGTGTGTGTGTGTGTGTGTGTGTGTGTGTGTATGTGTGTATGTGTGTATGTGTGTGTGAGTGTGTGTGTGAGTGTGTGTGTGATGTGTGTGTGTGTGTGTGCGTGTTTGTGTGTGTATGTGTGTGTGTGCGTGTGTGTGTGTGTGCGTGTGTGTGTGTGTGTGTGCGTGTGTGTGTGTGTGTGTGTGCACGCACGTGCGTATGCATGTGCACACACACGCACGTGTGTATGTATGTGATTGTGCGTGTGTGTGTGTGTGTGTGTATTTAGCAACCCAATCTTTATTCGCAACTCCACACCATCCTCCACCTTAAACAATATCCCTCCACAACATTCACTTTCCTTCCTCGCAATGCTCACCCCCTCACCCTTAACCACAGCCACCCACCCCCACCCACCCCCACCCACACCCACAACCCCCACCTTCGGTGTCCCAGCCTTCTCTGTGATGATGATGATGGTCCACAGCTAATGGACATGGACAGAGAGAGAAAGAGAGGGGGAGAGAGAGAGGGAAGGGAGGGAGGAGAAGAAAAGGGGGAAGGAGAGAGAGAGAGGGGGAGGGAGGGGGGAGAGAGATAGGGAGGGGAGAGAGAGGGAGGGAGGAGAGAGAGGGGGAGAGAAGAGAGAGAGAGGGGAGAGGAGAGAGAGGGGAGAGGAGAGGGGGAGGGAGAGAGAGAGGAGTGGGAGAGGAGAGGAGAGAGGGAGGGAGAGAGGGGGAGGGAGGGAGAGAGAGGATGGGAGGGAGAGAGATGAGGGGAGGGAGTGAGAGAGAGAGATGAGAGTGAGTGAGAGAGAGAAACAGAGACGAGACGAGAGACAGAGAGAGAGATTTGCATTCTGGAGGCATAGCTGTAGCCGAGAGTGTAGTGACCATGCAGAGGAACGGGGTGGTCAGAAAATCAAGAGGATCAATAGGCCTTGGGGGCCTTGTTATCATGTGTATCAGGCTAGCCCTGCTATACCAGATACGCCGCGCCAGGTCACTGAGGATTTTTAGTCTTGAGCTGTTAGTCTTTGTGTTGTGTGTTGTGTTGTGTTGTGTATGTGTTGTGTTGTGCTTTGTTGTGTGTGTGTTTTTGTTGGGGTGGGGTGGGTTGGGATGGGTTGGGTTGTCGCGTGCTGTGTTGGGTTCTGTGCGTGTGTGTTTATTTATCCATTTTATTTATTCTTTTTATTTCGAGGATTGTGTATTTATGTGTTCATTTCATTTGTTCTTTTACTTCGAGGATAATGGAATAAGTTTTCATGTGTTTTTGTGGTTCGGGTTTTTTTTTACATCCAGTCCACGTGTGTATGCAGTTTTGTAAATTTCGTCATCCGTTTCCCACCGGCACACGATGGCCTACTCTTCCGAAAAGCGGGACAGGTTTTAAACGTGTGTCGCAAGATGTTCTGCGTGCGTTCGCACACGGGACCTCGGTCTACAGTCTCATCTGAAGGACTTTTGGAGGGAGTGGAGTTGGCATTGATGTTAACTCTAAGGTATATTATATATGTAGTGGGTGGGTGAAAAAGTTGTGCTCAGAGGAGAATCGAAAACCCGCACTTCTCGCTTGCTATGCAAGTGTGTTACCTCTAGACCACTGATCCACTGCCTCTCTGTCTCTGTTTCTGTCTGAATGTCTTTCTCTGTCTGTCTGTTTGTCTGTCTTGTCTTCTCTCTGTCTCTCTCTCTCTCTCTCCTCCTCTCTCTCTCTCTCTCCTCTCTCTCTCTTCTCTCTCTCCTCTCTCTTCTCTCTCTACTCTCTCTTTGTTGTGGTGCTCTCTGTCTCTCTCTCTCTCTCTCTCTCTCTCTCTCTCTCGCTCTCTCGCTCTCTCTCCCCCTCCTATCTGTCTATCTCTCTCTTCCTTCTCCCCCCCCCCCCCCCACCTCTCTCTCTCTCCCTCTCTTTCCCTCTCTCTCTGTCTCTCTCTCTCTCTCCTCCCATCTCTCTCTCTGACTCTCTCTCTCTCTCTGTCTGTCTGTCTGTCTGGCTGGCTCTCTTCTGTCTGTCTGTCTCTCTCTCTATCTATATATATATATATATATAATATATATATATATATATATTTATATATATATATATATTATATATATATATATATATTCCCATCTCTCTCTCTGTCGCTCTCTCTCACTCCGTCTCTGTCTCTGTCTCTCTCTTCTCTCTCTCTCTCTCTCTCTCTCTCTCTCTCTTTCTCTCTCTCTCTGCTATTGAAGTAGCCCACATTTCTATGCAGTCACCACTCTCCTGCAGGCTACGCTCTCCTTCCCCTCCCTCTACCCCCCCCCCCCCCCCCCCCCTTCCGACACCTGCATCCATCTAACCCACTTTGCTAACACCCCCCCCCCCCCACCCCACCCCCACCCACCCACTCCCCCAGTAGCCCT
>CM054150.1:32710527-32713027 GCA_028751875.1 Rapana venosa
AGTTAGATCAATGTTCTATTCGAATGTGAAATGAGAGAGATAGTCGGCTTTAACATCTGGGCAGACAGATTGCGCATTAAGTAAACATATATGGAGAAGGTTTGCTGGAGGCAGAGAGGTTGAAGATGACAGTGGTGAGTGAGGGTGACTTTCAGAGGGAGAGGACAGGGGTGATGAAGGAGAGATGAAGGAGATGTGTGCAGTGGAAGAGCAGACCAGAGTTCGAATGTTGAGTCAGGCGTGAAAGATGGTGGAGGAACTGGTTCAGTCAGGGAATTTGTGGTCTCCTACACATTATCATACACATTTCGGTTAGAACAAATATTGTCAGAGTCACACACAAAGGAAGAGCACTGGAGGGAAAAGAAGTGAAGGGTGTTTCCTGGTTAGGGTTGTTGTGGCAGTGACGTCTGAAGTGATGGGGGAGGCAGATGTGAGGGAAGCAAGCCACAGGCGATGACGTTTGCCGGCGCGAGTTCCTCGTCTGGTTGTGCAGTCATTAATACCTAAATTGCTGTCTGAGTCCATCTTTCAAGGGGTAATAATACATACGTGGAAACAATGCCTTCAAAACTGTCCAGGTTGCAGCAGGGTTGCAGAACAGTGGGTCGCAAAGACCAGCAATGCCAGGGGAAAAACAAACCATGAAGTCAATTGAATTTTTGGACAATATTCGCAAGATGAAAACAATAAAGCGAAGTATTTCAACAAGTAAATGATACTGAAGAAACGACCAGCAGAGGTAAATAGAAATTCATGTTGAACCAAGAAGAAAATGGTTCAGAAAACATTCTAGAGTATCAAGCTTCTTTTTCCTTCTTTCGCATGCATGGGGCCATGGCTGCAGATTTCTAACGTATTCCCATTTTGCGAGATGTTTGTGTGACTGCCACTACTCCTAGGATTTTTGTGTTTTGCTTTTGCTTTTTTTTTTTTTTAAAGTTGGTGACATATAAATATATATGTCAAGTCAGGCAGGAGCCCAAAAAGTTTCTACAGACAGAGAGAGGAGCATGAGTGTGGCTTGTGTGGGAGTGGTGAGGTAGGTAGGGAGGTAGATAGGCAGGGAGGTAGGCAGGGAGGCAGGCAGGGGGTGGGTGTATGGGGGGCATGATGTTGTGCAGTCTCAGTGGGGGGAGGAGACGCACGCACTCCAGCAGCACTACACGCAGCATCCTGGCTCCTGAAGTGGTGGAGTTGGAGGTGAGAGAGAGAGGGGAGGGGGCGGGGAAGGGGGGGGGGGGGGGGGGGGGGGGGGGGGTCCTGTGGGTTTGTTTTTTTTGGTTTGGTTGGTTGGTTGAGTTGTTTTGTTTGTTTGTTGTTGGGTTGTTTGTTTTTTTTGGGGGGGGATGAGTGGATTGTTTAATTAGTTGAGTTGTTTTGCTTTTTTTTGGTTTTGTGTTTGGTTTTCTTTGTTTGTTTGGGTTTTTTTGGTGGGATGGGGGTGTTATTTGTTTCGAGTTTCTGTAAAAAATGATGTTATCAAGAAAGTGAATTTTTAATAATAGATCATATCTCTCTCATCTATCTCTCTCTCTCGCCTCTCTATCTCTCTCCTCTCCACCCTATCTCTCTCTATTTATCTCTCTCTCTTTTCTCTCTCACTCACTCACTCACTCTCATATGTGCGCACACGCACGCACGGGCACGATTAAAAATATCAAATTGGTATCATTGGCTAGAGAGAGAGAGAGAGAGAGAGAGAGAGAGAGAGAGAGAGAGGAGAGAGAGAGAGAGAGAGAGAGAGAGAGAGAGAGAGAGAGAGAGAGAGAAAATGGTAATGTTGGTCATCGCTACAATGATACCGACAACGGTAATAACACATTTCCGACCACAATCTAGCTATTACAATAATTATCTTTATTACAATATATTGGTATATTAAGCCTAGTCCTGACTGCAAAGAAGCCGCCAATAGAACTCCTACTATGAGGGGCTTAAATAATTATATACCTGAAAATATCCGGGGGGGGGGGGGGGGGGGCAGAGGGAGGGAGAGAGAGAGAGAGCATGGAACCCTTAAACACCCGTGTGTGTGTGTATGTGTGTGTGCTTATAAATGCCTTTGCGTTGCAGGTGATACGCTGAGAGAGAAAACTTTGAAAACTTAGTATTCAAAGAGGGTAATAGAATAAGCAGTAGTTGCTTTTTTACATCCATCCCTCTGGCAAAAACAAACAAACAAACAAAGAACAACAATTAAAAACAAAAAAACCCTTCCGGGGAAAAAAATAATAATCACGCAGCACCCCCCCCCCCCCCCCAACCCCCAAAGAAACAAGCAAACAAAAAAAACCCTCCAAAAATAAACAAAAACAAAAAGCAACAATAAAAAGAAACCCCTACCTCCCCACCCCCCCCCCCAAAAAAAAAAACCCACAAACAACAACCCCCATCCCCCCCCAAAAAAAAAACCCCCAAAAACCCCAACGCAAACCAAACAATGAAAAAAAAGAGAAAAAAGCCTCAAACAAACAAACCAAATAAACAAAAAAATAGA
>CM054150.1:32718027-32740527 GCA_028751875.1 Rapana venosa
AATTTCATCTGCGCCAACCCTCTTGTTGCTAAAGGTTCTTTTACATGCGCAAGAAAAGGAGAGGTTCCAGGTTTGAACCCCGTCCAAAATACTGAGCCCTAAATACGATCCATTAGACCCAAGAGTGGTTGCCTAGGTGGTAGACTTTCTGGTGAGAAGATAATCCGAAATCCCATGGACTACACACATTTAGGGTACGTTTTGGCCCATAATAGCTTAGAGAGCTAGCTGCTCCTGCCTACAATTCTGTTGATAGAAATATCCTGACGAAAACTAAATCAAGCCACTGGCATAGGGAAACAAGTATACACGCAAGTAGCAGAATTAAACAAAATGGGTAGCGTTACACTTTGGCGAAGAGTCCCTCTCCCCCCCCCCCCCCCCCCCCCCCCCCCCCCCCCCCCCCCCCCCCCCCCCCCACCCCCACCCTGCTCCCCCGCCACCTCCAAGAAAGAGGAATCCGATTTTCAGAAAGAGAAACAGGTGTGTGTAATACCTTGCAACTGCCATAATTATAGCCTGAATCGGTTTTTTTAATAATCATTTTTCGTTTCTTGGCTGGAGCTCCCAGGTTCACCAATTGTGATTTTTTTTCCATTATGCCACTGTTTATTTATTTATTTATTTATTTATTTATACCACATGAAAGTCACGAGATTTCTCTGCGTGAAATTCGGGTTGCTCTCCCCGGGGAGAGCGCGTCGCCACAAGAGCAGCGCCACCCTCTTTTTTTCTTTTTTTTTTTTTTTTGGTCTGCAGCTGTATTTGTTTCCCTGTCAGAGTGGCTTTTTTCTAAGAATGTTGCCAGGGACAACTCTCTTGTTGCCGTTGGTTCCATTACGTGCGCTGAATAATTTTGTGTAACACACGGGACCTCGGTTTATCGTCTCATCCGAAAGACTAGCGCACATACCACCACTCATGGTCTAATGGATGGGGGAGGGAGGGGGGGGGGGGGTAGTTTCGGGCCCAAACGGGATTCGAACCACCGCACACTTCCGACCCGGACTTTTGGCTTTCTAGACAGGCGCGTTACCTCTAGATCACCGATCCACCTTTTTGCCCACCGTTAAAACACTCAAAAGCCCACAAAGAAGAATGTTGATTTTTTTTATTAATATAACTGATAAAAGATCGTGATCCAGAGTGTGTATACATACTCTGATCTTTAAACAATGCCGTTTCTGACAGGAGATACTCATAGTTAAACACTAATGCAGAAACCCACAGTGCTTGCCTCCCTTTCATTCAATCCCTTCAGCTTACAAATCTGTCTATGCGACTGAAAACTGTGAACGGTCTTTTATTATGTGAATTATGCTGACACTCGTCATCCTTGCACTTGTTCACATCATAAGCTTAAAGTACACCTTAGATTTGTTTGTGTGTGTGTGTGTGGAGGGGGTGTCTGTTTGTTTGTTTGTTTGTTTGTGTGTTCGTTTGTATTTTGTAGAATTAAGTTCGACTGATTCAAAATTCGACTGAATCGGTCATGGGATGACAAGTTTTGCTGGCAAATTTGAAGACGCGTCTAAAGTGTTCCAGACCATTATTTATCCTTAAATTGACAGTTATATCATGTATCTACATAAAGTTAAATTCCAAAGTTAAATCGCACAATACGACGATTTACTGGTTAAAAAAAAAAGGTTTCTCTAAGCAGGAATCTGAAATGTTTTGCAGATCGATAGATCAAGCAGCTTCAATAATTCAACACGCGAAAAATATGAATTTAAAAAGAGATGGGCGGAAAAAATTCACAGTCAAGTACTAGAAAATCATATCCCTGAATATTAACATATACCACATTTCTAAAGGCTATTGTCAATCGTAACCCCCCCCCCCACCCCCCCCAAAAAAAAAAAAAAAAAAAAAATTTTTAAATAAATAATAGATAAATAAATAAATAAAAACAAAAGAAAAAACAGGCGCACTCAAGATAGGGAGACCATTCAATTGAAACAAACAACATAAATAAAATTGTCAGTGGAATGGTCCTCACTCGATAAATGCTTCAAAACGCTGCCATGTAAAGATGGTATTTTCTCGAATTATTTGTGTTGTTTTTCTGATTTTTAAAATAATAAATTGAATCTTTGATCACTAGTTTTCAAAATGATACGGAAGTTGTAACCAGTTATCCACCATAGTTTTCCTCCATTATGTTTTCTCAATAATAAGATAAGATTTTTATCAAAGCTAATTTAAGTTCAGGATAGCAGTAATCAAGCTCACGTAAAATAGAAAAACATACAAATATACCAGTTAAATACTACTAACGGAATATTTGAAGAATAGAATGTAGATGTATGTTTTAAAATGGAAATGTGAATATGGTCTAAAGCAAAAGCAGTTTCCAAACTAAACTAAGAAATACATATGCATTGACTGGCCTACGCTTAGTGGTCAGTGTTGCGTGGATTTGTGTGTAGCGTTGTCGCGCTCACACTCCCACACACGCTCTCCGCCCTTAACAGGTATAGCGCACGAAATAGAATAAGATTTAATATTTTTTATAGCGCAATTAATAGAATCAGATTTAATCAGTCTTTTAATGTTATTATAGTTATTGGGTTTGTGATAGTCCTGTGTAAATGGCAGTAAATAGCCTACAATATTACGGGTCTACTAGCCTAAATTTCCGGACCTGTATCTTTTGCTCCATCATTGCAGCATGTCGAAATTATTCGTCTTTGAAAATTAAGGTCACAACTCTAAAATTCTGTATATTGATAATATTACTAATCCAATGATATGATGGAGATAGGCCTAGTAAGGTCCACATAGGCTGCATTAACCAGTAAATAATTTAGCAAAAGAGAAATATAAGGTGTGGGTTAGCCCAACATGCGAACGGCACAAAAATCTGTTTTGGTTCTCGTATCTCTGCTCTTATATAGCATGGCATAAATTTAAAGAGTAAATTTTGTTTTTCAATCTACTAGAAGGGAAAATAGCTGTGTGTGAATGACATGGGCTTTTTTTGTCACACGCTTTCAGGGAAATGGCTAGATAAATTATACTATTGAGTTGTTTTTTCCCCTAGCTCGGGAATGTTCTCATGATGTAGAGTTGGACAATGGTAGGCCTATGCTTATTATCATCATTCTTCATATCCCGCACCATGAGAGTATTTAAAGACTCTTTTTTCCATTTTTCACTAGACAGATTTTTGCGTATACCTGAATGGCAGCTGCATTCCGACGTTGGGTAGTGAAACCAGTATACCGAGTTTTCATGAAAACATTTACGCTAGAGAGTAAAGAGAAAGTGGGAAAAACGGATCTTCAGAATTTCACAACAGTAAACGGGGCAGGGCTGCATTTTAAGTTGACCTGAGATAGCAAATTATCAGCATCACAGATCCTGTCTTTCTAACGCTCAGACAGCAACAGCTGTCATATTAGGAAAAATGTCTTGCGCTGCCGTTAAGCGCCTCTCATGTCAGGCCCAGCACATGCGATTTCTTTAAATCTTTCTGGAAAAAAGGCAAGAGAATGGAGCAAGGAGGCATAAAATAGACAAGGAGGCGGTAAGAACAGGAACAAGGAGAGGGATAGAAAAGAGGGTGTTTCTAACAAAAAGAGAAAAGAAGACAATCAAAGGACAACAAATTAATCACAAAAAATTACCACTGCCAGTGGTTACAGGTGTTTGTTATTGTTTTTACACGAATTCGTTGTCAAACCGAGGTTCCGTTTGCGAACGCACGCAGACCATCTTGTGCACCCGTTAAAACCTGTTCTTCCTTTTGGAAGAGTAGGCTATTGTGTGCCGGTTTAAAAAAAATGACAAAACTACATTTAAAAAGCGCACGCACATTTGTGGTCGTGATTAGATATCTCCGAAGTTGGAATTTGGCTACCTTAGGTGGGCAAAGACGGTTCGCATTCGCAAAAATCTCGCCATTGGTGAACCTGGTAGCTAACAGCCAAGGAACAAACTGAAGGGGAAAAATTGGGGGAAGAGTCATTTACAAAATAATATGCAGTGCGATGTACGTAAAAGAACATGTATAAGTCATTTCAGTTTCGAAATTAAGTTTTGGCTTTTTTTGTGTGTCATTGTGGGTATGCAGTAAACGGGTCATGGATTTAATTAAAAGAGCAAATGCAACAGAACTTTAAATTAAAAGCGAGCAAACGTCCGAGAGTGATAGCAACTAGTTCAAAACGGGAAAGTGTTATAGGACAGTTACAAACTTTATTCCATTAATTAGCCTCCAGTCGGTAGGTCTGTCTGGCGGCTAGAGGGATGCGCTCGTGATGTTCCAATCTCGCTCAGGAGGATTTTTAACATCAGGGCTGACTCCACTTCCCCCAAATGAGACTATAAACCGAGGTACCGTGTACGAACGCATGCAGAACATCTGCGGGACATGTTAAAACCCTTCCGCTTTTCGGAAGAGTAGGCCATTATGTGCCGGTGGGAACGGTGACATTTTCAAAATTACATACACACAGGGACTGGGTGTAAAAAAATTTTTAAAAAGCACATGAGTGCTCATTCCATTATCCTTCGGATGAGACTATAAGCCGAGGCCCCGTGTTCGTACGCATGCAGAACATCTTGCGCACACGTTAAATCCTGTTCCGCTTTTCGGAAGAGTAGGCCATTGTGTACCGGTGGAAACAGATGACATTTGCAAAACCGCATACACACGGGGACTGGATGTAAAAAAAAGCACATGAGTGCTTATTCCATTATCTTCCATATAAAAGAATAAATAAATCCTCCATATAAAGAATTTAAAAAGATGCATCTCTCTCTCTCTCTCTCTCTCTCTCTCTCCCTCCCTCTCTCGCTCTTCCTCCACTTCTCTCTCTCCCCTCCCCTCCCCCCCCCCCCCCCCTCCCCTCTCCCCACTGCCCTCTCCTCCACACCTCCACACCCCACCACCCCTTCTCTATACTCTCTTTCATTAATACCTCTTACTCATCATCATCATCATCTCTTCTTTCGTCCAACAACGAAACAGCTGATGGGCTGCGCGGTGCTGGGAGTTGGGGTGTGGCTTCTGGTGACGGACTTCGGGGCTCGCAACGTGACCACCATCGTGGGCAACCAGATGTACGAGGTGACCACCTACCTGCTCATCGCCGGGGGAGGGGCCGTGGCCCTGCTGGCCTTCTGCGGCTGCTGCGGCACCATCCGCGAGGACAAGTGTGTCCTGTCCTTTGTGAGTAGTGTACACTATACTATATTGTCAGTATGGGGGTGTGTGTTGGGGATGGGGTGTGAGTGTTGGGGGAAAATGGGAGGACAAGTGTGTCTGTTTGTGAGTGGTAAGCCTTCTATTCGCGGGTGTGTGTGTTGGTGGGTGAGTTTGGTGGAAAAAGGGGTGTCCTGTCCTTGTGAGTGTTGCTGAATTGTAGGGTGTTGGTGTTGGGGAAGGGTGAGTGGTTGGAGGGAGGAAGTGTGTCTGTGCTTTGTGAGTGTTAGGCAAGTTCGTGTTGTGGGGGTGAGGTTGGGGGAAGATCCGGGTGAGGCAAGTGTGTCCTGTCTTTGGGAGGTGAGGGATTGAGGGGAACTTAGTGTCTGGAGGGTGGTGTGGGTGGTTGGGGGGATGGGTGAGTGTTGGTGGAAAATCCGGGAGGACAAGTGTGTCCTGTCCTTTGTGAGTAGTATAGCCTATACTATATCGTCAGTATGTGTGGGGTGAGTGTTGGGGGAAAATTCGGGAGGACAAGTGTGTCCTGTCCTTTGTGAGTAGTGTAGCCGATATCGTCAGTATGTGAGTGTGTTGGGGGTGGGGTGAGTGTTGGGGGAAATCCGGGAGGACAAGTGTGTCCTGTCCTTTGTGAGTGGTGTACCTATACTATATCGTCAGATGGGTGTGTGGATGGTGGTGTTGGGGAAATCGGGAGGAAAGTGTGTCCGTCTTTGGGGTAGTATACCTATACTATATGTCGTATGGTGGGTGAGTGGGGGATCGGGAGGAAGGTGTCCGTCTTTGGAGTGTTGGCGGATATCGGTGAGTTTTGGGGAGTGGTTGTGGGTGGGTGAGTGTTGGGTGGGAAGGGTTTTTGTGGTGGGGAGTGAGTGTTGGGGGAAAGGGTGTGAGGGGGGAATTGAGGTGTTTGGGGAAGGGTGTAGTTGGTTGGGGGGGGTGTGGGGGGGGTGAGTGTTGGAAGGGGGGGGGGGGTGAGCGTTGGCGGTGGAGGGTGTGGGGGGGAATTGAGTGTTGGGGAAGGGTGGAGGGTTTGGGAGGGGGGGATTGAGGTGTTGGGGGGGGGGGGGGTGGGTGGGGGGGGGGGAATGAGTGTGGGGGGAGGGTGTGGAGGGGAGGAATGGAAGGGGGGGGGGGGGCAGTGAGTGTGTGACAGTGTGTTCGTTCGTTCGTTCTTTTGATTTAACGTATTTATTTAGTCTAGTGAGTGTTGGAATTTTAGCGTTCATTTTGTAACGTATGTTCGCTCTGAATGGTATTGTCTCCGCCACCACCACCACCACCACCAACAACAACAACAACAACGATAACAGCAAACTGAAGTGCAAAATGTTATCATTATGTCTGATTTTTCAGTACGGCACCACCCTAGCCATCGTGTTGATCGTTCTGGGAGTGGCCTGTGGTCTGGCAGTTTTCTTCAAAGGAACCGTGAGTATCCTTAGTGCCGATAGCCACAGGAAAGAGGGGACAGACAGAGAGAATGGGTGTGTGTGTTTGAGGAGGGGAGGGGTGGTCAGAGCGATACAGGGAGAGAAAGGAAGAGAGAAAAAGCGGGACGAAGAGAGAGAGAGAGAGAGATAGACAGACAGGCAGATTGGACGACAGACAGATAGACCGACCTACCAACAACAAAAATGACAAGACAAAAAGTTGACAGATGATGAAGTAGGGTAGGCGTGTGTGGGTGTGTGTGTGGGTGTGTGTGCGTGCGTGCGTGCGTGCGTGTATGCGTGCGTTTGTGGGTGTGGGTGTGTGCGTGCGTTTGTGCGTGCGTGTGTGTGTGTGTGCGTACGCGCGCGCGTGTGGTTGGGTGGAAGGTACATATGCGTATGCGCCTTCCTTCACTACATAAGCAAGTTTGAGGGTGCGCTTGTACAGATCTATAAAGCCAGTCCCCGGGACCGGTTGTTGTTGTTGTGCAGATCTCGGATCACATCAAGAACCGCATGAAGAACACCCTGACGATGCACTACGGAGTGGACATCCGCACCAACCTGGAGAACCGCCGCATCACCGAGTCCTGGGACGCCCTGCAGAGACAGGTAGAGAGCTAGCAGTCCTGTTTTGTGTGTAACAAGGTAAAGGAGTCCCATAACCTATAAGGTCGTAGAGGAGCGAGGCGTCAGAGACCTCACTTCTCTAGGGCCAGCATATTGAGGGCGGCGCCCATCTCCTCTCCCTCGCTGCTTTAACCTTCCCTGACCCTAAAGAGGGCAGGTACCCATTTTACAGCTGGGTGAACTGGGGGAACTGTACTGAAGCCAAGGCGCGCAAACGATCACCCATCCAACTGGTAACCACGCTCGACGCTGCTTAACTTGGCTGGGGGAAAGCGAGTGCTCCGACCACTGAGCTATCCCGTTTTTTGTGTACACTTATTAAAAAGGACCTGATTTTGGAGGGGTTCAAAAAGATTACTTTGTTGGGGGAAATAATGGCATTTAGAGTCGGTGATACCTGTGAATATGAATGATATTGTAGCACTCCATTTCATGTAGTGGTAACCCTGCCTTATATATATATCTTCAGTTTAACGTCTATTCACATTTAATGATTTTAGACAAAAAGTTGACAGATGATGATGAAGTAGGGTAAGTGTGTGTGTGTGTGTGTGTGTGTGTGTGTGTGTGTGTGTGTGTGTGTGTGTGTGTTGTGTGTGTGTGTGCGTGTGCGTACTGCCTTGATGTCTGTGTTGTGTTGGTCTTTGTTTTATCAGGTTGATATGTGTGGATGTTTGGCATTTTCCTCCCCCTCTGTCCCATTGTGAATGAGCAGAAAGCCTAATGGACAATAAATAATTCGTAAATCGGATCTCAGTCAGGACATCCTGGCAGGTGTTCTTAGCTGGTCTAGTATTTATTTGCCCTGATAAATCTAGCCGCCAAGTTTCTAACTCATAGAATACAAGTTGGCGAAATGAAATACTGGAGAGGACTGGTACAAATAACGTGATTGCTTTTTGGAGAGGACAATGATGTTTTTTTTTATTTAGTTCGTTTGTAGTTATCACGATTAACGCGCTAGAGTGGGCATGTTATGAATTCAAATTCAAACTCTTTATTTCCTCTCATCCCTTTAGTAATGTGGAGGACGTTTACCTAATATTAAGAAACAACAACAAATCATAAGTAAACAACTTAATTTCCATTCAAGATTTGAACAAATAATTTCACACACACACACACAATTCTGTTGAGATATTTCACATTTCTGGAACATGTTTTTGTACATATTTCGAAGGCGTAAGAAGTGTTTGGTGGTGTAGATAATGCGATGTTTACGATGTGTCTTGTGGTGGTGGTTACAGCTGCAGTGCTGTGGTATATCAGGCAACACCACTAGCAGAGACTCCTGGAATTACTATTCCTCTAGCACGGAGTGGAACATCGGGGAGCAGAAAAGTGAGTGGCTTCTCTCCATGTGTGTGTGCGCGTGCGTGCATGCATGCGTTGTGTGCGTGCGTGCGTGCGTGCGTGCGTGTTTCTGTGTGTGTCTATGTCTATGTGTGTGTGTCTGCGTCTGTGCGTGTGTGCACGCGCGCAATACAGGATGTTTGTTTGTTTTTTGTTTGGCTTTGTTTTGCTAAAGTTCTCATTGTTATGACATACAACATAACCTATTTTCTCTGCCTTTTTAGTACGCATGATAAGGATAGAAATCGTGATACTGATTGTGATGCTAAATTTCCACCTAAAAACAGTGATGATGTAAACAACGACTACCACAATAATACGATGATAATGACGACGTCAACGACGAGGGTGGTGGTGGTGGTGGCGGCGGCAGCGGCGACGACGACGACGACGACGATGACGAGGAGGATAGGGAACACTTCGACGATGACGATGCTGATGATAACGACAACGATACCATCCACAAAAGACGATAACGACGTTTTGAAGCACACTTATATAAACTTTTCTCTCCTTCTTGCCCCTATTCTTAAGTATGTTTGTGTATATTCTAGATTTTTTCTTTAAAACTAAAAAACAAAACCCATCGTTTCATCATCATAAAACCCCGTTAATAACAACCCACGATCACTTTTGAAAAGGCCGCCGCGTTCTGTGTTCAGAGAAGGACAGAAAGCGCGTGCCGGAGAGCTGCTGCGCTAAGGGAGACATGCAGCTGTGCACTGGCCTGAAGCAGTTCAGCGGACCCCCCATGTTCTTCGATAGCCACCTGCCAAAGTACAGGGAAATCAACCCCTACCTCTACACCACTGTGAGTAGTCCCGCTGCTTCTCTGCAACAACTTCAATGTGCATGCTGTCTTAACTTGAGTGTGGGTTTCGGGGGGGTGAGGGTGGGAGGGGGGGGGGGGGGGGGTTGGTGGTGGTGGTGGGTGTTGGTGGGGGGGGGGAGGTTGAAAGTGTGTGTGTTGGGGGGAAGGGGGGGGATGTTGGGGGGGGGGGAGTGTGTTTGGGTGTGTTGGTGGGGAGAGGGGGGATGTGTTTTTGGGGGGACGGGGGTGGTGTGGGTGTGTTGGGGGAGGGGAGGGAGAGGGTGTGTGTGTGTTTTTTGGGGGAGGGAGGGGGGGGGGGGGGTCAGTGTATTTGTGGGGGGAAAAGGTGTGTATGAGTAGGGGGCGAGAGGGGTGGGGGGTGGCAGTGTATTTGTGGGGGGGGGGGGGGGAGGTGTGTATGAGTAAAATGTGTTATGGGTGGGTGGGTGTATAATATGTGAGGGGCTGGGAAGTGAGGGGTGGGGGGTGGGGTAGGTGGAGGGGGGGGGGGGGGGGTGTCAGAACTATTGATTTGACAATCAATGCTAAAATATGCACAGCTTTGTCAGTTTTAACTTAAATTTTGTACTGATCAGTATCATACTCACACACACGCACGCACACGTACGCACGCACGTACGCACGCGCGCACACAAACACACACACACACACACACACGGGCACACGGGCGCACACACACGACAACAACAACAACATAGTACCACAACAATGAGCATTAAAAATTTCCAGAGACTACACCTAGCGCTAGGAGAAGCAAAAAAAATGGTCCTTATTTACAACAGCTAGGGGGACGGGATAGCTCAGTGGTCGGAGCACTCGCTTTCCCCCAGCCAAGTTAAGCAACGTCGAGCGTGGTTACCACTTGGATGGGTGACCGTTTGCGCCACGCCTTGGCTTCAGTACAGTTCCCCAGTTCACCCAGCTGTAAAATGGGTACCTGCCCTCTTTAGGGTCAGGGAAGGTAAAGCAGCGAGGGAGAGGAGATGGGCGCCGCCCTCAATATGCTGGCCCTAGAGAAGTGAGGTCTCTGACGCCTCGCTCCCCTACGACCTTACAGGTTATGGGACTCCTTTTCCTTTCATTTACAACAGCAGCAGGGTCGTACTAGACCCCGTGTATACGGCAACACTTTCTCCAAGTCCAAGCTATCTGAACTGGCCAAGCTAGGGTTTTTTGAATGCAGGTGAACATGAGAGTGAAAAAACTGACACGTGTGTGTGTGTGTGTGTGTGTGTGTGTGTGTGTGTGTGTGTTGTGTGTGTGTGTTGTTGTGTTGTCTGTGTGTGTCGTGTGTGTTCTGCGTGTCTCTGTGTGTGTGTGTCTGTGTCTGTGTGTGCGTGTCTGTGTGTGTGTGTGTCTGTGTGTGTGTCTGTTTGTGTGTGTGTCTGTCTGTGTGTCTGTCTGTGTCTGTCTGTGTGTGTGTGAGTGTCTGTGTGTCTGTGTGTGTGTGTCTGTCTGTGCGTGTGTGTGCGCGTGTGTGTGTGTGTGTGTGTGTCTGTCTGTGTGTGCTGTGTGTGTGTGTTGGTGTGTGTGTGTGTGTGTGTGTGTGTGTGTGTGTGTGTGTGTGTGTGTCTTCAGGGATGCTATGACAAACTGGTGGAATACCTGCACACCTACTCCAGCGTTGTCAGCATTGTGGCTGCTGTGGTGCCCCTCTTTTTGGTGAGTGACCTCTCTCTCTCTCTCTCTCTCTCTCTCTCTCTCTCTCTCTCTCTCTCTCTCTCTCTCTTCTGGCTGCCTGCCTGCCTGCCTGCCTGCCTGCCTGCATAGACAACATAGACAACAACAAAAGCAAAAGCTGTGTTGTATCAACTTGCATGGGAGGCATGCAGGGTAGCTTAGTGGTTAGAACTTTGCGCGCGTGATCTGACGGTCCCCAGTTTGAGGCACCACCGAGGCACTCGTTCATTGCTGGTTCTTATCCCCAGGAGTTTGTTTATTTATTTATTTATTTATTTATTTATTATTTTATATCGAGGATAATGGAATAAAGCTCTCTTGTGCTTTTTTACATCCTGTCCCCGTGTGTTTGCAGTTTTGTAAATTCTGTCATCTGTTCCCACCGGCACACAATGCCCTACTCTTACGAAAAGCGGAACAGGATTTAACGTATGCGCAAGATGTTCTGCGTGCGTTCGCACACGGGGGCCTCGGTTTATAGTCTCATCCGAAGGACTTTTGGGGAGAGTGGAGTCTGCACTGATGTTAACTCCAGGGGAAAATATCCCCTTGAACGGGAATCGAACCCCGGTCGTGAGATTGCGAGCGCAATGTTCTAACCACTAGGCTATCCCGTCCCCATCAGTAGGCTACTGACTCCACTTCCCCTAATAAAAGTTTTTCTAGATGAGCCTATATAAACCGAGGTCCCGTGTGCGAACGAACGCCCGCAGAACATTTTAGCACACGCGTCAAAACCCGTTCTGCCTTTTGGAAGAATAAGCCATTGCGTGCCGGGTAGGAACGGATGACAAAATGTCAAAAACGCATGCACATTGCTGTCGTGTTTAGGCATCATTCCCGAAACCGGAATGCGGCTACCTTCATGGTGAGCAAAAACCGATCGTAATTATACACTAGACCTCAACCTCGGAACTGTAGCCCAGGAACGGGGGAGGGGGAGGGAGGGGGCAGGGGTTGGCAAAACAAATAAACTTGCATGTATTTCATCTACCAAAAACATAACGCCAAAAAAAAATCATAATTATATGGATAGTTTCTGGTCAATTCATCCAAGGGGCATTGAGGTCAGCTAGGTCGATGACCATAGGCTATCGGCGTGGCCTGTGGCCAGTGTGTGAGTTAAGTGGTCATTTCCTCTTG
The DNA here is from genome assembly GCA_028751875.1 of Rapana venosa. Classification (NCBI taxonomy): domain Eukaryota; kingdom Metazoa; phylum Mollusca; class Gastropoda; order Neogastropoda; family Muricidae; genus Rapana; species Rapana venosa. Next base: position 32,730,269 of record CM054150.1, read on the forward strand.
TTGCTAACAGCTTTGGCCAGTGGTCGATCGGCTTCCTTTGCTCTGGCCTAATCAGACTGAAGCAGTTCTGTAGTCACCCGTGCACTGCTGCCTGCTAGTGCCAGTGGTGGTGGTGGGGGTGGTGGTGGTGGTGGTCAATTCTGGTGGATCTTCGTTCAGAGAGATGGGGGGGAGGGAGGGAGGGAGGAGGAAGGGAGAGAAGGAGAGAGGGAGAGGAGGAAGGGGGAGAAGGAGGGAGAGAGAGGGAGGAAGGGAGGGATGGGGAGAGAGAGAGGGGGGGAGGGACACAGAGAGAGACCAGAGAAAGGGGAGGGATAGAGAGAGGAAAAGAGAGACAGACATTGATTGATTGATTGATTGATTGATTGATAATCTTTATTCCCAAGGGTTACAGATAAGTATTGACATACTTTTTTTTTGCATCCAGCCCTTGCCCTGGGAAGGGACTATCCTTAATCATCAGAGCTAACAGTTTCAAATAAACTGTTGTTGTTTTTTTAAATCAAAAAAATAATAATAAGAGAGAGAGACTATACAAAATAATAAGAGAATGTTTTGGTCAAGTTGTGTTGTAGTATGTTTGTCCGTCGTGTCCGACGATGACCTCCAAAACAGCAGAGGATGCAGCTGCTGTTTTGGAAACTGGGCAGAAATTTGATTATAGTGGAGATGCTTTGCCCACAGTACATCCCCACTCTCTCGGCCAAGTGGGCATAAGGACAGTCAGCGTTGGAGATGTTCTCCAAAGGCCAACCAGCCCCCAGGGCTGCAGCACATAAGGACTGTGCGAGTCAAGCCTCCTAGTCAAGAGAGTCATAGTCGATCACTAAAGACTAAGCTGTAAAGTGGAATTCCATGAGTGGGAAAGCCACTGGTCATACAGCCTCTCACTTTGCTGTTGTTCCCAGCGTCAATGGTTTAATCAAGAACTGTGATAAAGCCCAGGCGCTGACGGCTATGTGTTGTAGTATACTGCTTTGTACTGTACGGCACTGTGCTGTTCTGTTTATTTCTTGTTACAAGTCACCTGTGCATTGCCTGATACATGATAAGTTCTGATGGTTTGTATGTTTGTTGTTGTCTTGGTGTGGGTGTACTGGATTGTACTGCATTGCATTGTACTGTAGTGTATTGTAATGTGTCACTGTTTCTTTGTGTGTGTGTGTGTTATTTATTTTATTCTTTTATTTCAAGGATAATGAAATAAGAACTCGTGTGGCTTTTTTTACATCCAGTCCCCATATGTAAGCAGTTTTGTCAATTTTTCTCCTGCGTGTGTGTGTGCGTGGTGTGTGTGTGTGTGTGTGTGCACGCGCCCCCCACCCCCATCCCCCCCACCCCCAAAAATGACATTATATAAGAACTAATCATACAAAGCTTTGGAACGTGTTGTGCTCTTGATGTATATTATAACATGTAGTGACCGTGATGACCGGTAATACCTCCCTGTTTCAGATTCTGGGTATCGTGGTCTCCTTCTGCCTGTGTGCGCGTGTTGCTGGGCTGTCGGACGACGAAATGGATGTGTAAGGCTAACTGATTCAGCCTCCACACACCACCGCCACTTGCGCATGCCCACAGACAACCCCCCCACCCCCTACCCCCACCCTCACCCCCACCCCCCACCCCCGACACCCCCCCCCCCACACCCCAAGACGACCAATGAGTGACGGGGACCCTGATGACATCAGCGAACTGACGTCTGCTCTGCTCTGCTCTGCTCTGCTCTACCCCCTCTAACCCCCCTACCCCCTACCCCACCCGTCCATATTCTGCCCAGTGCCTCTTCTTGACCAGAAGATTCATGTGACCCTCTTGTGAATTGCTGCGACCTTGCTGTGGTTGCCTGGTGTCAGTCTGTAGATCTCGGCCCTGTGCTTTTGGGGTGTGGCTGACCAACAACAAACAGACAGACGGGCTGCTAGAGGACTTGTGTGGGTGGATTATTCTGGGTGGTTGTTTGTTAGGGGTTGTTTTTTTTAAATGTCTTGTGTTGATTAACGAACCCGTCTATCAAGTTCCTGTGTCTGACCTAAGTGGGGTTCACTCAAAGGATTTGGTGGTAGAGCGAGCAGAGGTGAACAAAGAACAACACACACACTTAAAAAGGGTGATTCTCTGCTGTCTTCCAACGGCAGACACTATTGCGTTTTGTTTGGGGGGGGGGGGGGGGGTGTTTGTTTTTTTACTTTCCAGAGGTTGTGTGGGAGACATTTGAATCAAAATGTTTGCCTTCAAACAAATGTGACAATTTTATTTTTTTTAATGATTGTAGTTGATAAATTTTTTTAAACCATTATCGATTTTTTAATAATGATTGTTGATGGGTCTTCTGCTATTGTATGTTAGTTGTCTTTTTTCTTTTTTTTTGCTGATGCAACGAATGTTATGCTTTTTTTGTTTTTTAATTGCGCATGAAGGAGGAGGGTACTGTTGGATAAGGAAAGTTAGTTCTTTCCTCCTGAAAAGTCTGGAATGTGCCAGACTGTTGAAAGTGGAAGTGTTTACACAGGGAGAAGTTATGGTTACCCAGAGTGGTGACAGTGTACTTTGAACAAACTTCTTTTCACCTGTGTTGAGTTTATACATCTTCAAATGTTTCTGGCGGGAAAAAAATGGTACTTGCTGTACCTGAGATGGAAGAAGAAGATGGAAGATTGGTACTTTCTGTAGTGATACTTTGGGTACCTGAAATGGCAGTAGATGGAAGATTGGTACTTTGTGTACCTGAAATGTAAGAAGAAGATGGGAGACAGGTACTTTCTGTACCTCAAATGGAAGAAGTCAGAAGATTGGCACTTTCTGTGCCTGAAATGGAAGGAGATGGAAGATTGGTACTTTCTGTGCCTGAAATGGAAGGAGATGGAAGATTGGTACTTTCTGTGCCTGAAATGGAAGGAGATGGAAGATTGGTACTTTCTGTGCCTGAAATGGAAGGAGATGGAAGATTGGTACTTTCTGTGCCTGAAATGGAAGGAGATGGAAGATTGGTACTTTCTGTACCTGACATAGAAAACGAAGATGGAAGATTGGTACTTTCTGTGTACCTGACATAGAAAACAAAGATGGAAGATTGGTACTTTCTGTACTTCATATGGAAGAAGAAGATGGAAGATTGATACTTTCTGTACTTGAGATGGAAGAAGAAGATGGAAGATTGGTACTTTCTGTTCCTAAGAATGACAAAAGGAGATGGAAGATTGGTACTTTGTTTACCTGAGAAAGAAGAAGATGGAAGATTAGTACTTTCTGTACCTGAAATAGAAGATGGAAGATTGGTAATTTCCATGCCTGGATTTGGTAATTTCTGTGCCTGAAATGGAAGATGATGGAAGATTGGTACTTTTGGTACAGGGGCTGCAACAGAATGGAAGATTTGGTACTTTCTGTACCTGAGATAGAAAGATGGAAAATTGGTACTTTTGGTACAGGAGCTGCAACAGAATGGAAGATTGGTACTTTCTGTTCTTGAGATAGAAGAAGGAAGATTGGTATTTTCTGTACCTCAGAAAGAAAGATGGAAGAAGATGGAAGATCCGTATTTTCTGTACTTAAGATGGAAGATAGGTATCTTCTGTACCTCAGATGGAAAATTGGTACTTTCTGTACCTGAGTTAGAAGATGGAAGAAGATGGAAGATTGGGATTTCCTGTACCTGAGGCAGAATAAGAAGATGGAAGACTGGCACTGTCTGTACCTAAGATGGAAGATTGGGATTTCCTGTACCTGAGGCAGAATAAGATGATGGAAGATTGGCACTGTCTGTACCTAAGATGGAAGATTGGGGAAAAAAAAGATGGAAGATTGGGATTTCCTGTACCTGAGGCAGAATAAGAAGATGGAAGATTGGCACTGTCTGTACCTAAGATGGAAGATTGGGATTTCCTGTACCTGAGGTAGAAGAAGAGGAAAAATGTCCAACAGAATAGCGCATGTGTGTTCATGGAACAACTCATGGCAACAACATGTACAATACTTTTACTATATCATGTCATATCAGGCAACCTAGTTATGATGGGGGGGGGGGGGGGGGGGGGGGAGGGGGGGGGATGAATGGAGGATTGGGGATAATAAAGGAAGTATTATGTATAAGCTTTTTTTCTATTTTTTGATAATCGCTGTTTTGGGTGATGGGATTTTTATGCTCTTTTTTTTCTCTCTCTCTCTTTCTCTGTCAGTTGTAACTGCTTTCAACTATGGATGGTGGTGGTGATGGTGAAGTGACATGGCTAGAACTACCACCTCTGTATCTTTGCTAATGGTCAGTTCTGTCTGATCTTATAGCAATCTGAGAGTCATCGAACAATGAAGTCTATTAATTTGGGAGCATGTTGACGTTGAGGTCCAATTTGAAGTATGTTTGTTTTTTTTAATTTGTATTATTTTTCTGCTTTATTTTGGTTTGGTTTTGTATTGATTGCTGTATTTGTAATTGTTGTTGTTATTATGCCATGTGTGGTGTGTGATGTGTTGTGGTGTGTGTGTGTGTGTGTTGTGTGTGTGTACTTGCACATATGTGTATGTTGTTGTTGTGTATGTGAATGTATGTGTTAACACACATGTTGTAGTGTGTTGTTGCTGATATATATATATATATATATATATATATATATATATATATATATATATATATATATATATATATATATGCAGTGTATGTGCGCATGTGTCTGTGTGTGTGTGTACACACACATGTGCATGCCTGTTTGCATGTATATTTGACACTGATGGCAGTAGTCTCGCTTAGCTGCATTTAGTCACAAAGTAATCAGAATCAGTCCTTGTCAATATGCTGTGCTGCTTCTTGTCTAGCTGCGGCATCCAAATGCCTGAGGAAGGAAGCTAGACTTTCAGCTGTTAGGTTATAAATATACAATACAAAGTGTTTTGTCTGTGTAAGTGTGTGTGTGTGCATGTTACTTTGGCTTGGAGTGTGTGCCGAAAGAGGCAGCTGATTGTATTGTGCACATGTCAAAATTAATGATGGAAGCAATACTTTCAATGTATATAACACAACATGGCTATTATAAATCATTCGGTTCCCTTTGTTGTTGAAAATAAATATAATCCATAAAAAATTCACGTGCAAGCTTACCTTACATTCCACAGATACTGCATACCACCCAAAAGTAAATCAAAGTCAGATACCTGTATAATGCCATGATTCATATCTGATGATGTTCAGATTCCTTTCTCTCTTCATCATCTTCATAGTCATTCTCTCCACCTCCCACCACCACCCTCACCTCACCCCCATCCCCTACTGGCCTAGCATTTATTAAAAAGTAAATAGGTTTGTTTTGGCTTTTTTTAATAAAGTAAAGTATGTATCGTAGTTTTGCATTTCATATGAATATACACCCCCCCCTACCCATTGTTCCTTGAGCAAGTATGGTGTTTCATTTTGTACAAGTGCCATACTTACTTTCTGTCATACCTCTCACGTATAAGTTTTATCATCAGTGTTAACCTATCAATTTTTGTTATGGCCTCGTTGCTCAGCAGCCGTTGTTTGTGACCATCAGACGCTCCTTCCTCCCAATGACTAACTTAAGCAGTGGTGTGGCATCAGTAGGCTTGTGCTCCTAAATCCACATTGCACACTTGTTCATACTCTGCTTTCTTTCCCCTTCATTTCTTTTCTTTTCTCTCACTTTTTTAAATGCCAGGCTCCTCCATGGGGATGCCAGGGACCTGTCAGTATAACGAGCATCCCCACCTTCTGGACATGATGTGCTAGAATGTCACTCTTTTCTATCCCTTTCTTTGTTTCTGCCTTGTTCCTTTAGTTCCTGTCATCTACTTTTTTTTCATTTTCTGCCTTCTTGGTTCATTCTCCCGCCTTTTTCCCCCAGAAAGATTTAAAAGATAACAGTTCTCTCCGATGCTGAAGTTGGATCCCCTAAGCCTTGACTTGTCAGGCGCTTAACGGCAGCGCAATGCATTTTCGCTCATATGACAGACAATAGTTGCTGTCTGAGTGTTCAAGGAAGAAGAAGAAATGCAAGCTAGTGTTTGAACAACTTGTTCACATTAACAAGAAGCATCCAGCAGGATCTTTGTGAACGGATCATTGTTCACAGGATCCAGGTCCACAATCCTATCTTGCAGATGTACGGCAGATCCTGGGTATATGTTGTCTCTGTTGCCTGCCAGCTAAGTGTTTCCAGATGCTGTGGATGGAAGTGTCAAGTTTTCTCCCTGCCTCTTCCACGAAGGGACATTCCTACATTTCTTTTCCTTTTTTTTAAACAAATTCTTTTTCTCACTCCTTCCATAGCTGTTATCCATTGTTTAAGTCTTGCAGTTGTCCAGTACATTGGGGACCAGCATTTGATGTGCCCTTGCCACGCTCACCACAGCTTGAGGCTGTGCCCACCCTGCCCCGTGTCCACCACCAAGAGAACACCTCACATTAGTGAACGTGGCCTGGACGTGCTACTTCAGAATTCGCTTCCCACCCAAGAGGGTTAGCGATCTTTGCAGAGCATTCATCTTTCCCAGCCCTGGGAAGCTCTGGAGTGATCACAAATGATGGCCCCATGTGCAACAGGCACGCTGGAACTAAGTCACAGTAGTTAAACACCTGTCATTCTAGTAAACCCCTAAGTCCTAACTGAATGTACAATCTGAATTTCATGACACATTGTTTATCCAGTTTTTGCCAACAGTTTCATTCAAAAGAAGTGGACCAAGTTTTCTTGATTTATCATTCACAATAAATGTTTAGACATGTGAGAAAACGTGACCATGTGAATAGCACAATTGGAGTGAAACATGCCAGTGTGTTGATGCTTTGTTAAGATGAATGATTGACCTAGCTGTTTACGGAGCCGAATGTACATACATATTATATATATATATGCAAGGTTATTACTGAAAGCCAAATGTAATGATGTATACTGTAGGTCTTTCTTCTAGATGGCTCCAGGTCTGTTTCATTATTTCAGTCATTTTTGGACTGCTGTATAATCATAATCAGACTGTCAGTGTATGGTAATGCATGAATGTTGAAAGTACAGCTTCCAATGTTCTCAACGTTCAGAACTGAGAGAAGTCCTGAAGATAGTCATTGTTTGAAGAAAATCATTATGGCCAGAAGTTGTTTGAAGATAATTACTATGGCCAGGTGTTGTTTGAGGATAATTACTATGGCCAGGTGTTGTTTGAAGATAATTTCTATGGCCAGGTGTTGTTTGAAGATAATTACTATGGCCAGGTGTTGTTTGAAGATAATTGCAATGGCCAGGTGTTGTTTGAAGATAATTACTATGGCCAGGTGTTGTTTGAAGATAATTGCTATGGCCAGGTGTTATTTTAAGTGGCATAGCTGTCATGGAGAGGGGACAGGGACAGCCTAGTGGTTAGAACGTTGTGCTCATGACCTGACTGTTACAGAGGATACTTGTTCAAGTCTCCACTGGCGTACAGGGGGGGGGGGGGCGATATTTTCTCTCAGGAGTTAACATCAACTCTGACTCCCTTCCCATTCAAGGTCTTAGCATGAGACTTATAAATCAAGGCCTCATGAGCGAACGCATGCATAACATAATCATTCCACATCCCTTTAAAAAAAAAAAACTCGTCTATCTTTCACTGGAGTGTCGGTAAGCTATGACTAAAGGCATGGATATGACACAAAACATACCCAGCATGCCACCTGCAGAATGATGAACTCCACCAGGTTCAACTTGCCCCAAGACACGCCAGCCATGAAAAATGTCAGAGCCGTGTCCCTACGACTCCTCAAGGAGTTAGATAGTCCTGGGAAGTCAAGTCAAATCAAGGTCAGATGTAGGTTAAAATGTTGTATACCGCGTTGTTGGTAGCATTTAGGTTTGTATGGAAGATAACTTTGTGGAGATTGGGGAACATATATAATTACAATCTGTAACATGGATTGAGTCATGGTACTTTTCAAAGTACCAGGAGGATTAACAAAGTAAGTGATGAGAGATTGTGATCAGTGAAAGGATCATGTCTTCCCAAACTGTACTCAACTTTTTTTTTTCAGTGAAGGGTGTGCATGTTGTATTCCACTCTCTCACTGTTGACACCATCAGGAAACACACACACAAACACACACACACACACACACACACACACACACACACACACACACACACACACACACACACACACACACGTGTGGAACGCTACAACGTGTTAGATGACCTTCAAAGCTGCAGCATATGATTCTTTTTTTTAGGCTGAAGCGGCTCCTTACCCCAAGGGAGCTAACCTCGTATGGGAAGCTATCCGAGAAAAGGGAGCCAACCTAGTAGGACGAGGACATAATACTGAGGTCGTTTTTGTGGCAAGGTTAGCTGGAAGAAGAAAAAGGCAAGGACTGGCAAGTTTTTAAAAAAATTGAATATGTAAATGAATAACAATTAAGAAAGAGCATAAAAGAGATGACAGATAGGGAAAAGACCAACCGGCTGAGCTGAAACCAAGACAAAAAGAAACCACTGTCGAACAAGACTTTGCAAGTGATGGAGAGTTGCCACTGAGCATGCTGTAGTACTTTTTATCCTCCAAAGCTCAGCGCAGACAGCATCTAGGCTAATGGCTGTTATATGTCATGAGTGAAAATGCGTTGCGCTGCCGTTTAGCGCCTGACAAGTCAGGCCCAGCCGCATCCGATTTCTCGAGGGGTGTTGCTGTATATGGTACAAAAAGCCACCAGTCCTTTTTACCACCCAACTTGTGACTGTCAGGAAGACCCAACGAGCTGTGTTACCTTTTTTTCAGTACGCAAGTGACACAAGTTTAGCCAGTGCCTAAACGTGTATTTTGTTTTTTTTATATATAACAACATGCACTGGAATCCCAATAACTAGTGTACTGCTTAGGTGTTGTATCCTCTTGTATACAAGGGGGGACGGGAGGGGGGGGGGGGGGGGGGAACCATGTTGTACAGTGTCAACAATGTTTTTTTTTAAAATGTGAGTTTGGTAGGTTGTCATTCTAATTAGTGTGATGATGTGAAATTTCTGAATAGCAATGATCATGTATTGAAGAATCTAGCCTGTATGTTTCAGATTTTTGCTTTTTTTTTTTTTTTTGGAAATTGTATGGTTAAACTATGAGAGTGTTTAAGATTTTCCTTTTCAAAGTGTATGAGTAACTATGAAAGTGTTTCAGATTTTTGTTTCAAATTGTATGAGTAACTATGAAAGTGTTTCAGATTTTCGTTTCAAATTGTATGAGTAACTATGAAAGTGTTTAAGACCTTCGTTTCAAATTGTATGAGTAACTATGAAAGTGTTGAAGATTTTCCTTTTCAAAGTGTATGAGTAACTATGAAAGTGTTTCAGATCTTCGTTTCAAATTGTATGAGTAACTATGAAAGTGTTTCAGATCTTTGTTGTGCATTGTATGACCAATTTCTATATATATAAGACAGAGCTAAGCGTGTGTGTTTATGTTCATGTTCATATCACTCTTTTGAATTAACGGTATGAGAGGGTTTATATAATTTACAGTGCTTTTTTTTTTGGTATGGTTCATGTTATATCGCACTTATAATGATGATAATTATAGAATGATGAGATCTACTAGTGTGCTTGTGTACATTCATTTCATAACGCACTTGTTTTTTCCTTGTTTTGTTTTTTGGTTTCCATATCCGTTATGATTGGTCTGTTGATTCAGAAGTTACTTCAATAAACTATTTTGAAAATGATTTTTTTTACTTGGAAAGCTTGTTCTGTGGTCTCTCTTATTCTCTGGAGTTGGTTAAACAATAACAGAAAACAAAGACAGACAGACTGGTAGGCACACACACATATACACACATACACACACATATATATACACACACATGCACACACACGCACACCGCGTGCGCGTGCGCACACACACACACACACACATACGCTCGCATGCCTACTTAGGGTGGGCTTTTTAAATTATTATTTTATTTCTTTTATTTTGAGGATAATGGAATAAGTACTTATGTGGTTTTTTTACCTTCAGTCCCCGTGTGTATGCAGTTTTGTCAATTTTGTCATCTGTTCCCACCGGCACACAATGCCCTACTCTTCCGAAAAGGGGAACGGGTTTTAACTGTGCGATATTCTGCATGCGTTCACACACGGGCCTCGGTTTATAGCCTCATCCGAAGGACGGAGAGAGAGAGACAATGACACTGACAATGACAAATTCTTTTATTTCGAGGATAATGAATAAGCACCCATGTGCTTTTTTACATCCAGTCCCCGCCCTTAAGGATATATATGATAATAAAATAAAAT
>CM054150.1:32745527-32765527 GCA_028751875.1 Rapana venosa
CTCTCATTCCCAGGTGGCCTCCCATCCTAAATACCATAACCATCGTTTTCTCTGAATTTACTGTGAGGCCCAGACGATCTGCTTCTGATTTTAATGTGTTCAGTTGATTTTGCAGTCCTGTAGGTGTGCTAGACAAAAGAATGACATCATCTGCGAAAAGTAACAGGAATAATTCAACTGCTCCTGGGATCATTTGTATTACATGTTTTCCGGAGTTCGCTACTTCTGTAGCCAGTTCGTTTATGAAAATTGAAAACATTAAGGGACTCAACAAACAACCTTGTTTAACGCCTCTGGGACAGAGAGAGAGAGAAAGAGAGAGAGAGAGAGAGAGAGAAGAGAGAAGAGAGAGAGAGAGAGAGAGAGAGAGAGAGAGGAGAGAGAGAGAGAGAGAGAGAGAGAGAGAGAGAGAGAGAGAGTTATTTCTAATTTCGAACAAAAAATAAAGATTTTTAAAACAATCTTTGGCATAAATATCCGCTTCTCAGCGATCCTAACAAGGGAGCAAATACTGAATAATTCTCCAGTAGGTAAAAAAGATTTATTTACCTTGCACCACTTGCTGCAAGGATGTCCCAGTAGTGCGTGCGTGCGTATGTGTGTGTGTGTGTGTGCGCGCGCGCGCGCATCTTAAGGACGCGCGCGTGTGTGTGTGTGTGTGTGTGTGTGTGTGTGTGTGTGCGTGCGTGCGTGCGTTTTAAAGAACAGGGGAGCTAACTATATACAGGACTATCGAAACAGATTTACCTCCCTTATACCAATCATACCCTGCGAGTTCTCTCTCTCTCTCTCTCTCTCTGTCACTCTCTCTCTCTCTCATTAAAGTAGCATTTCGTTAGTTTCAGAAAATGTTTCTAAACTGTTTATGTCTGCCAGTATCTTCTTCATGTGCCAAATTTATCTGACAACCGGCACCATTTAACCATAATTATCATTTTGCCTCTGCCTTGTTCGATTGGTTTTGGGGGGAATAAGTGGCTGATGTGGTATGTGAGGGCACTCAGGACCCCATCTCTTTCTTTTCTTTTTTGCTTCTGCAGGTTTCCTGCAACATAAAAGAGGTCTTACCTAAACCGTGTCTAAGAAATGTAGCTCTTTTATTCTTCTTGTTGTTTGTTTGGTTTGTTATTTTTTTGGCCAGTGTGGTGGAAGAGAGAGAGAGAGAGAGAGAGAGAGAGAGAGAGAGAGAGAGAGAGAGAGAGAGGAGAAGAGAGAGAGAGAAGAGAGAGAGAGAGAGAGAATGAATCTTTCGAATGAATCTTTCTTTTTCAAGGGTAACAGAATAAGCATGCGCATACTTTTTTCATCCGGCACCTTGGACTGAGGAGAAAGAGAGAGAGAGAGAGAGAGAGAGAGAGAAGAGAGAGAGAAGAAGAGGAGAGAGAGAGAGAGAGAGAGAGAGAGAGAGAGAGAGAGGAGAGAGAGGAGAGAGAGAGAGAAAAGAGAGAGAGAGAGAGAGAGAGAGAGAGAGGTAGGAGAGAGAGAGAGAGAGAGGAGAGAAGAGAGAGAGAGAGAGAGAGAGAGAGGAGAGAGAGGAGAGGGAGGGTGGGATTTGTTCGAATTATGCAAGTCACAGATTGAAATGTACGCATGTGAATTGCAAACTTGGTTTCACTCATTGTTTCGTATGTGTAATGTGATGTTGTATGAGATATTCGTTTCGGTTCAGTGGTCTGTCTTGTGAAAAGAAAAAAATTAACTGCAACTGGTATTTTTAGGTAGTCTTTACAAAGTGCCTATCTGTAAACGAACGCCCAACGGGTTCAAGTGCAAGAAGATATATAATAAAAGTAGTATTCTAATACATAATAATATAATAAATAATAATAATGTATGGAATTTATATAGCGCTGAATCTTGTAAAGCAACAAATCAAAGCGCTCAGATTTTATTTCATACCACTTTAAGTCATGGCAGATTTCTCTCCGTGAAATTCGGGCTGCTCTCCCCGGGGAGAGGGGGAGAACGCGTCGCCACTTAGCGCTGCGCCACCCTTTCACCCTTTTTTTTTTTTTTCTGCAGCTGTATTTGTTTCCCTATCAGAGTGGCTTTTTTCTAAGAATTTTGCCAGGGACAACTCTCTTGTTGCCGTGGGTTTTTTTTACGTGCGCTAAATAATTACGTGTAACACACGGGACCTCGGTTTATCGTCTCATCCGAAAGACTAGCGCCCAGACCACCACTCATGGTCTAATGGATGGGGGAAAAATTTCCGGTCCAAACGGGGTACGAACCGCCGCACACTTCAGACCCGGACTTTTCGCTTTCTAGACAGGCGCGTTACCTCTAGACCACCGATCCACCGAGATGTTCTGTATGTGTTTGCACGCGGGACCACAGTTTATAGTTTCGTATGCAGGACCTGTAATTAAGGGAGCGAAGTCGGCATGGCACTGACGCTAGGTCCAGAGGAAAATCCCCTTGACCGGGCGTCTCGTTCAGGTCTCGAACGCTTGACCACCAGATCCTGCGCGTGCACATGCGTGTGTGTGTGTGTGTGTGTGTGTGGATGGGTGGGTAGATATGGGTGGGTGTATGCGTGTGCGTGTGTGTGTGTGTGTGTATGTGTGTGTGTGTGTATGCGTGTGTGTGTGTGTATGTGCGTATGCGCGTGAATGTGCAAGAGATAGCCTTCAATATTTGATAGGAACAGAACGTGCGTACGTGAATGTGCATGCATCTGCGACAAAGTGATACAATACTGAATAGGGATGGGACATGAGTGCGTGTGTGTGTAAGTGTGTGTGCGCAGTGTGTGTGAATGTGCATGCATCTGCGACAAAGTGATACAATACTGAATAGGGACGGGACATGTGTGCGTGTGTGTGTGTGTAAGTGTGTGTGCGCAGTGCGTGTCTGTGCATGCATGTGTGTAGTATGTGTATATACGTATGTGTGTACTTTTTGTGTGTCTGTGCGTGTATGCGCGCGCGCGTGTGAATGTGTGTGCAATCTTGATTAGTTTATGCATACGCAAACAATACATGTAACATATTCCTGCACAGTTACAAAGGTCAAAATTAAAATGCTGTGGTAGACAGAAAGAATGAGACAGAAGGTTGCCAGGGTGAGCAACAGAGAGAGAGACTGACAGACAGACAGACAGACAGAGACAGATAGAGAGAGAATTGACAGGAGACAGGCATAGAGGCAGAGTGAGAGAAAGATGGGGGAGGGAGACAGAGGGAGACGGATGGACGGACGGACGGACAGAGAGACAGACAGACAGACAGACAGACAAAGAAAGGAGAACAGACAGCGAGACAGAATAACTTCAACATGCGAAAATCAGCAACAACAGAAAAGATAGTAGTTTTCAGTGGCTTCCATCACATTTATTTCAATTCATATCACATTATAACTTCAATGCTAAGACACTTTCCCAAAGACAAGGTACCACAAAAAAGGCATGCAGCAGCAGCAGCAGCAGCAGCCTGTCAGACAAATGCATCATCAATCATCTCCACACATCCACACCAACTGCCTCTGTCAATTGTCCGTCTGTCTCTCACTCTTGTGTGTCTGTCGACCTGACTCATATGCACTTCACAACCTCTTTTCACACACACACACGCACGCGCGCGCTTAAACACACACACACAAGTGCACGCTCACACACACACGCTTTCTTAAACACACACACAAGTGCACGCTCACACACACACACGCTTGCTTAAACACACACACAAGTGCACGCTCACACACACACACTGTCAGTTACACCAAAGATTTAACAGCACTTGAGTGATACCAATACATACCTTGGCATAAAATGCACATCTGACATTTTAAAAAAAAAGCTTTCTAAATTTGCATAGAACATAATAATAATAAATGGAACTTATAGACGCAATTCCACACGTATTCGTAAATCATTCTGCCATGATTTAGTTCCTCTGTTAAAATGTTCACTATCATTGTCAATCTACTAATTAATGGACTCTTTTTGTTGTTTTATTCACCTTTCAAACTAACTCGCCTAAGACGGCCAATGCCACAAGTTTATTTTAACAAAGATTTAATCCTAAGTAAACGTTCACTAACGTGGCCTCCGCTACAATAACACTGTCACCAGTTCGACCTCTACTAACTACAATTGTACTTTTCTTTTCAAATGACAAATGGAAACTATTATTAATATTTTTTAAAAGATCACTGTTTGGGCTCACATTGCTAAGGTCCTTACCTTAACCCATTAATAATTAATCTAACACAAATGTCTCAAACCAGTACAATCATTTGTCCATACTGTCTCAGCTATTTTGGACAAAGGATGGTTCAATATAAATCGCTGGGTCAAAGTGAACACATCAAAAGTATTCATCATCAAACATTCACAATCATGCAATTTTGTTCCCCTTCCAGAAAGAAGGTTCTGAAACATGCTTCCTTCGAGCGCTCCAAAACATACATTCAAAAAGAAAAAAGCAATACAATGTTGATATCACAGTTTCTTGAGCTTCAGGCACAGTTTTGATGTCACAAACAGAGGGGGTGGGGGTGGATAATCATTTTTTTTTCCTTCCAACAAACTTTAAGCACCAGATTGTCATTTCCCCTACACCCCCACCCCCCCCCCCACACACACACACACACAGGCACACTACATTTCACTTTTCATCAAGGCTATTTGCCCTAATCAGCCTTTCCCCTTTCCCCCATCTCATCCATTATCTCTCATACTTTTGTCATAACAAAGAAGTCATTAACCTAGTAAGTTAAGTAGTTGGTTACAGGCGACAGGCATTTCTGGACTGTCACCAACAATAAAGTGGTAGAAAATAGTAAAGGTCCACAGTCTTGATGGTTTGTGTGGTGTGCAGAGATGACAACGAAGCGACACAGGCTACCAACACAGAGCTGTCCTCCATATTGCTCCATCCAGGCATTATAGCCCGACCTGAACGACCCATAGGTTGTTGTCTATCGACCCATTGGTTGTTGTCTATCGGAAGTCCTCCAGTCAAATACCGAAGATAACCGATGTTCACCGAATGCCAAGCATCAAATACCGAAGATAACCGATGTTCACTGAATGCCAAGAGTCAAATAGCCAAGATGACCTGACATCCAGCGGCAAATATTGAAGATACCCGAAGTTTGACACAATCCCAGTTGTCTACCAGACGAGCTAACATCTAAAGCGGATAAGAAACCATGTGTGTCCTTCAGGTGGTGTTGATTCACACGTCCTATCTGGATGATGTGGCCGCTCCGACATCTGTGGACGGATAGAGAGAGCTCAGTGAATCTGGATCTTGTGTGCAGGTTGCCTGTTTATCTGTCAGTCATTTCTGGACTAGTTGGTACAAAGGCAGGGAGGGCGATTGGCTTTGGTGTGGTCTGCCTGTGTCTTTGTCTGTTGTCCATCTCTGCTTGAAGCATGCCTGAAACAACATTGAATTCATGACATAAATCTGTGGTTTTTGACATCATATACATTGTCTACTTGATATATCAGGGTTTAGTCTGATATGTACAAGCATTTGTAAAACGAAGTCCACTTTGGGTGACAATCTGCAGATCTACCTATCTACACACACACACACACACACACACCCACACGCTCGCGTACACACACACACACACACACACACACACACACACACACACACACTTGACGCTGAGCAGATCCGGATAAGTTTAGGAAGTGCTAAATAATGGCGCTGCTTGTTTGTGCAGGCTAACTGCAGGATGTGTGACTGTGTGTGTGTGTGTGTGTGCGTGTGCCCGCGCGAGCGAGCACGCGCATGCATGCATGCATGCACCAAAAACATCGCCCCTCCCCACATTTTTTCCCTCTCACAAAACCCGAACACATGTAGTGTCCTTAAGTGACTGGATGATGTATCAAGACCGTGTTCAATTGCCATATGATCCCCATCCAAAAGTAACTGGAACTTAAGTTTTAAATTAAACTGCTTAACACATCGCTTTTTGTATCAATCAACACAAATGAAAACACGAGCCAATTTAACCGGCAATAACACGACAGATATAGACTTTAAGTTTATCTAATCTTTTAAAACGTCGTAATTTCGGATTGTGGTTTTTATAGATCTGTACTGTTCTAATAAAAGCCACGGCATGTGCTAAAAAAGCCGTTTACACTCAATCACCATACGACCAGGTTTGCGCAGGTGAATGTCTTCATTCAGATAAGGACAAGACAGACTTAACGACACCACACACACGCACAAAAACCAGCTCCCTAAGGGAGCGGCATGGTGGTGGTACAATGGACCGACACCTCTCAGCCCTGCTCGCAGCGCGCACCTGCACGGCGGCTGTGGGCTTATCCGGATATGCCTGGCGCCAGTCTGTCTGCCCAGCCTCGCTATTTCACAACAATCACACACCCACTCTCGCACGTGTTCGTCGGCTCTCTTTCTCTCCAGCTCTTGTCCCATGATTAGATTCCTGTTCCTCTCCCCCTCCCTCCCTCTCCGCCCCCCCCCCCCTCTTTTTGCTAGACACTTGGTGTGTGTGTGGTGTAGTGTGGTGTGGTGTAGTGTGGGGGGGGGGGGGGGGGGATCTTATTTTGAAAAGGATGTTTACTTAGTGTTTGTAATGTTAATGTTTTCATTTAGAAGGCATGAATGGTGACTGCGTCTTTTTAATTTCGCGGAGGGAGGGAGGGGTGGGTGGGGGGTCTTTCAGTTTTTTTTATCCATGCTTAATCCATCCACTCCTGAGATTCCACCACCAAAGGTGAGATTCCCTGTACGCGACCGTTTTTTTCCCCCATCATTAATTTATTTAAGGTAGCTGCATTCATCCGATTATGGGGATAATTATGAAGTTTTAAAAAAAACTTGCCATAGAAGAAAAGTAAATATTAGGAGATTAAATACATTTAAAAAGAAAACTAAACATATAACGGATATTATATTTGAGATCCGGTCGGATATTTGTACGCTTGCGTCATTTAAAATGGTATGTATTTAGAATGTTTCACATCCTTTTCACGAAGTTGGAAATTCCCCTGTAGGTGTGAGTAACAAATGAGAAACACTCTCATACACACACGTGCACACACTCGCGGGCACACACACACAGAGCGAGCGGGCGAGAGACAGAGACAGGCAGAGACAGACAGGCTTACAGACACAGAAAGCCAGATAGAGACAGAGACTGAGAGAGAGATAGCAACGGAGAGAGGCAGACAGAGCAACAGATAGTGAGCGAGACAGAGGCAGAGCGAGCGACAGAGAGAGAGGGTTATTCACCAAGTTCAAAATTCAACATACCATTTTTGTTGTCATTGATTGGTGCGCAGTTCAGGATGCAGGGTAGGGGGGTAGCATGGTCTACGAGGAGGGGAGGTGGTCCATGTCCTCCATACTGGATCGTCTGGATGAAGCACTGGACAAGGCGGGGGACAAACAGGCCTCCTGTTCACATACACACAGTAGGAACAAGATAAGACAAGATAAGACGATGTGGCTGAACTTTGGACTGCTACATTTACGGCGTTTCGCTAGCTGTTTACAGACATGATTGCATGCTCACAGTCACAGGTGTGGATGGCATCTTGAACCAATATTTAACATAGCGGAGGGTGCTGATACTAGGAGGAGGGCGACAGAGAGGGTGAGAGGAGAGATGGGGAGAGAGAGGAGAGATGGGGAGAGACTTAGACAGCTTCGGCTCAGCATAATGAGGACGCCCCCCCCCCCCCTTTCCCCATTTAAAAGACACAAATGGCAAAACAGTATTTAAAAAATACACTTGTACAAACAATTTAGAACGTCACAAATAGCTCTCCTAACGCGGTCCTTACGAGATCACAAAACAAGGCATCTATTCAATGCTTGTACTTAAACAACACACACACACACACACACACACACACCAGCATCACACATGAATTCCGTCACATTTTTCTTTAAATAAAAAAAAGTTTACACTAAAAAGAACCACCAGACACTTACCGCTGACAGATTGGTTTCATCAGTTGAATACCTATGAGAGGACGACTTCAACACTTCACACAAGCCCCCAGACTGCGCCGACAGCATGCTCATCAATTTCTTAATGTAGTCTATCACGTCTTCCAGAATCTCCGTTTCATCAATGTCGCTGCCAATCCTTTGCTCAGGCTGATGGTGGTGTACCATCCCTACCAGTTTGGTGAAATATTCACGCATTTCATCAGCCTCGAAGTTCGATTTTAGTGGCGAAGCTGTCATGCAAGTGCCTGTCGTTTCAGAGTCCAAGAAAGATGGGTTTGCAGATTTCATGGTTGCCATTGAAATTTGTGCTGTTCAGCTTTTGATGAAAGAAAAAATGACGATTTTTTGGGTCTAGTAATATGCACTGGTTCAGTCTCAACTGAGAGCTGCGTACGTTCTCTTCGAAGTCCAAGTGGAAAATGTGGCTTCCTAGTCACAGCTGATAGCTTCAATGCAGAGTCTCTGCCCAGAATAAATTTGCATGACAAGCTCCGCCCTCCTAGCACCTTGATATGTGGGCTTTGCCCTTTTCATGGACACGTGTTGGTTTCCCCAGTTTGGATTGCGTTCAGCTTAGCTGAACGTTTTCATATCTCCCTAAACGAACGTAGTGTGTCTTTGATATTCGGTCAATGCGGAGACAGATGAGGTTCCCTGACCATATGGGCCCCCGACTGCCAGGTCGAATCAGATCTTAAACAGATTGTCTGTGGCGCCGCTAAATGGATTCCTTGTCGTTAACTGGATTGATAAGACATTCAAATAAGCGAACACTTAAAAACACAAAAAAGTAACTTGAAATTATTTTCATACAACCTAGCACACAGTTTGGTTTTTGTTTTCTTTTGTTTTTATCAACACACATAAAAATACGACTGTTTTAATGTTAAATGAGACAATATGGAATTTATATATATATGAAAATTGTGTTGTTTGTCTGCATAAGCATCACATGTTAACTCCTTGTGGGGTGAGGCTCAAAATCAGCTGTAGCTTGATGCCTTTTTCCCCCTGCTGTATTGATGTTGGCGTATGTTGTATGAATATTGAATAAACCATGTTTAAATCAAATGAGACAACTATCTTCTTGCCATGAGTGTTTAACCTGAGCTAAATGCATGTGGCCCAGGGATCCTCAGGTACCTGGTCTCAGTCATCTGACTGATGAGTACCTACACCTCCACTTATGGCCAAGTTCATTGGGAAATGTATCATTTTAGATGGAATTCAAAACAGTGATTACCTGCTCTCTGATCGAGTGTGTTACCTCCAGAATACTACAAAGAAGGACGTGAAGGGCACAGTAGTTTTTTTTTTTAAAGTAATTCTGGTGGGGTTTTTTGCAGCATGTTCTATGGGTAGACAATTTCACTAAATGCATACAAAAAGTAATGTTAAAAGCTCTGTTGAGACTCAGGCCCTGGTATAAGACCTAAAGAACGTTTATTTTTCGTCCGGGCAGCACCATCTTGGTGAAGGGACTAATTAGCAAAGTATTGAGGTATGTCATGGCGTTCATGTGGCAGCTTTTTGATCAGGAATGTTTTCACTTAGTACCTTTCGCTCATTTATCTCCCAGACACTTTGGACCTCTCTCTCTCTTCTCTCTCTCTCTCTCTCTCTCTCTCTCTCTCTCTCTCTCTCTCTCTCTCTCTCTCTCTCTCTCTCTCGCTCACACACATACACGCACACACATAAATAGATAGATATAGATTAGATTAGGATAGATAGGACAGACACAGACATGTGTGTATTATATCTATCTATCTATCTATCTATATTATATATATATATATATATATATATAATATATATATATATATATATTAATAGAATAAAAACAAATGCATTGCTTATTCAATGTACCATTTAGAAATAAAATGTGACTTGACCACACACACACACACACACACACACACAAACACACACACACACACACACACACACACACTGCTGAGATTTGGCTAGCTGAACGAGACTCAAGAACGGCTTGGGAGGGGGTGGGGAGCGGTTTAGTTAGACGTGGCAAACCTATGGTAGTATTCTAGAGACAAAAAACAAGATTATGGGATGCCATTCTCCAAGTCATCTAGACTAGTCTATGGATGACTTGACGACGATCACAAACCCTCTCCATTTTCTCTTTCTGAAGATCACTGAGTGTCCGAGCTGATGTGTGCTTTTTTGGAGGAGACTCGAAGAAATATAGCGAAAAATATGTTTGCCTTCTTGGGAGTCATGGTACAATTTCTCGTAAAAATCTCCAACATGCTAGTTATTGGACTCTCAGCAGCTGTAGAGACGGCCCTTAGAGGCCGTCTATCTAATAAGGACGTTACCAGTTGGTGAAGCTGACTCGTGTGTGTGTGTGTGTGTGTGTGTGTGTGTGTTTAGACTCAAGCCAAACATGATACAAAGAACAACAAGCATGCAGATCTTCCAGATTTGCAGTTTGTTTTGTTTTTGTTTTCATTCCTAGGCTAAAGCCCTGGGGATCGCAAATGGCGAGATTTTGGAGATTCTGCACACATAACCGTCTTTGCCCACCATTAAGGTAGCCGCATTCTGACTTCGGGGACGATGTCTAACATGACACTAGTAGGCACGCGGTTTGGGGTTGGGTGGTTTATTTTTTTATTTGTCATCTGTTCTTACCAGCACACTGTGTCCTTCTCTTCCAAAAGGAAGAACGGGTTTGAACGTGTGCACAAGCTGTTCCGCATATGTTTGCACACAGGATGGTGGTTTTTTTTATGTATTCTTTTATATCGAGGATAATGGAATAAGCACTTATGTGCTTTTTTTTCATCCAGTCCCCGTGTGTATGCGGAGAGAGAGAGAGAGAATGAGAGGTGCGCGCGAGAGAGGTTACGTGTGTGTGTGTGTGTGTGTGTGAGAGAGAGACTGTGAGAGTGAGTGAGTGAGTGAGACAGAAAGACACAGAGGCAGAACGAGACAAAGAGTCAGATACAAATACAGATAGGGGATTCGTTCGTTCCTTCATTCGTCTGATGCACAATGGAATCTCGCTGCGATTCCCAAATACTGTTACGAATCCCCTTGATCCTTATGTAACCATGAAAACAAAGCAACGAAGAATGTCAAAACAGCTTGATGATTCAGGGGAGAACAGATAGAGACGGTTTAGCGTCTCATCTGAAGGACATACGGGGTAGTAAAGCCGGTACTGATGTTGACCACAGGGGAAACATCTGCCCGGCATATGTTTGCACACAGGACCTGGGTTTAGCATTTCATCTGAAAGATTCTTCGAGGGGTAGAGCCGGTACTTATGTTAATGTCATGTAGTTCTTTGAAGAACGAACTCTTTGTTTTTGAAAATGCTCCAGTGGACGTAGATCTCCGCTTGCCTCCCCTTGGCTGTCGGCCTTTCCTCCTCTCCTTCCTTCTCATCTTTCTTCCTCGGACTGTCCTGCCTTCATCTTTTCGTCTCTCGGGCTCTCCTCCCTGCCAGTTCGATAACAGTCCCTGGTATATATACAGTACCAGGGCCCCTTCTTCTAGCCACTGGAAGATTCCAGAAACTTAAGGAACACAAACATCTCGGGTTACAGTGTACCTCATTCTGGTTGCTTCTAAAACTTCTTACTTTACTGCAGGCCTACACCATTCCGGAAAAGTCTAGAACTTCATAGAATACTGTAGAATATTCTGGACACTTCATGAGCAAATAAACATGTGCAAGCTAAAGGTAATGGCATTTCTTAACAAAACTGTTATCTCATCATCAATGCATGCATCAATAAGCAAAGAATGCCATTCATAGCAGTCCTAGAAATCTTCTCAATAGAAACTCAGAATCTGTTTATAACAGTTAACATCAGGGGGAAATCCCCTCAAACCAGTGCCTCAATGGTGGCTCGAACCCGGGCCGTCAGATCACGAGCACCACGCTCTAACCACCAGGGGACGGGATAGCCTAGTGGTTAGAACATTGCACTCGCAATCTGACGAGCTGGGTTCGATTCCTGTTCAAGGGGATATTGGAGTTAACATCACTGCAGACTCCAATCTCCCCAAAAGTCCTTCGGATGAGACTATAAACCGAGGCCCCGTGTGCGAACGCACGCAGGACATCTTGCGCACACGTTAAATCCTGTTCCGCTTTTGTAAGAGTAGGCCATTGTGTGCCGGTGGGAACAGATGACAGAATTTACAAAAGCGCATACATACGGGGACTGTATGTTTTTAAAAAAAAGCACATCAGTGCTTATTCTGTTATCCTCGATATAAAAAAATAAAAGAAAGAAAGAAAAGAAAGCAAGAAAAGGCTATCCTACCCCAGACTTCCAGACAAATCATGCTTTCTCCAAACAATACAGAAGGAAACTGAAGAGCCAGCTACGATAAGACAGAGAAGGCATTAGCCAGAACAAAAAAGTGTTAATTGACCCACCCCCTTGCCTGATGTTCATCAATTTGCTTTTGACTGTTTCAGCAGAAACACGGCGGTGTATTAATTAGCCTACTAGTAAGCATCCTTCAGTCTCCGAAGACTATGGAGTTGCGTGCGCTCTAGGTGTTTATGCTGGTACAGCTGTCAGTTGTGGCCGGCCAGTCCCACTGATAGTGTTCGTGATTATGCTGATAATCATGGTGATTATGATAACACGGACCCCACCTCTACTTTTCCTATCTCTTAAAGTGTTCCTCACCTTCTTCGTCCTCGAACACTCAGACAGCAACTCACTGTTGTCTGTCCTATTAGGCCCTACTGTAATTTGTGTCGTGCTGCTGTTGAGCGCCTAGCAAGTCAAGGCCCAGCGTATATCAAAGTGTGTGCAATTTTATGTACAACAACAATAGTGTTTCTGAATCTGGTAAATCAACAAAGAAACTATAATTACGTCCTTTAGAAGAAGAAAAAAAAACCAAGCATAGTTGGAAGATTGCATGTCTGTTTCATTCCTGTTCTTTTTCAGGCATCAGAAAGCAACAAATGCTGTTTATTTGACTGGGGGGGGGGGGGGGGGGAGGAAAAACTAAACCAGTTTTTGACACGAAGGCTACATCATACCCAAGAAACAACAGTGTTCTTTCAGGCTTGAGGTTTCAAAACGCCACGCCTTCTTGGCAAGTTGGTCTGTAGGCTGATTCAGAGATTTACACAGGCACGTGAGAAGGAAGGAGAACGGTAACACCTGAACTTCCCCCCCCCCTTCCCGCCCCCCCCCCCCCCTCCCCCCCCCACTCTTCCCAAGCCCCCAGACAGTGGCCAGGTGGGCTGTAGACAGAGTGGCGCCTCGGCGGCCTGAAAAGAGTTGGGGAAAGGAGGGAATGGTTGGTACAGGTGGCTCGCCGCTCAACCAGATCTGGAGGGCCGGGAGGGAGGGAGGGAGGACTGACTGTACTCAAACACTAGGCCACTGCAAAGCAGGCCCACATCACATAACTGCAGGCATGGTGGGGGGAGGGGGAGGGGGGGGCCACTTGTGTGTGTGTGTGTTGTGTGTGTGTGTGTGTGTGTGTGTTTGTCTTTAAGGGATTTTCTTGTCATTAACTGGTGCAAAGACGTCAAAAAACACACACACACGCACACACACACTCAGACGAGCGGCGCATGTGCATGCACACACGCGCACACACACACTTGGGGAGGGGTTGGTTGAGCCGATAGCAGTAAGGTAGACCTACAACTTTCAGCTGGATTGTTGTTGTTTTTGATAGTATTATTTAAGTGTTAGTGTACGTGTTTTGTGTATGGTTTTTATAAAAAAAAAAGTATTGCTTGTTTTGAAAGCATGTTTATAGAAGGTTTAAAACACACTTTTCTTTATTTTCAATGTAGTTCGAGTGATATATTGTGCTATGTTTTGGGCTGTAGTGCTACAGTTATGCTGGTATATATGTCGTTTGCTTTTTAAGTTTTGTAATGTAAAGAACTTTAGGCTACATCTGCAAAAGGGAAAAGAAAGCATTCTAAAAATGTGCGTTGTTACCATTATCATCATCAACTGCACGAACTCGGTCCATAAGTAGCTAGAATTTATTATCAAACTGCTTGGCACATTGTCTTCATAATTATCAACACTGATATTATCAACAAAACCTAGAATATTGGCAATGATAAGATATGAATTAAGTAAACACTTAATCGAGACCTCAAATATAATGAAAAGAACACTCCAGAACCTTATCAGTGACAAATTCATTGGGTTTGACCCGATTTGAAGACATAGGCTAGGTAGGCTAGCCACGCCTGACACTGTACCAGAATAAACACTTAAGAGCTCAACTCCATAGTCTTGCGAGACTGAAGGATGCCCATGACCCGATTTGAAGACATACGCTAAGAATTGTATGCTTGGCATCCTTCAGTCTCGGAAGACTATGGAGTTGCGCTCTAGTTGTTCATTCTGGTACAGTCAGCATCGGTTGTGGCTGGCCAGTCCGACACGGGAATGACAGTCCCTATGGCAGAGGGTATTGTATTATAATATCAACAATGGACAATATCGAGACCCATTCATATCGAAGTTGAGCGCGGCGACGCATTTCAAAGTTGAATACATTCATTTCTATACCAAAGGCGGCACGCAGCGTTATAGACCCTAGAGGTTGGGGTGGTGGGGTAGGGGGAGCAATTCTTTTCTCTGACGAACTTAACCAGTTTAGGACAATTATCTCTTAAAGACACCATACCACAAGCCTGCCTGCCAGCCCTGCCACGCTAACTCATGTAGCCCTCCCTCCACTGCACTGCTTGTGTCTTCACTTGAACTGTTGTCGGAGGACGGTGTTACGGAATGAGAAAAGTAACCTGCCTATTGCCTATCACTTCGATCAGGCCCCCATGGTGAGAATCTGAAGACTTGAATCAAATTGAAGCTTTTGACAAACTTAACAGACGGGAAGGGAGGGGTGAAAGGGGTGGGGTGGGGAGGTGGGAGAAGAGTTCTACAGTTCCATTCTTTTCACCTAATTTCGTTCCCCACCCCCCACCCCTATACTTACTATAATGATATGCTGGCTTGATAGCTTATTGTTTGTTTGTGCTTATTTAGAGGAGATGACAGAGATGTTGTCACAAACACACGCACACACGCACGTGCGCACGCACGCACGTACACACATGACATTATAACTATAATGAATATCATGAATGTTGTTATGATCATCATTAATTTGATTCTGGAAACGAAGAATTGTGAACTTTTATGATGAAAGTGTGTGTGTGTGTGTGTGTGTAGTGTGTGTGTGTGTGTGTGTGTGTAGTGTAGTGTGTGTGTGTGTGTGTGTGTGAACTAAGAGCATATAAAAAAAAAATATGGTTACACATTTAATGTTACGTTGTATGAGATTGTCTTCAGCCGTGACAAGCTCTCGGCAGAAAAACGTACTCTCCTTCATTATAGAAAGTTTATAAAAACAAAACTCTGAAGTTGGAGTATGGCTGCCTATATGGTGAAATACCTGTAAAAAAAATCATACACGCAAACTTATCCAAATTTATGGTCTCACAGAAATTTACAGGTGTGGTGGTGAGTGTGACAGAGAGCAACATTCTGGGTGGAAACCCCCCACCACCACCCCCACGTGTTATAAGCTGTGGGGAACGTGCAACAACAACAGCAATAACAACAGCAACAACAAAACAACTATCACACTTCTGAACACCACAAAGTGCCCGGAAGCAATATCAAATTAATATATCAAACTGTTTTTGTGTGTCTGCGCACAAGACGGCACCTGGGGTATAAAAAGAGAATACTGCACTGTTTAACAATACCCCCACCTCCCCACCACCACCACCACCCCCAATCCCTTACACACACACACACACACACACACACACGTCTTTAAAGAGGACACACACACACACACCACACACACATGCACAATACAGTTTATACCCAAGGGGCCCCAGGCATAGCACAGCATAGCCTAGCAGTCGTAATCACTGTTGAAAAAGTAACCAAAAGTGCCCCCCCTCCCCCCACACTACTTTCTATACCTTGTCTTTTCCCAGGCCTCTCTCTCTCTCTGTCTCTTAGTTCTCTCTCTCTTAGTTCTCTCTCTCTCTCTCTCTCTCTCTCTCTCTCTCTCTTCTCCTCTCTCTCTCTCTCTCTCCTCTCACAGTGTCGATGATAGCCCTGTTCGTCCTTTCCCCTGCATTGTTGACACTCTTTTTTAGCTGGTGGAGGGCCAGTGGCGACACTCTGTCTGCCGCACACCTGTACCTGTCGGCAGGTTAGTTTATTGCCCTTCCCACCCCCACCCCCTACCCCCACCCCCTCCACCACCTTAGTCCTGGTGGCTTGTTCGCACATGCCTTCACAGGTAAGGAGCGACAGGTGTTTGGTGTTGGGTTGTTTTTTTTTAGTTGCATTTTTTTTTTATAAACCTTTTTCTTGAAATTCGGATTTGTTAAACTTGTCTTTATTTAAGGAGAGAACAATTATAATGTAAATAAATAATCTGAATTTTGTTTGATAGGATTGTTTTCTTGAGTTTTAATTAAAGTTCTCTGTGATAAACACAGTTTTCTGTCAATATGGTTTTGGACTTAGTTGCAGTGGATTTCCAGAAAGCCTTTGACAGAATCTGGACCCAGACACAGTTGTGGGGGCTTCTTGGTGAATGTCAATGAGGAAATGTAACTTTGATATTGATCTTTTCAATGTTTGAGAGCAGACTGATGTATCTCAGTCATCTGCACAGGCCCTATACAAATTTGGGTGTAAGACAAGGTTGTCCACATGCTCCCATTCTGTTCAGCGTCTTCGGGTTTGTTTGTTGTGCAAATATCCCTCATGGGGTGACCCTGGAGGACTTTAAGCCCTAACTGTCCGTCCGTTGTGCTTTGTTTTGTTTGTTGTTGTTTGTTTGTGTGTGTGGGGGGGGGGGGGGGGGAGATGAGTGGGGGTAGGACCAGACTCATTAAAAGATATGTGAGGATGCTCAGCACTGAGGGGGTCAGACGGACAAGTCTTCTCAGGACAACAGGAAAGAACTCACTCAAACCACGGGGCATCCAAATAACCCTGGTGTTGCTGTGGCTCCCTCCACCCCCACCCCCCTACCCTCTAATAGGTTATCACCAATGAAAAATCAACTGACACGTGCCCATATGCAAACAGCCCACAAATATAAATCACAGAGAAGGCAAAACATGTATTTTCTCTCTTATAAAGCCTTTTCAAGAACATGAGAAAGCAAGGACATGACCTGACGAGAATGACATTTACTGGCTAGAGAGGACATGACAGGTCATCATTGTAAGACTGGGTAAAAGACATTGTCGGCTCCGTCTACATTTGTACACTAAAACTTGTACACAA
Organism: Rapana venosa; assembly: GCA_028751875.1. Taxonomy (NCBI): domain Eukaryota; kingdom Metazoa; phylum Mollusca; class Gastropoda; order Neogastropoda; family Muricidae; genus Rapana; species Rapana venosa. The sequence continues at coordinate 32,762,785 of CM054150.1, forward strand.
GTTTCGTTGTTTTTTTGTGTTTTTTTTATTTTTTATCTACCATCAACCCAAATTGTGACAAAATCATCTTGTTGGGGGCATAAGTGAAGAAGAGAAAAACTAACTTTTTTGTTTTGCTTGAAAAGAAAGAAAGGGTGAAGAAATGGGAAACAAACACAGTATTGTAAAACATACAACTGATTTTGCAAAATAATTACATCCTGCCCATTGAATTGCTTTCCCACATGACAAGTAAATGGCCGTGGGTTGAATAAACAAAACAGTAGAGTTATCACGCATGGCAGACTTCGGAAAGAAGAGAAAAAGGACAAGGCTTTTGTGATCTCATCACTTCGTGGTTGCACAATGGAAAAACTGAAAATCTGATCTAATAAAGATAATAAAAAAGTTTTTGTTTGAAAGAACGAAACGGTAAGGAAGTGGGACACAATAAAGCTGGGGGGGGGGGGGGGGGGGGTGTTGTTTTTTAAAGGGACAACCAAAAGGACAGAAATAAAGCGATAGAAAAGAGGAAAACAGTAATCTCTGGCACACAATGCCCACAAGCTGGAGAGGCCATAAAAGGCCTGTGTTTGCCAGTATGGGGGTGGGTGCGTATGCACACGCGCGCATGAGCGTGTCCTTCAAGAAAGTCTGAAAGACCTAGCAGGAGGTAAGGCGATGGATAGATAGATAGATAGATAGATAGATAGATAGATAGATAGATAGATAGATAGATAGATAGATAGATAGATAGATAGATAGATAGACAAGACTCCCAGCCCATACCAGAAAAAAACAACAACAAAAAACAGACAAGGGCAGAAAAACACACAAAATGTTGACAACCCTAACATTTTAACTTTGATAAAACACCCAGGTGTTGTTACCTCACTTCCATTTTTTTACAACCAAGTTTCGCAGTGACGTGTATATATCGGAATTATCTTCGGCTTATTGTTGTCAGGTGCTGGAATTGGAAAGGGGGTGGGGGCAGGGGGGGGGGGGGGGGGGGGGGAGAGAAGGGGGGTGCTCGAGCTGTAATCAAGGTTGTGTAAGGAGTCTCAGTCTCCATTTCTTGCAGGCAGCCAAGTTGTGAACTACGACGTTGATTATCAAGACACCTGCTGGTATAAGCCATACTCTGCAACAGTTTGTAAGAATGGAGCTGACAGAAATAGGTGATTGGGGTATCGATGTGTGGTATCGAACAGCTGGAAGATAAACTGATAATACTATCAATTGATATCGTTGTTATTGTTATTGCTAGATTGTAGTAGCAGTAGTAGCAGCAGCAGCAGTAGAGGTTAGTTGAAATAAAAGTAGTAGGAGGAGGAGGAAGAGGAGGAGGAGGAGCAGCAGCAGAAGCAGAAGCAGAAGCAGAAGCAGCAGTAGTAGTAGTAGTAGTAGTAGTAGTAGTAGTAGTAGTAGTAGTAGTATGTAGTAGTAGTAGTATAGTAGTAGTAGTAGTAGTAGTAGTAGTAGTAGTAGTAGTAGTAGTAGTTAGTAGTAGTTAGTAGTAGTAGTAGTAGTAGTAGTAGTAGTAGTAGTGGTGGTGGTGGTGGTGGTGGTGGGGTTCGTCGTCGTCGTCGTCGTCGTCGTCGTAGTGTAGTAGTAGTAGTAGTAGTAGTAGTAGTAGTAGTAGTAGTAGTAGTTGTGGTGGTGGTGGTGGTGGTGGTGGTTATTGCTTTTGTAGAAGTAGTAGTATTGTTGCTGTTGATCATCATCAGTACCATTGTTGTTGTTCTGAATGATCAGTCCAACCTAAGGTCACACTCGGCAAAGTATTGGTCATAGATGTAGGCACACACACACACACACACACACACACACACACACACACACACACACACACTCACACATACACACACGTACACACACTCACACACACACATACCCACAAACATACACACACGCACGCGCGCACACACACCACACACACACACACACACACACACACACACGTGAGCAAAGAAAGAAAGAGAGACAGAGAGACGACATAGACGTAGGTATACAGGCAAAAAAAAAAAAATAAATAATAAAGGTGTCTTTTCAAAAGGCAAGGCAGGGTTGGAAATGGGGGGGGGGGGGGTGGGAGTGGGTGTGGGGGAGGGGGGGGGGGGGGCGATGGAAGAGAAGGAACAAAGACACTCTTTAACACAAATCCCACAGACATCCTGCTATGCGTTTAAAAAAAAAAAAAGAACATAACGCAAGACACATACAGACTGATATGAATATGAACAGCAAAAAAAGAAAGGCTTGCCTGAAAAAAAGAGACACTCCCAAAAACAAAAAGCCACCCCCACCCCCACCCCCCCAACCACCACCAAAAAAAGCCAACAAATCATAATACAAGCTAAACAGATCAACAGACATCATCTGCTTTTCATCAAGACAACATCAACAGTCACACACTTACACCACCACGTCTGGTTTGTGTTTAAACCAGAAAAACTGCCACAGGAATGGTGGTGGTGGTGAGTGGGTGGGTGGGTGGTGGTGGTGGTGGTAACAGCATCTCTCTCTCTCTCTATCTCTCTCTCTCTCTTTTCTCTCTCTTTCTCCTCTCTCTCTCTCTTTCTCTTTCTCTCGCTCTCTTTACGCACGTGCACATCTCATCAACATCTTCACTTGCACTTCTATTCGCCCCTGCTGTAGTTTAACAGCAGTGTGTAGCAGCGATAACGCCACAAGCGCGAAGGGCTGCAAAGGGCAAAAACATGATTTGCCAAAGCTGTGAATTCCATTCTAGTCTAGTAGG
>CM054150.1:32770527-32783027 GCA_028751875.1 Rapana venosa
TTTTTGCCTTTGTTGAAGAATGCTGTTTCTTGTTGTTGTTGTTGTTGTTGTGTTGTTGTTGTTGTTGTTGTTGTTTTTGTGTTGTTGTTGTTGTTGCTGTTGTCGTCGTCGTCGTCGTTGTTCTTGTTGCTGCTGCTGCTACTGTTAATGTTGTTGTTGTTGTTGTTTGTTGTTGTTGTTGTTGTTGTTGCAGGTTCCAGAAGCTTAACACCCTGAAGGCGTCGCCCAGATTCAGCACTTTGACTCACTCATCCCACCTCCTGGGAATCATTGTGAGTTTGTAACACTGGCTAAGACAGGGAACAGTACGAGGTAGGGAGACGAAGAGGCAGACAGAGAAAATGATGAGAAGACAACATTAGAGAGGCGATGGGCAGCTGGCTTTGAGTGGAATGACTTAATGAGGAAAGGTGAAAACCACGAAGAGTGTGGAGGAAGCTGGTAATAGAATTTTCAGGGGTGCCCCAAAGGTCTACTAGACTACGGGGATAGACCTAGGTGAAGGTGAGGTGAAGTGAAGTGCACACTGAGTTTGAAGTTTGCCTCTATGACTGTTTGCAAGTAGGGGCATGAAACTCTTGAGATCTTCTTACCTTCGCTGAAGATGGCTGTGAAAAGCGTGGGAAGCAGAGGTAGGTAAGGTGGGCAGGGACTGTCACTTTAATAATGATGAAGTGTCTGGAGGCGGGTAGGTGACCAGAGAAGTGGAGCAGGCAAGACCTCCTTTCTCTCTGGGACAGAGCTCTCTCCCAGCCCCTTGATGAGGTGTTGTTATTGCCCCAGGCAAAATTGGAAAGTTCCCGGCTTCTGTTTTCGCTCTCGATTGAAACAGAGGGTAGGCCAAGGCCTTGGTTCTTCTCAACAACCTCAGTCAGAAATATTCCCTGGGACATAGGTATTGTAATCAAACGTTCTTTAATTGATAGGAAATCGAAGCTCTTTGAACATGCTCACCTGGCCCTTCTTGTTCTTTTTCTTCTTTGATCATCATCATCTTCATCGTCGTCGTCATCGTCATTCTTTTCTTCTATGTAAATGTTTAACAAAACTTAACTCGTATCTGTGATTTAGAATTCAAATGAAGAAGAGCACCACATTAGAATGCTATGTACTGATTTTTTTTGTTTTTAGCAATATGAAATGGCAATGTATTTGGCAAGATACATTTTGCCCCTGTAAATCCACGTATGTAATCATAACAATGTTGCCTAGGTAGAAAGAAGTGTTCCTGCACATATAGTGGAACTGCCCCCCCCCCCCCCCAACACACACAAAATTAAAAAAAAATTTAATGCTCTTCAGTAGTTTTCCCTCCTAACAACGCCAGTCTCTGGCAGTTTTGACGCTGGTATCAGTAGAACTCCCTCCCCCCTACCCCCTTTCTTACGGAAGAAACTGATGTAAGCACAATTCCATGTTTTAAGCGGAATGGCTGGCCTCCTCAACACACAGCCTGCACTGGTCCCCTTGCATTGGCCTTGACGCTCCAGTGAGAACAGTCAGTCTGGAAAGTGCAGACTGATATCACAGCTGGGCGTGGAGGCGCCAGAAACAAAGGAGAGCACTGAGTCATGTTTCAGAGGGTAGTGTAGTTTGATCTCTATATACTTACTTATGTGTGCGCGCTGTGTGTGTGTGTGTGTGTGTGTGTGTGTGTGTGTGTGTGTGTGTGTGTGTGTGTGTGTGTGTGTGTGTGTGTGTGTGTGTCTATCTATCTATCTATCTAGTTTTCTTTCTATATCTATCTATATTTATTTATCTACCCATCTATCCATCTACCCATCTATCTATCTACTATCTATCTTTATTTATTTATTTATCTACCTATCTATATAACTATCTATCTATCTATCTACCCATCTACCATCTATCTATCTACCCATCTATCTATCTATCTACCATCTATCTATCTATCTACCATCTATCTATCTATCTACCATCTATCTATCTATTTATCTATCTATCTATCTATCTATCTGTCTGTCTCTCTTTCTGACGACGACGACGACTAATACTACTGCTGCTGCTGCTGCTCTTACTACTAATATAATGCTACTTCTACTTTTATTTCTACTACTTCTGCTACTACTACTACCGCTACTTCTACTCCCTCCTGCTTCTTACTACCTACCACCGCAACACGTGCAAGGATCACAAACCCCCAAAATAACAACAACAACACCTGAAAAATGTCGAGCAGCGTCAGTTCGTGCTATTTTTATCTAGTGCAAGAGCCCAAAACAAACAATCCAAACCAAAATCCCAAAACAAACATTGCTTTATTTGTTTTCTTTGGTTGTTTTTTTTTTAAATGGACTGACTTCGAAGTTGAGCTTTTTTTTTCGTTTTGTTTTTTTATACTTTGGTTTGTTTGTTGCTTTGCTGTTGGCAGGGAGGAGGGGGGAAGGAGGAGGGAGAAGAAGGCTGATGTTGTTTGGATGATTTTGTCTTAGTTTTTCCTGTGTGTTTTTAAAAAAAATTCCTTTTCTTACTTTTTTTTTTTTTCCTCTTGCTTGGGTGGTTTTGTTGGGTTCTTGTCCCTTAAAAAAATTGTTTTCCATTTCTCCCTTGTTTCTTCCCCTCCCCCCCCCCCCCCCCCCCCCCCCCCCCCCCCCCCCCCCCCCCCCTTTTTCTTTTTTAAAACCCCAAAAAAAACCCAAGAGCCAGGCAAAGACAATAAATTTGTTTTTAGACTCCGAACGCCTGTGCCTCTCTCTCTCTCTCTCTCTCTCTGTCTCTCTTCTCTATACAGGCAGGGGAGTCTCCGGGCAGAGGGGTATAGGCCTAGTAGGCCTAGGCCTAGCAGGGGCAGGCAGGCAGGCAAGGCAAGGCAAGGCAAGGCAGCACCTGGCTTGTGTGTATGTCAGTATTGACGTTAAAGAACTCGCCGGCCCAGACATAGCGGCGCCAACCGACCCCAAGTGCTGCATACATAGCCTCCCTCCCTCCCTCCCTCCCTCCATTCCTCCCTCCCTCCACACAACATGCACACACCTGTGGGGGGCTTTTTTTTGTTTGCCTTTTTTTAACTTTCTTTCTTTCTTTTTTTTATTCAGTTTTTTTTTCGTTAGTTGGTGTTTTTTTTTTAAACTTCCACTCTTGCTTGCTTGTATTGCCTCGACTTGCACTCTCTTCTCTATCTCTGTCTCTCTCTCTTTTCTCTTTTGCTTGACTTGAATCTCTCTCTCTTGTCTCTGTCTCTCTGTGTCTCTCTGTGGGTTTTTCGGTTGTCTCTCTCTCTCTGTCTCTGGGTTTTTTCTCTCTCTCTGTCTCTTGGGTTTTTTACGGTTTTCTTCTCTCTCTCTCTCTCTCTTCTCTCTCTCTCTCTTCTCCTCACAGTTTTGTGACAAGAACCTCCCATTTTCTAGCTTCTGAGTTGTGTGTGTGTTTTGTGTGTAGAGATGTATGATTGAGAGATGAGAGAGGAGTATGATGTAGTGAGAGAGAGAGAAGATGAGAGGAGTGTGTGTGTTGTGTATTTATATGATTTGTTGTGTGTTTGAAGAGAGAGATGAGAGGAGTGTTGTGAGAGAGATGTAGTGTATGTTTATGTTTGTGTGTGAGAGAGTTATATTTGTGTAGAGTGTTTATAGATTTTAGATGTATTAAAATTATTTGATTGAGTGATTTGAGGATGTTTTTTGTGAGATAGATGAGTTAGATTAGAGTTTTTTGAGAGAGAGGGAGTGTGTGTGATGAGAGGATAGGAGTGTTTTTGTTGTAGTGTGTGTGAGTTTGAGAGAGTTGTGTTGTGAGAGAGGAGAGAGAGAGGAGAGAGGTTGTGTGTGAGATTTTATGAGGAGTTTTGTTGTGTGATGAGAGATAGAGAGTTTGTTTGTGTGTGTTGAGAGAGAGGAGTGTTGTTGTTTGAGAGATAGAGGTGTGTATTTGTTGTTGAGAGAGAGAGGGAGTGTGTGTGTGAGAGAGAGAGAGGAGTGTGTGTGTGATAGAGAGGAGTGTGGGGTTGAGAGAGAGAGGAGTGTGTGGTGTGAGAGAGAGAGGAGTTTTTTTGTTTTGTGTTGGAGGAGAGAGGAGTGTGTGTGTGTGTGGTGTGGTGTGTGTGTTGTGTGTGTGTAGTGTGTGTGTGTGTGTGTGTTGTGTGTGTTGAGAGAGAGAGGGGGAGTGTGTGTGTGTGTGTGTGTGTTGGAGAGAGGAGTGTGTGTGTGTGAGAGAGAGGAGTTTTAGAGGAGAGAGAAGTGTGTGTGATGTGTGAGAGGAGAGTGAGAGAGAGAGAGAGAGAGGAGGATGTGTGTGTTGTGAGAGAGAGAGGAGTTTTTTGTGTGTGTGAGAGAGAGAGGAGTTTGTGAGAGGAGAGAGGAGTTGTGTGTGAGAGGAGAGAGTTAGGGATGTGTGTTGTGGGAAGAGGAGAGTTGTGTGTGAGAGAGAGAGAGAGAGAGAGAGGTGTGGTGTGTGTGAGAGAGAGAGTGAGAGAGTTTGTGTGAGAGGAGTGGTGTTTGTGTGTGTGTGAATGAGAGAGAGGAGTGTGTGTGTTGAGAGAGGGAGAGGAGTTGTGTGGTTGTGAGAGGAGAGAGAGAGAGAGAGAGAGAGGGGAGAGAGAGAAGAGTTTGTGTGAGAGAGAGAGGAGTTTGTGTGTTGTGTGTGAAGAGAGAGAGGAGTGTGTGTGTGAGGAGAGAGAGAGGATTTGGGGTGTTGAGAGAGAGGAGAGAGGGGTGTGTGTTGAGAGGAGAGAGGAGTGTGTGTTGAAGAGAGAGAGGAGGTGTGTGTGAGAGAGGAGAGGAGTGTGTGTTGTGGTGTGTGTTGAGAGAGGAGGAGTGTTTTGTGTGTGTGTGTGTGTGTATGTGTGTTGTGTTGTGTGTGTGGGGGTGGTGTGTGTGTTTTGTGTGTGTGTGTGTGGGTGGTGTGTGTGTGTGTGTGTGTGGAGTGTGTGTGTGAGAGAGGAGTGTGTGTGAGACGAGAGGAGTGTGTGTGTGAGAGAGAGGAGTGTGTGTTTTGAGAGAGAGGAGGGTTTGTGAGGGAGAGAGGAGTGTGTTGTGTGAGAGAGAGGAGTGTGTGTGTGTGTGAGAGGAGGAGTGGGGTGTGTGTGAGAGAGAGAGGAGTGTGTGTGTGTGTGTGAGAGAGGAGTGTTGTGAGAGAGAGGAGTGTGTGGGGTGAGAGGAGAGAGGTGTGTTGTGTGTGAGAGAGAGGAGTGTGTGTGTGTGAGAGAGAGGAGGTTGTGTGTGTGGAGGAGTGTGTGTGTGAGGGGAGAGGAGTTGTGTGCGAGAGAGGAGGGAGTGTGGTGTGTGGAGAGAGGAGTGTGTGTGTGTGAGAGAGGGAGGAGTGTGTGTGAGAGAGAGAGGAGTGTGTGTGTGAGAGAGAGGAGTGTGTGTGTGAGAGAGAGGAGTGTGTGTGTGTGAGAGAGAGAGGAGTGTTGTGTGTGAGAGAGGAGTGTGTGTGAGGCGAGGAGTGTGTGTGTGTGAGAGAGAGGAGTGTGTGTGAGAGAGAGGGTGTGTGTGTGTGAGAGAGAGGAGTGTGTGTGTGAGAGAGAGGGTAGGAGTGTGTGTGGTGTGTGTGTGAGAGAGAGGAGTGTGTGTGTGTGTGTGTGTGTGTGGGGTGTGTGTGTGTTGTGTTTTGTTGTGTGTTTTTTTTGTTGTGTGTGTGTGTGTGTGTGTGTGTGTGTGGGGTGTGTGTGTGTGTGTGGTTTAGAGAGAGAGAGAGAGGAGTGTGTGTGTTGTGAGAGAGAGGAGTGTGTGTGTGAGAGAGAGATAGGAGTGTGTGTGTGTGTGTGTGTGGTGTGTGTGTGTGTTGTGTGTGTGTGTGTGTGGTGTGTGTGTGTGTGTGTGTGTGTGTTTGTGTGTGTGTGTTGAGAGAGAGGAGTGTGTGTGTGTGAGAGAGAGGAGTTTGTGAGAGGGAGAGAGGAGGTGTGTGTGTGTGAGAGAGAGAGAGGAGTGTGGGTTGGAGAGAGAGGAGTGTGTGTGTATGTGAGAGAGAGGAGTTTGTGAGAGGGAGAGGGGGAGTGTGTGGGAGAGAGAGGAGTGTGTGTGTGTGTGAGAGAGAGAGAGGAGTGTGTGTTGTGTGTGTGAGAGAGAGGAGTTTGTGGAGGGGAGAGGAGTGTGTGAGAGAGAGAGGAGTGTGTGTGTGTGTGAGAGAGAGGAGTTTGTGAGAGAGAGAGAGAGAGAGAGGGGAGAGAAGAGGGAGAGAAGAGAGGAGTGTGTGTGTGTGTGAGAGAGAGGAGTGTGTGTGTGAGAGAGAGAGGAGTGTGTGTGTGAGAGAGAGGAGTTTGTGAGGGAGAGAGAGGAGTGTGTGTGTGAGAGAGAAAGGAATGTGTGTGTGGGGTTGAGAGGGAGTGTGTGAGAGAGAGAGGGGGGTGTGTGTGTGTGTGAGAGAGAGAGAGAGAGGAATTTTGTGTGTGTGTTGAGAGAGGAGTGTGTGTGTGTGTTGAGAGAGGAGTGTGTGTGTGTGTGTGTGTGTGTGGGGGTGTGTGTGTGTGGGGTGTGGTGTGTGTGTGTGTGTGTGTGTGTGTGTGTTGAGAGAGGAGTGTGTGATTTTTAGTAGTAGTTGTTGTTGTTGCTGTTGCTGTTTTTGTTGTGGTGGTGGTAGTAGTGTGTGTGGTTGCGTGTCTGTGTATCATTCCTATAATTTTGAAAGGGGCTGTAGTAGTAGTAGTAGTAGTAGCAGCAGCAGCAGCAGCAGCAGCAGTAGTAGTAGTAGCAGCAGCAGCAGCAGCAGCAGCAGCAGCAGCAGCAGCAGCAGCAGCAGCAGCAGTAGTAGTAGTAGTAGTAGTAGCAGCAGCAGCAGCAGCAGCAGCAGCAGCAGCAGCAGCAGCAGCAGCAGCAGCAGTAGTAGTAGTAGTAGCAGCAGCAGCAGCAGCAGCAGCAGCAGTAGTAGTAGTAGTAGTAGTATACATAAATAATTTTGTCTTCTTCTTTCTCGTTCTCCCTCTGTTTTCTTTGTTTGTTTGTTGTTGTTTTTTAATCTGTCGGCGATGTCAGTTCTATTTTAACCTGTGGCTGTACAAACAGCTCAACCCCTGTTATTTAGCCTACCTCATTCTGTCAGTGCCCATCCTTGCAATGTGTGGAACTCCACCCCCACCCCCACCCCCAACCCTATCCCCAAGCCACATGGACCCATCCACACACTCCACGAGGGAAGGAGGGAGAGAGAGAGAGAGAGAGAGAGAGAGAGAGAGAGAGAGAGAGAGAGAGAGAGAGAGATAGAGATAAGAGAGAGAGGAGAGAGAGGAGATGAGAGATGAGGAGGATGAGAGAGAGAGAGAGAGTGGTAATCTTTATTTCCCAAGATACCAGATAAATATGAACATACTCTTTCATCCATCCTTGGCTCTGAATATGGATATGATTATCATAACTGATGGTAACTATTGAGAGAGAGAGAGAGACAGGCAAACAGACAGACAGAGATAGAGAGAGATAGAGGGATTGGTAATCTTTATTTCCGAGTATATCAGATAAATATTAACATACATCTTTCATCCAGCCTTTGCTCTGAATATGGATATAATTATCATAACTGATGGCAAAAAATAGAGAGAGAGAGAGAGAGAGAGAGAGAGAGGAGAGAGAAGAGAGAGAGAGAGAGAGAGAGAGAGAGAGAGAGAGAGAGAGAGAGAGAGAGAGAGAGAGAGAGAATGAATAAATGAATGAATGAATCTTTATTTTTCAAGGGTGACAGAATAAGCATGCCCATACTTTTTTTTTCATCCTGCCCTTGCCCTGATTAGGGACTATCAACAAAACAAGGGGAAAACCCTACTACAACAACGACAACATGATTTAAAAAAAAAAAAAAAAGATAGATAGATAGATTCTGTAGAAGAAAAATGCTAATCTCCATAGGAAAGCAAATTAATACACAATGCAAACAGGAAAAAAGAAAACAAAGGAAAACAAAAGTGGCGCTGCTCTTGTGGAGACACCACTATCCCTAGGGAGAACAGAAACAACATTAAATTAATGCAAAGAAATCTGCCCTGACTAAAACTGAAAGTCCTATTCAAGTCAGTTCAGTTCAATTCAAGGTATTCCTAAGTCCACGGATCAGTCACTACTGGTTATCAGATACCCAGTCAGCAAACAAGGTGGAAACAAAGCCAGGCGGTATCTGACTCTGTAACCACTGGACTCTTAATTAAACAATAGGGTGAGAGGAGAGGGTGGTGCAGAAGGTGGGAAGGGGGTGGGTGTAGGGGGGGGGGGGGGGGTGGGAGGTGGGAGGTGGGTGGGCAGTTGGGGTATGGTATGGTATGGTATGATGGTATGGTATGGTATGGTATGAAGTTGTGTTGTGTGGTAAGGTATGATGTGTTGTATGGTATGGTGTTGTGTGGTGTGGTATGGTATGGTATCGTATCGTATCGTATGTATGGAGTTGTGTTGTGTGGTAAGGTATGGTGTTGTGTTGTATGGTTATGGTTGTTGTGTGGTGTGGTTTTGGGATGGTAAGGTATGGTATGGTGTGGTTGTGGTATTGTGTTGTGTTGTAATGTATTGTGTTGTATTGTGTTGTATTGATTTTGCTGAAAATTTGGGCTCCTCTCCACGGGAGGACTGGCTCACCACAAGAGCAGCGCCACCCATTTCTGTTGGTATTTGGGGGATTTTTTTTTTCTGTGAGTGTTTTTTTTTTTTGCTGCCTGCCTGTGTTGCTGTTTCCCCTTCAGGAACGACTTATTCCTGCAGAAGTTTGCCAGGGACAACTCTCTTCTTGCTGTGGGTTCTTTTACATGCGAAAAATATGTAGACTGCATAGGAACCTCGGCTTACATCCAAAAAGACTAGTACCCAGACCACCACACAAAGTCGAGTGGATGGGCATGGGGGGAAAATCGGATTCAAACGGGGATCGAACCCATGGCTTCTAGCTTTCTAAGTGGACCCTTTACCTGTGAACCACTGACCGAGAATGGTGGGGAAACAAGATTCGAACTTTTGTTTTCAGTGCGGTTCTGCACTAATGTAAAGTGCTATAGCAGAATAGCCAAGTGGTTAGAAGCTGAACAGTCATGATCTAGGGCAAGTGAAGGAGCGGGGTTCTCATCTTGACTGAAGTGTCTGATTAAGAGGGTTTTGCCCCTGCTTAAGTTTTTTTGTTTGTTGTTTTTTTTGGTGTTTGTTTTATAAAAAAAAAAGTTTATATCGAGGATAACGGAATAAGCATTCATGTGCTGCTTTTTTATTTTTACATCCAGTCCCTGTGTGTATGCGCTTTTGTCAATTTTGTCATCTGTTCCCACCGGCACACAATAGCCTACTCTTACGGAAAAAGCGGAACAGGATTTAACGTGTACGCAAGATGTTGTGCGTGCGTTCGCACACACGGGGCTTCGGTTTATAGTCTCATCGGAAGGACTTTTGGGGAGAGCGGAGTTTGCACAAGTTCAGATAAGAGTGTAGGCTAACTCTTCACTCCCTTGACAGTCCTGCAGCTGGGACAATAAAGCAAGACTGCGTGTGTGTGTGTGTGTGTGGTGAGGGATGTTGACTGTGGGGATAGGTGGTTAGGTGGTGTAGTCCCTAAATCAGATGGCTCTGTTGGGACTCATATAAAATCAAACCCAAACCAAACTAACTTATGTAAGCCTAAGAACATCTTGTGCACACAGTACGAAAGGTGGATAGGTTTGGGCACTGTTGTTGTTGTTGTTGTTGTTGATGTTTTGTTTTTAACATATATTTATAAATATCTCTCATTGAGATGATAAAGTATAATCGTTAATGTCCCCTTCTCAAACAGACAACTGATCAGACTTCACGGGATGATTAAAGTGTTTTTGACTTGACTTGACTTGACACAGACTTATCCTCAGCAGATTTTACTAATGACACTCTAACCAATAATAATAATAATAATAATAATAATAATAATAATAATAATAATGTATGGAATTTATATAGCGCTGAATCTTGTAAAGCAACAAATCAAAGCGCTCAGATTTCATTTCATACCACTTTAAGTCACGCAGATTTCTCTCCGTGAAATTCGGGCTGCTCTCCCCGGGGAGAGCGCCTCGCCACAAGAGCAGCGCCACCCTTTTTTTTTTCTTTTTCCTGTCTGCAACTGTATTTGTTTGCCTATCAGAGTGGCTTTTTTTCTAAGAATTTTGCCAGGGACAACTCTCTTGTTGCCGTGGGTTCTTTTACGTGCGCTAAATAATTACGTGTAACACACGGGACCTCGGTTTATCGTCTCATCCGAAAGACTAGCGCCCAGACCACCACTCATGGTCTAATGGATGGGGGAAAAGTTTCGGGTCCAAACAGGGTACGAACCACCGCACACTTCAGACCCGGACTTTTCCCTTTCTAGACAGGCCCATTACCTCTAGACCACCAATCCATCAATAGAACTACAACCCCCCCCCCCCCCCCCCCACCCCACCCCCACTCCCCTCTCCACCCACCCACCACCCTCCTCCTCCCTTCCTCCCAGCTACCTGCACAATCAGTGGTTTTAGGTGATTGTCTTCTTATCTGGCTTTGTTGTCTCTATCACAATGTACAGAGACAAACACACACACACACACACACACACACACACACACACACACACACAGGATAGCCTAGTGGTTAGAACACTGCGCTGGCAATCTGACAACCTGGGTTCGATTCCCTGTTCAAGGGGGATATTTTCCCCTGGAGTTAACATCAGTGCAGACTCCACTCTCCCCAAAAAGTCCTTCGGATGAGACTATAAACCAAGGCCCCGTGTGTGAACGCATGCAGAACATCTTGTGCACATGTTAAATCCTGTTCCACTTTTCTCCCCCCTTAAGAGTAGGCCATTGTGTGCCGATGGGAACAGATGACAGAATTAACAAAACCCCATGCACTGGATGTAAAAAAAAAAAGCACATAAGTGCTTATTCCATTATCCTCGATATAAAATTTTTTTTTTTTTTAAAGTTATCTGACTGCTTTGATTTGTTGCTTTACAAGATTCAGTGCTATATAAATTCCCTACATTATTATTATTATTATTATTATTATTATCCTCGATATAAAAGAATAAACACACACACACACACATGGTGGGGGACTGAACACACAGCCACCTTTCCCTCTCTATCTTGACCATCCTCTCTCTCTCTACCCTACAATAGCCACTTGTCCTTGTCCACCTGGCCCTTTCCTGTGTGTCACGCTCCACTTGGCTACAGGTCACCAGTAGGCCAGGCTACTAGCCTATAGGCCCTCTGGGCAGGTGGACACACTGGCAGCTGGGTGGCTGGGTGGGTGGGAAAGCACTGACCACAAGTCCTGTGTGGTTGGTGGCTGGTGGTGTTGGTGGTGGTGGTGTGGGCTCTCTCTCTAGCTCTCTCTCATCTCACTCTGCTCTCTCTCTCTCTTTCTCTCTCTCTCTCTCTCTCTCTCTCTCTCTCTCTCTCTGTCTCTCTCTCTCTTCTCTCTGTCTCTATGTTTCTCTCTCTCTCTCTCTCTCTCTCTCTCTCTCTCTTCTCTCTCTCCTCTCTCCCCTCTGTTTCTCTCTGTTTCTCTCTCTCTCTCTGTTTCTCTCTCTCTCTCTCTCTTCTTCTCCTCTCTCTCTCTCTCCTCTCTAATTTGAATATTAAACTAAACAATGACGTAGGACATGAAGTGGTTTAGCCATGAAGCTAAGCTGAGGCTTGTTAAGGCAGAGCCCCTATACTAGTCTAGTGTGAAAACAACAGGTGCAGCAAGTCAAATCAAATCAGTCACTTGTCACTTGCTGCGCCTGTTGTTTTCACACTAGAATAGTATAGGGGCTCTGCCTTAACAAGCCTCAGCTTAGCTTCATGGCTAAACCACTTCATTGTCATTGTCCTTGTCTCCCTCTCTCTCTCTAGCTAGCTAGCTTTCTCTCTCTCTCTCTCTCTCTCTCTCTCTCTCTCTCTCTCTCTCTCTCTCTCTCTCTCTCTCTCTCTCTCTCTCTTCTGTTTTGCTTTCTTTCTTACTTGTTACTCCTTTTCTCTCTCTCTCTCTCTCTCTCTCTCTCTCTCTCTCTCTCTCTCTCTCTCTCTCTCTCTCTCTCTCTCTCTCTCTCTCTCTCTCTCTCTCTCTTCGGTGATTTTTGTGGGGATTTTTGTGTAGATATTTTTTCGGTATAGCGTGTAAAAGTGTATTGCCCTAGGCTTTATATTATTTTATTATCATATATATCCTCCTTAAGGGCGGGGACTGGATGTAAAAAAAGCACATGGGTGCTTATTCATTATCCTGGAAATAAAAGAATTTGTCATTGTCATTGACTCTCTCTCTCTCTTGCTCACTCTCTCTCTCTAGCTCTCTCTCTCTCTCTGCACCTGGTTGGTGAAGGAAGGAATGGAGTCAAATCAAATCAGTCACTTGTCACTTGCTTGCACCTGTTGTTTTCACACTAGAATAGTATAGGGGCTCTGCCTTACACACAGCTTAGCCTCAATGGCTAAAACCACGTCATGTCCTACGTCATTGTTTAGTTTAATTCAGGTGACAAAAGATGAAGAGGTAGGAGTGAGGGTAGGGGTGGGTGGGTTGGTGGGGTTTTGGGGGGAATGGGGGGAGGGGGTGGGGGGGGGGGGGGGG
>CM054150.1:32790527-32813027 GCA_028751875.1 Rapana venosa
CAGAATAACACCCTTACACATCGTGAATGTTGAAGAAAGAAGAAGAAGAAGAAGAAGAAGAAGAAGAAGAAGAAGAAGAAGAAGAAAAGAAGGAGAAGGAGGAGGAGGAGGAGGAGGAGGAGGAGGAGGAGAAGAAGAAGAAGAAGAAGAAGAAGAAGAAGAAGAAGAAGGGAAAAAGAAGAAGAAGAAGAAGGGAAAAAGAAGAAGAAGAGAAAAGGGGAAGAAGAAGAAGAAGAAGAAGAGAAGAAGAAGAAGCAGGAGAAGGAGGAGGAGGAGGAGGAGGAGAAGAAGAAGCAGGGAGGGAAAGGGGGAGGAGGAGGAGGAGGAGGAGGAGGAGAAGGGAAAACGAAGAAAAAGAAGAAGAAGAAGAGAAGAAGAGAAGAAAAAGAAGAAGAAGAAGAAGGAAGAAGAAGAAGAAGAAGAAGAAGAAGAAGGAAAAAGAACAAGAGAAGAACAGAACAAGAAGAAGAAAGGAGAAGGAAGAAGAGAAAAAGAAGAAGAAGAGAAGAGAAGAAGAAAAGAACAAGAACAAGAACAAGAAGAAGAACAAGAACAGAACAAGAAGAACAAGAAGAACAAGAACAAGAACAAGAAGAAAAAGAACAGAACAAGAAGAAGAAGAAACAAGAAGAAGAAGAAGAAAAAGAACAAAACAACATAATCAGCATGAAAGACAAAAAGTTACAACTACTACACTGCTACTGCTACCCTACTACTACTACTATTACTATTACTACTACTACTACTATATACTACTAATACTATACTACTACTACTACTACTACTACTAATGCTACTATACTACTACTGCTGCTGCTGCTGCTGCTGCCACTACTACTGCTACCTCTGCTACTTCTGCTGCTGCTACCTCTGCTATTGCTGCTGCTAAAATAACAACAGCAACAACAGTAGTGAAACCAATACCACCACCACCACCAACAACAACAAATACATCAAAAACTAAATTAACAACATAACCACAATCACGCTCATCCCTACTAAACCAACTCCTACCCCTCACCCCACCCAGTTTTTTATCATATAAAAATGGTTAGAATAATTTACAAGAAGCCAATCAATCAATCAATAAATAAACATCGATTTAACGTCTTTTCACTATAAGTGATTTTCGTCTAATATCACTTATAGTGAAAAGACGTTAAATCGAAAGAACATACACACACACACACACACACACACGCACGCACGCACGCACGCACGCACGCACGCCACGCACACACACACACACACGCACGCACGCACGCACGCACGCACACGCACACACACACACACACACGCACGCAGTTTATTTTTCTGCTGCAGATTATCTACTTAAAAAATTGCAAAGTTTAGACAGTAAAGCCATAAAAATAGCACTTGGTGTTCCAGTCCATGCTAACATAACTAATACTTATAAAGAAGCACAGTTACTCTCTCTTTCTGATCAACGAAGATTGGACGTATCAAAGTATGTGATTCGAAGTCTCTCTGTTCCAAATTCAGTAAAAGGTGACATTCTTATGAATCAAGACACTGATTATCCAAAACGAGCAAGCAATATTTCATTTCTGCTGCCAATTAAAAATTATACAGATTCATTAATGAAATACATTGGTATTGACCTAACAACAATACCAATTTTTCCAATGGTTCCTCAAATGCCTCCTTGGGAACATATATCAGCTAATTTTGACATTGACTACACGGATGGGGACGGGATAGCTCAGTGGTCGGAGCACTCGCTTTCCCCCAGCCAAGTTAAGCAGCGTCGAGCGTGGTTACCAGTTGGATGGGTGACCGTTTGCGCGCCTTGGCTTCAGTACAGTTCCACCAGTTCACCCAGCTGTACATGGGTACCTGCCCTCTTTAGGGTCAGGGAAGGTAAAGCAGCGAGGGAGAGGAGATGGGCGCCGCCCTCAATATGCTGGCCCTAGAGAAGTGAGGTCTCTGACGCCTCGCTCCCCTACGACCTTATAGGTTATGGGACTCCTTTACCTTTCCTTTTACACGGATGTAAAAAAGAATGAGGATCAAAATTTACTCATCGTTGATGTCAAAAGTCACATTGAAAGTAATTATTCTAATTATTTAAAAGTGTATACTGATGGACCTGTACTGGAATCAGGAAGAAATGGGTCAGCATTTGTGATTCCTGTTTTAAAAGTACAAAAATCATTTCATTTAGGAAAACATTTTTCTATTTTTACGTGTCAATTGTTTGCAATCCTTATGGCCTTGAATTTTTGTCAAATATTGCGCTTGATATTCGCCACATTCTTTTTTGCGTTGACTCAAAAGCAGTATTGATGGCACTAAAGCACTGGCAGGGGAACATAAGGAAAGATATTGTATTTGAGATTAAATTCTTGATACATTGTATTGCAAGCAGAGGCATACAAATAACTTTTTGCTGGGTCCCTTCTCAATGTGGAATCTATTGGAATGAGTTGGTTGATTCTTTAGCAAAACAAGGTGCCTCTGATTGCAACATTGAAATGTTTGATTTCAATCTCGCATTGTCCTCGCATGAAATTAATGCTAAATTGATGAATTGTATGCCTTCCAAAATGAAGAAAACACACTTAGAAAACATTTCTTGCTCACGGAAAGTAGAAATTTTAATATATAAAATGAGGCTAAATGCATGGAACACTAAATATTCTAAAAATGTGACATGTTGCTGTTCTCAATCTCTTTCAATCCACCATTTATTGTTTGATTGCCCAATCCTAACTGACCTGTTCAAAAAGAGAGGAATAGATATTCATAAAAAATATTCCATTGTTCAAGAAGTTTTATATGACTCTCAGCAGTTCATAACATCAGTTGCTGAGATTATATATTCTTCCCCAGTAAGACCTCTACTGTAGATAGTTGTGAGGATATAAATATACATACATGAGAGAGAGAGAGAGAGAGAGAGAGAGAGAGAGAGAGAGAGAGAGAGAGAGAGAGAGAGAGAGAGAGAGAGAGAGAGAGAGAGAGAGAGAGAGAGAGAGAGAGGAGAGAGAGAGAGAGAGAGAGAGAGAAGTTGGTTTGAATGCGGGCGTGTCCTTATCACCAAGTAGTGAATGGACATTAAACAAACAAAACAAACAAACAAAACACACGCACGCACACGCACACGCACACACACACACACACACACACACACACACACACAGACAAAGGGAGCCAGTCCACAAACCTGTTCATTGACTAGGGGTCCGGACAGTAGTACGTTTAGGGTCAGAACTGCCTACCCTGTTATAGGCGGTGATAAAGACGTTGTATTCTGTGTCAGGCTCTGCAACATAGCATCATCATCAGTGCTTCAGGTACAACTGCTTGATAACATAGCATATTTTTCTTTTTTAAATTCTTTTATATCGAGGATAATGGAATAAACACTTATGTGCTTTTTTTTTTACATCCAGTCCCTGTGTGTATGCGGTTTTGTAAATTTTGTCATCTGGTGAGTGTGTGTTGTGTGCTGTGTGTGTTGTGTGTGTTGTGTTGTGTTGTGGTGTGTGTGTGTTTGTGGTGTGTTTGCTGTGTTGTGGTGTGGTGTGTGTGTGTTGTGTGTGTGTGTGTGTTGTGTGTGTGTGTGAGTGTGTGTGTGTGTTGTTGTTGTGCTGTGTTGTGTTGTGCTGTTGTGAGTGTGTTGTGTTGTGTGTTGTGTTGTGTTGTGTGTGTGCGCGTCATGCTGCTTCGTGTTGTGTGTGTGTGTGTGTGTGTGTGGTGTGTGTGTGTGTGTGTGTGTGTGTGTGTGTGTGTGTGTGTGTGTGTGTGTGTGTGTGTGCGTGTGTGTGTGTGTATGTGCGTGCGTGCGTGCGTGCGTGCGTGCGTGCGTGCATGCGTGATAATAAGTTCTATGTTGTTGTTTTTTAGTCAATGTTTTTACATTGTACTCTACATTGGTGTGTGTGTGTGTGTGTGTGTGTGTGTGCGTTGCGTGCGTGCGTGTGTGTGTGTGTGTGTGATTGTGTGTGTGGTTATACTGGCGTCTGTGCGTTGCTGTGCGTGCGTGCTTGTGTGTGTGTATGCATGCGTGCGTGCGTGTGCGTGTGTGTGTGTGTGATATGTTTATATGAAGTTATCTTGGAACGTTTAACCCAATATAAAATGTAGCTTTCTTGTGTCTTTCGAGATTATGATACATATCTATGTGCCTGTCAGTATTGTAATTGCCCTTCATGGGATGATTAAAGTGTTTTTGACTTGACTTGGCTTGACTTGAATTGACTTGACACCCCACCCAACGGTTGTCATTTCGCCTGATAGAGGTGATGATGATGATGTTGGCCGTCGTTCTTTCACTATTTTCTGATCCATCTATCTGGAATGACCTCCCTCTCTTCCTTCCCCCAAATCCTTCATTTGACACTTTCAAATGCAAACCTAAAGACACACTTCTTTCCTACCTAGGATCTTCCTCCATCATTACACCTTACATCTGTCTTTACTTTCATCAGTCTGCCTTCTTCCATTTTCATCACCATACCGTAGCGTGTTTACTCTGTGTGTGTGCGTGCGTGCGTGCGTGCGTGCATGCGTGCGTGCGTGCGTGTGTGTGTATGTGTGTGTGTATGTGTGTGTGTGAGCGCGCGTGCGTGCGTGCGTGCGTGTGCGTGCGTGCGTTGTGTGTCTGTGTAAATGTATAATTTGTTAATCTTATTTGTGAAAAGTTGCAGATGTAGAAGTAGGCATTGTTAACTCCAGGGTTAAAACATCTCTTTAAATGGACACCTCAGAAGAGACTTGAAACCCGTGCTCTGAATGACGAAGATTACAAGTCAACCACGAGATCATTCCACCCCTAGTACATAGGTAAAAAGGTCAAAGTGTCCCACAACCTATAAGGTCGTAGGGGAGAGAGGCGTCAGTGACCTCACTTCTCTAGGGCCAGCATATTGAGGGCGGCGTCCATCACCTCTCCCTCGCTGCTTTACTTTCCCTGACCCTAAAGAGGGCAGGTACCCATTTACAGCTGGGTGAACTGGGGGACAGCACTGAAGCCAAGGCGCGCAAACCGTCACCCATCCAACTGGTATCCACGCTCGATGCTGCCTAACCTTAGCTGGGGGAAAGTGAGTGCTCCGACATCTTACTACGGCGACACACTGTTCCTGATGACAGCAGGCTGAATTATATACCGAGAATCCTTTAGAACACAGCACAATACAAAACAGTACAACACTAACCAACGCAACAGCAATGTAATACTGTGTAATGCTGTACGATACAAATCAATGTCATGGAATGTAGTACCCTGTCAACGTGGATATATATATATATATATATATATTATATATATATATATATTATATATATATATATATATATATTATATATATATATATATATATATATATATATATATATATATTGTTAACGAGAACTTCATTCCAAACAGACTATTGCATTTTAGTACCATTTTGTTGTGACTGAACACTTTCCTATACGTGCCAAAAGTGTGTACACAGTATTCATTCTTTTGTATTCTTCAGCTTACAAGCCCTGCACTCTCAACTCCCCACGATCTTCTTCCAGCCCCCCTCCCCCCCCCCAACTTGTCACTGTCTACAAAACAGGCCTTTGAAAAGTACACAGGACCACCAGAAATATTTGTTGATTTTGTTTATGTATCATTTTGGGGGGCATTTTACTGAATAACACCAGTATCTTCAGTTTTATAAGTATTAAAACTTGGATATAAACCATTTTTTTGCTGATATTTCTATAAACAACACTAACTCTCCTCAGATGCCTGAGTACTTTCTATCTATCTATCTGTCCCGTAGTCTGACGACCGTGGGGGCACCCTCAAAGACTCAACAACCAGTTCCCGCCATTCCTCTCTCTGTTCTGCCTTTCTCAGGGTTTTGTTGAGTTCTAGGCCTGTCCATTCGCTGATGTTATCCTCCCAGCTCTTCCTTGGTCTGCCTCTTCTTCTTCCTCCCTGGACAGTGCCTTGTAAAACTGTCTTTGCAAGTCCTTTGGATCTTGTGACATGCCCATACCATTTAAGTTTACGTTTTTTCACGATCGTTAGAAGGTTCTCATAGGGTCCAATGGTTTGCTGGATTCTGTTATGCACGCTTTCGTTGCTTATGTGGTCTTTGTAGGAGATGCCAAGGAGTCTCCGAAAGCATCTCATCTCCACCGCCTGTACTCTTCTCTCCAAATCTGCAGTCAGGTTCCATGATTTACAGGCATACAAAAATATGGATATGACAAGGGAGCGCATTAGTCTGATCTTGGAGATAAGTGAGATATTTTTATCTCTCCAGATGGTGTTTAGTTTTGACAAAGCTGTTATTGTCTGTGCAGTCCTGCATACTACTTCTGGCTTGGATCCTGGTCTGATACAATGGCTCCCAGGTACTTAAGCTTTGAACTTTTTTCCAGCTTTGGTCTTAACCCTGTATCAGTGCAAAATGCCGTTGGTTTTATTAGTCATCAGTTTGGCTTCTCTGCACGTTTTTTCCATTATGTTTTGGGGGCCCTTATTAAAGTGCTCTGTTGGATGGCAAGCTTTTTTTTCTGACCCTTCTTTCCATCAATGTCTTGCGAAAGCGGAGGTTTGTGATCGTTTGCCCCCAATGCTGACTGACCTTCGATTTCCATGCACCCCGTTCTTTCAAGGGGTTAAAAAAGGTGGGTGAGGTAAATTGCCTCCCCTTACTAAAATTGTTGTTCAAAAAACCATTCTCCAATGTTGTTGTTGAGTACATGCATGGGGGCTCGTTTTTACAGCTGTTTGTGACTCGCAGGTTTGCATTGATGCTGTACAAATTCATTTTTCCCCAAAAGCTGCATGCCAACCCTGTAAAAAAACATAAATCGTGGTAAAGGTCTTTTTGATGTTGAAGGTCCCGCTCACATAGTATTTTGAGGTTGAATATTGTTCTTTGTGCTGCCCCTTGCTCTGAAACCTGCTTTTTCCTCAGCAATGTGGTTCTGCTTTGGCTTCAGTCTATTCAATTTTATCTGCGCAGACCTTGTGGGTGGAAAATTGGGGGAAATTTGTGCGGTTTTATGGCATTGTTTTTAGTTTTCCCCTTTCTTGGGGAGGGTTGATGATGACTGTATCCATGGTGGGCATTTTCTGTCTGCCAATCTTTTTGCGATTCTTTTAGGGGCGACAGGGGCCCCCCTCCGCTTGAACCAATCAAGCTGGAAGTTGTCGCCCCTGCGATTTTTCCCCTTTTTTTCACGATCTGACTGCTGTTTCCATTTCTTCTCGGGGGATAAGGGGTGACTGTCTGTGTCTTTTGCTTTGGGTAATTAAGGTTCGGTCTCCTGCGGTTTTTAGTTATACAGGTGGAGCAGTATTCTGCCATCTGTTAAATTTTCCCTGTCGTCGGGGGAACTTCCCTTTTTGTTTGGTTGAAAACCTTTTCCCTGTTTTGTGCAAAATCGGTCTTTCACCATATATCTTTCTTGCTATTTTTTTTTCTTTGTTCTCTTCAATGTTTGACACTGTTCACGCCCTTTCTTTTTCCCTCCGCATGGATTCCTGATTCTTTTGTTGACTGCCTATATTGTTTGCTCTTTTTTTGTTTCATTTTTCTTTTCTTCAACCCTACGTTTGCGCAAGTTTAGGTTTTTAGTGTGCCCCCATGGTTTTTCCCAAGAAGCTCGCTTCTTTTTTCAGCCCTGCTGTATTGAAACTATTCGTCAGGTGCTATGTCTGGTCTATCACGTGAGTGCTGCAAACTTTCCCACTATCCTTGCTTAAAAAATTATTACTCGGGGGCCCCTTCGTTTTCGGGGTAAAAATTTGTTAAAGTTGTTCCCTTGGGGTTTTTTCTTTAGACGTAGTGGGGAAAGTCTCATCACAAGATCATGATCACTCCCTATGTCTGCCCCGGAAAAAACTTGTTCTGTGGGATTTTAAAACGCTAGAGAAACCGTCTTTTCACCATGATGTAATTTTTTGGTTGTGGGTTCCCCCATTTGGGCTATGCCAGTCCATTTTCTGGTTTTCTTGTGTGGGCCAAGTTATTACTAGCTGGAGGGGTTGTTACTGGCAAACCAGGAGTCTCAAGTCTTTCATTTGTTTTTGGTTAATACAATGTGGCCCACAAACCCCCTCCAAAAATCTTTCCATTCTTCTCCTACCTTGGCTTTTTCCAGTCCCCTTGCCAACGGGGATGCTTTTTTGGGAAATTTTGATTCAGAACCCCTTGTAAGCGGTCAAAAAATTTTCTATGGCTCTTCTGTGCAGTCTGAATAGGGGGCGTATGCCTGTATACGTTTGTTAAAGGGGGGGTTGCTCTCAGGGGGTGGTAAAAAAGTCGCTGGACACAGGCTGAAGCTCATGACGGTTTTTTCCGGTGTCTTTGTGAACGAGAAACCCCACGCCGGTTCTGTTTTCCTTTTTTCCACGATATTTTTGGGGCCTTCCTGGGTGGTTGTTTCCCCCCCCTTTTTTTTTCCCCACCTGCCTTCGCAGAGCCCAAAGGATGTCCCATTGATTTTGGCATTAGTGTCATTTTTCCCCCTTTCCTGCAGCTCTTAGGTCCGTACACCCATTGCCAATGTGGTGTTGTTTTGGCCGGTTTTGTTGTTTTTAAAACATCAGTAGCATCTTTGACCCTGCCGATAGCAACGAAGGTGCGGCCCTTGGTAACCGGGCGACGCCAACCGGGTTTGGGAAATTCTGGTGCTTTGTCATGGGTCCGGGCGGGGTTTAGGCGGTCAATGTGATCCAGAGGTCGGGGTTCGATCCCGCCGGCTCGGTTTTTTCCCTTTGGGGAAAAGACTTTTTTCCCTATTTTCCTCACCCCACCCGGTGTACAAGTGGGTACCACTCTGCTGGGGAATATCGGCCCGACTACGTCCTGTCACAGGGTGGTAAAAAAAACCATCGTTCGTTTAAAAGTCAGAACCGGAAAGCTCCGGCTTAGGGCCTTTGGCTCGAAAAACATCTTTACTTTTTTACTTGTCATGGGTGTATCTTGGGCAAATAAAACCCTGGGGGAGCCCATCCCTCCCGGTGGGTTTTTTTGATTGGGTTTTACCCCCCACATTGTGGCAGGTGGACTGGGTTACATGGTTCCAGTAGCAGAGGGAGTTCTGACCTGACCTAATGAGTACTTTTTAACGAAAAAATGATTCGAAGATATCCATGTCAAAAGGACTTTTTCTGATATTTCATAAAAACACTAACCCCCTCAGATGCTGGTAAGTACTTTATCAACGGGAAAAAAATGGCTCGAAGAGGATGATGTTCTAGCCCGAGGTTGGGGAGAGATCCTCGGACGAAAAGGAGCTTCCCGGACGTGCCCACGATGAAGCCTTCCACGGGGCACTCCCATCGCCCATGGGCCAACAGGAGGACGCCCCGGGGGGGGTGGCCACGGCGCACACTGCACTGCAGGGCCCGGGAGGTCGCCTGCCCCCGAAAGACACACAGGTGAGGGGGGGAGGTCTTTGACGCTGCTATGAAAAGGCCGGGGTTTTAGGGTTTGATTTTGGGAAATTCGCATGGCTACACACGCCAACATAACGTGCCCCCTCCGGGTGAAAGGGGTCAGCGTGTCACTGCCCCGCACACCCCTGCATGGGAAGGGATCCTCTTCAGGACTGCTGCACGATCGTGTCAGGGAGGAAAGAGAGAGAAAAAAGGTGGTTTTAGGGTCAAGCGTTCGGGCGTACCCCCGTAGGAGCCCGGGGGGGGGGGGGGGGGGGGGGGGGGAAAAAATGGGGGGGAAAAAGGCGAAAACCCTTTTTTAACCGGCCCTGGGTTTTTTTTTTATTTTTTTTTTTTGGGAGTTTTGGGGGGGGGGGGGAGGGGGGGGGGGGGGGGGGGGGGGGGGGAAAAAAAAAAAGGGCTGAAGCTATTTACCCCCGGCGTTTTGGTTGTCTACGCTCCTTTTACGGTTCTGAGTGCTGGAGGATGACGGAAAAATGGATCTTACCAAACTTGATCCTTCCAAACCCCATGCCTGCGAAGAATTCTCCGGGTCTTTTGGCCAGAAAGATCTCCGAAGCCACTACGGGGATGCAGGAAAAAATGGGGAACCATCATCACTAGACGACGGTGGAAATGGATTGGGCACATCCCCCGAAAGACCCACACAATACAAGAACAGCATTGCACTGGACCCCGAAGGAAGGGAAAGAAAGGGAAAACCAAAAGAACGTGGAAAAAAACTGTAGAAAATAGATGAAGGGCCCTGCAGCCTTTGGGGATCATGATAGGGTTGGCCCCAAAAGCAGGAGTGAAAGGGTTTTTTGCGCCCCACACACCGCTGGGTGTAATGGGTAATGATGATGATTTTCTCTTGTGCCGAAGTGGAAAGGGGTGGGGGCCGACTTTCAGGGGCTTTTCGGCGGTGACGCATTTTCGCCCCAATAAAAAACAACAAAAGTTCTGTCTGAGCGTTCGACGAAACGAAGAAGAAGTGCTTCGGGGGGATGCAATGGCTGCAGGGAGGCAGGGGGGCAGTCAGGGGCCTCTGTGGGAGGACGGGGCTGACCATGACGCGGGCTGCAGCATTTTTTGGTTTTTTTGTTGTTTTTTGTCATGGCTTTTTGCTCACTTGGTCATTCGTGAGAAGGGCATAGCCAGGCTCTCCTAGCTTTCCTGCCTCAAGTTCAAGTTTTTTTTTTGGCCTTTTTGACCCCCCCCCCCCCCCCCCCCCCCCCCCCCCCCCCCCCCCCCCCCCCCCCCCCCCCCCCCCCCCCCCCCCCCCCCCCCCCTTAAGGAAAAAGGGGATTAGTAACCTTTTATCGAGTATAAATTTTTTTGATTTGTTTGCTATTTTTTTAACAGCCATTTTTCACCCATTGCCGTGGGGAAAGGGAATCGACCTTTTTGGCCTACAATACGAATTTGTTTTGGGATTTTTTGGGTTTTTTTTTTCTGAAACCCACCCGGGGGGGGAATCGATGCGGGGTTTTTGTATACTTTGATCTTTAGGGGGTAGTGGGTTTTGTTGTTTTTGAAAGAAGGTGGAAAAAGAGAAGATTTAATGATAATGATTAGATGTGTAGTGTGTGGATAAAAAATAGATGATAGATGATAGATTGATAGATATTTAAAGATGATAGATAGATAGATAATAGATAGATAGATAGATAGATAATAGATATATAAGAAAATGTAGAAATAAAAAAAATTTTTTAGGGGAAATAGATTGTAGAAAATAAAAACCAAAAAAAAACAAATTTTAAAAACAAAAGCCAAAGACCGATTTTGCCCCCTACCCACAAAAAAACAACCATTTCACGGGCCCCAACGTCGGGGAAAGGAATTGTAGGTTTTTTAAACGGCTTGGGTTTTACCGGGGTGTGGGTATTCTTTTTTTACCGTTGCCACCATGTTTATTTTAACCCCGGCAACCGAGTGAACCACTGTCCCCATTTTTCCACACAAAGGAATTTGCACCAGTTCCCTTTTCCCACCAGACAGGGCCCCCGTGATTAAAAATGCTTCATTTAAACCCCCACCCGACAGCCCAGATGTGACCCTGTTTATTATAACCACACAAACAGACAACCCTATGCACCACGCTCTCATTATAAAAAACCCCCCCAACAGACCCACGATGATACACCCCCGCTCCATTATACACCACACCAGACAGACCCCCATTGAGCACCATGCTCCATTAACACCACACCCAAAAGCCCCCCGGATGCCACTGCTTCTTATACACCCCACCAGACAGACCCCCGATATAGCACCATGCTCCATTTTTAACCACACCAGACAGCCCAGATATAGCACCAGTCTCATTATACACCACACCCAAAAGCCCACGATGATGCACCACTGCTCTCTTATCCCCCCACACCGACAGACACGTGATGCACCACTGCTCTCATTATAACCACACAGACAGACCACGGATAGCACCCCTGCTCTCATTATACACCAACCCCGAAGACCACGATATAGCACCACGCTTTCATTATAAAAACCACCAGCCCGACACCAGTTCACCGCTTCAATATACACCACCCGCAGAACACGATGATAAACCACGCTCCATTAACACCACAAAAGACCACGATGATGCACCCCTGCTTTCATTATACACACACCAGACAGGGCACACGATGATAGACCCTGTTTATTATCCCACACCGAAGAACCCGATGTGCACCACTGCTTATTATACACCCCCCAGACGAACAGATGATTCCCCATCTCTCATTATACACCCCCACCAGCAACCCCACGTGTAGACCCTGCTCTATTTTACACCAACCAACAGACCCCCGATGATAGCCCACTGCTCTTTATACCCACAACAGGGCGCCACGATGATGCCCCTGTTCATTATCACCCCCCACCCAGACAGACACACGATGATAGCACCACTGCTTTCATTATACACCACGCCAGACAGACACACGATGATAGCACCACTGCTCTCATTATACACCACACCAGACAGACACACGATGATAGCACCACTGCTTTCATTATACACCACACCAGACAGACCCGCGTCCACCAGCAGAAGAACATTCTCTCGTTGCTGCTGCTGCTGCTGCTGCTGCTGCTGCTGCTGCTGCTGCTGCTGCTGCTGCTGCTGCTGCTGCTGCTGCTGATGATGATGATGCTGCTGCTGCTGCTGCTGCTGCTGCTGCTGCTGCTGCTTATGATGATGATGATGATGATGATGATGCTGCTGCTGCTGCTGCTGCTGCTGCTGCTGCTGCTGCTGCTGCTGCTGCTGCTGCTGCTCTATATGATGATGATGATGATGATGCTGCTGCTGCTGCTGCTGCTGCTGCTGCTGCTGCTGCTGCTGCTGCTGCTGCTGCTGCTGTGATGATGATGATGATGATGCTGATACTGCTGCTGCTGCTGCTGCTGCTGCTGCTGCTGCTGCTGCTGCTGCTGCTGCTGCTGCTGCTGCTGCTGCTGCTGCTGCTGCTGCTGCTGCTGCTGCTGCTGATGATGATGATGATGATGATTCCTGTTCGATGAAACGATAAACTGAGGTTGCATAACAGACCCACGCACAAATTCTTGCCCACACGTTTAAACCCGTTCTGCCTGTTGGAAGAGTAGGCCATTGCATGCCAGTCACAAGGGATGACAAAGCGTATGCACATGCACACACTGGTGTCGCATCTTGACATCGTCCCTTAAGTCGAGATTCAGCAATGTCAATGGCAGGGAAACACGATTGCACAGGCGAAAATCTCAACAACAGCAACAACAACAACACAATCTGCAGTACTGGTCCCACTAGCCCCAAACCTTTCCTAGATGGAACTACAAGCAGGCTGATAGGGAGATGTTTTCTTACCTGTCTGAAGGCTACTGTAAAGGCATCAAGGTGGATCTTCTTCTTTTCCGAACGCTCAGACAGCAGCTACTGCTGTTGTCTGTCATCTGAGCGAAAATGTGTCGCGCTGCCGTTAAGCGCCTGACAAATCAGACTCGGCACATCCAACTTCGGCAAGGGAGAGAACTGTCTTTTAACTCTTGTCGGAGGGAAAAAACAACAGGTAGGAGAATGGACCTCGAAGGCAGAAAATAGACAACAAGGAGGCGACAGAACGAAAAGGAAGAAGACAGAAACAAAGAAAGGGATAGAAAAGAGGGAAATCCTAGCACAGAATTTCCGGAAGGTGGATATGTTGTTTTTACTGACAGGCCCCCGGCATCCCTACGTGGAATCCTACCTGTCTAACGACCCTTGTAAAGGCATCAAGGTGGATGATTGGAGTATCATCAGAGCCACTGAACAGTCCAACCAAACCATCCTGAAGGCAGCTTCAGACACGGTGCCCGCCAGAACTACAGGCCATTCTATCTGTTTTCTGTAAACATTTTCAGCAAGAGACGGTTTGCAGGCTTACATTAATCACTTGCAGAAATTCTATTTTAACAAGCCGCAGCAATTTTTTTTTCTGTTAATTTCTATTTCCTTCCTACGCTTTTAAAGCTTCGAGGATCGTTCAATGATGAAAATTCTAACCCCGTATGCGACCATTTTTTTCTCCACCATGAAGGTAGCCGCATTCCGACGTCGGGGGACATCATTTGCCCGATTTCGTGTTGAACGCTACTCACAACAGTAAAAAAAAAAAAAAAAAAAAAAAAAAAGACCAGCCGCCATGACGCAGTGGTTAGCGCCTTGGGTTACGGACTGGAAGGTCGCGGGTTCGATTCCCATAAGAGTCAAAGGGATTTTTCGGACTCCGGCCGGCTCCTACCCAGAGTGAGTGTGCTGTGGGCTCAGTGGGAAGACTGGGACCATACAGCCGAGCTTCATCCACTTAACGGATGCAAGTTTGAGAGTGTTGCTCAAATTGCCTGACCAACACTGCAGGTGTCTGTATCTCTCGGGCCCGGTTGACGCCGGGATATATTATGATAGTAAGCGTTGAGTACAACCCTGTCAAGTAGTCTCAAAGCATATGCACTTCCACAGCAGCATAATTACGTCATCCTCATTGTCATTGATCATCATGCAATTAAAAAAATTGCCTCTGATTCGGTGTTCCCAGTTGCTCTGGTCTCATGGTGACCTCAGATTCGGTTTGCCCATACACTTCTGTGGTGAGTTTGTGTCAAAGCCTTTGGGGTTGGAGGTTCGCGGGGGACGGTCGTTGGAGGGACGTTGTGGTGGTTGCCACCTCGGGTGGGCAACTCACTCAGTCTGGCTCCGCGACTGAGCTAATACTGTCGTTAGTAGGGGGCTTAGTAGGTGGTGTCCTGCGTATGTTAGCTCAGAACAGGCACCACTAAACACCGCCAAAGTGACCCAGCAGCAGTGCAGGGCCCCTCTGGCTGGTGGCCCCACGACGGCCTGATAGTGATTGGCTCCCTGTGGACCTCCGACTCTGAGGATGAGACATAACAAATCTGGGTATGGTTGTGGCGGGGAGATTGGAATGAGCGGCGTGGGAACAGCAGGACGGGGACGTCACAGAAGATGAGGCAGCAAAAAAAAAAAAAAAAAAAAAGACTTACTCAGATTGCCGATGTCCACAGAGCGAGCGTGTGAAGAGAGGGTCACGTGGAAGACGTCCGGTATCCCGGGACCGTAGCCCACGAGGTAACTGTCCACCGCAACGTCAGGATATCCCGGAGTCCAGGTGACGTTGACAGAGGTGGGGGTCATCACTGCCACATTCAGCCGGGCCACGGGGGGAGGGGGCAGCTGGTGTGCCTGACCCCCTGAGGATTGCAGTGTAGAATGAGAGGGTTTGTTGTTGTTGGTGTTGTTGTGGACAGTGGAGAGAGAATAGGCGTTGTTGGGTAGTTGAGTTTTTGTGTTGTTGTGTTGAGTTGTGTTTGATGTGTATGGGATAACTTTTTATATCTTGTTAACCATCCCGAACAGAAGAGAAGAGATTACAGTAGCCGGGAAAGAAAGAGAGGAGAGAGAGAGAGGAGGGGGGGGAAGAGAGAGGGGGGGGAGAGAGAGAGGGGGGGAGAGAGAGAGGGGGGGGGGAGAGAGAGAGAGAGAGAGTGAGAGAGGAGAGAGAGAGGA
This sequence comes from Rapana venosa, assembly GCA_028751875.1. Taxonomy (NCBI): domain Eukaryota; kingdom Metazoa; phylum Mollusca; class Gastropoda; order Neogastropoda; family Muricidae; genus Rapana; species Rapana venosa. Next base: position 32,805,983 of record CM054150.1, read on the forward strand.
GAGAGAGAGAGAGAGAGAGAGAGAGAGAGAGAGAGAGAGAGAGAGAGAGAGAGAGAGAGAGAGAGAGAGAGAGAGAGAGAGAGAGAGGAGAGAGAGAGAGAGAGAGAGAGAGAGAGAGAGAGAGAGAGAGAGAGAGAGAGAGAGAGAGAGAGAATCAGCCTGTCATAATGCTATGAAAAAATACGAATCTATCAGCATCAGCACTCACAGCAGCAATAGCAACAGCAACAGCAACAGCATCATCATCATCATCATCATCATCATCATCATCATCATCATCAGTGGCTGCAGCAGAAAGAAGCAGCTGCAGCACAGCAACGAGATAATCATCATCCGTCACCATCATAAGCATCAGCATAGCAGCAAGCAACAACAAAAACAACAGCAACAGCAACAGCATCATCATCATCAGTCAAGATCGCCATCAGCATCGGCAGCAGTAGTAGCAGCAGCAGCAGCAACAACAACGATAACAACAACAACAGTATGTTCATCCTCATTATCAGCAGCAGTAGCAACAGTAGCAGCAGCAGCAACAACAATAACAACAGCAGTGTGTTCATCCTCATAATAATAATAATAATAATATGGAATTTATATAGCAGAAGATTATCAGATCATATATTTATATAGCAGACGGATTATCAGCAGCAGCAGCAACAACAAAAGGAACTGCAGCAACATAATCTTCATCAGACATTACCATCGTCATCATCATCATCATCATCATCATATCATTAGCAGCAGCAGCAGCAATAGCATCATCATCATCATCATCATCAGAAGCAACAGTAGCCATCACCACAGCAACAACAGTCTCTTCTGTGGTTAAGACTATAAACCGAGGTCCCATGTGCGAACGCACGCAGAACATCTCGCGCACGCGTGAAAACCCGTTCCGCTTTTCGGAAGAGTAGGCACATTGTGCGCCGGTGGGAGCGGATGACAAAATTTACAAAACTGCATACACACTGGGACTGGTTGTAAAAAAAACAACCCCAAAACCCCCATAAGTGTGCTTATTCCAATATCCTCGAAATAAAAGAATGAATATATAAGTAAATAAATAATTTGTCTTTTTCAATGTATTACCTTATCGACTTTCCTCTTTTTAATGGTTTAATTAATGGTAAAGGATGCAATAATGTAGTATTTCAGTATAACCATTAAGAAATTTGTTCTTAGATAGATGGCTTGATGGAAAAAAAAAAAAAAGCAAATGCATTGCTTATTCAATGTACCGTCTGGAAATACAATTTTGACTTGACTTGATAAGTAAATCTAACTCACAAACTAAAAAAAATATGTATAAATTAAATACCCCCCCCCCCCAAACTAACTAGGTAAACAACTGAACAAAGAAGTAGACACAAGGTAGGCCAGAAAAGGGCAGTAATGACCACTGACCTGACTGGGGGGGAGTGCGAACATCGAGAGCTGTAGCGGAGGAAGAACCAACCTCATTGATTGCCCGCACACTGACTCTGTACTCTGTGTCAGGCTCTGCAACATGGTTTACATCACTGCTTTAGACAAATGCGCGCGCGCACACACACACACACACACACATACACACACGCGCGCGCGCGCACGCATGCACGAGCGCACGCACACACACACACGCATGCACGAGCGCACGCACCACACACACACGCGCGCGCATGCACGAGCGCACGCACACAAACACACACACGCACGCATGCACGAGCGCACGCACACAAACACTCGCACACACGCACGCACGCATGCGCGCGCGCACGCACACACACACACACATCCCCTGCATACAGCAGTCGCATTGCCGCTTCGTGGAGCTGATGATGATGATGATGATGATGATGATGATGATGATGGTGGTGGTGGTGGTGGTGGTGGTGGTGGTGGTGGTGGTGGTGGTGGTGGGGTGGTGGTGGTGGTGGTGGTGACGATGACGACGACGACGACGATGAAAATGATGATAGTGGTGATGGCGACGATCACGACGACGATGATGACGACGACGACGATGATGATGACGACGACGACGATGATGATGACGACGACGATGACGACGACGATGATGATGATGACGAAGATGATATTGACAACTACGCCACATTACTTTTATAACTCCGAGGGTGTTGTTGTTGTTGTTTTTCCACTCTTCGGCTAGACTAGAGCTCCGAGCTGCACCTAAAGGGAAATTGTGCGTATGCCACCGTATGTGTCCACCATTAAGGTAGCCGCATTCCGACTTCGGGGAAGGTGTCTAAACACAAGTGTGCAGGCGTTTGGGTTAATTTATCTTCCATTTTTGTCATCCGTTCTTATCGCAACGCCATGGCCTACTCTTCTCTAAAAGGAACGTTGTGCATGCGTTTGCACACGGGACCTCGGTTCATAGCCTGATCCGAAGAACAATCGGGTGGGGGGGGGTGGGGGGGGGGGATGAAGTTGGTTCTGATGTTCTCTCCAGGAGGGAGGGGGGGGGGGAAATCCCCTCGAACGGGTTGCCTGGGAGGGTGGCTCGATCGAACTCGAGCCATCAGATCACGAGCTCAACGCTCTAACCACTAGGCTATAATTATCCCGTACCCCCTACCCTTGCCACCTCCCCTCCTCCACGTCCCCCCCTCCCCTCACCACCCCTTTCCCCCCCAGGTTATTTAAAATAATACACACATAGGTAAAGGTAAAGGTGTCCCATAACCTATAAGGTCGTAGGGGAGCGAGGCGTCAGAGACCTCACTTCTCTAGGGCCAGCATATTGAGGGCGGCGCCCATCTCCTCTCCCTCGCTGCTTTACCTTCCCTGACCCTAAAGAGGACAGGTACCCATTTACAGCTGGGTGAAATGGGGGAACTGTACTGAAGCCAAGGCGCGCAAACGGTCACCCATCCAACTGGTAACCACGCTCGACGCTGCTTAACTTGGCTGGGGGAAAGCGAGTGCTCCGACCACTGAACTATCCCGTCCCCTAATACACACATATGCACTTAAAATGACAAGAAGGAGAGTGGCAGGATGGTTAAGACGTTTTCCTGCTAAAAAGTAAACCGTCACGTTCTGGGTTTGATTCCCACCCTCGCCCTTTCTTCCCATTTTGGAAGAAGAAGAAAATAAAATTGAACGGAATGTTCAAGTCCTTCGGATGAGACTATAAACCGAGGCCCCGCATGCGAGCACAAGCAGAGCATCTTGGGCAGACCTTAAAAACTCGTTCCGCCTTTTGGAAGAGTAGTCCTTTGTAAGGCGATAGGGCCGTTTAACCCGTTAGGGCCCGAAACTTTTCCCCCCATCCATTTGGACCATGAGTGGTGGTCTGGGCAGTTAGTCTTTCGGATGAGACGATAAACCGAGGTCCCGTGTGTTACCCAAAATTATTCCGCACACGTAAAAGAAACCCACGGCAACAAGAGAGTTGTCCCTGGCAACATTCTTAGAAAAATAGCCACTCTTATAGGGAAACAAATACAGGTTGCGGACCAACAAAAAACAAAAAAAAGGTGGCGCTGCACTTGTGGCGACGCGCTCTCCCCGGGGTGAGCAGCTAGCCCGAATTTCACGCAGAGAAATGTCGTGACTTAAAGTGGTATAAATGAAAAAATGAAAAACGGATGAAAAAACATCTCCCCCCCCCACCACCTCAACCCCCCCACCCCCCCCCCCCCCCCCCACACCAAATCCCGCATACACACAGGTGTCATGTTTAGACACTATCCCCGAAGGCGAAATGCAGCTACCTAAATGGGGGGGGGGGGGGGGGGGATGTTCCTATCCGCAAAAAAAATCCCAACTTCATTAGTAAATCTCAGAGTTCTAATGGAGGAACATCAACCCAAAAAACCAAAAAACCACCAAAACAAAACACAAAACAACAAAAATCAAAATGGCCAGCACAAACTCAGATTGTCTATCTGCAGAGACCGAGTGTCGGCAGAGACACGAGTCACGTGGAAGTCGCCGGAGGCCACGCTGCCATAAGCCACCTCGTAACCTTCCGCTGGGCCGGCAGCCTCGTGGTCGGCTGACCAGGTCAAGGTCACTGACGTCGGGGTCGTTGCCGTGGCATTCAGATGGGTCACGGGAGAAGGAGGCTGGGAGGCCTGGCCATCTGAGAACACATTGATTGGTAACGGATTTGAAGGTGGATTTTTGATTGTTAACGAACGGATTTGAAGGTGGGTTTTTGATTGTTAACGAACGGATTTGAAGGTGGGTTTTTCATTGTTAACGAACGGATTTGAAGGTGGAGTTTTGATTGGTAACGAACGGATTTGAAGGTGGATTTTTGATCGTTAACGAACGGATTGAGGTGGGTTTTTTTTTTATTGTTAACGAACGGATTGAAGGTGGATTTTTGATTGTTAACGAACGGATTGAAGGTGGGTTTTTTTTTTATTGTTAACGAACGGATTGAAGGTGGATTTTTGATTGTTAACGAACGGATTGAAGGTGGGTTTTTGATTGTTAACGGATTGAAGGTGGATTTTTGATTGTTAACGGATTGAAGGTGGATTTTTTTTTAATTGTTAACGAACGGATTGAAGGTGGGGTTTTGATTGTTAACGAACGGATTGAAGGTGGGTTTTTGATTGTTAACGGATTGAAGGTGGATTTTTTTTTATTGTTAACGAACGGATTGAAGGTGGATTTTTGATTGTTAACGAACGGATTGAAGGTGGATTTTTGATTGTTAACGAACGGATTGAAGGTGGATTTTTGATTGTTAACGGATTGAAGGTGGATTTTTTTTTCCAACGGGTTTTAATTTTTTAACCTTTTTATTTATTTTAACTGGTTTTTGAAATTTTTGTAAAAAAACAAAATCCTTTAATTCTGTAAAAAGAAAGAAGGAGAAATCTTTCGTTAAGATTAGCAGATAAAGAACACTTGACTATTGCATGCGCATGTAAAATTTGCGCTTATGTGTGTCTAAAACAGATGCACGTTCACACACAAAAGACGAAAATTGTGTGTGTGTGTGTGTGTGTGTGTGTGTGTGTGTGTTTGTGTGTGTGTGTGTGTGTTGTTGTGTGTGTGTGTGTGTGTGTGTGTGTGTGTGTGTGTTGTGTGTGTGTGTGGTGTCGTGAATGTGTGTGTACGTTCGAATGTGGGTATACGTCTGTATGCGCGCGCGCGTGTTGTGTGTGTGTCTGTGTGTGTATGTGCGTGTTGTGTGTGTCTGTGTGTGTATGTGTGTGCGTGTTTGTGTGTTGTGTTTATTTATTTTAATTTTATTTATTCTTTTATATCGAGGATGATGGAATAAGCACTCATGTGCTTTTTTAGATCCAAACTCCGTGTGTATGCGGTTTTGTAAATTTTGTCATCTGTTTCCACCGGCACACAATGGCCTACTCTTCCGAAAAAAGAAACAGGATATAACGTGTGCGCAAGATGTTCTGCATGCTTTCGAACACGGGGCCTCGGTTTATAGTCTCATCCGAAGGATGTGTGTGTGTATGTGTGTGTGTGTGTGTGTTGTCTGTCTGTCTGTCTGTCTGTCTCTGCCTCTGTGTCTGTGAGTATAATTCTGGTGTGGAAAAATATCGACATGTCAAAAGAACATTACTCAATGTCCAGTTTTTATAGACTGGGGTCAATGCCCTTCATGGGATCATTACATTTTTTTGTACTTTGTTAAACTGACAAGAAAAAAGCACACGCACCCCCATCCACCCATTTCCCCACCCCCCCATTTTTTGTACATACATTCTTGCCTACTTTACATACATACTTGCATACATACATTACACACATGTTTACTTTACATGCCTACTACATACTATCACATACATACATGCATGCATCCCATGCATACATGTATGTATGTTATGCATTAAAAACATAGTGAGAGAGACAGAGACACAAACACAGAGGGGATAGACAGACCCACCCAGACACAAAAGGCAAAGAGACAAGTAGATAAATGCATGAACAGACAGACAGACAGACGGAGAGACAGACAAACCCATCCAGACACTTAACACAGAGAGACAAGTAGACAAATGCATGAACAGAGAAACAGACAGAAATACCAGAAAAGAGAAACATCCACTTTACAAACAATTACTGAGATTATAGGAAGCAGCAAGAGCAATTTCGGAATGACAAAATTCCATAAATTACACAATTAACACTACCAACTCTGTGTATGTGTGTGCGTGTGCGCGCGCGCGTCCGTGCGTGTGTGTATGTGTGAGTGTGTCTTGTGTATATGCGTGAGTGTGTGTGTCTATGATAGAGAGAGAGAGAGTGTGTGGTGTGTGTTTTGTGTGTGTGTGTGTGTGTGTGTGTGGTGTGTGTGTGTGTGGTGTGTTGTGTGTGTGTGTGTGTTGTGTGTGTGTGTGTTGTGTGTGTGTGTGTGTGTGTGTGTGTGTGTGTGGTGTGTGTGTGTGTTGTGTGTGTGTGTGTTGTGTGTGTGTGTGTGTGTGTATTGTCTATATATTATCGTCTGTCACTGTCTCTGTGTCTGTGGGTATACTTCTGGTGTAGAAAAATATCGAAATGTCAACAGGAATATTACTCAATGCCTTGCTCATGTATGTCCCAGTCTATAACCTATTACCATTCAGTGTGCCTGTCAGTTTTTAACTAGCTGTGTCAATACCCTTCATGAGATCATTAACATTCTTTTGTCACTTTGCTTGATCTGACAAGAAAAGCACACGCACACCCATCCACCCACTTACCCACCCATTTATATGTACATACATTCATGCCTACATACATACATACTTGCATGCATACATACATACATACATACATACATACATACATACATACATACATACATACATACATACATACATACATACATACATACATGCATGCATGCATGCATGCATGCATACATGTGTGTATACATATATGTATGCATTAAAAACAGTGAGAGAGAGAAACAGAGACGCAGAAAGGGAGAGACAGGGAGAGAAAGAGAGAGACAGAGCACAAACACAGAGAGATAGACAGACCCACCCAGATACAAAAGGCAGAGAGACAAGTAGATAAATGCATGAACAGACAGACAGACAGACGGAGAGACAGACAAACCCATCCAGAC
>CM054150.1:32818027-32820527 GCA_028751875.1 Rapana venosa
ATCATCATCATCATCATCATCATCCCCATCATCATTATCATCATCATTATCATCATCATTATCATCATCACCCTGGCGAGGCGACCATCCTCAACCAGGCGGGTGCCCGGGTGGTAGATAGGGGGTCAGTCAGCTGCCAAAGCAACCCCCGGACCAACTGGTCATGCTCCTCCTATCACGACAGGGCGGGACAACAGGAGGCTCTGTGGTCTCCATGAAATACAACCCCATAATCATGACCTAGGCCGGGCACATCATCCCATCACGCCATCAAGAGCCGCGGTAAAAGCTCTGCATGCCTCTTGGGATCCTCCCAGGGTAACAGGAGATAGATAAAGGGGAGGTGGGGTGGGGGGGGGGGGGTAACCCTGACACAAACCTTGAGGGCTGAAGTCAGCGGTATGGGGCCAAGGAACGGCCATTAACAAGGCACGATACCATGCACACACATCCGCATGAAGACATCGTCGGGTACAAATGATAGTAATGGTGCTCGCCCTGTGAAGACCCTCCAGGCAGCTGCCCTGCCGGGCTCTGAGCTTCAACAGGGCCCTCCCTCAGCTACAGGAGGAGGACCTCAGCTACAGGAGGAGGACATCAGCTACAGGAGGAGGACCCTCAGCATCAGGAGGACCTTCTCGCCTGTCCTGAGGAGTCAGGGGACAGCGGAGGAGAGCGCCTAGCCAACATGCCAAAACAGTGACCTGAGGAAGATTGTGTGGTCGTCGGAGATCATCCTACAAACCAAGCTGTATTGCCCGCTAGAGGACCTGGAAAGGACATGACAATATTTCTCCACCCAGACACATCTGACGGAGTAAAAAGCGAACGAGAGAAGATCATCATCGTCATCACCACCACCATCCCTACCACCACCTTCATCATCATTATCATCATCATCATCATCGCCACGACCACCACCAGCACCACCACGACCATCATCATCATCATCATCATCATCATCATCATCATCAGCGAGAAAAAAACATCAGCCATAACATAAGAATCGTCACAACAATAACACACATAATACTATATAATTTATATATATACTCACCACATAAGCAGAAAACAGACAGCAACGCTAAGAAGGCGACAGACCATTCCATAGTCATGTTCATGGAGAATACGCTGAAGTGCAGGTTTCCGCAATGTTCCAAATGAACCTATATGATATGTCTAAATATATATATATATATATACCTTCTTATCGCCTGCCAGCTGCCTCTCTTTATTGTTCAGCCCTGCCAGTGACAGTTCCACTTTGCTGCACCCACGTGTCCCTCATACTAAGCCCGCGCGCGATCTTTCTCAGCCTCTGTCTCTGTTTCTGTCTGTCTCGTTATCTCTGTCTCTCTGTCCATGCGTTTTGTTGTGTGTGTGTGTGTGTGTGTGTGTGTGTGTGTGTGTGTGTGTGTGTGTGTGGTGTGTGTGTGTGTGTGTGTGTGTGTGTGTGTGTGTGTGTGTGTGTGTGTGTGTGTGTGTGAGTGTGGTGTGAGTGTGTGTGTGTGTGTGTGTGTGTGTGTGTGTGTGTTGTGTGTGTGTGTGTGTGTGTGTGTGTGTGTGTGTGTGTGTGTGTGTGGGTGGTGAGAGTCAAGTCAAGTGAAGTCAAGTCAAAATGATCTTTATTGAGGGTAACAGAGATTAAGTTTATACAACCTTTTTTCATCCTGCCCTCACACACACACACAAAATTAAGTGTGTGTGTGTGTGTGTGTTTGTGTGTGTGTGTGTGTGTGTGTGTGTGTGTGTGTGTGTGTGTGTGTGTGTGTGTGTGTGTGGGTGTGTGTGTGTGGTGTGTGTGGGGTGTGTGTGTGTTTGTGTGGTGTGTGTGGGCGTGCGTACGTGCGGCGTGTGTGTGTGTGTGTCTCTGTGTGTGTGGTGTGTGTGTGTGTGTGTGTGTGTGTGTGTGTGTGTTGTGTGTGTTGTGTGTGTTAGTGTGTGTGTTGTGTGTGCGTGTGTTTGAATCAATCAATCAATCAATCATAGTTATTCAGGTTTTGCATAGGTGTGTGGTGTGTGTGTGGGTCTGTCTGTCTGTGTGTGTGTGTGTGCTCGTTCTTGTTTTCAAAGTCTGTTCGCTGTTAGTGACATTAAATGGACATAAAGAAGTCCTAGGAGAAATGATGAAAAGCAATAGGGAAGAGAAGCCCTTTATCGGTATGGCATTATACTCCCAAATGGAACAGTCGGAACATATTCAACCTAACCTGAAAGGAAAGTAAAAAACTGGGCAATGTACAAGGGATTTTAGAGATACCCCAAAGATTACTTTCATCCAATAGAATATTAATATCCCCGAAGTCGGATAACGGATACCTTCGTAGTGGGCAAAAACGGTCGCATATGCAAAATCTCACCATTGGTGAACCTCACAGGGTCTGGCCAAGGAACGGAAAAAATCTATTTTCTTCCACAGCCTTTTTTTTTTTTTTGTGGGGGGGGGGGGGGGGGGGGTCTAAAAAGGTTTTTGGTACGAATAATACGGAGCTTCTGACAA
>CM054150.1:32825527-32830527 GCA_028751875.1 Rapana venosa
AGAGTGTAGAGAGTGAAAAGAACAGGGCTCAGAACTGATCCCTGTGGGACTCCACATTCCAGTTTGGCAGGAATTGATTGAATCTTGTTTACTGTGACTGTCTGGAATCGGTCAGTGAGGTATGAACTAAACCAGGTAAGGGCTGTACCTTTGATACCAAATGGTTTTTGGAGACGTGAGAGAAGGATAGAGTGATCTATAGTGTCAAATGCTGCAGATAAGTCGAGAAGAGTGAGGAGGGAGATTTTCCCTGAGTCAGAAGCGTTTAGAAGCGTGTTTAACGTATGGACTAGGGTGGTTTCCGTGCTGTGGTTGACGCGAAAGGCAGACTGAAATGCGGGAAGGAGACTATTTGAATGAAGATGGCTTTTTGACCACAAGTTAAACTGGGACGTTAACACTGACGCTATTGTCAAAAAGGGACAACAACGTGTGTATTTTCTGAGGAAACTGAACTCATTTCTTGTAGACAAAAAGATTATTTCCTTGTTTTACAAGTCTTACATAGAGAGTGTTCTAAGTTTTGCTTTCATTTGTTGGTACAATAATCTTAGTGTTAAAAACAAGAATGGCCTGCAGAGAATTATAAGAATTTGCTCAAAAATAATTGGAGAAGAACAACGAGATCTCATGTCGTTCTGCAATCAGCAGCTTGTACGCAAAGCGACTGCCATTTTGGCTGATCCCTCCCATGCTTTGTTTCCAGAATTTCCGTTGTTGCCTTCGGAACGCCGTTTTCAGTGCCCCATCAGCAAAACAAACAGAAAAAGAAATTCTTTTGTGCCATTAAGCATTTGAATTCTAAATTCACAATGATTTCTCTGAATTACTTGCCTGATTGTCATTGTTATGGGTGTAGTCAATACATGTGTCTGTGTGGAAAAAAGTCTGTCTTCTAGTCAGTGGTCTTTAAAACATTGAATTCATACATTGGTGTATGTGTGTGGGTGTGCGTGGGTGTGTTCGCGCACGCACGCACGGGCGTGTGTACGCGTTGCGTATGTGCGTGCGTAAATAAGTTTTTATGTCTTCTAGTCAATGTTTTTTTTATAACATAGTGTTCCCAATTGGTGTGTGCGTGTGCGTGTGTGTGTGTGTGTGTGTGTGTGTGTGTGTGTGTGTGTGTGTGTGTGTGTGTGTGTGTGTGTGTGGGTGCGTGCGTGCGTGCGTGTGTGCGCACGCGTGCATGTGTGTGTATGTGTGTGTGTTCCAGACATTTTTATTTGAAGTTATTTTGGAATGTTATAACCAATACAAAATTAGCTTTTTGTGTCTTTTGAGATTATGATGCGTATCAACCTGCCTGTCAGTATTGTAATTGCCTTTCATTTGATGATTAAAGAGGTTATTGACTTGACTCTGTCCCTGGTCTCTTCCTTTCTGTTTGCCTCTTTGTCGCTCTCCCCCCCCCCCCCCCCCCCCCCCCCTGCCACCTCTCTCCCTCTGGCCCCCTATATTTCTATGTTCCACGACATCCTTGATGCTTTCTACTGACGTGGCGAGTATGCACGTCCTTGATTCTTATGTCACAGTTGTCAGTTTCCTCCACTTTCAGCTGCTCTCAGCTGCTATCCATTCCATCCCATCCCAGCCCAGCTGGTGCTAATCATAGCAGGAACTGACCGCAATAGGACTAGGTAAAAGGAAGGGGCGCGTTAAATTTAGCCTTCTTGACTGAGTTAAGTTCGATTTGTTGTGGATTTTGAAGTTGGATATGTTATTGCTGGTGACGATCTGAAGTAACACAGCAGAAAACAGCCTGGAGGTTAGAGCCTTGCCCTCATGATCTGAAGGCCTAGTTTTGAGCCACCCCCCGAGACACCTAGCGAGCGGTTTGGGTTGTTGTTGTTGTTGTTGGTTGTTGTTGTTGTTGTTTATTTGGTTTGTTTTTCACCTGGAGTTAACATCAATGCCGACTTCACTCTCCCTTAAAGTCCTTCGGATGAGACTATAAACTGAGTTACTGTGTGCGAACGCACGCAGAACCTCTTGAGCACACGTTAAAATCTGCTCCGCCTTTTGGAAGAGTGGGTCAGTTGTGCCGATGGAAACGGACAGCAAAATCGGCAAAATCGCATGCACACGGGGACTGATGTAAAATAAAGCTCATGAGTGGTTATTCATTATCCTGGGGAAAAAATTTTTGACTTAATTTGAAATGACCTGTACAGCATTTCGCAGTCATTTTGAATAGCTGTTGATAAACTATTTGACTTTATAGTGTAACGTTAGGACTACATCATGCACCTTTAAATCCTTCCAAACAAATATTATTTCCTAAACTACAGCTTTACACATTTACACACACACACACACGCACATACACACACACACACACACACACACACACAACATACATACAAACACACACACACACAGATATAATATATATATATATATATATATATATATATATATATATATATATATATATATATATAGATAGATAGATAGATAGATAGATAGATAGATAGATAGATAGATAGATAGATAGATAGATAGATAGATAGATAGATAGATAGATAGATAGATAGATAGATAGATAGATAGATAGATAATCGAGGTAGAGCCCATACGTAAAGGACCCTTTCAATAAATCGTTATACACTTTACAGAAAGGTTGAAAATGATTGCAATATATTCTCTTTTTTCTGAATCTCACTCCTAATCTTCCACTAACCTAATAACCAGAGAAAAAGAGAAGGAATGAATTGTCCAAAAAAGAAAAGAAAAAAAGAAAAGAAAAGAAAGAAAGAAAAGAAAATTCAATAGGATCAGCAAAAAACCACACAGTTCCAGCAAGCCATTTTCAAATTTTAAAATCGACTGTGAGAATATTTTGTTTGAAAAAACAACAACAACAATATTTGTTTTTAGAAACAACAACAACAACAACAAATCAAAACAAAACCTTTGGTGACGCCAGAGCGAGCTTTAAAAAAAATCATTTATTCTTTTATTTATTCTTTTATATCGAGGATAATGGAATAAGCACTTATGTGATTTTTTACATCTAGTCCCCGTGTGTATGCGGTTTTGTAAATTTTGTCATCCGTTCCCACCGGCACACAATGGCCTACTCTTACGAAAAGCGGAACAGGATTTAACATGTGCGCAAGGTGTTCTGCGTGCGTTCGCACACGGGGCCTCGGTTTATAGTCTCATCCGAAGCTTGTTGTGACTAGGGGGACTGTGCTGCGGTCGATGTGTCGTCTGCTCGCCAATTCAGTGTAGAGGGAGGTAAGTAAAGATGCTCCTGTTATCAAGCACATCACGAGTTAACTTCCTTGTTTCAGGGTTTTTGTTGTTGGGTGTTGTTGTTTTTTTATTATCGTCGTCGTCGTCGTCGTCACCATTGTCAAAATGGTGTCGTTACCGCTGCTGCCGATTCAATAGTTCTTCTTCAATTAAGGCCTGTCCACCTAAGTGATATCAGACGGCCGACTCAGTTTTATTTTTCTTCATGTGCATGCTATTCAACACAATGTACATGCGGGCCTACCTCCTCCCCCCCCCCCCCCCCCCCCTCAACCGCACGCACACATATCACACGAACGTCGCATGTGCTCGCGACCACACACACACACACACACACACACACACACGCACACACACGCACACACACACACACACACACACACATACACACCTTGGCAGAACATCTTGCACACACGTTAAAACCCGTTCCGCTTTTCGAAAGAGTGGGCCCTTGTGTGCCGTTGGTAATGGATGGTACAATTTACAAAACTACATGCACACGAGGGCTGGATGTAAAAATGCGCACAAGTGTTTATTCCATTATCCTCGAAATAAAAATTTTTTTTTTTTTTAAATTAGCACATTAGCGCACACACATTAGCGCACGAATGCTGCACTTCCGCACGAATATGTACACATGTATGCACACGTGCGCCTGCACACACACAACACACACACACACACACACCACTCTCTCTCTCTCTCACTCTCACACACACACACGCACGCATGCACGCACACACACACACACATCACCACACACACCACACACACCACCAACACTCCTCTCTCTCACTCTCTCACACACACGCACGCACGCACGCACACACACATACACACTCACACACACACACACACTCACTCTCTCTCTCTCACACACACACACACCTCACACACACACACACACACACACACACACTCACACACACACTCACCACACACACACACACACACACATAACGGCTCAGTACTTCACATCCAAGGTAAATTGAGAGGCAGGATGCAGAGGCACAATAATAATCAATTAGAAGACAACAATTAAAACGCAACGACTCGGGATTGATAATCAAGAAGAGAGCCGCTTAATGATAATTGGCGTGAAATACATATGACACTGATCCTATCATTGTATTCGCTCAGCATACCCGCAATATCTTGCGCACGGGTTTAAACTCGTTTTGCCCTTTGGAAGAATAGGCCATTGTGTGCCGAGGGGAACGGATTACAACATTCATAAAATGGTATGCACACGAGGACTAGCTGTAAGAGAAGTACATGAATGCCTATTCCATTATACTTGAAGTAAAAGGATCTAGATTTAAAACAAAAATAGCTTGTTCGTGGTGGAAACAAAACACAGGCCTACGTGGTGTATGCCTGTACATCAATGGTTTGATCACGGTAAATGAATACGTTGATAGGATCAGCGTCATCATAAATATTTTACGCTAATTATTGGTCAATATGTATCGTGTGGCTTTAATTTAAACAGTCACAAGGTGTCAGTCACATTGATTGTCATCAATCTTCAATACAGACTCTACAAAGTCTTTCGTATGAGACTATAAACCGAGGCCCGTGTGCGAACGCATGCAGAACATCTTGCGCACACGTTAAATCCTGTTCCGCTTTTCGAAAGAGTAGGCCATCGTGTGCCAGTGGGAACAGATGACAGAATTTACAAAACCGCATACACACATACAAAAAAAGTCATCTGAGCGCTTTGATTTGTTGCTTTACAA
>CM054150.1:32848027-32850527 GCA_028751875.1 Rapana venosa
ATAATAATAAATAATAATAATAATAATATAATAATAATATAATAATATATGATGATATGATGAGATATGATGAATGATGATGATGATGAATATGATGATGATGATGATGATGATGATGAAAATGTATGGGATTTATGTAACGCTGAATCTTGTAAAGTAAACGAATCAAAGCGCTTGCATTCAAATCATTCACACGCATGCAACCGTCCACAAATATCAAGATAAACAAATATCAAATTTTATACACACAACACACTTGGGTGATGGAGGTGAAGGTAGCTATTGAAAAGTAGGAACAGACATATCGAACATAACAGGTCTTTTATGCGGCTCTTGATGGAGGTTCCCTAGCTTAACAGTTTGCTGTCTGTCTCCCGTCCCCCAGAATTTGCTCTCTGTCTCACTCATGGCATCTGTGAATCACCTGGAGATCGTGAGTAACCTACACCCGGGACGAGAAGTTTGCGTTTATGACTGTTTCCACCTATCTCGCTGTATGGGCAGCCACACTCCAACTTCAGACGATTGTTTCTCTCGTAATGGAGAATACATGTTGCTATGCTAAGAGCTTTTCCCCCGTTGAAAACAATATTAACTTAACATTTTACAGTATAACAACATTTTCAGTATGCGAAGCCTTAGACACCTTTACGAATGCGAACTTTTGCATACTTAATATATCCTTTTTCTTTTTTTCTTGTAGTTTTTTTCAAAAATGTGCAAGCTCTTAACCTGCTATAAGTTATCATGAATCACTGACTTAATTTTTTCCCGGGAGGGGTGGGGGGGGGGGGGGGGGGGGGGGGGGTGGAGGGGGGATGGAGGGGGGATGCAGGGGGGATTCCCGCCAAGCCAAGCCGGCTCAACCCGTTTCAAACATGTGGTCCACACAGGGTTCAATAACTTGCCGCATGGTCTCTGAATTTATTAATTTGCAACCGCCTTTGACTTAAGAAAACGGTCCTTGGCAACCTTAGAAGGGATTAACTCATTGTATGCTAAAACGAAGTTGGGGGTGGGGGGATGGGGAGGGGGAAGGGGGAGTACTCGGCAACAGGATGCATGCTCATCTTACCTTTGATCCCATGACGTGGGGATTAGTGAAGTGTCAGCTCTAGCAATATTGACCGGGATGAATCACGCCTTTGGAGGAGTTGAAAGCTTCCCCGCGTGTTAGGGTACATCCACACTAACACACAGTCAGTCGGGCAGACATTTCGCGGTGAGGTTATTTCAAAAGCGAGACAGAAGAAGTCGAGATGGACAAGAAAGAAATGATAATGAGGTGTGAAGTCGTTTATCTTGGTCTTGATTCTGAGTTTTTGTGTGCGTATAGTTCCTCGGTTTGAACACTGATGATCACTATCGGTGAGGTTTGTGTGTGTACCCCTGGCGATGCCTTACAGCAACAACGGTTTATCTGTAAAATATTAGCAATTTTCGATTTTTTCATATTTGGTATAATTTACTGTAAACTTTCATATGACAAAAGTATCAAATAAAAGTTGTATTAATTTCAAAGATATTTGAAGAAAACCTTTGGTGCACAAAATTACCCTAGCAAATTTCACAGGGTACACTGGACTACTGCACAGCATCCCGCTTTTTCTCTAAAGCCTTTAATGCCAATTATCTGGGACAGGGGTCTGCAACAGCGGACATCCAGCTGTGCAAACCCTTCTTGCCTAGGAGTGGATACACTTAGAATGCTGGGCGGGCAGGCCTGGAGGTTGTGTAGTTGTTCCTGCTGAAAACTGATGGCTGGAATGTGATCTTATCTGGGAAAGAGGGTCAAGCTTTGTGCCATGCCCTGTATTTTCTCTGCAAGTATAGTTGTCTACCTTCACTGCCAGTGTTTTTGCTATCCTGGCCTTTTCAGGAAATTCCACTTTCTGCACTAGCCCAGCCTAGCATGGCTTGGAGAGGACCAGAATTAGTGGACATCAAAGCTCCACATGCAGACTGTGAGAAAATTCCGGACAAAAACAGGCCACCAGTTGTAAATATGCATTTATGTGCTTTCTTCTACATGTATTACAACATAAAGATGCTATGATAAAGATCGCATCAATACCCATTCTCTTTCCAAAAACTGAATACTTCCGTTCTATCCTCGATTTCTTCTGACCTTTCAAACTTTTCAAATGAGTTTTATCTCAAAACTTTCGAAAATGGCGCTCTGTCGATAGACCGTTGTTGCTCGAAGGCATCGCTGTTTTCTCTTGCCTTGTTCAGTAACCAGGGGGGATGTGTACACACATACCCGTATGTGTTTGACCGTGTTTCAATGGTCATAATCGGCATGTCCCATGGGTGGAGACTTGCTTTAGAGTAATATACAACTGGGTTGTTTTTTTTCGAACTTCAGCCAGCTCCTACCCAAAGGGAGTTTCCTATGACCTCATTAGGAAGACTGGGACCACAAAGTCGAGCTTTGTCTCCTTTACAGTTGCGAGTTTGAGAGTGTTGCTCAAATTACCTGACCAACACTGCAGGTGTC
>CM054150.1:32853027-32860527 GCA_028751875.1 Rapana venosa
TGCCTTACCACATTTTAGTTTATCTATTGCTCTTTTTAGCTCCTCTTCTGAATGCTTTGGTTAAGTTCATGATCTGCCTGCTCTAATAAGTCTGTATCACTATGACAGTAATTATAGCTAGTACTTCTGTTACTTTGGAAAACAAACTTAAAATGATTCACCCAATCAACTGTTTCTATAGTGTTTTGGAAATTAGCTCTAGTACCACAACCCATACTTTTTAACTGTCTCCAAATATTTGGCGAATCGGAAATATTGTTAACTAAGCTTTCTGCTTTTAGTTTCCTGAATTCCTGTCTTTTTGTCTTAAGTATCTTTTTGTATATTTTCCTTGCATGCACATAGTTAATTCTGTCCTCTTCCTGCCTGGTCCTTCTAAAATGCTTTAAGGTACGTCTGACTGTCTTTTTTGCCTCGCTACAGTCTCTATCAAACCATTCTGAGAAAGTACACATGATGGCTTGCAAGAGATTTTTGGATGTACCATTGAAAACTCCAAATAAAATGATATATGGTGAGCTGGGTCGATATCCTCTATACATCAACTCATGTATAAATACTCTTAGATATGGTTTAAATTATTACAAATGAATTCTGACAGACTACCATATAATGCTTATGAAATGTTGCTTGACATGGATATATCTGGAAAGAACTGTTGGGTTTCTATGATTAGACAAATTTTATGTGATGCAGGATTCAGCTTTGTATGGCTTCAACAGGGTGTTGGTGACGTCAAGGTATTCTTACATCTGTTTAAGCAAAGACTAGTTGACATGTTTATCCAGGAATGGTATAGTACAATCAGAGACCGAGACAGATATGACAGTTACAGGTGTTTCAAAACAATATTTGTTAAAGAAGAATATCTTCTACACTTAGATACCTACTGCTTTAGAGTTGCTGTGTCGCAGGTGAGATGTAATGTTTTACCACTCAACAACAATGTACATCGATTTAGTGCACAGAATCAGAAGAAACGATGTCCATTTTGTAAACCCAAAGTTGAAGATGAAAAGCATTTCCTGTATGAATGGTTTGTGTATAATGATTTAAGAATTAAATTTTTAAGGGATTGTGTTGATACACCTTTGCATGATCTACTTAAAGCAGAAAACAGTAGCAAAAATCACTGCCTGTCTAGATATATATTCCATGCCATCAATAACAGAAAAAGCTTGTTGTATTAAGATATTTACATCACAAACGAAGATACGGTTATCGTTTTGTTATAATTTTGAGAAACTATATGTATATTGATTTTTTCCAGACATAAGGAAGGTACACTTAGATCAAAATAGTGAATTGTGTTTGATGCATATGTATTTTTATGCACTTGTGCATTGTCTTCATTATTTCTTTCACTGAAAGTGAGCTTGGTATTGTGTATGTTATCCGGTTTTTGCCCACTCTGTGGCATGATTTCTCCTACGCCAACCATGTATTATGGCCTAAGGCCGAGATACATTAAATTTCTTCTGAGTTCTGATTCTCACACACACACACTTACACACACACACACACACACACACACACACACCAAAAATGAGAGGCAAAGACAACAGACTGAGTAAATGTGTGAGAGAGACAGACAGACAGAAAGAGAGAGACACAGACACAGACAGACAAACAGACCGAGAGACGGGTAGGCATGCAGGGAAATAGAAAGAAAGACTGACATAGTCAGACAGACTCACACACACACACAACACAACACAACACAACACAACACACAACACAACACATCACAACACACACCACAACACACAACACAACACAACACACGACACAAAACAACACAACACAACACACAACTCAACACACCGAGATGTAATCAACTTACAAAACAAAAAACAAAAACTTTTATTTACAACAACAATAACAACAACAATAACAACAACAACAAAAACCCTATTGAGAAGATCGACGACCACGAGAGAGAGAGAGGGGGGGGGGGGGGGAGGGGTGGAGAGGATCAACGCGAGCAGTGACTGACTGACTGACACAGCACACACCAACACCCAAACCCACGGAACTGAAGCCACAGACAAGGTAGTAGCCTAGTAGCCTAGACCTAGTAGGCCTACAGAAAGAGAAGGCCAGCCAGCCAGCCCCTTTACCTTTTAAAGGCAACCTCTGCCCTCCTGCTTCGTTGCCTTAGCCTAACCTAAGTCAGTGCTTGGAGGTCCGTCTGCCTGTCTGTCTGTCTGTCTGTGCTGTGCTGTGCTGTGCTGCTGGTGGAATGAATTCTCTTGAACCCTCTTGAGATTCAGCAGAGGTACGGTGAGAAGAGAATACTCTATAAGGAAAAAAAAATTGAATAGCGTGGCATCATCTAGAACAGTGTGCACGCGTGTGTAGTATTGTTTGGGGGTAGGTTGGTGGGTTGGGTTTTTTTTTCCAGACTGCGTTCAAGTATCTTAATAGATAGAACGCCGTATTAATTGGGTTTAGATTATTTTGTCTTAGGCCTATCATACAACGTGTTATAACGATTTGGTTAATGTCATTAAAAAAAAAGAAAAAGAAAATGCATGCGTGTGTGTGTGTGTGTGTGTGTGTGTGTGTGTGTGTGTGTGTGTGTGTGTGCGTGCGTGCGCTGCGTGCGTGCGTGCGTGTGTGTGTGTGTGTGTGTGTGTGTGTGTGTGTGTGTGTGTGTGTGTGTGTGTGTGTAGAGTGTTTCCAATGTGTGTGTGTGTTCATTTTTTTTATTCTTTTATATTATTTTATTCTTTTATATCGAGGATAATGGAATAAGCATTTACGTGCTTTTCAACATCCAGTCCCCGTGTGTATGCGGTTTTGTCAATTCTGTCACCTGTTCTCACAGGCACACAATGGCATACTCTTACGAAAAGCGGAACAGAATTTAACGTGTGCGCAAGATGTTCTGCGTGCGTTCGCACACGGGGCCTCGGTTTTATAGTCTCATCCGAAGTGTGTGTGTGTGTGTGTGTGTGTGTGTGTGTGTGGTGTGTGTGTGTGTGTGTGTGTGTGTGTGTGTGTGTGTGTGTGTGTGTGTGTGTGTGTGTGTGTGTGTGTGTTGTTTAGAGAGAGAGAGAGAGAGAGAGAGAGTGTGTGTGTGTGTGTGTGTGTGTGTGTGTGTGTGTGTGTGTGTGTGTGTGTGTGTGTGTGTGGTGTGTGTGTGTGTGTGTGTGTGTGTGTGTGTGTGTGTGTGTGTGTGTGTGTGTGTGTGTGTGTGTGTGTGTGTGTGTTGTTTGGATGCATGGGCATACTGGTTGGTGCGCACATGAGTGTTATGTGATTTTACTTGGGGTGAGTTTATAACTGGCTGAAGTATTGCTGATGTGTGGGTGCCTTTTATATGACGATGGGTGTGCGTGCTGATGTTCGGATACTATGCTGTGGTGTCGTTTTTTCCCCCGCGATATTATGTTTATATGTTTTATACACAGCCATATATGCCTCCTCCCGCTTGAAACCCACTTGAGTTTCTCTGTCTCTGAGATGATAAAGTGTTTGAATTTAATTGAATTGAATTGAACAGTAGCTGTCTGTAGCTCTTTGTGATAGATTAATTGCATGTATCGCGAATAAAGCGGAATTAGTTTCGTCAGTTAAAAAAAAGAGAGAGAGAGAGTGCTTGTGTTTATAGAACTGAACGATTGTGATGAGGATGAGGAAGAAGAGGGAAAAAAACTCTATGCCAACAATGTAGCCTGGTTATTTATAATAAATTGGAACGATGATTTTGAAAATGATAAAAATGTTACATTTTTAAAAAATTTGATAAACATAAGAAATTGTTCCCGAGGCCAAGGACTAATATATTTTCAGAAACAGAATAACTTTAGGCACGATTATCGTCTTTTAATAATAATAATAATAATAATAATAATGTATGGAATTTATATAGCGGGTTTTTTCTGGGAGGTCTTTCTGTATGCTTAAAAAGGCTAGCTACATATTTTTTTTACATTTTAGACAGAGTTTGGGAATGATAGGCATTTTGACCGAACTTAGGGTAAATCTTGGATGTAAAATATTCAGATCATTGAAATAGAATGTTCCGCGTCGGCGTGGCTGTCATTATATTGCATTATATTACATTGCAATTTATGACATCGCATCGCATTGCATTACATTACATGCATTACACTATATTATATTACACAATAGTACATTACATTGTATTACACCACAATTGCATCAATTTGTATCATATTGCATCACATTACATTACATTATATTCAATTACATTACATTACATTGCCTTACATTACATTACATTGCATCACATTACATTACATTGCGTCACATCACATCACATTACATTGCATCACATCACATCACATTACATTGCATTGAATTACATTACGTATCACGTAAGTCCTCTCGACCCTAGGGACACCATGAGCGACTTGACAACCCGCCCTCATTGAGCTAACAAGTGTGACACAAACCCAGTGTGCAGTGGTTGGATCCCCGTTTGGCTCCAAAACCCCCCCCCCCCCCCCCCCCCCCCCATCCATTAGACCATGAGTGGTGGTCTGGGCGCTAGTCTTTCGGATGAGACGATAAACCGAGGTCCCGTGAGGTACACAAAATTATTTAGCGCAAGTAAAAGAACCCACGGCAACAAGAGAGTTGTCCGTGGCAAAAATGTCTGTAGAAATAAGCCACTCTGATGGGGGAATCAAATATAGCTGAATACAGAAAAAGGGAAAAAAAATAGACCTTACAGGTGGCGCTGCTCTTGTGGCGACGCACTCTCCCCTGGGAGAGCGGCCCAAATTTAATGCAGAGAAATCTGCCGTGACTTAAAGTGGTATGAATATGAATGAATGAATATGAACCTCTGCTCCCCATGAAAGGAAAGAAAATCCTCTGAAGTCGGAATATGGCTGCCTATCTGGCAAGGCACTCGGCAACAGTCCCGCACGCAAACTTCTCACCCAGTGTGTACCGCGCACTGTGATTCTCACAGTGATTCCCAGTCATGATGACTGAGACAGAGTGTGACATTATGGGTGACCCTCCAGGATGTTAAGCTAGGGAACACCCAACTACAACAATCACATAATAATAATAATAACAATAATAATAATAATAATAATAACAATAATACATGGAATTTATATAGCGCCATCTCTTGCACAAACAAATCAAAGCGCTTTCGTTCATCCCACTCATTCACATGCAGCCAGTTACAAGTAATAGTTTTTACAAATTCAAATATATACACACACACGCACGCACGCACGCACATAAAGGTTATACACTCGGGCAGGGTGATGGGGTTTGTCTGTTGAGAGTAGGGACAAAAATGAGATGGAGCAAGAGGGGAGAATCTTAGGTTTGAAATAAATGTGTCTTGAGGCCGGATTTAAAAGTGTCATAAGAAGGATTTTGGCAAAGGGAGAGAGGGAGGTCATTCCAGATCGATGGACCAGAAACAGAGAAAAAGAGCAACGGCCAACGGTGGACTGGTTGAATCTTGGTATTCTTAAACACAAGGTATCTGCAGCAGAGCGGAGGGAACGAGGAGTGTACAGGTGAAAACATCCACAGAGGTAGGAAGGTGCTGTTTTGTGGAGGCATTTGTAACAAAGGGTACTGATCTTATAGTTTACTCTCTGTGGCACAGGCAGCCAGTGGAGACATTGCAAAAGAGGAGTTATGTGCTCAGGTTTTTTCTTTCTGAGGACTAGTCGAATGTCAAAGTCCTTCGGATGAGACTATAAACCGAGGCCCCGTGTGCGAACGCATGCAGAACATCTTGCGCACACGTGTAAGTCCTGTTCCGCTTTTCGAAAGAGTAGGCCATCGTGTGCCGGTGGGAACAGATGACAAAATTTACAAAGCCGCATGCACACGGGAACTGGATGTGGAAGGGCACGTGGGTACTTGTTCCATTGTCCTCGATTAAAAAAAAAAAGGTCATCTGAGCGCTTTGATTTGTTGGTTTACAAGATTCAGCGCCATATAAGTTCCATACATATTATTATTATTATTATTATTATTATCATCATTATTATTATTATTATTATTATTATAGTCGAGCTGCAGTGTTTTGTATACGTTGAAGGGAGTGGATAGATGATGCTGGCAGACCAGCCAGAAGAGAATTGCAATAGTTCA
Source organism: Rapana venosa (assembly GCA_028751875.1). NCBI lineage: Eukaryota > Metazoa > Mollusca > Gastropoda > Neogastropoda > Muricidae > Rapana > Rapana venosa. Next base: position 32,859,130 of record CM054150.1, read on the forward strand.
GTCATGAGAGAATGAGAGACGTGACTAGTTTGGATGTTGCATCTGTGGACAGGTACTTTCGAACTGCACTGATGCGCCGTAATTGATAGTAGCACGACTGGCAGGTCTGGGTGATGAATTTTTGCATGGAGAGTGTGTTGTCGATAACGACCCCAAGACATTTCACAGCAGTGGATAGAGGAACAGACATATTGCTGAATTCTATTGAAGCTGTTGTGATGGAAGAAAGTTTATGTTTGGTCCCTACAAGCATGGCTTCGGCTTTATCTGCATTTAGCTGTAACTTGTTCTGTATCATCCAATTTTGGATATCTTGAAGGCAGTAGGACATATTAATCGAAAGAGAAGGCAGATTTTCAGGAGTATCACTGCTAAGAATCTGAGAGTCATCTGCATAAAATTGATGGTGCATACTACTGATCGAATCCAGAACTTGCATTGATCAACACTGACACTTCCTACACTATATTTAATTAAGCAGTGTGTTCATAATCATGCATAACATCTTTTTTATTTTCGAAGGACGTTGCCCTCTATGTTTTATTTCCGTGTATGCTAAAAAAAAAGAAAAAAAGGATATTGCAAACAGGGGCTTACACAGCAGCCCTTTGTCAAGAAAGGAAACTTATTCTTCTTGGTTTGCTTGTCAAACAGTTAACGTTGATTGCGTGACCCAGATTTGAAGAATCGAATTGTTTGGTTTGTTTACTATGCAATTAGTGTAAGTGTTGCAAAAACAGAAATGTGTTGGTGAATGAAGCCGTGAAATGTTGGGATACGAAGTGGTATAGCTAATACTTGAGGTAAGATATTGATATTGATATTTATTGTGTGTGGTATTCGAGATATTAGGCTTTGGATGATTTTTGTGGGTTGGATCTGTGTGTTGTATCGTTAGTTGATACTTCACAGGCTAAAAAAAAAAGTATGCTGTCTTGCTGCTGTGGTTGTTGTTGTTGCTGCTGTGTTGTTGTTGTTGTTGTTGTTGTTGTTGTTGTTGTTGCTGCGCTGCTGCTGCTGTGTGGTGTGCTGCATGCTGATGTGTGCTGTGTGATGATGATGATGATGATGATGATGATGATGTTTTTTTCTTTTCTTATTCTTTCATCATCATCATCATATACATCAACATCATCATCTCCTCCTCCTCCTCCCCTCCCCCCTCCTCCTCCTTCTCTTCTTCTTCTTCTTCTTTGCATTTTCCCTTCTTCTTCGCAATGCTTTTCTTCTTCTCGCTTCTTCTCTTTCATCCTCTCTTCTTCTTTTTCTTCTTCTTCTTCTTTGCATTCTTCTTCTTTCATCATCGCAATTCTTCGCAATTCTTCACAATTCTTCGCAATTCTTCACAGTTCTTCTTTAAACATTTCTTCTTGGCGTTCTTCTTCCTTTCTTCGTTTT
>CM054150.1:32863027-32865527 GCA_028751875.1 Rapana venosa
TTAGTGGAACGTTCAGACAGGAATTATTGTTATCTGTCATATGAGCGAAAATGCGTTGCGCTGCCTTTAAGCGCCTGACAAGTCAGGCCCAGCACATCCGACCTCGGCATGAGAGAGAAAATCTTTTAAGTCTTTCTAGAAAAAAAAAAGGCAGGAGAGTGGACCAAGAAGGCAAAAAATAGATGAGAAGGAGGTGACAAGAAGAAAAGGAGCAAAGCAGAAAGAGAGAGAGAGGGATAGAAAAGAGGGAATTCCTAGCACAGAACTTCCAGAAGGTTGGGATGCTTTCTGCCTATACACATGAGGACACGACCCAAAATGATGGCAACAAAAAGATATTGCATCAATAAAAACTCAATCGAGAATGCAAACGTAAAATGAGTATTGCCTAAAAATTGGCCAGGAAAGTCCGTTGTTTTACCCGAATCTGCACGGTTAAAAAAAGACAAAAGGACTTGTCATATCTGGAACCGTTTGTCTTGCGATTTGCAGTCTGTGCATTGGCAGCCCACCTGGTGAAGGACAGGAGACAGTAAGGCTGCACACCGGCATTAAAAAAATCACTCTTTTCCTTCTGTTTTTCTATGTGACTCATATTCATTCCGCACGTACTAAGACATCCACAGAAATGTAAAAAAACCCACTTTTTTGTGAAAGACTAGCCTCTGACTCAAAACTCACGTGATTTTGAACAAATTTGGAAGGTTTGAAATTTTTTAATTTTTCAGCAAACACTGTACCCTCTCAGTCCTTTGTCGTCTGCTAGCTTCCTTACCGTAGTATGCATGCGCGGGGTTAACGCTGTAGGAATGCAGGCAATCCTCATTTGATGATTATTTCCAACTTTTTCGTGACTACCCGGTATTGCTCTATGTCCTCAATCTAAAAAAAAAACAAGTGTAGAGTCCATTTTTTCATGCTTAAAATAATCTGTGAAAATTACCAACATTTTTTCCCACTCGCACTCTATACAAGATACTACATGACCCCCAAATTAATACCGGTGTGTAGCCCAAGTTTCCACAGGAAGTTTCCAGACCCGGATAGGGGTGGGGGGAGTTCTTATCTCCCTTGAGCCTCTTTTTGAGTCAGCTTTATTATTACTGGTTATCGTCATAATGTAGTTAGATATCATTGATGAAGTTGTTTTTGTTCCTAGATAGATGGCTTGATGGAAAAAAAATCCAAATGAATTGCTTATTCAATGTTAAAAGGAAAGGTAAAGGAGTCCCATAACCTATAAGGTCGTAGGGGAGCGAGGCGTCAGAGACCTCACTTCTCTAGGGCCAGCATATTGAGGGCGGCGCCCATCTCCTCTCCCTCGCTGCTTTACCTTCCCTGACCCTAAAGAGGGCAGGTACCCATTTACAGCTGGGTGAACTGGGGGAACTGTACTGAAGCCAAGGCGCGCAAACGGTCACCCATCCAACTGGTAACCACGCTCGACGCTGCTTAAGTTGGCTGGGGGAAAGCGAGTGCTCCGACCACTGAGCTATCCCGTCCCCTAATTATTCAATGTACCATCTGGAAATAAAAATCTGACTTGACTTGACTTGACTTGACTTGAGTCTGTCCACTTTACGTCAACACCAACTTTGGTTTAAATTGAATATGATTATTCCAGAAAAGTGTTACAAAAACACAAGCTAACCTCCACAGGACAACGAGGAAACTTAAGATAGTCTTGTCATAATTATATGCATACATACATACATACATACATACATACATACATACATACATACATACATACATACATACATACATACATACATACATACATACATACATTGTGACTAATGACTTCACATAATTTGCAGCTACTTTACGTCACAACAACAGATAGATAAATTGACTGATTGGCTGGCTAGGTGGTTTATTGGAAAGTTGATTGGTTGGTTGGTTGGTTGGTTGGTTGGCTGGCTTTGAACAGAAAAATCCGTGCGTGCGCGAGAACGATTCCTTTGCAAATCCTTGGGATGAAATTACATACTGAAGGTACGCGTAGCATTTCCTGCACACGTTAAAATCTCATTCATCTTTCCTGACAAAAGTAGACAGACCTGTTATGACTATAGGCGACATGAACATAATCCCGTGTATAGTCCGTGGGGGGTGCAGCCAATCCAAGAATCTGATTTGGAGAAGAATGGATTGCGCCAGATTCGACTAGCACAAGACATTCAGAGTGAAAATTTCCGTGCGGTGCCCTAATCCCCCATCAAGGAAGTAAAAACAAGGAAGTAAAAACAAACAAACAAATAAAACAAAAATGACAGACACTAGAGCCTAGTGGTTAAAACCGTTTGACCTCCATCCCATGAGTCCATGAAGTCGTGGGTTCGAATTTCGCGGCGGTATTTGGTGAATGAAGGAAGGGAATGTTTTGCGATATACCAGGTCAACTTCTAGTGCAGACCTGCCAGTGCCTTAATTCCCTTGGTGCACCTGCAGAAGATACAAAAGGAAAAAAAAGCACGTTAAAGATCCTGTAGTTCGC
>CM054150.1:32873027-32885527 GCA_028751875.1 Rapana venosa
CTACTGTTTTGGAGGTCATCGTCGAACACGATGGACATACAAGTGTAGTGTAGTGTAGTGTAGTGTAGTGTAGTGTAGTGTAGTGTAGTGTATGTAGTGTAGTGTAGTGTAGTGTAGTGTAGTGTAGAGTAGGAGTGGGGGCGGGATAGCTCAGTGGTCAGAGCACTCGCTTTCCCCAGCTAAGGTTAAGCAGCATCGAGCGTGGTTATCACTTGGATGGGTGACTGTTTGCGCGCCTTGGCTTCAGTACAGTCCCCCAGTTTACCCAGCTGTAAATGGGTACCTGACTCTTTAGGGTTGGGGAAGGTAAAGCAGCGAGGGAGAGGAGATGGGCGCCGCCCTCAATAAGCCAGCCCCTTGAGAAGTTGAGGTCTCTGATGCCTCGCTTCCCTACGACCATCATCATCATCATCATCATCATCATCATCATCATCATCACCATACTACTACTACTACTACTACTAATTGTAATAATAATAATAATAATAATAATAATGTATGGTATTTATATAGCGCTGAATCTTGTAAAGCAAAACAAATCGAAGCGCTTGACTTAGGTTATGGAACATCTTTACCTTTTTTACCTTTAGTGCAGGGTGTCGTGTTATGTATTTGAGTGCAATGGTGTTGTGTGCTGGGGTGTATTTTAACTTTTTGTTGGATAGTGTTGAGGTCTTTGTGCTTCCCCTATAACGGGGAAGGAAAGCGCTCAAAAAGTGTTCATTGTTGTTGTTGTTGTTGTTGTTCTTCTTCTTCTTCTTCTTCTTCTTCTTCTTCTTATCATCACTTCTACTACTACTACTACTACTACTACTACTACTACTACTACTACTACTACTACTTCTACTACTACTACTAATGTATGGAATTTATATAGCGCTGAATCTTGTAAAGCAACAAATCAAAGCGCTCAGATTTTTTCCCCCGAGGATAATGGAATGAGCACTCTTGTGCTTATTTACATCCAGTCCCCGTGTGTATGCGGTTTTGTAAATTTTGTCATCTGTTCCCACCGGCACACAATGGCCTACTCTTTCGAAAAGTGGAACAGGATTTAACGTGTGCGCAAGATGTTCTGCATGCGTTCAGACACGGGGCCTCGGTTTATAGTCTCATCCGAAGGATACTGCTATACTACTACTACTACTACTACTACTACTACTACTACTACTACTACTACTACTACTACTACTACTACTACTACTACTACTACTACGACGACGACGACGACGACGACGACGACTACGATGACGACGACGACAACGATGATGATGATGATGATGATGATGATGATGATGATGATGATGATGATGATGATGATGATGATGATGATGATGGATCATCATCATCATTATTGCTAATGATATGGCACCTTCTTGTTCTTGTTTTTGGTTTTGGTTTTGCTGTTGTTGTTGCTGTTGTTGTTGTTGTTGTGTTACTTCTTCTTCTCCTCCTCCTCCTTCTCTTTCACCTCCTGCCCCTCCTCCTCGTCTTCCATTGATTGCTTTAAAAAAAAATTCTTCTCCTCCTTTTTTTCTCCTCTTCATCGGTTTGTTTTGCTTCAGTATCCGGAATCAGTCTTCTTCTTCTCTTCCTCCTCTCCTCCTCCTTCTTCTTCTTCTCTTCCTCCTCTCCTCCTCCTTCTTCTTCTTCTCTTCCTCCTCTCCTCCTCCTTCTTCTTCTTCTCTTCCTCCTCTCCTTCTTCTTCTTCTTCTTCTCTTCCTCCTCTCCTTCTTCTTCTTCTTCTTCTCTTCCTCCTCTCCTTCTCCTTCTTCTTCTTCTCTTCCTCCTCTCCTTCTCCTTCTTCTTCTTCTCTTCCTCCTCTCCTTCTTTTTCTTCTTCTCTTCCTCCTCTCCTTCTTCTTCTCTTCCTCCTCTTCTCCTCCTTCTTCTTCTTCTTCTCTTTCTCCTCTCCTTCTCTTCTTCTCTTCCTCCTCTCTTTCTCCTTCTTCTTCTTCTCTTCCTCCTCTCCTTCTTCTCCCCTGCTCCTCTTCTTCGTTACTCTTCTTCTCCTTCTCCTCTTCCTCCTCCTCCACCTCCTCCACCTCCTCCCTCTTCTTCGCTTCCTCCTCTTCTTCTTTTTTCTTCCTCCTCTCCCCCTCCTCCTTCTTCTTCTCCTCTTTTTCGTCGTTCTTCTTCTTCTTCTCTTCCTCCTCCTCCTCCTCCTCCTCCTCCTCCTCCTTCTTCTTCTTCTTCTTCTTCTCTTCCTCCTCTCCTTCTTCTCCCCTGCTCCTCTTCTTCGTTATTGTTCTTCTCCTTCTCCTCTTCCTCCTCTTCATTCTCCTCCTTTTCTGCCTCTTCCTCCACCTCCTCCACCGCCTCCTTCTTCTTCTTCTTCTCTTCCTCCTCTCCTTCTTCTTCTTCTTCTCTTCCTCCTCTCCTTCTTCTTCTTCCTCTTCTTCTCCTCTTTTGCGTCGTTATTCTTCTCTCCTTCTCCTCTTCCCCCTCTTCATTCTCCTCCTCTTCTTCCTCCTCCTCCTCCACCTCCTCCTCCTTCTTCTCAACTTCCTAGTGCATCGTTGGGGCGCCGTACTAGAGAACCGTCAGACATCCAGATTCCTCCATTTATGTCGGTGGTGGTGGTGGTGGTGGTGGTGGTGGTGGTGGTGGTGGTGGTGGTGGTGGTGGTGGTGGTGTGTTGATTGTGGTGGTGGTGGTGGTGGTGGTGTGTGTTGATGTGTGTGTGTTTTGTTGTTGTTGTTGTTGTTGTTGTTGCTGGTGGTGGTGGTGGTGGTGGTGGTGGTGGTGGTGGTGGTGGTGGTGGTGGTGGTGGTGGTGTGTGTGTGTGTTGTGTGTTGATGTGTGTGTGTGTGCTGGGCCTGACTTGTCAGGCGCTTAACGGCAGCACAACGCATTTTTCCTCACATGATAAAACAATAGCTGCTGTCTTGTAGTGTTTGAGGAAGAAGAAGACGACTGAAGAAATCGATGCAAACTCGTCTTCTGCCACTACAATTACTGTTTTTACGGCAAATATTGACATAATGTTGTGTGTGTGTGTGTGTGTGATGTGTGTGTGTGTTGTGTGTGTGTGTGTGTGTGTGTGTGTGTGTGTGTGGGGTGTGTGTGTGTGTGTGGTGTGTGTGTGTGTGTGTGTGTGTGTGTGTTTTGTGTGTGTGTGTGTGTACGTGTGTGTGTGTGTGTGTGTGTGTGTGTGTGTGTGTTGTGTGTGTGTGGTGTGTGTGTGTGTGTGTGTGTGTGTGTGTGTGTGTGTGACGAAAAGACGGACAGACGGACAGAGGGACAGCGATATTTTAAACAAAATTGCCTAGAAAGCGTGTTGCGTGTACGAAATGAAACTAGAAGAATAAGAACTTAATTGAGTTGACTTATTTAATTAGCTGTTTTGAAGTCAGCATGCTGCTCAAATTATTAGATAATGACCTGCCTTCACGCTCAACAAAATGCTGTGATATAAATGATATTTTCCAGATCATGTTACGACAGCATGACATTCTACTGAAACGTCAGTTCTTCAACATCCAGCACTCTATACGCTCTCTCCGGAAAAACACAACCCCGTCCCCTACCACTACTACCACCACCACCCCAACCCCCACAACCCCCACCTCCACCACCACCTCACCCACCACAACCACCTCCTCTACACACTCCGAAAACATTCACATCAACAAAGACGGCGAAGAACACGGTGATGCGTTGAATGCCGCTGCCGCTGCTGCTGCTACTGCTACTGCTACTACTACTGCTGCTGATGCTGATGATGTCTTTGACACTGTGAACAACGTGCTGGAGGAGTGCGAGTTCTCCATGGACGCCTTCTTCGTGCGGCAGGCCTGCAGCGTCAGCATGCTGAACGAGGACAGCGAGGAGGAGGGGGAGCAGGCGGATGCCTTGGCCGAGGAGTTCTTCAGGCCCCGGAGCGGCTCCATGAGGACCTGCAGAGACATGGCAGCCCTGGCCCGTAGGAGAGGCAGCAAGGAACTCATATGAGGAGGAGGAGGAGGATGGGGAGGAGGAGGATGGGGGGGAGGATAGGATGGGGGGGAGAGGATGGGGGGGGGGGGAGGAGGAGGAGATGATGGGGAGGATGAGGATGAGGAGTATGAGGATGGGGAGGAGGAGGAGGAGGATAGGGAGGAGAGGATGGGGGGAGGAGGAGGAGGATGGGGAGGAGGAGGAGGAGGATGAGGATGGGGTGGAGGTGGATGGGGAGGAGGAGGAGGAGGATGGGGAGGAGGAGGAGGATGGGGAGGATGAGGAGGAGGATGGGGAGGAGAGGAGGAGGATGGGGAGGAGGAGGAGGAGGATGGGGGAGGAGGGGGAGGAGGAGGGGGAGGAGGAGGATGGGGAGGAGGAGGAGGATGGGGAGGAGGAGGAGGATGAGGATGGGGAGGAGGAGGAGGAGAGGATGGGGAGGAGGAGAGGAGGAGGAGGAGGAGGAGGGGGAGGAGGCGGATGCCTTGGCCGAGGAGTTCTTCAGGCCCCGGAGCGGCTCCATGAGGACCTGCAGAGACATGGCAGCCCTGGCCCGCAGGAGAGGCAGCAAGGATCTCATATGAGGAGGAGAGGAGGAGGAGGAGAGGGATGGGAGAGGATGGGGAGGATGGGGGAGGAGGAGGAGGAGGAGAGGAGGGGGAGGAGGAGGAGAGGATGGGGAGGAGGGGATGAGGAGTATGAGGATGGGGAGGAGGAGGAGGAGGAATAGGGAGGAGAGGATGGGGGAAGGAGGAGGAGGATGGGGAGGAGGATGAGGATGGGGAGGAGGAGGAGGAGGATGAGGATGGGGTGGAGGAGGATGGGGAGGAGGAGGAGGGGGAGGAGAGGATGGGGAGGAGGAGAATGGGGGAGGAGGATGAGGATGAGGAGGATGGGGAGGAGGAGGGGGAGGAGGATGAGGATGGGGAGGAGGAGGAGGAGGAGAGGATGGGGAGGAGAGGAGGAGGAGGGGGAGGATGGGGAGGATGAGGATGATGAGGATGGGGAGGAGGTGAGGAGGATGAGGATGGGGAGGAGGATGAGGAGGATGGGGAGGAGGATGAGGAGGATGAGGATGGGGAGGAGGAGGAGAGGAAGGGGAGGAGGAGGAGGATGGAGATGATGGTGGTGGTGGTGGTGGATGGTGGTGATGTCGATGATGATGCGTTTGTGTATGTGTGAATGTATAAAAGTGTGTAAAAATGTATGTATGTTTATTTTATTTATTTTATTCTTTTATATCGAGGATACTGGAATAAGCACTTATGTGCTTTTTTACAACCAGTCCCCGTGTGTATGCGGTTTTGTAAATTTTGTCATCTGTTCCCACCGGCACACAATGACCTACTCTTACGAAAAGCGGAACAGGATTTAACGTGTGCGTAAGATGTTTTGCGTGCGTGCGTTCGCAAACGGGGCCTCAGTTTATAGGCTCATATATATGTATGTATGTATGCATGCGTGTGTGTGTGTGTGTGTGTGTGCGCGTGCGTGTATTTATGTATGTATGTATGTATGCATGTATGTATGTATGCGTGCGTGTGTGCGCGTGTGTGTATGTATGCATGTATGTATGTATACATGTATGTGTATGTGTGTGTATGTGCATGCTTAGACACGCCTCAGTCTTTATGGGTACTTGTGGATTGATGAATGTTTTTTGTGGTTGGTGTTTTGATTTTGCTGCTTCTTTTGTTTCTTAAAGAAATGACAATATTCCATGCCAAACTTTGTTCAGATAATGCCAGTGCCTTAATCTCGCCCATGTATACAAAACGCACACAGGAGATCCAAGTATGCATGTGGAAAATACTGAAATTCAGATCGATGTTAATGAATTGCGGGTGCACGAATTCGCGAAAATATCCTGTATACATCGAAGACTGTAACCACATATTAAGACATGCAGTTTGTTGAAGTTTCTACTGAGTAAAGTTCGTGATGATAAAAGGTACTTTATATTGATTTTTTTTCACAGCCAGAGGCACTTAAACATTTTTTTAAAAGCCGCCTGAATTAAAAGCAAAACTGACAGCACAGGCTGGAGGACGGACCCTACAGCCGAGTGGTTAAGACCAATGGAGTTCAATTCTAAGGGTCCACGGAGTTGGGGTTCGAATCTCGGCGGCGTCTGGTGAATTAAGGTTGGGGATTTTTTACGGTCTCCCAGGTCAACTTCAAGTGCAGACCTGGCAGTGCCTTAATTCCTTTTTAGTGTATATACATACATGCAGAAGATCAAAATATGCCCGTTAAAGATCCCGTTATTCCTGTCAGCGTTCAGTGGGTTACGGAAACATTAACATACCCAGCATGCATCCCCGAAGTCGGAATGTGGCTACCTTCATGGTGGGTGGGTGAATACAGTTGCATACGCAAAAACTCACCATGGGTGAACCTCGGAGCTCTAGATAAGGGACGTCAACAAATAAATGTGCAGAGAGGTGGTAGGTGGTCTTCGTCAACCTGACCAACAGGAAGGCTTCCACCAAACTTACAGAGACCTGTAGAACACACTGAGATCTCAATCAACCCATCCCCTAGACCCAAAAAACCCCAACAAGAAACAAACAAGCAAAAACAAAACAAAACACACAAAAAAGAAAACCCTACACCTTTATCTGAAGACGGTTTTGAACGCAGTATCCGAGGCTCCACATAATTGTCGATACTCTCATTGACACAAACTTTACAAACTGTTGCGTTCTTGGTCAGTCACAGGTGCAGCAAGGAATGTATTCAAAGAAGTGAGCGGGATGGGCTAGTGGTTAGAACATTGCGCTCGCAATCTGACGACCCGGGTTCGATTCCCGTTCAAGGGGATATTTTCTCCCTGGAGTTAACATCAGTGCAGACTCCACTCTCCCCAAAAGTCTTTCGGATGAGACTATAAACCGAGGCCCTGTATGCGAACGCACGCAGAACATCTTGCGCACACGTTAAATCCTGTTCCGCTTTTCGGAAGAGTAGGCCATTGTGTGCCGGTGGGAACAGATGACAGAATTGACAAAACCGGGAATGGATGTAAAAAAAAGCATATAAGTACTTAAATTCCATTACCCTCGCAATAAAAGAATAAAATAAATATTTTAAAGAAGTGTATTGGTTTGCTCACAGACAGTTGTACTTGCCTAGCACGGGAGAGACCCTGATCATAATGGCGGCGGTCTGTTAATGGTACAGTAGTCCATAAATCGGATAGCTCCGCTGGGATTTCGGTGTAACCAAGCTAAACCAAACTGCTCACTGGCACAGGACCATTCAGTGTACAGAGCACTTGCTGTCCTCAAGCTCAAGTTAATTCATTCATTTATTTATTTATTTTATTGATATACCACTTTAAGTCACGAGATGTCTCTCCGTGAAATTCGGGGCTGCACTCCCCGGGTAGAGCGCGTCGCCACAAGAGCAGCGCCACCCTTTTTTTTTTGGTTTTTTTTGTCCGCAACTGTATTTGTTTCCCTATCAGAGTGGCTTTTTTTCTAAGAATTTTGCCAGGGACAACTCTCTTGTTGCCGTGGGTTCTTTTACGTGCGCTGACTAATTGTGTGTAACACACGGGACCTCGGTTTATCGTCTCATCCGAAATACTAGCGCCCAGACCACCACTCATGGTCAAAAGGATGGGGGGAACGTTTCGGGCCCAAACGGGAGAATCTGCCTAAAGCAGAGCTGAGCGTGGTTGCCTAATGGATGGAAGCAGCGCAGTCTTCCAAGTTCCACCCAGCTGGACATGGGCACCTGCCCTCTTGATGCCTCAGCTTCTGGTGATGCTCTGGTCCTGCCGTGCCCACGCTGCTCCTGTCAATCTCTCCACGCCAGCCACTCCCAGATTCCTCATGTGACAGCGTCGGGGTCACACAGAATTGCACTGGAAGCTCATCAATGTCGCCATGGGGCCACCAGCCAAAAGGGACCCTGCACTGCTGCTGGGTCACTTTTGTTGGTGTTCAGCGGTGCCTGCTTTGAGCTAACATACGCAGGTCACCACCTACTAAGCCCCCTACTGACGACAGTGTTAGCTCAGTCGCGGAGCCAGACTGAGTGAGTCACCCACCCGGGCTGGCGACGACCACCACAACGTCCCTCCAACGACTTTCTCCCTTGAAACACACCAACCACGAAGGCTTTGACACAAACTCACCTTAGCCACAGAAGTGCATGGAGAAACCGAATCTGAGGTCACCATGAGACCAGAGCAACCGGGACCATGCTTTTTTTTTTTATATTGCATGATGATCACTGACGATGAAGATGGCGCAAGTAATGCTGCTGCTAGGAAAGTGCTCGTGGTTTGAGATTACTTGACATGGCTGAACTCTACGCTTACTATCAACATATATCCCCGCGTCAACCGGGCCCGAGAGATAACAGACACCTGCAGTGTTGGTCAGGTAATTTTTGCAACACTCTCAAATTCGCATCTGTAAAATGGATGAGGCTCAAACTGAGTCCAAGTCTTTCCCACTGAGCCCACAGCACACGCACTCTGGGTAGGAGCTGGCCAGAGTCCGAAAATAATCTATGACACGGGATTCGAACCCGCGACCTTCCAGTCCGTAACTCCAGACGCTAAACCACTGTGCTATGGCGGCTGGCTGGTGTTTAGAGTGCTAAGCTTTCCCCAGGGTTGCAATACAGAAGTCTGCTGGAAAAAGTGGCAACCTGAAACTAGTCCGTGGCAAAAATAGTTACGATTAAAGCTACGCTTTTAAGTAAAGACAACTGTGCATAGAGATGACAGGGAGTTGTTGTTGCTGTTGTTGTTGCTGTTAATGCTGCTGCTGTTGTATTAATGTCCCAGCAGAGATTTCCGATTGAGGGACTGTTGAAAGGGAGGACGCTCTGTCTCTATAGAACAATGTAAAAAATTGGTTTTTTTATTCTGTGTGTGTGTGTGTGCGCGCGTCGAGAAGTTGTGCAATACTTAAGAATGATCATAATGCATGCACGCAGGTGCACGAACGTGCGCGCACGCGCACAAACACACGCACCCCCCCCCCCCCCCCTCCACCCACCCACACACACACATCCGTCTAATAATCACTTAAAGTGAACATACTTTAAACATAAAGAACAGAGAGAGAGAGAGAGAGAGAGAGAGAGAGAGAGAGAGAGAGAGGGGAGAGAGAGAGAGAGAGAGAGAGAGAGGAGAGAGAGAGAGAGAGGGGAAGAGAGAGAGAGAGAGCAATGCGTACAATTCAATGCATTTTTTTTAAAAATTGTGTTTTTTATTTTATTTTATTCTTTTATATCAAGGATAATGGAATAACCATTTATGTGCTTTTTTACATCCAGTCCCCGTGTGTATGCGGTTTTATAAATTTTGTTATCCGTTCCCACCGGCACACAATGGCCTACTCTTACGAAAAGCGGAACAGGATTTAACGTGTGCGCAAGATGTTCTGCGTGCGTTCGCACACGGGACCTCGGTTTATAGTCTCTTCCAAAAGACTTTTGGGGAGAGTGGAGTCTGCACTGTGGATCTGCATCGCAGATCAAGCAGATTTAAAAAAAAATGAAGAATCTTGGTATGGAGTCCAAAACTCCTTGTACTGGCTTCAGAGACATGGCTCCACTGCAGAGCTGAAGAGGCAGCAAAAAAAGAAAAAGAGAACATCCTTTGTTCTAACAGACTGTTATTTGTTCAGCCTATATCATAATATTATCATGATTAGTGTTTGTTGTTGTTGTTATCATTTTTATTATTAAAACAACATCGAATTCTTTGCTCTCTGAGTGTGTGTGTGTGTGTGTGTGTGTGTGTGCATGTGTGTGCGTGTGTGCGTTTGTGTGTCTACAGAGCTATGCATTTCGCATTCAAGTTTGAGTGCTTTAACTGTTTGGGCTATTTTTCAAAACACTGAGCCAATCATCAGAAAGAGAGGGGAAAAAATCTCTTCCTGATACTTTTCACTCTTATCTAAAGGTTAAACTACCGAGAATTTTCTCTCAAAGTCTGGATGTGTTTACTTTAAGGAAAAGGTAAAGGAGTCCCATAACCTATAAGGTCGTAGGGGAGCGAGGCGTCAGAGTCTCACTTCTCTAGGGGCCAGCATATTGAGGGTGGCGCCCATCTCCTCTCACCAGCTGCTTTATCTTCCCTGACCCTAAAGAGGCAGGTACCCATTTACAGCTGGGTGAACTGGGGAACTTTACTGAAGCCAAGGCGCGTAAACGGTCACCCATCCAAGGGGTACCCGCGCTCGACGCTACCTTAGGTGGGGTAAAGCGAGTGCTCTAACCACTGAGCTATCCCGTCCCCGAAGTGTCCCTTTAAAGTGTCTACTTTTAAAGATGGGGGGGGGGGGGGGGGGGGGGGGGGGGGGGGGGGTTGGGTGTTACGGTCGCAGACGCAAAATCTCACCAGTGGTGAGCTTCAGAGCTCTAGCCGAGAAATGAAAACTAATTTCCCGAGGATAGGAGACAACCAGACAAAGAGTGTTTCTCTGTATAAAATGCTATGTATGTATGTATGCATGCAGGAATGCTGTAATACACGCGATCTCTTTGTTATGTACAATATTAAAGTGCATTCATGAACATGCGACTAATACTAGTTAACGTTTCTTAATATTGCTTGTCATGCATATATGTATTTGTAACAACAAAAGGAATTTAAATTTAAAAAAAAAATTTTTAAAGAGTGTTTCTCCGAAACGTATTCTGAAAACATCGCGTTTGCGCTTACAATCAAAGGGGATAATCGTAGTCGTGCTACTATCAGTTACGGCGTATTAGTGCAATTCGAAAGTACCTGTCCACCGATGCAACAGCCAAACTTGTCACTTCTCTCATTCTTTCACGTCTGGACTATTGCAATTCTCTTCTGGCTGGTCTGCCAGCATCATCTATCCACTCCCTTCAACGTATACAAAACTCCGCAGCTCGACTAGTTCTCAGAAAGAAAAAATCGGAGCACATTACCCCCCTCTTGCGATCTCCCCACTGGCTGCCTGTGCCACAGAGAGTAGAATATAAGATCAGTACCCTCTGTTACAAATGTCTCCACAAAACTGCACCCTCCTACCTCTGTGAATGTCTTAACCTGTACACTCCTTCCCGTTCCCTCCGCTCTGCTGCAGATACCCTGTGCCTACGAATACCTAGATTCAACCAATCTACTGTTGGCCGCCGCTCTTTCTCTATTTCGGGTCCATCGACCTGGAATGAGCTCCCTCTCTCTCTTCGCCAGAAGCCTAGCTATGACACTCTTAAATCAAGCCTCAAGACAAATTTATTTCAAACCTAAGATTTCCCCCCTCCTGTCTCATATCAGAACTATCCCACCCTTCACTAACCCATGTCCTATCACCCTGCTAAAGTATATGACCTGTGTGTGTGTGTGTGTGTGTGTGTGTGTGTGTGTGTGTGTGTGTGTGTGTGTGTGTGTGTGTTGTGTGTGTGTGTGTGTGTGTGTGTGTGTGCTTTTGAAAAAACATTTGACTATTGCAATTTTATTTCATAGATTTGGTCTGCAGTACCATGTTTGTAATATTTGTTTGAACTATTGATTATTTGTCATTGGTTGTATGACTGTGTAAGATTAGGTCGAATGCATGCGCTTTGATTTGTCTTTGCAAGATATAGCGCTATATAAGTTCCATTTATTATTATTATAATCAAATCAACAAAGTGGTCTCAAAACGCATAGCCATTCTCCTGTGTAAAATTTCTACACATGTTCATGCTTGACTATTTTCACTACTAGGCCTGTTAAGAGCAATTTTCAGCTTTTTGTTGTTGTTTTTGTGATTATGTTAATGTCCCAGCGGAGATGTCCGATTTAGGGACTGTGAGTAGAAGCCTTAGTGTCAAGAAAACTAAAGTCATCGTGTCTCTAGCTCTAAGGGGGACAGGATGGCGAAGACGTTCGCCTGCCAACAAGTTAACCGTGAGGTTCTGGGTTCGATTCCCAGCCTCGCCCTTTCTTCCCAGTTTGACCACCAAAAAAAAAAAATCGAACTGAATGTCAAAGTCCTTCGGATGAGACTATAAACCGAGGCCCCATCTTCGAACGCATGCAGAACATCTTGCGCACACGTTAAATCCTGTTCCGCTTTTCGGAAGAGTAGGCCATTGTGTGCCGGTGGAAACAGATGACAAAATTTACAAAACCGCATACACACGGGGACTGGATGTAAAAAAAGCACATGAGTGTTTATTCCATTATCCTCGATATAAAAGAATAGATACAATAAATACAAAATAAATTGTCAGCTGCTGTATCGTTGTCTAAAAAGAGAGAGAGCTCCGCACATTGCAAGGGAGACAATTACTGTGCAATTTAGTCATAAAATCTGGGACAAGAGAGATGAAGGGAGATAATAGGAGTATCTTTAGTGATGGAGCGTCCTTGCAATTGACGTCAGTAAGAACTCTGCTTCGGGGCAGGGCTTTCTGTTGCCTCAGCAATAACAAGATAAAAGCTTTCTCCAATGAACACTTTATCACTAGAAACGACACGGTGTTGCTGACTCACATCTGTGTGTGTGTGTGTGTGTGTGTGTGTGTGTGTGTGTGTGTGTGTGTGTGTGTGTGTGTGTGTGTGTGTGTGTGTGT
>CM054150.1:32895527-32913027 GCA_028751875.1 Rapana venosa
AACCTATTGTTAATAATAGTACTATATATCATACTACTTAATCAGTAAGAGAAATCCCCGGTAGGTATTAGGGTTCTCACATCCCTTTTTATGCAATGTTTAGTATAATAGATTCAGCCCAGTTATCTGGAAAAAGACCATCATCAAAAGTTTTGTTGAATAGTTTTAGAAGGAAACGCACAATATCTTCACCTCCATATTTTTTAGCAATTCACCAATGATTTGATCAGGAACCGGCTGCTTTCTCAGTCTTTAATTTTCTAAGTGCCCCTAATATTTCATCTTTAGATATAGGACGATAAAAAATCGTCTTCAGTTCCTCACTGTCAACATCAGTAATCATGGGAGGTTGCTAATGAGTCTTTCTCCAACAGGGTTTTGAAATGTCGAAACCATCTGTCAACTGATATACTATTCTTTGGCTGACTTTTTCTGAATGACGCCTTCTTAACACTTTTCCAGAACTGGATTTGAGAAGAGATAGATGACATCATATCTGCAAGTAAGACAGACAGACAGACAGACAGAGACAGAGACAGAGAGACAGAGAGAGAGAAGAGAGAGACAGAGAGACAGAGACAGAGAGAGAGACAGAGAGAGAGGAGAGAAAGAGAGAGAGAGAGAGAGAGACAGAGAGAGAGACAGAGAGAGAGAGACAGAGAGAGAGAGAGAGTTAAAAACGTAGTATCATACCAGCTCCAAAAGCATCCCCAAAAAACTTGTACTTCTTCCTGTCAATTGGCCCATCCTGTTGCCAGAGTTGGCGCAAGACTCCGCCAGATCAAAAACGTCATTCACTTATTTGTATTTTAACCCTCTGAGACGCAGCAGACACACCGATATGCTATAGGCAGACGACACGCGAACCTCTGCAAGCCTGCTTGGCAAGCTCGACTGCTCACCTTAACGACTTAGGGAGTGGCTGAGGCGCTAGTCCTTCCACATTCGAACTGAATGTCAAAGTCCTTCGGATGAGACTATAAACCGAGGCCCCGTGTGCGAACACATGCGGAACATCTTGCGCATGCGTTGAGTCTTGTTCCGCTTTTCGAAAGTGTAGGCCATTGTGTGCCGGTGGGAACGGATGACAGAATTTACAAAAACCGCATACACACGGGGACTGAATGTTTAAAAAAAAGCACATTAGCGCTTATTTCATTATCCTCGATATAAAAGAATACATAAATGAATAAATAAATATAATAAAAAGGTAGAGTAAACTTGCTAGGACCTCACCTGTTCACCTGTGTCTTATCATTGCCACTATGGACGGTCGAAGGTTCAGGTAGTGTTAGCCGTCTTTCTCTGTCTGTGTTGAGTTCTACGACCTGTCTCACGGTATCCCCCCTCCCACAGCAGCTATTTCGGTGATGTTGGCAATGTAGGTTGATGGTTTTCCTTCTGCCCTCACTCTTGCCTTGGAGAACGAACTGTCTGTCATCAGATTTGTTTGCTGTTTCTGTTTTTATGACCGCCCCATATCAGTTTCAAATCTGCAGGAGAGACCAACAGTTATCTGTTCTTGTGTCGTTCGAGATTAGGATTCGTATCAATCTGCCTGTCGGTATTGTAATTTCCCTTTCATGGGGATGATTAAAGTGTTGTTAACTTTGACTTTGACTTTTGTTAACAGCTATACACAGGCTTGATTTTTAACTGCCACATCCTGATGGAAAAAAACATCTTCAACATCAGAGAGACCTGTTCCACAACTTCATCGACTTCAAGAAGGCTTTCGACAGAGTATGGCACGAAGGCCTGTGGCAGGTCCTCAGAATGTTTGGCATTGAAAAAGGACTAGTGCAAACCATTCAAGCACTATACAACACCGCAAGCAGTGCAGTCCTTCCGAACAATCAGGTCGGAGACTACTTCAAAACCACAGTTGGGGTCCGACAAGGATGCCTGTTATCTCCAGTCCTGTTTAATCTGTTCTTGGAAAACATTATGAGAGAGACCCTCCATGACTTCCACTCTACCATCTCCATTGGCGGCAGACCCCTCAACAACTTGCGGTTTGCCGATGACATTGACCTCATGGGCGGAAGTAACACAGAGCTGCAAGATCTTACGACCAGACTTGAGAACAGAGCTGGGGCATATGGGATGGAGGTGAGCTCAGAGAAAAGTAAAGTACTTGTGAACAGCACGAGCAACGCCACTGCTAAAATTTACATGAAAGGCCAACAACTGGAGGAGGTAGACGCTTTTAAATACCTTAGCGCTACACTCACAAAGGACGGGCGATCGACGACAGAAATCAAGGTCAGAATAGCCATGGCAACATCTTCCATGACAAAACTCACCACCATATGGAAAAGTAAAGAGATCAGTTTCCCAATCAAACTAAAGCTCTACAAAGCCCTAATTCAGACTATCCTGCTGTACGGAAGTGAAACCTGGACATTGACTGCTGAAACAGCAAAGCGAATCAGTCATTTGAAACAAAATGCCATAGAAAACTACTGGGCATATCCTGGAGAGAACGAAAGACCAATGAATTTGTCAAGAGTCAAATAACACGGCTGGCAGGTCCACAGGAACCCCTTCTCACCATCGTCAGAAGAAAAAGCTGACATGGTTCGGCCACTCACCCGCCACAACACTCTGCCAAAAACAGTACTGCAGGGAACACTCGAAGGTGGCAGAAAGAGGGGAAGACAGAACAAGTCATGGATGGACAACATCAGAGAATGGACCAGGATGAATGACTCGGCACTACTGCGCAGAGCCGAGGACGGAGATGGATGGAGGAGGCTTACCACGGCATCGTCTTTCGTGTCTCCCCCACGACCGCCAAGGTCACGGGACCGATGATGATGATGATACACAGGCTTTACCGTAACTGGAACTTCTGCGTAATGTGGTTCAGTTTTCCTGTCGATAATAAAACAACTATCAATCCCCGAAGTCGAAGTGTCGCTGCCTTAGTGTTGGGCAAAAAAAAAACGGTCGCACCCACAAACAAACCCAAAAAAATCTTACCATTGGTTTAATCTAAGAATTCCATTCGATGAGTGAAAGAAACAAGACAAAGAAAAGCACCAACCATCATTTACCTATGTCCCGTGTGTGCTGAATCAGAGACATTCCTCCAATAACTGACAGTACAGACTGATTGCCATGGTTTCCATAAGTATTAAGAACAAACCACGTTGTGTCCAAGTTTATTCTTCTCCGTGCTCGCAAAATTTGCAATGGGGTTGTAAAGGCTTAGGACAAGAAACTTATCTTCACACTGTTCAGTGTTCTCTTTCTCTCTGTCTGTCTGTCTGTCTGTCTGTCTGTCTCTGTCTGTCTGTCTATGTCTGTTTCTGTCTCTCTGTCTCTGTCTATATCTGCCTGTCTATCTGTCTGCCTGTCTCTCTCTCCCCACCCCCCTCTCTGTCTGTCTGTCTGTCTGTCTGTCTGTCTGTCTGTCTGTCTGTCTGTCTGTCTCTGTCTCTATCATCATCATCATCATCATCATCATCATCATGGTGATAACGGCAGAGATGATGACAGCGACAACAATGATGGTGATGGTCATGATTATGAATGCGGGATAGGATGGGGACGGGATAGCCTAGTGGTTAGAACATTGCGCTGGCAATCTGACGACCCGGGTTCGATTCCCGTGCAAGGGGATATTATCCCCTGGAGTTAACATCAGTGCAGCTCCACTCTCCCCAAAAGTCCTTCGGATGAGACTATAAACCGAGGCCCCGTGTGCGAACGCACGCAGAACATCTTACGCACACGTTAAATCCTGTTCCACTTTTCGTAAGAGTAGGCCATTTTGCGCCGGTGGGAACAGATAACAGAATTTACAAAACTGCATACACACGGGGACTGGATGTACAAAAGCACATAAGTGCTTATTCCATTATCCTCGATATAAAAGAATCTTTAAAAATTCTCTCTCTCTCTCTCTCTCTCTCTCTCTCTTCTCTCTCTCTCTCTCTCTCTCTCTCTCTCTCTCTTCTCTCTCTCTCTCTCTCTCTCTTTCTCTCTGATGTTGTGTCATGATGTGTTGTGTTTGTGCTCTGTTGTGCTGACTTTAAACGTTGTACGTACGTACGCGCGTGCGCGCGCGCGCGTGAGTGAGAGTGTGTGTGTGTGTGTGTGTGTATGTGTGTGTGCGGCGCGCGTGCGTGCGTGCGTGCGTGCGTGCGTGCGTGTGTGTGTATGTGTGTGTGTGTATGTGTGTGAAAAAAGTTGCATGTGCTGTGCTTTGTATATATATTGGCATCCCCTCAACGCTTTCCAAGATTAAATGCTTTACAAAACGCTTTTAAAAGCATTCATAATCATGACCATCACCATCATTGTTGTCGCTGTCATCATCTCTGCCGTTATCACCGTGATGATGATGATGATGATGATGATGATGATGATGATGATGATGATGATGATGATGATGGGATGACAATAATTATGATAATAAAGGCAACGACGATGTCCACACACAACTACTACTATTACATGCGCGCGCGCGCGCACACACACACACACTAAATAACGTCATCGCCAGTTTGGTTTCATATCGTTACATCTATAATAATAAGAAGAAGAATAACAACAACAACAACAATAAGAAGAAGAAGAAGAAGAAGAAGAAGAAGAAGAAGAAGAAGAAGAGAAGAAGAAGAAGAAGAGAAGAAGAAGAAGAAGAAGAAGAAGAAGAAGAAGAAGAAGAAGAAGAAGAAGAAGAAGAAGAAGAAGAAGAAGAAGAAGAAGAAGAAGAAGAAGAACAAGAAGAAGAAGAAGAAGAAGAACAAGAAGAAGAAGAAGAAGAACCATGATAATAATAATGATAAAATAGAAACATGACTCTATTATTTTGTCAGTTCTATCACTCGACACCGAAATAGAACTAAGTCACAATCGCCTTATACCCAGTCCCAAAGGAAAAAACCTCAGAAATGATTGAATCATTAGATCCGTGTTTTGGTCAGAAAGTAGAAGAACCACTTTGTTTTTCCTTATTTGTCATGTGTTATTGTTTGCGAAATCAACTCCCCAGTAGCTGCATACAGAAATACAACGCCTATGCCTACTATTAAAACGTAAAAGTGTCAGTGTCCTGTAACCTATGAGGTCGTAGGGGAGCGAGGCGTCAGGGACCTCACACTTCTCTAGGGGGCCAGCATATTGAGGGCGGCGCCCATCTCCTCTCCCTCGCTGCTTTACCTTCCCTGACCCTAAAGAGGGCAGGTACCCATTTACAGCTGGGGGAACTGTACAGAAGCCATGGCGTGCAAACGGTCACCCATCCACTTGGTAACCACGCTCGACTCTGCTTAACTTGGCTGGGGGAAAAGGGAGTGCTCTGCCTGCTATTAAGGTAGCTGTATTCGGATTTCGGGGATATAAGTATTTCTCTGCAGATTTATTTGATTGTCTTCTGTTATGTCCTTGAAAGGAGAAAAGTATAGCCATACTACATAACTGAATCACATTAGCTTTTCGTTTTAACATGAACTTTTTTCGGTGTGTGTGTGTGTGTGTGTGTTGTGTGTGTGTGTGTGTGTGTGTGTGTGTGTGTGTGTGTGTGTGTGTGTGTGTGTGTGTGTGTGTGTGTGTGTGTGTGTGTGTGTGTGTGTGTGTGTGTGTGTGTGTGTGTGTGTTCATACGCACACACACATTAAAGGCTACCACTGCTACTACTACTACTACTACACAAACACGCATATACACACGCACGCACGCACGCACGCATGCACACACACACATACACACACTCACTCACTGGACTTATTTTTTCAGTAATAATAGTACCTAAACTACACACACACACACACGCACACGCGCGCGCGCGCACCCCACACACACCACACACACACCACACACACTGGACAGCCCTTTTGAACATGGCAGCCTGGCATGCATAATGCATAATCTATTTATGAACAAACGAAAGCGATGCTATTGTCATGCCATAATCTTTATATGGAAATGAATTGAAGGCCCATTCGAAACAAAGCTTCATGTTATCCTTCCATGTGACCCGTTTTGGTCGCTTGTTTCCTTATTAAACAATAATGTGCACACATCGCTAGTTGGTGTCATGTGGCATGGTTGGCGTGCTGAGCTGACGAAAGCATTTTTAGACATTAGCAATCACAGGTTTGTAGGCGTGTAGCCTATACATTGTAGTCATGTCTCTGTCTGTCTGTCTGTCTGTCTGTCTGCCTGTCTGTATGTCTGTCTGTCTGTCTGTCTCTCTCTCTCTCTCTCTCTCTCTCTCTCTCTCTCTTCTTCCTCTCTCTCTCTCTCTCTCTCTCTCTGTGCCTATCTGTCTGTCACTGTCTGTCTGTCTCACTCTCTGTCTGTCTCACTCTGTCTGTCTCACTCTCTGTCTGTCTCTGTTTTTGTCTGTGTCTGTCTCTCTCTCACTCTCTCTCTTTCTCTTGCTCTGTGTGTATATATATATATGTGTGTGTGTGTGTGTGTGTGTGTGTGTGTGTGTGTGTGTGTGTGTGTGTGTGTGTGTTGTGTGTGTGTGTGTGTTGTGTGTTGTGCGGGGCGCGCCCTATCTGTCTGTCTTCTGTCTGTCCTGTCAGTCTCCTCTCTCTCTCTTTTACACACACACTACACACTCCCACTACACACACACACACACACACACACACACACACACACACACACACACACACACACACACACACACCACACCTTACATTCAGTCCTCAATCCTCAGTGTATTTCACTTTTATTTTTTTAACCCTCTGTATGTTAACTCCGTCAACACTCAGTATGCGAGACTGGTACACCACCCCTTCCCTCCAGTGAGGGAGTGTGAATCAACAAGGACTCATCCTCAGTTGACACCCCCCCCCCCCCCCCACCTCCAACCTCTCCCCACCCCACTCCCTTACACACACATACGCGTGCGCGCATGCACACACACACACACGCAAGCGCGCACGCAGGCGCAAGCACGTAAGCACGCACACACGCAAGCACGCAGGCATGCACGCACGCGCGCGCACTAGCACACACACACACATCCATACACACTCGCGCACATATTATGCACACACGCCCGCGCGCGCACGAGCAAGCACGCACGCTCACGCGTGCACCCACCCCCCTCCCTCCCTACTTAAACACATGCCTCTCTAGGTCAAAGGAGTGTGTGTGTGTGCGTGTGTGTTATGTTGTGTGTGTGTGTGTGTGTTATGTTGTGTGTGTGTGTGTGGGTGTGTGTGTGTGTGTGTGTGTTGTGTGGTGTGTGTGTGTGTGTGTGTGTGTGTGTGTGTGTGTGTGTGTGTTATGTTGTGTGTGTGTGTTTGTGTGTGTTTTGTGTGTGTGTGTGTGTGTGTGTGTGTGTGTGTGTGTGTGTGTGTGTGTGTGTGTGTGGTGTGTTATGTTGTGTTATGTTGTGTGTGGTTATGTTGTGTGTGTGTGTGTTATGTTGTGTGTGTGTGTTATGTTGTGTGTGTGTGTTTGTGTGTGTGTGTGTGTGTGTGTGTGTGATGTTGTGTGTGTGTCTCTGTGTGTCTCTGTGTGTGTGTGTTATGTTGTGTGTGTTCCTCTGTGTGTGTGTGTGTGTGTGTGTGTGTGTGTGTGTGTGTTGTGTGTGTGTGTGTGTGTGTGTTGTGTGTGTGTGTGTGTGTGTTGTTATGTTGTGTGTGTGTCTGTGTGTGTGTGTGTTATGTTGTGTGTGTGTGTGTGCGCGCGCGTGTCTGTCTGTCTTTCTGTCTGTCTGTCTGTCTGTGAGGTGCATTGAAAGCAGGGGCTATTTCGGAAACGTGAATCGAAAAAGAGTGGAGTAGAACATTTCTAGTAAAACGTCGCAAAGCAAATGACAGTTGACATTTTCGGGGGTAGATGTCTCCAGTACATCTGAAATGCTGACAAATTTTTCCTTTCACATTTGTTAGCCCTTTAGATCACAAGGTGATATCTGTCACTTCGTTCACTTTCGGTAATTCATGCTGACATTCACTTCAAAGTTAAAAATAAACACTTGCTATTCCCCTTAAAAAATTTGAACTGGGTCACCTTTAAAAAAAACCGGTTAAATTAAAATGGTGTAGTAGGCTACTTTCACAGGAAACCAAATACAGTTATATGCAGACAGGAAAATAAAAAACAAATAATGGGTGCCGCTGCTCTTGTGGCGACGCCCCTTCCCTGGGGAGGGAGAGCAGCCCAAAATTTCACGCAGAGAAATCTGCTGTGACTTAAAAG
Organism: Rapana venosa; assembly: GCA_028751875.1. Lineage (NCBI taxonomy): Eukaryota > Metazoa > Mollusca > Gastropoda > Neogastropoda > Muricidae > Rapana > Rapana venosa. The sequence continues at coordinate 32,903,706 of CM054150.1, forward strand.
TGATGTACAATACAAAACAATATAATTTTATTCCTTGAGGCAAATAATTATAGCATGATAATAACAAGAATGCCAGCGATTGTGTTTAATCTATGGTCTCCAGGTTACCCAAAAAAAAACAGTGTGGAAAAAAACCAAATATTTCAAAGTAACGCACATGCTATAAGGGAAAAAAATACAACACAGAATGGACACCCTGTGCTTATCCTAGTGTTTGCAATACCACTACCTGGTCGCCTCTTCAGGAAAAAAAACAAAATACGATGGGAAGGTAACATTAATTTCAGAGAGTGGACTGGCCTTGAGTGGAACGATTTGTTACGGAAAGCGGAAGACCGTGAAGAGTGGAGGAAGCTGGTTGCAAAATCTTCAGTGGTGCCCCCACGATCCGTGGGACTACGGGATAGGTGAGGTAAGGTGAGGTGAGGTGAAGTGAGGACCTAGTTAGTCGCCAGATTAAAATATTGCAGACACAATGTTATGCAAAGTGTGAAGACCAAAATTGGGAGCGTACTTGTTTTTACTTCTAAATAACAGACAGGCAGAGGGACTGAGCAGGAAGAAAAATAAGCCAGAAGGAAAGGAGATACTAGACAGGCAAGGAAACAGACAGAAATAGAGAGAGGGATAGAAAAGAGCAAATCTGTAGTACATAGTTTCCAGAAGGTGGGATGCTGTTTATTACTGAACAAATAAACAGTATCCCCAAGGAGTGTAAGGTGGTGAAATACCAATGAACATAAGAAATAAGCACTAACTTCTTTTTGTAGGGTGGTGAAATACCAATGAACATAAGAAATAAGCACTAACTTCTTTTTTTTCCCTCATTGTCCAAAAAACCCACAAATCATTCATTGTCCAAATAACCACTAAACTTGCTGTCGCTCAAAATTAGGCACTGGCAGGTATGCATTTTAATTTGACCTGGGAAATCGTAAAAACAAAAAAAAATCCCCACCCTTTCTTCACCAGACAACACCGAGATTCGAACCCACGACATCCTGCCCCTACGGATTGAAGACGAACGGTCTTAACCATTCGGATGTAGCCTCCGTCATTTATAACTGAATCCTGAAAAAAAAGACAAAAAAAAGACTCGTGAGGGAATGGGGGTTCAGCATTCATTTACTGGAAACAGATCTCAGGGTGGGCTCGAACCCTCAGCTCCATATCAGGTCAGGTCAGGAGCTAGACACTCTTCTAACCACTAGGCGGTGATTGCTCAGTCCATGGCGCCACCGCATTCAGCTGCTGTTTGAAACCAGTGCACAGCACACGTTGACATTCGCCGCTTGTTGACCCACTCCCCGCTAGTCAAATTGACCTTTTCCCCATGTGGGACCGCTACTTTTCGCCCTACAGAATACCGCTACCCATGGGAAAAGGTAGGTGGTGGGGGGAGCGGGGAGGGGGGGGGGGGAAGGGGGGGGGGGGGTAAGGGGGGGGGGGGGGGGGGGGGGGGGGGGGGGGGCTTTTTTCTTCTTCTTCTTTTGTTTTTTTTGTTCCTCAGCTACAGTTCGAGTTGAGTTCCCCAAATGGTGAGATTTTGCGTATGTACCGGTTTTTTTCTTGGTTGGGGGTTTTTTTGTTTTTGGGGGGGTTGGGTTTTTTTGTGGGTTTTGTTGGTTTTTTGGCCCAACGTAAGGTGGGTGTATTCCGACTTCTGGGGATAATATATAAACATGACAATGGGTGTGCATGCTTTTTTGTGTTTGTTGTTGTTGTTGTTGTTGTTTGTTGTTGTTGTTGTTGTTGTTTGTTGTTTTGTTGTTGTTTTAAATTTGGTCATCCGCTCCTTCTGGTATGTAATGATCTATTTACTGAAGGGTGGAGTGGAGTGGAGTGGAGTGGTGTGGAGTGTGGTGTAGTGTTGTGGGTGGAGTGGAGTGGAGTGGATTGGAGTGGAGTGTTTTTGGAGTGGAGTGTGGTGTAGTGTTTTGGGGTGGAGTGGAGTGGAGTGTTGTGGAGGGGAGTGGGGTGTAGTGTTGTGGGGTGGAGTGGAGTGGAGTGGAGTGGGGTGGAGTGGAGTATGGTGTGGTGTGGTGTAGTGTAGTGTAGTGTAGCGTAGCGTAGTGTAGTGTAGTGTATGTAGTGTAGTGTAGTATGGTGTAGTGTGGGGGGGAGTGCAGTGCAGTGCAGTGTAGTGTAGTGTATGCAGTGCAATGCAGTGCAGTGTAGTGTAGTGCAGTGTAGTGTAGTGTAGTGTAGTGTAGTGTAGTGTAGTGTAGCGTGCGTGCGTGTGTATGTGTATGTGTGTTCTTATACCGGATACACATATGATGCTTTATCACTACTTGCAGTGTAGATATAGCAGTCATAAAATGCCTATTGAAACTGGAAGATCTGATGATATTCCTCGTGACCCGCGTCTTGGGTCGAAATGTCCTATAAAATGTAGATGTAACTGAAAACGTACTTCGTTTCATAATGCAACATCTCAATTCGAAAATCTTTGCACATCGATTTGTTCCAGAAACATATTTGAGACTGAGATCAGATTTTGAAATTTTTATATTAATAATAATTTGTCTGAAGGGGGGAAGTGGGGGTGGGGGTGGGGAGGGGGGTGTCTTTTTTTTAATATAAAATCAAAGTTGAACGAATATCTTAAAACTTGGAAAGGCTGCAAAATATCCTGTTGTTTATAATTGTTTGGGGTTGTTGTTGTTGCTTCGATTTTACGTCTGTTCACTCAAAGTGATATTAGACGATGGGAAGGGGAGGGGAGGGGACATTGATGTTGATGGTTGTGTGCTGTGAAATTGGTATCTGTTGCTAAAATATCCTAGGCAGTATACAGAAAAAGGCTAAGCAATGATAACAACAAATAAATACATAAGAAATGCTAATGCGACTTATAACTATAACAAATGTCCTTAAGGACTGTCATTAAAAATTTTGTTATACGAAATGCCAAAAACAATTTTGATATCTTATTCCCCAAAGGGCTTTTTAGAAAAGAAGGTAATAATGGTTTTAGACTCTTACATTCAAAAATTTATGAATGCTAGTAATTTTCCCCACCGCACAAACATTTTAAAATTTTTACTATATTTAGTGATAAAAACATTCAGTTTTATTCTACAGAATAAAGCACTAACCCTTCTTGCCAATAAACAAACTTGTGTAGGTTTCAGAGTGATCAATATTCCTAAAAACAGGGATAGTGATTAAAGATCTGTCCCGAAAGGTGCTCATTTTTATGATAAGCTTCTTTAGCCCTGCTCCACGATGCCCCTTCTAGTAAATGATAGCCCTCTTGTAAAAATAATGGAACATGTATTCTACAGAAACCTCTCCATGCTTTGCACCTCTCTTTGCAGCTCTGTCAGCCCACTCATTTGGTAAACCCCACATGCGAAGGTACCCAACAGAAGGTGACACAAATACCCATTAAAAAGCTAAAACATGTATGGCATGATTTTATCTCTAGTACAACTGTAGACATTTCTTAAACTTGTGGGTTTTAATGCATAGAGTAACCGATTCGAATCAACGCATAGTAAAGTTTGAAATACATTCACCGGGAAAATCAAGAAAATAATTAAAAAAGCCATTAAAATTGCTATTTGCTCAGCTGTGAAATCGAATGGTGTTTACCAGCATAATAACATTTTTCTATTTTAAGCGATGGTATTACAAAAGCTGAACCTGTTTCTAATCCCTCTAGATGTGAACCATCTGTAAATAAATTTTAAATGATGAGAATATTTTTGATGAATATGAGATCGAAAAATTTGGAGATCATAATATTTTGTTTTTTACTCTTTGCCCTATTTAAAGTACTCTATGTCAAAATTTGCTTTGTTCATCTTCCATGAAGGATAAGGTAGAACTTTAGTTTGTGTGTCCATGGGATGTTGATTGATTCCAGACTTTCAAAAAGGTCTGAAACATACGTACCAATTGGCTTAAAGAAGATATTTTTTTTGCTCTTTTTGAAAATTGATTTCTGATTTTATTTTTACTTCGTCTGAAGTAAAAAATTTTGTGGTTTTGCTTCTGAGTACATATTTTGCACATGCCAATTGTCGGTATTCATCATGGGCAATTCTCCAATTTCAGATAAGTTCCAAGAGCTGGTGCATGAAAAGGTACTCCGAGGGCTAGCCTGTAGCCTTAAAAGTCCATACTTTGTAACTTTTTGAGTAGGTACTTGGGTGCATTGAAAAAGACCCTTGCCATAAGACAGTTTGGAACGAAAAAGGGATTTTTGCTAAACATTTCAGATTTAAAGTGCTTTGTCCCCAAAACGCTTACTTACCATTTTAAGTAAATTCAAACTCTTTCTTGCTTTTAGTTAAGGTATATTCGATATGTGCATTCTAAACTAGTTTAGACGTAAGAATGACACCCAAGAATTTTATTATATTTTTATATTGGATGATTTCACCGCCAATCCTGAACACTGGTAACTCCTCTGGATTACTACCATTGTTAAAAAGTACTAGGTGTGTCTTTTCTGTAGAAAAAGAAAGTCCATTCTCAAAAATATAATCATTTATGTTGTTTGGGGTTGTTGTTGTTATTTACGGTTTTTGACTAGAGCTCCTAGGCTAACTCACCCCTGGTGAGATTTGGGGTATGCCACCGCTTGTACCCACCGTTAAGGTAGATGCATTCCGATTTCGGGGAACATCTATTTATTTATTCTTTTATTTCAAGGATAATGAAATTTAAGCGCTTATTTGCTTTTTTTTCATCCAGTCCTCGTGTGTATGCAGTTTTTCGTAATTTTTGTCATTCATTCCCACCTGCACACAAAAATCCTACGCTTCCGAAAAGCGGAACGAGTTTTAACGTGTGCGCAAGATGTTCTTCGTGCGTTCGCACACGGGGCCTCGGTTTATAGACTCGTTCGAAGGACTTTTCGGGGGGGGAGTAGAGTCTGCACTGATGTTAACTCCAGGGGAAAAATCCTCTTGAACGAGATTCGAACCTTGGTCAGCAGATCACGAATATACCACTCTAACCACCAGGCTATGTCATTCAGTTCACTTATCGCCAGTTTTGTGCTTGTCAAGAATGTCAGTGATTGAGCTAAACTTTAATGTATCAATGTTTTCTTGCGCTGGTTTGTTTTTTGTATATACCATGTATGCCTCAGAAAGAGTCAAAGGATTATAGGTCTTCATTCCTTTCTTGTTTCATGTGTGTGCGGATGTTCATGATGTGAAGTTGCTACCTTACGAAGAAGCCCCTACAAACAACAACTTGATACTGAGTTTTTGCATCCTCCTCCTATGTTAAACGATCTTAGAACATAGTAACGCCAAAAAGGATAATGCCACAACAACTTGATACTGAGTATTGCATCGTCATCCTATGTTAAACGATCTTAGAACAAAGTAACGCCAAAAATAATAATGCCACAACAACTTGATACTGAGTTTTGCATCGTCATCCTCTGTTAAATGATCTTAGAACGTCATCATCATCAGTCCCGTGACCTTGGCGGTCGTGGAGGAGACACGAAAGACGATGCCGTGGTAAGCCTCCTCCATCCATCTCGGTCCTCGGCTCTGCGCAGTAGTGCCGAGTCATTCATCCTGGTCCATTCTCTGATGTTGTCCATCCATGACTTGTTCTGTCTTCCCCTCTTTCTGCCACCTTCGAGTGTTCCCTGCAGTATTGTTTTTGGCAGAGTGTTGTGGCGGGTGACGTGGCCGACCCATGTCAGCTTTTTCTTCTTGACGATGGTGAGAAGGGGTTCCTGTGGACCTTAGAACATAGTAACGCCAAATATAATAATGCCCCTACCCTAGGCTAGTTTGACCTTAGTGGAAACAACTTTTGACTGATTGACTGACTTCTTCCTTAACTCCTTGAGTAGTCGTTGGGGACAATCCACTGAAATCCTGTTTTCATCTTCTATTCGTAGTTATCAACAACTACTGAAGGACACTTCAAGAAATATAAAAATAAAGGAACCTAGCCTACCTTTTAGCTTTCTGAATTTTTCCCCACTTGTGGTCTGGATAATTTGCGTGGTCATGAGGGATCAGAGCTTATAATTTTATTGAATAAATGTCTTCATTGAATAATCTATGTTCAATGAATGAGGGGCTTAATGTTGAGGAAATTTAATGAGAGGCACATAGCCTTTATTGTAGATTTTTTACTTTGATTAAACTACATTGAACTAAGGAGAAGCCATGATCTTTCTTGAATAAATATCTAAATTGAAATAAATTGCATTGAATAAAGAAGAGGCCATGGTCTTTCTGAAAGGAATTTCTAAATTGAAAAAAGGAGAAATCTGGTCTTTCTTGAATAAATTTCTATATTAAATAATCTACATTAGATAAATGGAGAGGCCATACATGGTCTTTCTTGAATAAATCTCTACATTGAATAAACATTAGATAAAGGTAGCTACATAATGGTCTTTGTTGAATAAACCTCTTCCTTGAATAAACTATATTGAATAAAGGAGAGGCCATATATGGTCTTTCTCGAATAAATCTCTACACTGAATAAACTACATTAAGTAAAGAAGAGGCCAGTATGGTCTTTCTTGAATAAATCTCTACCTTGAATAAACTACATTAGATAAAGAAGAGGTAATATATTTTTTCTTTCTTAAATAAATCTCTACACTGAATAAACTACCTTAGAAAAAGGAGAGGCAAAGATCTGCCTTGAATAAATATCTACATTGAATAAAGGAGACACCATATAAAGTTAATGGTCTTTTGTGAATAAATATTTACATTGAATAAACTACATTAGGTTAAAAAAAAAAAAAGTAAGAGGCCATAAAATGGTATTTCTGGCATAAATCTCTACATTGAATAAACTACATTGAATAAAGGAAAGGGCCACATATATGTGGTCTTTCTTGAATAAATCTCTGTCTTGAATAAACTACATTGAATAAAGGAAAGGGCCACATATATATGGTCTTTCTTGATTAAATCCCTACATTGAATAAACTACATTGAATAAAGGAAAGGGCCACATATATATGATCTTTCTTGAATAAATCTCTGTATTGAATAAACTACATTGAATTAAGAACATGCCATGACCTTGGGTGAATAAATTTCTACATTGAACAAGTGCTAGGCCATAGCCTAAGTGGAAGTAATTTCGCAGTCTCATTTCTCTTGCTAATGCAATGTCGTCTGCTGTTGCCTTTTAGGGCATAGTTTCTTAGAACTCCACCAAGGTAAAATTCCAAGAAGGGATTCCTACATGTTGTTTAAGCTCTTCCCCATATAGGGAGTTTCAATGTCACCTGCCTAAATTGCTGAGAGAGAGAGGGAGATGGGGATGGGGGCAGGGATTGAAAGTAGACGGAAACTTGAATAGGTGGTGTGTTTTTAAAAAAAATTAAATAGAGTATTTAGTAAAGAAATGTTAATAATAATAAATGGAACTTATATAGTGCTATATCTTGCAAAGACAAATCAAAGCGCATGCATTCAACCTAATCTTACACAGACATACAACCAATGACAAATAATCAATAGTTTAAACAGATATTACAAAAATGGTACGCTGAAGACCAAATCTATGATATATAAATGTTGAGATAAATACGTTAATAAAAATGTACATACAACTGAAGCTTGAAACAAAACAGTAAAAAAACCCACCCACCTCTAAACCCTCAGAACACACAACACACACACACACACACACACACACCACATCCTGTGTACTGTCTGATCTACCCGCTTTTCATACAGTTAGTACCAGCTCCATTCCCCAGAAAATCCTTCAGTTGAGACTGTAAACCCAAGTACCGTTTGCTATCTCTCTCCCTCACACACACACACACACACACACGAACGCACGTACGCACGCACGCATGCTGTGTATTATCCGACCCATCCGCCTACCATAGACGAGTACCCGAGCAAAGACCGGTGGTATGGATGATCCGAACACACCCAGCATGCGTCCTGCAACCTGTTAAAGTGATAACAACAACAACAACAAAGGACAAAATATCCATTTGCAAAGTATCAATGAAAACCAACGTTGCTGTTTAATAATACAGCTTAATATAGTTTTCATACACTTAACCAGGTTCAACAGCACTTATTTTAATGGATGATGGACAAGTTCGAATTCAGACAGGGATCAAACCTACGACTTTAACAAAAAAATTAATTCCTTTTGCTGTTACAAATACATATATGCACATGTATGTGGCCCTTTCCTTTATTCAATGTAGTTCATGCAATGTAGAGATTTATGTCAGAAATACTTGTTATGGCATGACAAGTATTTTCAATATCAAACCTACGACTTATCACTTTCTATGCAGGCGTGTTACCTCTAGACCACCGATCCACAGGAAGAAGGAGACAGAGGAGGAGGAGGAGGAGGAGGAGATGGAGGAGGAGGACGAGATGGGGAAGAAGCACAATGAGGAAGAGGAGAGCGAGAAGAAGGGGGAGGAGAAGGAGGAGGAGGAGGAGAAGAAGGACAAAGAGGAGAAGGAGGAGGAGGAAGAGGAGGGCAATGAGGAGGAGGAGGAGGAAGAGGAGGAGGAGGAAGAGATGGAGAACGAGATGGAGAAGAGGCACAATGAGGAAGAGGAGAGCGAGAAGAAGGAGGAGGAGGAGAAGGACAATGAGGAGAAGGAGGAGGAGGAAAGAGAGGGCAATGAGGAGGAGGAGGAGGAGGAGGAGATGGAGAACGAGATGGGGAAGAAGCACAATGAGGAAGAGGAGAGCGAGAAGAAGGAGGAGGAGGAGGAGGAGGAGAAGGACAATGAGGAGAAGGAGGAGGAGGAAGAGGAGGACAATGAGGAGGAGGAGGAGGACATTGAGGAGGAGGAGAAGAAGAAGAAGAAGAAGAAGAAGAAGAAGAAGAAGAAAGAAGAAGAAGAAGAAGAAGAAGAAGAAGAAGAAGAAGAAGAAGAAGAAGAGGGTGGAGAGGTGGAACGAGAAGACGATGAAGAACACTGATCATCATGGGCACCATCATAGTAGCCTCGTCAGTACTGATTGCCATCTACATCAGCCACCGTCAAAGCAATGACTGCCTACAAGAAGAAAGAAAGCACCAGTGATTTGGGTAGTGGTGATACCCACAGAGACGGTGGGATGATAATGACGTTAGTGACAACGGTTATGATGATGATGATGATGATGAGGAGGATGAGTGATGAGGATGAGATGATGAGAGAGATAGGAGAGATGATGATGTGGTATGGTGATGATGAATTGTTATTGGGGCATGAATGATGATGAAGTGATGATGATGACGACTGATGATGATGGTGTAGGGGTTTGAGAGATGATGAATGATGATGTGGTGGTGGTGTGTTGGTGTGGTGGTGTGGTGTGGTGGTGTGGTGTGAGAT
>CM054150.1:32918027-32978027 GCA_028751875.1 Rapana venosa
TCTTCTCTTCTTCTTCCTCTTTTTCTCTTCTTCTTCCTCTTCTTCTTCTTCTTCTTCTGCTTCTTCGCTTCTTCTTCTTCTTCTTCTCCTTCTTCTTCTTCTCCTTCTTCTTCTTCTCCTCTCCTCCTCCTCCTCCTCCTCCTCCTCCTCCTTCTTCTCTTCTTCTTCTTCTTTTTCTCTCTTCTTCTTCTTCTCCTTCTTCTTCTTCTACTCCTCCTCCTCCTCCTCCTTCCTTCTTCTTCTTCCTTCTTCTTCTCTTCTTCTTCTTCTCTTCTTCTTCTCCTCCTCCTCCTCCTCCTTCTTCTTCTCCTCCTTCTTCTTCTTCTTCTTCTCTCCTTCTTCTTCTCTCTTCTTCTTCTTTCTTCTTCTTCTTCCCTTCCTCTTCTTCTTCTTCTTCCTCTTCTTCTTCTTCTTCTTCTTCTTCTTCTTCTTCTTCTTCTTCTTCTTCTTCTTCTCCTTCTCTGCTTCTTCTTCTTCTTCTTCTTCGTCTCCTTCTTCTTCGTCTCCTTCTTCTTCTTCTTCTTCTTCTCCTCCTCCTCCTCCTTCTTCTCTTCTCTTCTTCTTCTTCTTCTTCTTCTTCTTCTTCTCTTCTCTTCTTCTTCTTCTCCTTCTTCTTCTTCTTCACTCCTCCTCCTCCTTCTCTTCTTCTTCTTCTTCTTCTTCTTCTTCTTCTTCTTCTTCTTCTCCTCTTCTTCTTCTCCTTCTTCTTCTTCTCTCCTCCTCCTACTCCTTCTCTTCTTCTTCTTCTTCTCTTCTTCTTCTTCTTCATCTTCTTCTTCTTCTTCTTCTTCTCTTTCTTGGAAGGCTCAGGCAGCAACTGCAGAAGCTGTGACGGGGCCGCTTTCTGGAATCTTCTAACACCTTCTTTCTGCTCACTCCTGTATCATTATGTCTTGCTTGGAATTTTCTCTGGCTTTTGACCATGCGCTGCATCATACTAATATTGGGGTCTCCCGCCCCACCCCCCACCCCCCTGCCCCCAGTTTCTACCCACTGGGTTGTGTATACATTGTTTTTTCGAGGATCTGGAGACTCTCTTTTGTTGTGTTTACTGCCTTCAAGTGTTTTTTTTCATTACCTGTTGGCTGAAATGATCGCATAACCTTGTCCACCGACTAGTCCTTCGGATGAGACTATAAACCCGAGGTCCTGTGTGCCAACGCACGCAGAATATCTCGCGCACACGTTAAAACCTGTTCCGCTTTTCGGAAGAGTAGGCCATTTTGTGCCCGGTGGGAACGGATGACCAAATTGATAAAACTGCATACACACGGGGGACTGGATGTAATATTTTTAAAAAAGCACATGGGTGCTTATTCCAAAATCTTCGAAATAAAATAATTTGTAAAAAGTTATCGTGCATGCTTGATTTAGGGCTGAGTTTTGTTTCCTTCAGTGTACCCCTGGAATGGGGACTTCAGGGGCCCCTTCTGTGGAAACCATCACTCAGCGAGTCAGGAGTATGGTGTGGGGGTTTCATGTCCTCTTTACCACTGCTTATTATAGCTGGCTTGCTATTGCGTCAGCACCTGGGCTTTATCACAGTTCTTGATTAAACCATTGACGCTGGGGGCAACAGCAAAGTGAGAGGCTGTATGACCAGTGGCTTTCCTACTCATGGAATTCCACTTTACAGCTTAGTCTTTAGTGATCGACTATGACTCTCTGACTAGGAGGCTTGACTCGCACAGTCCTTATGTGCTGCAGCCCTGGGGGCTGGTTGGCCTTTGAGGAACATCTCCAACGCTGACTGTCCTTATGCCCACGAGTGGGGATGTACTGTGGGCAAGGCACTGCCACTATAATCAAATTTCTGCCCAGTTTCCAAAACAGCAGCTGCCTCCTCTGCTGTTTTGGAGGTCATCGTGGGACACGACGGACAAACATACATATTCAGTAAGAAAGGCAGCTGCTCTACAGATAATTATGTTTGCAAAGCGTGCGCAAACTATCATTATACGTGCGTTACTGAAGTGTGTGTTTGCACTCGGGGACATGTCATAGTCACACACTTACACACACTCCCTCTCTCCTCTCTCTCATCATCTCCCATCTCTCTCCTCTCCTCTTCTCTCTCTCTCCTCTCTCCTCTCTCAAACAATCACCCCCACTCTCACCCTCTCTCTCAAACACACACACACTCTCTCTCTCTCTCTCTCTCATCTCTCTCTCAAACACACACACACACCCACTCTCATCCCTCTCTCTCAAACACACACACACTCTCTCTCCTCTCTCTCTCATCATCTCTCTCTCAACACACCTCTACTCCACTCTCTCCTCTCTCTCTCAACACACACACACATCTCTCTCTCTCTCTCATCCACAACACTCTCCCAATCTCTCTCTCTCTCTCTAGCTCTAAACATCACACACACCCATCTCTCTCCTCTCTCCTCATCAAACACACACACACCTCATCTCTCTCCCTCTCTCAATCATACTACCACTCTTCTCTCTCTCTCTTTTCTCACCTCACACACCACCCCCCAACTCTCTCTCTCTCTAAAACAACATACACTCTTTTTTTCTTCTCTCATCTCTCCTCTCTGCTTCTCTCTCTCCTTGACACCGAACACTTCCTCCTAAAACTTTATCTATCCAATGAAAAAACATGCAACTTTTTCCGGGGAAAAAGGTAATAATCTGGATTTTTTTCACCAAGGGCTTCTGATTATTTGGTCTGAAAGCCCGGAAGGAGGGGGAGAGGGAGGGTCAGGCAGGCAGGCAGGCAGGCAGGCAGGAATGATGGTAATGGAATCCTGTGATTAGCAGCCAGTGTCTCTGACTCCTTCAGGTGTGGCTCTGTAATGATCCCTGCGAAGCCAGGAGAGTAGGGATGCTATAGCCTACTGCCTTTTTTGGTTTTGGTTTGTTTTGTTTCTTCTTGTTCTTGTTCTTCCTCCTCCTCCTCCTTCTTTTCTTCGTCTTTTTCCCTCCTCCCCTTTCCTTTTTCTTCTTGTTTTTGCATTCTCTCCTCCTCCTCCTCCTCCTCCTCCTTCTTCTTCTTCTTCTTCTTCTTCTCTTTCTTCTCTCTTCTTCTTCTTCTTCCTCCCCTCCCTCCTTTTTCTTCTTCGTCGTCGTCCTCCTCTCCTCCTTTCTTTTCTTCGTCTTCTTGTTTGCATTCTTCTTTCTTTCTTTCCTCCTCCTCCTTTTCTTCCTCCCCTCCTCCTTTCCTTTTTTTTTCTTTTTTTTTTTTTTTTTTTTTTTTCTTCTCCTCTCCTCCTCCTCTTCTTCTTCCTCCCCTCCTCCTTTTTCTTCTTCGTCCCCCTCCTCCTCTTCTTCTTTTTCTTCGTCTTCTTTTTTTTTTCATTCTCTCTTCTTCTTTTCTCCTCCTCCTCCTTTCCCTTCTTTTTTCTTCTTTTCTCCCCTCCCCCCCCCCCCCCCCCCTCCTCCTCCTCCTTCTTTTTCTTCGTCTTTCTTTTGCATTCTTCTTCCTTTTTTTCCTCCCCTTCTCCTTCTTCTCCTCCCCCCCTCCTCCTCCTCCTTCTTTTTCTTCGACTTTTTTTTGCATTCTTCTTCTTCTTTTTTTCTCCTCTCTCCTCCCTCTCTTCTCGTTCCTTTTTTCTTCTTCTCTCCTCCTCCCTCCTCCCCCTCCTCCTCCTTCTTCTTCTTCTTGTTATCGCTTCTTTTTTGCATTTCTTCTTCTTTTTCTCCCTCCCCTCCTTCTTCTTCTTCTCCTCCCCCTCCTCCTCCTCCTTCTTTCTTCTGTATCCTTTTTTTTGCATTCTTCTTCTTCTTTTTCTCCTCCTCCTCCTCCTTCCTTCTTCTTCTTCTTCTCTCCCCCTCCTCCTCCTCCTTCTTCTTCTGTTTCGCTTTTTTTTTGCATTCTTCTTCTTCTTTTTCTCCTTCTCCTCCTCTTCTTCTTCTTCTCCTCCCCCCCTCTCCTCTTCCTTCTTCTTCGTTCTTTTTTTTGCATTCTTCTTCTTCTTTTTCTCCTTCTCCTCCTCTTCTTCTTCTCTCCTCCCCCTCCTCCTCCTCCTTCTTCTTCTTGTTTATCGACTTCTTTTTTTGCATTCTTCTTCTTCTTTTTCTCCTCCTCCTCCTCTCCTCCCTTTTTCTCCTCCCCTCCTCCTCCTCCTTCTTCTTCTTGTTTATCGACTTCTTTTTTGCATTCTTCTTCTCTTTTTCCCCCTTCCTCCTCTTCTCTCTTCTTCTCCTCCCCCTCCTCCTCCTCCTTCTTCTTCTTGTTTATCGACTTCTTTTTTGCATTCTCTTCTTCTTTTTCTCCTCCTCCTCCTCTCTCCTCCTTCTTCTCCTCCCCCTCCTCCTCCTCCTTCTTCTTCTTGTTTATCGACTTTCTTTTTTGCATTCTTCTTCTTTTTTCCTCCTCCTCTCCTCCTTCTTCTCCTCCCCTCCTCCTCCTCCTTCTTCTTCTTGTTTATCGACTTCTTTTTTGCATTCTTCTTCTTCTTTTTCTCCTCCTCCTCCTTCTTCTCCTCCCCTCCTCCTCCTCCTTCTTCTTCTTGTTTATCGACTTCTTTTTTGCATTCTTCTTCTTTTTTCCTCCTCCTCCTTCTTCTTCTTCTCCTCCCCCTCCTCCTCCTCCTCCTCCTTCTTCTTTTTCTTCGTCTTTTTTTTTGCATTCTTCTTCTTCTTTTTTCTCTCCTCTCCTTCTTCTTTTTCTCTCCTCCCCCCCTCCTCCCCCTTCTTCTTCGTCTTTTTTTTTGCATTCTTCTTCTTCTTTTTCTCCCCCTCCCCTCCTCCTCCTTCTTCTCCCCCTTTCTTAGCGGGAACCTGCAGCTTGTATTACTATTTAAAACCACGTGATTTGTCACGTGAGAGAGAATGTGTTTGTCCCATCCCACAGTCTATGTCTTTGTATCTCTGTCTGTCTGTCTGTCTGTCGCTTTCTCTGTCTCTGTGTTCCTGTCTTGCTATCTCTGTTTCTCTCTCTCTTCTTTGTGTGTCTCTGTCTCTGTCTCTCTCTCTCTCTCTCTCTCCCGTTCCGCTTTTCGTAAGAGTAGGTCATTGTGTGCCGGTGGGAGCAGATGACAGAATTTACAAAGCCGCATACACACGGGGACTAAATGTAATAAGGCACATGAGTGCTTATTCCATTATCCTCGATATAAAACAATAAATAAATAAATAAATAAATAAATAAAAACATCACCAGTCACCTCTATACGAAGTTTTGTTTGTGGGTATTATTATTATTATTATTATTATTATTATTATTATATATTTTTTTTATTATTATTATTGTTATCATTATTATTATAGTTATCATTGTTATCATCATTATCATTATTATTATAGGTATCATTGTTATTATCATTATTATTACTATTATATTATCATCATCATCTCATTATTATTATTATTATTATTATTATTATTATTATCTAACATTGGGGATAATGGAATTATGACTCGTGTGCTTTTTTGCATCCGGTCCCCATGTGTATGCGGTTTTGTAAATTTTGTCATCTGTTCCCACCGGCACACAATGGCCTACTCTTACGAAAAGCGGAACAGCTTTTAACGCGTGCCCAAGATGTTCTGCTTGCGTGCTGGGTATGTTGGTGTTCATCCACACCATTGGTCACGCCTTTAAACCCCGATCCACTTTTCGGAAGAGTAGGCCATTACGTGCCGTTGGGAACGGACGATAACATTTACAAATCTGCATACACACAGGGACTGGATGTTTTTTTTAAAAAAAGTACGTGAGTGCTCATTCCATTATCCTCAAAATAACTTTTTTTTTAAAAACAAAAGCCTTGCCTACTCATCAGCAAAGGAAAGGATGACAGCTCTGACACGTCCTCTGTGGTCAGCGTGATTGACTGGTTGATTGATTGATTGACTGACTGGTTGATTGACTGGTTGATTGATGGATGATTGATTGATTGGTTGATTGATTGACTGACGGGTTGATTGACTGGTTGATTGATTGATTGATTGATTGACTGACTGGTTGATTGATCGATGGATGATTGATTGACTGGTTGATTGATGGATGATTGATTGACTGGTTGGTTGGTTGATTGGTTGATTGATTGATTGATTGATTGACTGGTTGATTGATGAATGATTGATTGATTGATTGACTGACTGGTTGATTGATGGATGATGATTGATTGACTGGTTGATTGATGGATGATTGATTGATTGGTTAGTTGATTGATTGACTGACTGATTGATTAATTGGTCGATTGATTGATTGATTGATTGACGCCGAGAAAGACAAAAAGAATTTGTATAGGCCTAAGTGAAGAATGCAAAATAATGTATAACACATCAAAGAAGATTTTTTTTTTTAACCCAAACATTTTTAGCCAGTATATTTTCATATTATTAGATTTACATCATTATTGTCTGTCTTACTTGATATTCTCTTTTCCTGCAAAGGATGCATGACTATTTCATCTTGCGTTTAAAAAAAATGGGGGAAAAGTGCAATGATATTTCTTTAAGTATATAAAATGAATATTTTTTTTTTAAGTCGCCTGACTTCCTGGTGCAACTGAGAGATTTTTTTTAAAAAATAGGAGAGAAAAAAAACCCGACAAGAATGATGCGGCTTAAGCTGGCTTTTTCCTTTTTTGTAATTTTTATTTTTATTTTATAAAAGACGTTGCCGCCGCACCGTTTGTCAATCACAACTACCACGTACCATACGTCAAGATCTTGCCGCGACTGTAGCTTTCCCTGCACCTCACTCACTCCCTCCCCGGGCTGGGTTTGTGTGTGTGTGTGTGTGCGCGCGCGCGCGCGCACGCGCGCGTGTACGAGAGTCAACGAGCGTCAAAATGTCAGATTTCAATTTTTGGGACAAAGAAAGTGAAAATAACATAGCTCACATTCTCTGTCTCTCTGTCTCTGTCTTCTGTCTCTGTCTCTCTCTCTCTCTCTCTCTTGTTGTGTGGTGTTGTCGTGTGTCTGTGTGTTGTGTGTGTGTGTTCTGCGTCGTTGTGTGTCTGTGTGTGTGTGTGTGTGAGAGACAGACAGACAGCTGCCTTTGCTATGCAAAGCATGTGTGTGTGTGTGGGAAAGTCCAAGTCCAAGTCCAAGTATGCCTTCGCTGTTTGTTTGTTTTTTCACCAAGCCATTATCAAAGAACAGAAACAACTCTCTGTGTGTGTATGTGCACGCGCTCGTGCATGCGCGCACGCGCGGCCAGCGTGTGTGTGTGTGTGTGTGTGTAAAATCATGAAAATACTGACCGCGCGTCCAGCTGTTAAAGTGTGACTAAGAGCAGACCCTGCCCCAACACGTTGTCCACATAAACTGACTTCGTTACCTCACCACCACCAGTAAACAATGTCTTCAGTGTTGTCCATTGTTATCAAGCAACCTTCAACAGCTCGGACTAAAAGTTTAAGCTAACATACCCTATATAGACATCGTGGCCATACATAGGAGGTGTAGTAGTATTGCTCTGCAAATTTGGTGGACAATCTGATTACGTTAGAATCGAGACAAGGGAAAGATAAATGTCTATAGACATACGGAACTAGTCTTAAAGATGGACCAGTGTCATTGGCCCCTCTCTGTCTGTCTGTCTGTCTCTCTCTCTCTCTCTCTCTCTCTCTCTCTCTCTCTTTCAACTGATGGTAAGAGAGACAATGACAGTGACAAATTCTTTTTTTGATTTCCAGGATAATGAATAAGCACTCATGTGCTTTATTTTACATCCAGTCCCCGCCCGTAGGGATACATCTTAATAATGAACCCAATATTCATACGCTCACACAGTAGAAACAAAGGGAAAAAACCTTAAACAAACAAATAAAAGAAACCCTAAAACATCCTCCCCTCCCAAAAAACAACAACACCCCAACAACACAACCCCAACAACAACAACAACAAAACAAACAAAAACAACAAAATACACAAAAAACAAAGAGAGAAGAGAGAAGAGAGAGAGAGAGAGAGAGAGATCCATACTTACTTACGCTTAAAATTTATGGCCGATTTGCAACTGAAAGTATTGTCATATGGACACAAAGTGTTCTTTGTTTTCTCTTTTTATCATCATCATCATCAGTAGCAGCAGCAGCAGTAGCAGCAGCAGCAGCAGCAGTAGTAGTAGTATCATTATTATCATTATTATCCTTATTATAGCTGTCATCATCATCATCATTATCATCACAGTTGTTGTTTTTGTTGTTGTAATATTTTTTGTCTGTTTTCGGAGACTGATGGAGCAGAGGCTAGGAGCTTTGTATGTAAGTAGTAGTTCTTCAGTTTAACGTCCTTCTACTAAATAGTGATATCAGACGGGAAAGTGCGCGCGCGCGCGCGCGCGCGCGGTGAGTGTGTGAACCTCACCGAAAGCAGAATGTGGGTACCATAATGGTGGGCAAAAACGGTCGCATACACAAAACTCTCACCATTGGTAAACCTGGAAGCTCTAGCCCAGGAACAAAAACCAAAAAACACAGAAAAAGAAAGAAAGAAAAAAAGGACATAAAAACCAAGGAAAACCCTAGATGGACATCAAACAGATTTTTAAGCGTTCAAAATGACAATATGAATTCAAACCGAATTCAAATCACGCGGAGGTTTATTTTTTTCCCACTTGTTTTTCAGTTTTACTATTTTTTGGGTACAGCTTCTGTTTGAACTTGTTTGCACTGTATGAATATGTTTCAGCAGTTGTTTTATGGTGGCTTGCTTTCCGTCGGTTGTTGTTTTTTTTTTCCAATTTATATTTGTTTGGGGGGGCGGGGGAGGGGGGAGGGGGTTCTATTTACTTGTTTGTTTTTGCTTTTTTTGTACTTTTGTTTTGATTTCATTTTGGTTTTATTTAACTGTCGTTTTTGTTTTTGTTTTGCTTCGCTTTCCTTTACTATCTCTCACTCTCTCTCTTTATTTATTTATTTATTTTTTTTTTTTTTTGGGGGGGGGGGTTGCTGTTTGCTTGTTATCAGTCAGATAAACAAGCATTTTTAATAAAATCTGACGGAAATTTCGGAAAAATTCTTGAAAGCCCAAACCTCACCAATGTGCAAAGTGAGCTTATTGTCTCACAAACTTCTCCATAATTACACAATCTCTTGTCTTTCGCCACTCCCCTTTCGCTTGGCAAAGGTTGGTTCTTTCGCTTACCGAAAGCGGAGGATGCTGTTTGGTGCACGCGCGAGAGCGAGAGAGAGAGAGAGAGAGCGAGAGCGCGCGGTGTTGCCATATATAGACATGTTCACAATGGCTGGCTCTGGTTTTTCTGGGAAAAACCGCTCGACTTGGCTGACGCACATTCTCCAAATATGGCAGGCTAGTGCTTTCACGCAAGGCGCGTGCACGCTTGTCAGGGCTGGCCGTGTGAGAGTGTTCATAGTCGTGCGGAAAGCTGGTTTGACCCTCACTTCACAGCCTGTCTAGCGCACAGGACAGTTCTCACTGAACGCTCGGACCTCTGTTCCCTCACTGTCAGCATGTGTGACGACGAAGTAGCTGCCCTGGTGATTGACAATGGCTCCGGCATGTGCAAAGCCGGCTTTGCCGGTGACGATGCTCCTAGAGCCGTCTTCCCCTCCATCGTGGGTCGCCCACGACACCAGGTCAGTTTGGGGGTTGTGTGTGTGTGTGTGTGGTCATTTCTCTAGGTCATGAATATGCTTGTCACGTCGCATGTCACTCCGTGCAGTCGTTAAATCGCCTCTTTTTTTTACCGGTTCATTATGACAGGTGATAGAAAGGCAGTGCCATGCTATGAACAGTGCAGTAGTGTATACTATTAATCCAACTTGTAAGCTTTTATTAGCTCGTGCAACCAGTATGCTTGCGCTGCACGTGCATCGTATTAGATAGGGACATTAGTTTTGAAACGTCATCTTAGTCATTTATATCCACAAAATATGGTTATTTCTTACATTAATTATGTGACTTTTGCAATAGAAAGTGTGTGGGGGGGGGGGGGGGGATAACTGGAGATATCCATCCATCCATCTATCCATCCATGGCAGTCTAAAGATTTTGGAGCACAACAAATTTGACTTTGCCATCAGCTATGAAACATGGTATTAATAATTGTTGGTACATCATCAAACGTGTTATTTTGCCGTGTATTTTTCTGATTGAGAAATATGTCGGGTGCGGTAACATATTTTGCTACGGGTATTACGACGAAGTTATAGTTATACAGATCGGAGCAGTATTCTGTCCATCTGTTCAGAATATCCTGGTCGTCAGTGAGACACTTCCCATTTTTGTCTTGGATTGTTAAACCTTTTCTCTGTTTCGTGCTAGTCAGGTCTTTCACCAGCTGATATGCTTTCTTGCTATTGTTTTTCTTGATGTTCTCTTCAATGTCTTGGCACTGTTCACCGATCCATTTCTCTTTTGCCTCCGTCATGGACTTCCTGATTCTTTTGTTGACTGCCCTATATTGTTCTGCTCTTTCTTTTGTTTCATTTTTCTTTGTCTTCAACTCTCTACGCTTGTCGCATAGTTGTAGGATGTTAGGTGTGACCCATGGTTTTTTGACTGGTCGGCGTTTGCCAAGAAGCTCGTTTGCTGTTTCAGTCACTGCTGTATTGAAACTATTCGTCAGTGTGTCTATGTCTGAGTCTAACACAGTGAGTGCTGCAAACTTTCCACCTATCCTTGCTTGAAAATTTTCTAATACCTCTGGGTCCTTCAGCTTCTTGAGGTCAAATTTGATCCTGATGTTGTTCCGCTTGTGGATTTTCTTTAGACGTAGTCGGAAAGTCATCATCACAAGATCATGATCACTCCCTATGTCTGCTCCTGGAAAACTTCGTGTCTGTGCGATGTTAACACTAGACTGAAACCGTCTTTTCACCATGATGTAATCTATTTGGTTGTGGTGTTCTCCATTTGGGCTATGCCATGTCCATTTTCTGGATTTCTTGTGTGGGCCAAGTGTATTCACTAGCTGGAGGTGGTTGTTACTGGCAAACTCCAGGAGTCTCAAGCCTCTTTCATTTGATTGGTTATTACAATGTGGCCCACAAACGCCCTCCCAGTCTTTCCATGCATCTTCTCCTACCTTGGCGTTCCAGTCGCCTTGCACAACGAGGATGTCTTTCTTGGGTGTTTAACTATAGAACCGCAGGAGATCCAGAAGTCCTTAATGTACCCGAAAGCAAAGACACAGACAGTCACCCTATCCTCCGAGAAGAAGTGGAAACAGCAGTCAGATCGCTGAAAAAGGGGAAGTCAGCAGGGGCTGACAACATTCCAGCTGAGTTGGTCCAAGCTGGAGGGGAAGCCATGATCAGCGCCCTACTAAGAATCTGCAACAAGATCTGGCAGACAGGAAAATGGCCAACACCATGGACGCAGTCACTCATCATCACCCTCCCCAAGAAAGGAAATCTACAACAATGCCATAATTACCGCACAATCAGCCTCATATGTCACCCAAGCAAAGTCATGCTGCAGATAATATTGAATAGACTGAAGCCACAAGCAGAGACCATCATTGCTGAGGAACAAGCAGGTTTCAGAGCAGGGCGCAGCACAACAGAACAGATATTCAACCTCAGAATACTATGTGAGCGGTACCTTCAACATCAACAAGACCTATACCACGTATTTATCGATTTTAAGAAGGCATTTGACAGGGTGTGGCATGCAGCTTTGTGGGCAACCATGAACTTGTACAGCATCAATGCAAACCTGATCAGAGTCATCAAACAGCTGTACAGCGAGGCCACCAGTGCAGTGTACTACAACAACAACATTGGAGAATGGTTTCGAACAACAGTTGGAGTAAGGCAGGGCTGTCTACTCTCACCCACTCTTTTCAACATCTTCCTTGAGAGAATCATGGCTGATGCACTGGAACATCATGAAGGATCAGTCAGCATTGGTGGCAGAACGATCACAAACCTCCGCTTCGCAGATGACATTGATGGAATAGCAGGATCAGAAAAAGAGCTTGCCAGCCTAACAGAACACTTGGATAAGGCCTCCAAAACATACGGCATGGAAATCAGTGCAGAGAAGACCAAACTGATGACTAATAACACCAACGGCATTAGCACTGATATCAGGGTTAATGACCAGAAGCTGGAAACAGTTCAAAGCTTCAAGTACCTGGGAGCCATTGTATCCGACCAGGGATCCAAGCCAGAAGTAGTATGCAGGACTGCACAGACAATAACAGCTTTGTCAAAACTAAACACCATCTGGAGAGATAAGAATATCTCAATTATCTCCAAGATCAGACTAGTGCGCTCCCTTGTCATATCCATATTTCTGTATGCCTGTGAATCATGGACCCTGACTGCAGATTTGGAGAGAAGAGTACAGGCAGTGGAGATGAGATGCTTTCGGAGACTCCTTGGCATCTCCTACAAAGACCACATAAGCAACGAAAGCGTGCATAACAGAATCCAGCAAACCATTGGACCCTATGAGAACCTTCTAACGATCGTGAAAAAGCGTAAACTTAAGTGGTATGGGCATGTCACAAGATCCCAAGGAATTACAAAGACAGTTTTGCAAGGCACTGTCCAAGGAGGAAGAAGAAGAGGCAGACCAAGGAAGAGCTGGGAGGATAACATCAGTGAATGGACAGGCCTAGAACTCAACAAAACCCTGAGAAAGGCAGAACAGAGAGAAGAATGGAGGGAACTGGTTGCTGAGTCTTTGAGGGTGCCCCCACGGTCGTCAGACTACGGGACAGATAGATAGATAGATTACGACGAAAGCTGACGAAATCTTGTGGAGCACATGATCAACGGGGTAAAATGCCGGTGAGTGAGGCAGGCAGTGCTGGCATACCCGGCGTTTGTTGAGCAGTGATACTAACGAGTAGTGTGACTCGTAAACCCATCTTTCATGTGCCTACGAATGCATTAAACCCCCTGACCAGTGCCATTCAACTTTTTAACCAAAATTTTCCAAGGCAGCTGGAGTATTCCCGACCATGGCTGCAAAAAGGAAAAAAAGGCTTGTACTGTCTTAGTCATACAGAACAGGGCGTGGCATGTTCACGAGGTATGGATATTGACAGCCGCTAGATAGGGGAGGAGTCGGACTAAAATTAGACTCGGTGATGGAGAAAAAGAAAAAAATGTGAATGTGTGTAGGTGTGATAAATAGGCTTGAATTCCAAGGCGAAAAGTGGGCGAGGCCCGGCCGGTAGTTTCTCTATTGAAGCCTGCAGGTAGACAGGAAAGGAAAATTACAGTCAACCCTCCCCCCACACGCAAGGTTAACGTTGACATTTTACTTTAATGATTGGGATGATGGGCATGACTATGCCTTGTTTTAAACTGGGATGGGGGGGTGGGGAGGATGTTGCTGCTCAACTCTCTCTCTCTCTCTCTCTCTCTCTCTCTCTCTCATATATATAAATATATATATATATATATATATATGTGTGTGTGTGTGCGTGTGCGTGTGTGTGTGAAAGTGAGAATGGCGCTTTGATATACAATTACATACATGCTCTTCAGTGCTGAAAAGTTGGACCATGCTGCTTTCAAAATGGCTACCTATAATGGCCGCCAATCCGCCATTGTTTCGTTTTAGTATGCAAAGTAGGATGGCTAAGCGGAAGGAAGGGAAGGGGAAAAAAAAAGGTCGCGGACGACATGTCACCGTTTTAGCCATAAAGACGCACTGAAACACACACACGCACAGGCACATTGCCATGCTTTTTTGCTTTGTTTTTTTTTTTAATCAAATCCAGATCTCCCCGCTCTTGCCCAGTAAATAACACGGGTTAACAGGAAATGTATCGTGACAATTGGTACAGAACCTTTTGTTAGGTCAACACCATTATCTGGACAGTAAAATGCTATCATTTGTTTTGTCTGTGGCGACCTTTGCAACATTCTTGGAGAGTATTGTAGGGTCTCTGGTATAGTAATTACTTGTCAACTAATCATTAAAAATCGCAAGGAACTTGTAGAAAAACTTCACCCCACTTTTGTTCCACTTTGCTTCTAATTGGCCTATTAGAACAAAAAGATTGATGACCATGTTTGATACAGTATGGCTCAAGATATCGGCATTGAAGAGCATGTTCTTCTGGGGGCTAAAACTCGCCACAGGCAGCGTGCCCTCCTGGTTCCAGCCAATCGAAACTATACATGTGCAAGATTTCATGACCTCAGTATTGATTCTTGAAGGTATCAAGTTTATTATTCTAACTATGAACATAGGGCTGGGACTGTATATATCGGTCTCTAGTGTGGAAAAAGAATGTACCACTGGCTTCTGAAATACTTTTGCGGAAGTCATTGAAACTTGACTACATTAATGGACAAATGGCACATGCACAAAATGTATAACAAATAGCAATTACAAAGCAAGAGAAAGATGAAATAGATATTTGCATAACAATATGCACAAATCCATGTTAGCCCACAGCATGCATACACACTTGCATTCTTTGCACACCAGAGTCTAGGCACTCTAGCTTATTGCTGTATAATTATTTGCCAAGTTGCACAAGGCTTTGGGGGGGAGGGGGGTGGTAGTTGGGCTTAGCTCTCTCTGAATTTTATATAATGTTAGCAACCATTTTCTTTTGTCATATTTTCAGAGGGGAATAAGTATAACTTGGTGAAGATATGTGAAATCAAGTCACATGGTTTTGCTTCTAAACTTTTAATCTGAAATGTCATTGAAGTGTAGATATATAATAGCAAGTTGGGCAACTTTCGTATGGGTGCCGAGTGCAGATGACTTATCATTTGTGAAGATACAGATTTTTTTATTAAAAAAAAACATAGGCTGCAAACCCTTCAAAGAGGGCAGGTACCCATTTACACCTGGGGGACTTTACTAATGCCAAGGCGTGTAGTCGCCCATCCACTTGGTAAGCAGGCTCGATGCTGCTTAGCTTTGGGGAAAGCAGTGCTCTGACCACTAACTTATCCTATCCCCTTTCTGCAGGTACAAAGGGTAAAGCTACTATCAAGATGAAAATTGTTCTGCTGTACTAAATTGCTTAAAGTAGCTTTCATAACAGTAAAGAGTGAAACTATATCCTTCAGTGTGACAGAATATCCTGGTCCATTCACCGATGTAAATATTTTTTTAAAGTCAAAGTTCAATGAAAACATTTAAACCTGAAGTCTAACATTGTCATCTTATATAATGAGAGACGGTGTTAAAGAAAATGTACAGGTATAGTCCATCTGACAGTTGCTGATGTTGTGTGTGCAGGGTGTGATGGTGGGCATGGGCCAGAAGGACAGCTACGTGGGAGACGAGGCCCAGAGCAAGCGCGGTATCCTGACCCTCAAGTACCCCATCGAGCACGGCATCGTCACCAACTGGGATGACATGGAGAAGATCTGGCATCACACCTTCTACAACGAGCTGCGTGTGGCCCCTGAAGAACACCCTGTCCTCCTGACAGAGGCTCCCCTTAACCCCAAGGCCAACCGGGAGAAGATGACCCAGATCATGTTCGAGACCTTCAACTCCCCAGCCATGTACGTCGCCATCCAGGCCGTGCTGTCCCTGTACGCCTCTGGTCGTACCACCGGCATCGTCTTGGACTCCGGAGATGGAGTCACCCACACTGTGCCCATTTATGAAGGCTATGCCTTGCCCCACGCCATCATGAGGTTGGACCTGGCTGGCCGTGATCTGACCGACTACCTGATGAAGATCCTCACGGAGCGTGGCTACAGCTTCACCACCACTGCCGAACGTGAGATCGTGCGTGACATCAAAGAAAAGTTGTGCTACGTGGCTCTGGACTTTGAGCTGGAAATGCAGACGGCAGCGTCCTCCTCCTCCCTGGAGAAGAGCTACGAGCTTCCCGACGGTCAGGTCATCACCATTGGCAACGAGCGGTTCCGCTGTCCAGAAGCCATGTTCCAGCCTTCCTTCCTGGGTATGGAGTCCGCTGGTGTCCATGAAACGACGTACAACTCCATCATGAAGTGTGATGTCGACATCCGTAAAGACTTGTATGCAAACACGGTTCTGTCTGGAGGCTCCACAATGTACCCCGGCATTGCTGACAGGATGCAGAAGGAGATCACCTCCCTGGCTCCGCCCACCATGAAGATCAAGATCATCGCTCCCCCAGAACGCAAGTACTCTGTGTGGATCGGTGGCTCCATCCTGGCCTCCCTGTCCACCTTCCAGCAGATGTGGATCTCCAAGCAGGAATACGATGAATCTGGCCCCTCCATTGTCCACAGAAAATGCTTCTAAAACGTGCGCATGTATTGCGATGAGGCAAATGAACGATTTGATGATCTCTGCTGCTCAACATATATGAAGAAGAACGCTAGATTGATACCAAAGTCATTTCGTTTATTGCCGTATGTGGTCGTTGCCTTTATTATTATTTTTTGGGGGTCAGAAAAGCAATACTTGTGGGGGTTATTGAACACAGCATTCTAAGGGATGGTATGGAAAGACTAGGTAAGATGTTGAGCATGGAGAGAGAGATTTATTTTTTTCTGCAGAGAAGTATTCTGTGTAATTCCGTAAACAATGCCAAAAAATATCTAATGATGTCCAGGTGACAGTAGCATCAGTCAGTCAGTTACTGTTAGAGGTTGCCTGCACAGATTATGTAGGCAGGGGGAGAAAGTCATAGTGATGGCTAACTTCACGAAAAGTTGATTTTGCCTTTGTAGAGTGATTCTTTGTTTAAGTTATTTTTTTACACCATTCCATGGAAACTGATGACAATTAAAAAAAATTCAAAATGCGCTTTGACCGTTTGTTAGTTTTAAACTCTGTTGTGTACCTCGGCGTGTGCTTGTCTCTTGTGGGTTTTTTTAAAAAAAGACAGTCTGATTCATTGTTTTCTCTGGGTTTTTCTACACTGGCTTTCATCCTGTCTCTCTCTCATGTCTCTCCTTTCCCCTATCAGACTTCAAGTGTTATATTGTGGATGTGTGTGTGTGTGTGTGTGTGTGTGTGTGCACGCGCTCATCGTGCAGATTAGTAGTATGTAATTGACGTAAAAAGTGGGATGGATTTTTGTACTTTACAGTTTCACAACTAGGCAAGCCTTGTCAGACTGATCCAAAAATGTCTCTTGCTTCTCAAAATTATCAGCTCACATATCGAGATACCCACTTCCTGTTGGTAATAGGAATTTGATTACATTACAGGAAACCACATCAATGGAATGAACAAAGGTAGCCAGGAATGTTGAAAAGAATGCATATGTAAAGCTACAAGTTACAGGCGTTCACAGCATGTCTTGGCTTTGTTTGCCTTAATGTTGTTGTGTTGTTGTGCGTTCCCCAGCTTTACACCCTGGGGGTCACCCAGAACATGCACTCTTGACTCACTCGTCCCACCTGGGAATCACTGTGAGATAGGAAGTACACCGGGTGAGAAGTCTGCGTGTATGACTCTTTTCAAGTACCTCGCCACATAGGCAGCCATACTCCGACTTCAGAGGATTTTTTCTCCTATAAAGGAGAGTGCAGGTTTATGTTAAGAGCTTGTCATGGCTGAAGGCAATCTCAACACATTTTAAACATAAACATTTTAATGTAGGCCTTGGCAATTAGCTGACATCAATAACCTGACACAGCTTTTGGCCTGGGCCAGTTTGCCTTAATGATTAAGGATTCGGAATAGTTGAGGTAATAAATTATGTAGTATTTTTGAGCTAGAAGTAAATGTTCATGCTAGTTTTATATTCGTAAGGGTGACGGACCCCGAGTCGGTGTTTGTGGTCGGCGGGACTATCTGCAACACCTAATGCCAAATCCTTCCATATACGACAAAGTAAAGTTTTAGACATCGATTATACTACTGTTTTGCTGTCCAAATGTACTGAAAATGTCAAGAGGTGGAAGTAAGACGGGCAACCGAATGGTTAAGGCAAAACAACTTAAAATTTTAAAATTTCAAAAGTGATCTGAAAACCAAATGGGCTGGAAGCAGTAAGTTACCTAAAAGTACTTTACTTCAAAATCAATCCTCTTAAGAGCCTAATCAAAACCAATTCGGATTAATTAAATAAATGAAGTTTGACGTGGGGTACACGATCTTTTACATGCACATTTGTCTATTTGAATATCCTCTGCATTTATGCAGACGAGCGTACTTCTGGCAGCGGGGACTGGACCTAATAAATTTTCTTCAAATATGGCGCACAGCTATTACCAACAGAAGTAGGACAATACAGGATTCTCACGCTTCTTCAAGTCCTTTGAACGTCCGTAAAACTGAACTCTTGTTCAATGCATTAAAATGACGATCTGTCACAATGACCTTAAAAAGCTAATAAGGCGGGTCCGTTGAAAGTGGGGGGGGAATAAAATATTCTCTCTCTCTCTCTCTCTCTCTCTCGCACACGCACACACACACACACACACACGCAAAGCCACCCTGATAGTCAAGGGAAGTAATCTGTCATTTTGCGTGTGCCCTAAATCGCAAATCATTTAAACGGAAGCATGTGTCCGAATTTCAGACTAGTAATGCCAAACGGAACAACAGGTGAAGGAAAAAAATCCATTGCTTATTGCTATGTGTCCAAGTTATAAGGGACTTCGAGTCACTGAATTTTTGCGTATGACCGACCACCCACATTTAGGTAGCACAATCCGACTCAGGAATGTGTCTTAAACACCAGGAACCCAGAACCTCACGGTTACTTGTGCAGGTGAAGTCCTGACCAGCCTTCATTCCTTTTGAGGCTCAAGAATGAGGCTCTAAGCGAGCACGTAGCACCCTGCGTCAAACGTTAATGCGGAGTAAGCTTGCACCGGATCCTTTCTTCGAATAGTGCTACAACACGCTCGAAAACCCAGCCTTGTATCAGTAAGTTAAATTTATTCCAGTAATTTCAGAATATGTTGCATCACACTCTGCATTATTTTAAATAATCGGTAATCGTATTGTATAACTATCATTTCCATGTTAATTATACAACCGTCGACCCCCTTAACTAAAACTCTACCGCATCAAATCACACGCACCACACCAGAACAACAACAACAAGACAGAACAACTGTACTCAACGAACAACAACCCATTCCTGTTATTATTAAATTTTCCCCATAATCCATCCTAAGTATCCTTAAAGCAACGCGTTGTCCGTTCTTGGTTGACTTATATAGTCCAGGTTCGTATGTAATTCAAGGAATGACACTGGAGTTGGTTTTGAACCCTGTTTTAATCCGTGTAGATTCACAATTTTAATCTGAGAATTCCAACCCCAAAAAAGGTGATTACCCCGATGTGGCCTCTGTGGTCGGCAGGGCTACAAATGAAAATGGATTGGAGCCAGTGTAAACAGCACATCCACAAGTTGAAGGACCTGGATAGTATAACGAAACATGTACCAGCATGACATATCAGATCTAGCACCAACTGAATAATCTGCTACAACAAAAATGTATTTTAAAAAAATGGGGCCTGGCTCCTGTGGTGTTCCTGCCTCAGCTTCCTAAGGATCTGGTCTGGAGCACCGTACTGACACTGTCAGGAGGACTGGACCTAGTGGAGCTCATCTCATCTCTTTGCAGGGTATATTCGTGTTATCCATACCTTGGTCAACCCTACCTCCAGTCTTATCTAGCATTATGTTTTTGTATGGATGATCCCCAGATTGTAAAGCTGGGGAACGCCCAACCACATCAACAACAAACAAACAAACAAACACCACCGCGGCGATTCGGACCTTCAACCCTTAACATTACTTAGATTACAAGTTGGATCATAAGGTTCTGTACTTGTCTTTCGTGCCACCAGTCTTGTGTGGCATACATACACACTCTTGTAGCCTACATAAGATTATACTTCTGTCATCTGTACCACCGGTCTTGTTTGGCAAGCTCTTGTTCCTAATAATCATACCACCGGTCTAAGCTTGCCTAGTCTTGTAGGGAAGATGGCTGAGTTGTTAACGAATACGCGAAACACTGTGCATGCATTCGTACACTTAAGTTTCTATTTTTATCGGAAGGACTTGAAAAAGAGACGGAGCTGGAACCAGTGTTCTTCTGTTCTCTCTTTCTCTGCGTTCTCTTAATAAGTGGGAGAGGTGCGGACGTGGTGCCTGGTCTTCTCTTCTCCTGTGCTGGTCATTTTGCTGGAGGTCTGCCCGCTGGCTTCAGCAGACACGCTCCCACGACTTTGGAGCTATCCTCACTCTTTTTTCGAGGGATTGGAGGTACTGAAAGGGTTTGGTAGACAAAAGCTCAGAAAGAGTGCTATGTGTGTTCCACTAATCTGCGATAATTTTCTACTTTCCAAGCGTTCAAAACTATACCTACTACCTACCTACCTACCTACACCGAGTGGCTTTGTACCTGATGTTATCTAGCAGTTTGGGGACGGGATAGCTCAGTGGTCAGAGCACTCGCTTTTCCCCAGCTAAGGTTAAGCAGCATCGAGCATGGTTACCACTTGGATGGGTGACCATTTGCGCGCCTTAGCTTCAGTACAGTTCTTCAGTTCACCCAGCTGTAAATGGGTACCTGCCCTCTGTAGGGTCAGGGAAGGTAAAGCAGCGAGGGAGAGGAGATGGGCGCCGCCCTCAATATGCTGGGCCCTTGAGAAGTTCGGGTTTCTGATGCCTCGCTCCTCTACAACAACATAGGTTATGGGACACCTTTACCTATCTAGCAGTTTCCCTAACTGCCTAGCTACCCGTCTGTCTGTCTAACTGCCTGCCCACCTACCGACCTACCTACCTACTGACATGCATACACATACATATACATACACACACATGCATACATATCGCCTGCCTGTTGTTATACGTACATACATACATACATACATACTACATACATTGTCTGTCTATTTTCATATATAAATACACACAGAGTGAAGGTAAGTATATACGGTGTGTACGTATCTCTGTACATAGGCCTAACTATGCCAACAATGCAAAAAATGATATCTGTATTGTATGATTGCAGAAAGCAGACTTCAGACAGAGATAGCATTGGAGATATAGGTGTTAACCTATCTACATCAGAGTGCATTGGCTTCGCTACTTTATTCTCAATACCCCTGATCATTCGCAAGATAGAGTTTCCTTAACGATGCATTTTGCACAAAACCCAGACTACACAAGTAAGTCGACCTTTTAGTGACACAATTATCAATCATAATTTACACAAAATCTACACCATTGTGAATTAATACTTCAGTAACTCGATTAATATAACCATTTTTTAAAAAGAATATCATTAATTAAAAAAATAACTATTTAGAAAAAAACCCCACTGTATTATATTGTGTTTGATTATTTTGCATGTCAAAATGCATTTAAAATCTTATTCTTAATAAAAACTCTTGAGAATAAACAAACAAAATTACTTATGGTCATTTACGATTATCCATCACACATAAACCAAAAAAAGTAAATAAATATTTTTAAAAGTCACAGTCTTCTTTCGCAGTGTTTGTTTTAAAAAAAACCAACCGAACAAACTTTTGATGATTTTTGGTTTTGTTATTCATTGTCCACCGATCTGTTCAGTGACAAAGTTTCTCAACATTAACAACAGAATGACATACAATAACACATGTTTTGTAACTGAACCCATTGTCCAGATTTTATGCTAAAAGGATTTGGTAAATGAAAGCTCAGAATGGGCTCCATATTATACTACCGACCTGCAAGTATGTGCTCTCTCCTCCTGGCATTCACAACTAGACCTGGGTAATGCAGGAAGGAAGGTGGCAGCATGGTTAAGACGTTTGCCTGCCAACAAGTAAACCGTGAGGTTGTGGGTTCGATTCCCAGCCTCACCTTTTCTTCCCAGTTTGACAAAAAAATCGAACTGAATGTCAAAGTCCTTCGAATGAGACTATAAACCGAGGCCCCGTGTGCGAACGCACGCAGAACATCTTGCGCACACGTTAAATCCTGTTCCGCTTTTCGTAAGAGTAGGCCATTGTGTGCCGGTGGGAACAGATGACAAAATTTACAAAACCGCATACACACAGGGACTGGATGTAAAAAAGCACACGAGTGCTTATTCAATTATCCTCGATATAAACGAATATATAAATAAATAAAAATAAATAATGCCTATCTAACTACACTGCCTAGCTACTTACCTAACTACTTGCCTGACATGACACAAGCGAATAACCTACAACAAGCTTCTACAGTTTTCGTAGTAGCTTAGACCAAGGGAGACAACTGGCATCAGGGAAAGGCTTCTTAGTTCTGGAGGCAATTTAAAACCATGGACCAAGGGAAACAATCACAGAGAACTCATGATTAGTGTTGAGCTGTCCGCCGATTCGATGGGATTTTATTTTTCTCCGCTGGAGTTAACATCAGTACTGGGTCCATTCCACAAAATTCCTTTGCACAGGCTACAAAGGCTATGATGATGAGGATGAAAGTTAGCCAGGTAATCTGAGCACCATTTCTCAAATGGCAGACATAAAGTGGATGAAGCTCGGCTGTGTGGTCCCAGTCTCCCCAATGGACCAACAGCAATCTCACTCTGAGCCGGCCAGAGTAAAAAAGCCAACAAACCTATGATTTTTAAGGGATTCGAACCTTCAACCTTCCACCCAGCAACCCAATGGGCTAACCACTGCACCATGGTGGCTGGCCTATTTGCTTCCAAGACAAAAAGAAACTCATTGCAAAAGGACGACATCAAAGGGCATCAAAGGAACAAGCTTCGGTTTCACGTGCAAGTTGTACCACGCTTTGAAATCTGTTCAAACCATGAGATAGGCAAGTCACTATATAAGAAAGCTGATATAAATATGCCATTGGAATTTCAAACTTCACTTCTTTTTTTTACACACAAACTGCAAATACATGCTTCAGGTGAGTGCAATTTTGTCTGTTAACTGTCTTTCCGTATCAATGTGTATTGTGTATAGTTCTTCGTTTACAGGGTACAATATAATGCGCGCCCGTTTAATAGTGTGTTTTTTTTCAAAATAACATTCTTGGTAGTTTTTATCGTCCACTTTCTTCCAATTAAAGTAGATTATTTTCTTTTTGCCGAAGTAAGAGTGGAAGGGCCCGATAGAAATAGTAACAGTAGTAATAGGGGCAGCAGCGGTAGTAGTAGCCGTAGTAGAGATTTAAACGTTTGTAACAACTTGGGTCGTTCTACGTAGTAGTAGTAGCAGCAGCAGTAGTAGTCGGCAGTAGTCAGTAGCAGCAGCAGCAGTAGTTGTAGTTAGTAGTAGTAGTCGTAGTCGTAAGAAGAGGAGGAGTAGCTGCAGTAGTAATATTAGCAATGGCAGTTGCAGCAGAATTAGTAGAAGCAGCAGCAGCAGTTGTATTAATAGATGTTGTAGTAGTAGTAATAGTAGTAGTAGTGGTAGAAGTAGTAGAAGTAGTAGTAGTAGTAGTAGTAGTAGTAGAAGTAGAAGTAGAAGTAGAAGTAGTAGTAGTAGTAGAAGTAGAAGTAATAGAAGTAGTAGTAGTAGTAGTAGTAGTAGTAGTAGTGTTGGTCTTGACTGCTTTTGCATAGTATTGCGAACTGAAAGTGTTTTACCGAAAAGATTCAAGTATTTCGAATGTGGTCGTTTGCTTTCTCAGTTCTACTTGTGTTGTGTTGTGTTCTTGTGTATTGTGTTTTGCTGTATTGTATTTTATTGTATTGTATTACATTGCATTGCGTTGTATACCATTTTTAGTCACAGCAGATGTATAATTATATGCAAGAAATTCGGGCTGCTTTCTCTGGGGAGAGGGTCGCCACAAGAGCATTGTCATCTTTTGTATTCTTAGAAATGTTTTTTGAACATTCAATGAAGGCACAATTATTACCTCCTAAACTTTGACGAAAAAGAGCACTTTTAGGGAGATGTTAAGAGATTAGAAATATTGTCAAGGACCTTTTTTTCTGGATTTTAAAGCTCTGTCTCATTTTTTTCCTTCTTGTTTTTAAGGGGAGTTTTTGTTTTGTTTTTGTTTTGTTTTGTGTATTGTTCTTCTAGGTTCTTATAAGTTTTTTGTTAATCCTCCCATTCATAATTTCTCTTCTTTTTTTTTAATATATTTCGTTTGTAGTCTAGAGCTCGAAGTTCATCAATGGTGAGATTTTTGAGTATGCTTCACCACCACCCCCACCACCCTCCTCCACCCTTTAAGGTAGCCGCATTCCGACTTTAGGGAGACAGTTGGAAATTCCACCTACCAATTTAAAATTTGACAGAACAGTCTGGAGGTACTTACTTCCCAGCTCTTCCCGATGTTCAAAAATGGCCTGGGTTTTCTTGAAGTGCGTAAGTCTGTAAGCACATGGGCCTGACTGGTTTTAGGAGTCGCCTCCGAAATACTTAAAACATTCATTTCGAATTTCCCACCAAAGTGGGAAGAAAAGGCAAGGCTGGGAATCGAACTCAGAACCTCAACGATGTACTTGTTAGGCAGTGAACGAACGTGTCAAGCGTCATGCCACCTTTCGTCTTTGTCTCTCTTCAAGGTCTACCAGTTTTCAGTTAATTAAGATTGACTGGTTTTATCGTTTTCAGTTACAGGAAACTAGAGAAGGGGTGGGTGGATGGGCATACCCACGGGGACTGAATGTAAAAAAGCATATGAGTGCTTATTCCATTATCCTCGATATTAAAAAAATAATAATAATAAATAAAATAAAATAAAATAAAAAGAGGGGGTGGAGGGTGGGGGAGCTGGCGACTTTCGTCAGTTGATGTGGCATGTTGTTCAGCTATGTTGTGGATTGGTTACAGTGCTGTGTTAGTTTTGGGTAATGAGTTGCAGTTGTTGTTGCTGCTGGTGGTGGTGGTGGTGGTGGTGGTGTGGTGGTGGTGATGGTGGGTTTACTGAAAGTTTTTCATTAGAGGGGACGGGATAGCTCAGCGGTCAGAGCACTCGCTTTCCCCAGCTAAGGTTAAGCAGCATCGAGGGTGGTTACCACTTGGATGGGTGAGAGTTTTTTTGCTTCAGTACAGTCTCTCCCCAGTTCACCCAGCTGTAAATGGGTACCTGCCTCTTTAGGGTCAGGGAAGGTAAAGCAGCGAGGGAGAGGAGCTGGCCCCCTGAGAAGTTGGCCTCTCATGCCTCCCTCCCTTACCACCGCAGAGTTATGGGACACCGTTACTTTTTTTTCTCCCCCATTTGAAGAGAATATGAATGACCTTTTTGCCCTTTTGGATATTTTCAGGACTTGACAAGAGACCCAGGCTCCGGATCATTCATCTGTGAGTGTGAATGCAGGTGTCAAATTGTGGTCATCATCAGCGCAGCACAAGTATTTTAACCAACCCTGCTTGAGGCCTGCCATAACGGAAAGAAAACAAATCGGTGTCAAGAGCCCAGCAGATAAGAATCGCGTTTTTTAAAAAATAAATACATAAATAAAACCCCAAAGCATCAGGACTGGACTTGTTTCTTTTTTTGGGGGGAGGGGTTGAAAAAAATTCAATCTTTTTATTCTTTTAATTCCTTTTCTGGAAATTCGTGTCAAAATCTTTTAAAAGAGGTGATATAACGGAAGGTCTGACTGAATGACTGAAAAAGCAACAAAGCCATAAAGTGTTTATATATATATATATATTTAAAACCAAAAAAGTCAAGTACACAGACTGGTCTGTCAGTGCAAATCGTAACGAGGGTGGAAGAAACGTCGTCAAATCGTGTTGGAAAAGAGCCCAAAATCAGCGCCGATTTTAAAAAAAGCACAGGAGAGGTTGCCCAAAGCCTTCCCTAGTCCAGCCCTCATGGCGCCCCGCACACAAAACCCCACGTATCCCAGAAGGCTGGAACACCTGTGTCAGGCTGCAGAAAGCAGCCGATGGTCCCTGGTGTCTGCTGCTCTCTTCTCCTCCCAGGCCACCATCAGCGCTGAGGACATGACTGTCGAGCACGAATGCCGCCTGGTCGAGGCAGCTCTGGACCAGAACGAGTGGAACTTCCTGCGAAACTACGTCACTTTGAACTTCGTCCTGACGCTGCAGATCTTCGAAATCATTGTGATGGCCGCTGCTGAAGCGGGCCTCGTCCCTTTCGTGGAAGAGACCCTGGACCGGTTCCAAAGCTTTTCGTACCGTTGGGACTGGCTGCTGGAAATCCTGACCGTGTGTGTGAAGAACGACCACTACCTGAAGGAGGCCAGGAGCATGGCCAGCTTGTTGCCGATAACCACCTCGCCGGATGAGCTCATAGACTTCATACACAAGGTGGACAGGTTGGAAACGGACCAAGCTGAGCTGAAGGACAGCCTGCTGCAAGATCTCCACAGTGCTCGTGCTAAGATTTTAGAGGATCGCTTCAAGTGCCCGGAAGACGTATCCTGAGAGGCGGTGTGGGAGGGAGAGGGAGGGAGATAGAGGGAGGGAGGGAGATAGAGGGAGGAAGAGAGAGAGGGAGGGAGATAGAGGGAGGGAGGGAGAGAGAGGGAGGGAGATAGAGGGAGGGAGGGAGGAGAGAGAGGAGAAGGGGTGGGGAGAGAGAGGGAGGGAGGGAGAGAGAGAGGGAGGGAGGGAGAGAGAAAAAAGGGGGGGGGGGGGAGATAGAGGGAATAAGGGAGGGAGAGAGGGGGGGGCGGTAAATATTGGGAGAGAAAAACTCGTAAGCGTCTTGTGACAAAAACTGGTGAAAAACGGGCTGTAGTTTTCTTTGACCAAATTTGACCAACAATATATATATATATATACATAATTATGCATTGCCCAGTCAAGAGACGGAATAGCAGTATGAGTTGTTGACATCGGTAAACAAACAAAAGCAGAATGTGCTCATCTGATTGATTGATTGATAAAGAAAGGCAAGTCGGTGAAAATTAACTTATTTTTAAAGTGAGTGAATGGACAAAGTTGAAAGCTCACCCCCCCCCCCCCCCCCCCCCCCCCCGCGCTTTTTTAAGGAAGGGTGGAGGAAGTACTAATTTCTGTCATTAAGATATCTGCAGATAATAGTAACACGCCTTAAAGATTTTAAAGATAGTGTGGGACACAATGTTCATGACACCATGTTGATAGTCACTTCTACATAGTTATCTTTCGAACAGCTGAGCTCACTGATACTAAAGTTACATGCCGATCTCCAGTTACTGTCGAAAAAAGAGAGCAAGAGTTGCTTCAATTACGAAACAGAAAAGTAAGGGATTCTGGTTCATCTTCCTCAAGTCTTTAACAACCGAACCCTAACATGCTATTTATGCAAGTTTTGAGCCCATTGGTAACAACACCATCTATCTCAAATCTTAATCTGTCTAATCTGAACTGATATCACCAGCAGCAAACACTAGATGGTCCGCAAAATTCTGACAAATCTTGACGAGATGTGTCGTTTGCATGATAAAAGAGAACAAGACCAAAGACTAAAAACCCTTGGGGTAGGTAGATACAGTAAAATCGTCTGCTTGAGGTATAGCTGATGTCTCATTAAACACAACTTCAATTCAATACTAAACTTTTCTCTCTCACTCTCACACACACACACACACACACACTGACATGTAAATGATGCCACACCACAACATAATTATGGTGGTAAGAGCCAACATCAATAGTAACGGTCTGGTGCTTGATAACACTTCGCTAAACCAGAAAAACGGTTTTATGCAATGCAGATTAAAAATCAATGCGCTTTGTCGGCTGCTTTTAAATGGATCTAGTCTTCGGAAACAATTAGATTTTAACTGGATTTGTTACGTAGATTTGAGTTGGGAATGGCGAACACGATTTGCCTTGCCTGGTGTGTGTTTTTGCAGGAGTTGGAAGGGGGGGGGGGGGGGGGGGGGGGGGGGGGGGGGGGGGGGTCTATAATACATTTTAAATGCATGTAGGCATATCCAGACAAACGCACACGCACCCCCCCCAATCCCCCACCACCACATCCTTCCCAACATGAATGCTATATCCAACTCCACGTTTATCATGTAAAGGCACACGGGCTACATTGCACATTCATTAATTGCATTACTTTTGTTGAGGGAGGCAAATTTATTTCTGTGCGCAAGTTTGATCAAAAACTTCTAAACTTAAGGGAATGTACTTTTTTTTAGAAAACCAAACTTTCTTTTTGGGGAAATAACCCCCCAAACCAACCCCCCCCCCCCCCCCCCCCCCCCAAATTAAAACCGGACAGTCTTAAACTTGTCGAGATATTTTGCTTTGTCACGCCAAGCAGTCATTTCTAGTTCAAAGTCCAATGAAATTGATATAGCGCTTTAAGGTAATACAATATTATATAGCTAGGAACAAAGTGCCCTTTTCTTCGTGGAGCGAAATAAACCCACAAAGCCTACTTTAAACAAAAAACACCTGCTGCCAGAACCTAGAAGAATGGAGCAGGAGGGTGTGTGTGTGGGATGGGGGGGGGGGGGGGAGAAAGCATGAATATGATCTAGCACTTAAGACAATGAATTATCTAACATTTTCTCAAGGGCAGTTTAGACAGTTTGAATTTGATCTGGTGTTTCAAGTTACAAAAACAAAACATTACCCCACCCCCTACCCCCAAATATTGGGGGTTTGGGGGGTTATTTTTAGCATTTAGGGTTCTCTTGCAGGTATTCTGGGACAGAAGACATTAACACGAGTCGCAAGAAATAAGTTACTACATACTGCTTGCAGGAAAAGAAAGGTTGATGCAATAATAGCCTTCATTTTTTTATTGCCCCCGATGAAAATAAACTTTCATATTTATTGAAGAATATCAATTCCCTGCTTTGTGTTTTGTATATCTTGCAGAGAAATGTGTGGTCAGACAGGTAGCTTGCTCTCTCTCTCTCCCTCTCTCTCCTCCTCCTCTTGTGCAAGTAGGGGGGAGGGGAGGGGGAGGCGAGAGTTCGTATTCTATTAATTGTTTTGATGTATGTTTTAAAGGACAGATTGGTGGATGTCTAGGCCTGGTCTGTTATCTGTTTGTATCGTTCATTTATTCATTCATCCTGTCTCTCCAAGATTTTCGAAGCTCTCTCTCAATCTTTCACTCTGTCTCTGTATATCTTGCATATCTCCGTCCCTTTCTTAGAGGGGGTGCGGGATAGCCTGGTGGTTAGAGTGATGCATTCGTGATCTGCTGACCCGGGTTCGAATCTCGTTCAAGAGGATTTCTTTTGCCTCTGGAGTTAACATCAGTGCCGACTCCACTCTCCCCAAAAGTTTTTCGGATGAGACTATAAACCAAGGTCCCGTGTGCGAACGCACACAGAACATCTTGCGCACACGTTAAAACCCGTTCCGCTCTTTTTAAAGAGTAGGCAATTGTGTGCAGGTGGGAACGGATGGCAAAATTTATAAAACTGCATACATACGGGGATAGGATGAAAAAAAAGCATGAGTGCTTATTCCATTATCCTCGAAATATAAGAGTGAATAAATAAACTCCCTTGCCCCTTTCTCCCCCTGTCTTTGTGTGCTTGTCTCATATTCCCTATTCATGGAGCAGAGAGAGAGAGAGAGAGAGAGAGAGAGAGAGAGAGAGAGAGAGAGAGAGAGAGAGAGAGAGAGAGAACTCGAACTCGAACTCGAACTCGAATGATTTATTCACAAAAAGGCCATTGGCCCATACATGAAGGGGGTTGCCGAACTGCTTAGTATTTTGGTTTAAAAAACAAACAAAAAACAAAACAAAAACAAACAAAAAAACAAAAAAAACAACGCACACAGACAACATGTTACTGTATAACAAAGTCAGCTACAAAAAATCACTTAGGATAACATTATCTCTCTTATTCTGAAAGCTCTACACAAATATAAAGTGAGGCTGCGCACAACCTCAGGATGACTTGAAGCCAGGAGTAAACAGAGTCTAAATAAATTAGGCTGTCTACTATATTTAACAGGGATGTAGTTCTGCCTAACATCCTCAAAAACTGGACAGCACAACACAAAATGTACTTCATCCTCTGGTGCTGAGAGAGAGAGAGAGAGAGAGAGAGAGAGAGAGAGAGAGTGAGAGAGAGAGAGAGAACACTGACCATATTGAACACCCTGGGGGGGCACCCTAAATATGGAGTTAATCATTCATCACATCTTAGGTAAAAAGGTAAAGGTGTCCCATAACCTATGAGGTCGTAGGGGAGCAAGGCGTCAGAGACCTCGCTTCTCTAGGAGCCAGCATTATGAGGGCGGCACCCATCTCCTCTCCTTCGCTGCTTTACCTTCCCTGACCCTAAAGAGGCAGGTACCCATTTACAGCTGGGTGAACTGGGAGACTGTACTGAAGCCAAGGCACGCAAACGGTCACCCATCCAACTGGTAAGCATGCTTGACGCTGCTTAACTAGGTGTCACTTTAAGACAGTAAGCACACACTGAACAAGTTTGAATACAAATAACTTTTATTATCTAAAAAAAACAACCAAAACAAAACAAGAGATTCGTGTGGGTTACAAAGTAAGCATCTATTATATTAAATAGCTCAAATCGGTAACAATCACAGGCAAACAGTTTCTGTACTTGATAAAAGGGTCATTAAAACCTCACTGATGTCCATCCCTAATGGTTCCAAACACAGACTTGTACACCAGTTTATGCAACCCCCCCCCCCCCCCCCCCCTTCGTCTTTACACACACCACCTACACGCCCACCCACCACACAACACACACACTCGCACATAAACCTCACACAAAACACGCACAATAACACAACACCAACACCCCACACAACACTCACTACAAAACCGCCCACCCACTGCCACAAAACACTCACACAAAACACACACATAAACACACACAACACACACAACAACACATAAACACACACTACACACACGCCCACCCACCCACACACACACTCACACAAAAACACCTACACGCCCACCCACCCACACACACACTCACACAAAACACCTACACGCCCACCCACCCACACACACACACTCACACAAAACACCTACACGCCACCCACCCACACCACACACACCACACAAAACATACACACCCCAAAAACACACACACACACACACACACACCACCCACACAAATCATACATAAAAACCAAAAGCAGTTATGAGACTCGCACAATAATAAAGCATACATCATGGCTGATCCGCAAATATTTCATTAAACACACTAAAATTGATGAATAATCCATATGTAAAACATGCTTTTTGTTTGCAGGTACAGGCTCAAGTACCTCCTCATACCCATCTTCCTCTCACCTCCCTCCTCTCTCTCTCTCTCTCTCTCTCTCTCTCTCTCTCTCTCTTCTCTCTCTCTCTCACACACACACACTACTATACTACTACTAGCAGCAGAATTGAAGAGGCCAAAAGAAAAAAAGTTGTTTTCACTTTGCAAAGTTCGAAATTGGAGAACTTTTGTTTTTGCCTTGGCAAGAGCTGGGAGGTTCACCAATGGTGAGATTTTGCGTATGTGATCTGTTTTTACCCACCATTAAGGTAGCTGTTTTCCAACTTTAGGGATGGTGTCTAAATACAACATCTGTGTGCATGCATTTTCTGGGGTGGTTTTTTTATATACTTGTCATCCGTTCCTACAGGCACAACATGGCCCACTCTTCCAAAAAGCAGAACAGGTTTTTAACATAATTATATGGAAGATGTTCTGCCTGTGTTTGCACATGGAGACTTGGTTTATAGCCTCATCTGAAAGACTTTGGGGGGGGAGTGGAGTTGTTGCCCTTTCTACGTGGAAGGAATTCAAACCGTTTTGCCAGCACATGCCTACCATCATTCATGATCATTTTCTTCGGCTCTATCTCCCACAGACATTTACACTGACCATTCAGTTTCATTTGTGCACAACCAACAACTTTGTTACATCGCATAAACCAAAAAAGTTCAATATGTTTTTGATTTGAGCAATCATGGTTTTATACCAGCAAAAGCGAATGGAGTCAATGCAGCATCAACAGAAATCCCATAAAACCGTACCTTTTACTTGAAGACTACCTAGCTTCTGAAGAAACAGGATACCAGAGCCAAGATCAATCAAGTTTTATGGCCAACAGACACATTGGTGATGGTGTTAGATCAAATCTATGACCTCACAAACTACCGGGATAACACCAAATCAGCCTGAGGTGATGCTGAGCATCAACTTTGAAAGAGCAATTTGGCACCTTCAGTTGGAATTTTCTGTTCAAAATACTGAAAGCATAATTATGGCACAGTAGACAACCTCTCGGTTGACACAAATATAACAGCAACAGTCCTTGCAAGTGTTCCTAGTACACAATGCTTTGAACGACATTTTAAAAAAAAAGGAAAAGATTTAAGGACACAGGCAAAGAGATCCAGTTATCCTCCTCCTTAGTTATTCTCAGAGTAGCACTGATAAAGGAAAAACAAATAAATCAAAACAAAACGTGCTAGTGATACAGAACATAAGATTTCCCAGATTTCACTCAACTCTTGAAAATTAACGGTATAATTTCCGGACTTATTTCAAATAATGATCAACCTTGAGCAATAATTAAAGGGGAAAAAATCCAGAAGTACTTTGCCCGCTCCTCAAAATGATACGAAACCACCCCCACCACAGTCCAACATTCATGGTATCTGATCCATCCAAAATTTGAAGAATCCTAGAATCCTAAATGACAATGAAAATTTTCCGAGATTAAACTGTTAGTTATGGTTCAGTGACAATGAGTTACTACCACACGGGTTAGATTCTAGATCAAAGCGCTTTGATTTGTTTGCTTTGCAAAATGTAGCACTATACAAATTCCATACATTATCATCATTATTATATTTCAAAGTCTCCTCTTTCAGCAAACGTAATTTACCCTGTAGATTTTATCTCCAGGCCTACCTGACCATTAATTTTCACAAGGAAAAAATCAACTGTTGTGTGTGCCCCTCTCCATTGAGTGGCTCGGTGGTCTAGAGGCAACGCGCCTGCCTAGCTGGGTTGGAAGTGTGCGGTGGTTCAATCCCCGTTTGGGCCCAAAACTTACCCCCCCCCTCCCCTTCCTCCAATCGATTAGACCAAGCATGGTGGTCTGGGTGCTAGTCTTTTGGATGAGACGATAAACCGAGGTCCTTTGTCTTACACAAAAATATTAAGCGCACATAAAAGAACCCATAGAAACATGAGAGTTGTCCCTGGTAAAATTCTGTAGAAAAAAAGCCACTCTGATTGAGAAACAAATACAGTTTATTAAAGACAGAAAAAAGAAACAAAACAAAAAAAGAGTGGCACTGCTCTTGCGGCGACGCACTCTCCCTGGGGGGAAAAGCGGCCTGAATTTCATGCAGAGAGATCTGCCGCGACTTAAAAGAGGTATGAAAATGAAAAAAGCAAACCAAAAAAAAAACATTCAAAAAAAAAAAAAGAAAGAAAAAAAAAATGGACGTCTCCTCCTGGTGGCTAGCAACGCCTATCATCGGCCCCTCACGCACCTTCAGCCGGCCAGCAGAAGTGAAGCGGTTAGCGGGGTGTGGCTGGGAAACGGTCCTGGAGCCAGCAGCAGTGGGGAGAGTGGAGTGTCGGGGAAGGACCCGGGCTCCCCGTCTGCCCAAAGACAGGCTCTGCTGTCGCAGAGTCACAAGGGCCAACCCTGACCCTGACCCGACCACCCCTTTCGGATGAGACTATAAACCGAGGCCCCGTGTGCAAACGCATGCAGAACATCTTGCGCACACATCAAATCCTGTTCGGCTTTTCGAAAGAGTAGGCCATTGTGTGCCGGTGGGAACAGATGACAAAATTTACAAAACCACATACACACGGGGACTGGGTGGGAAAAAAAAAAGTATCCTCGATATAAAAAAAAAAAGCATCCTCGATAAAATGAAATAAAAGTCATATGAGCGCTTTGATTTGTTGCTTTATAAGATTCAGCGCTATATGAATTCCATACATTATTATTATTATTATTATTATTATCATTATACACACCCCTTTCAATTTACACGGAACTAAAAACAGGGCAGAACAGGTGGAAATAATAATAATAATGATAATAATAATAATAATAATATATGGAATTTATATAGCGCTGAATCTTGTAAAACAAACAAATCAAAGCTATTACTTAAGATGGAATGAATGTATCTGATAAAATGAAATAAAATATATTTATACTCTCTAACCTGAATTTTTTTTTAAAATCAAACACAAATCTTACATGGGATAGTAGTGCAGGGGCAGGGGTGGGGGTGGGAGGTGGGGGGTAAAAACATCTATTTCTCACCAGTTTAGAATTGGTATGGATCACCTTATTACATTCAAAATCTGGAACATCAATTGCTTCTGAACCCATACGTCCATTAACTTAAGGCTCGGAGATTTTCGTCTTCTTGTATACACTGTCATTCAAATGCAACACGAACTGCAGTCCAAACCATATTTTGTTCATTAAAACTCTACCAGTGGTAATACAGTGACTAAACGCCCTAAACTGACTTAAATAGACACTGAATGCATGAAACATTTTCTAAACAAAAACAACCAGCTACGTCAAGAAATACACAGATTTCAGCACCTT
Organism: Rapana venosa; assembly: GCA_028751875.1. Classification (NCBI taxonomy): domain Eukaryota; kingdom Metazoa; phylum Mollusca; class Gastropoda; order Neogastropoda; family Muricidae; genus Rapana; species Rapana venosa. The sequence goes on from CM054150.1 coordinate 32,952,270, forward strand.
TTGTGGCAGAAGTACTGATTTCCCTACTTTTAATCTTCGATTAAATGATACATAATATACACTTGAGCACCCCCCCCAAAACAAAAAAAAGTAGTCATAAAGTACGACACAATCAAGACACAACTATTATACTGCACATTGTATTGTATTGTACTGTATTGTATTATACTGCGCTGTATCTGGTATACATTTTCAGTCATAGCAGATTTTTCTGCTCTCCCTGAGGACAGGGCACCGCACAGCTGTAATAATAATAATAATAATAATAATAATAATATGTTATAACAATAATAATAATTATGTATGGAATTAATATAGCCTGAATCTTGTAAAGCAACAAATCAAAGTGCTCAGGTGACAATTTATAAAAAAAAAATTTCTTATTTTTATTTATGTGTGTGTATGCGGATTTTTTAATTTTGTCATCTGTTCCCATTGGCACACAATAGCCTACTCTTTCGAACAGTGGAACAGGATTTAACGTGTGCACAAGATGTTCTGTCCGACGGACTTTGACATTCAGTTTGATTTTTTGGTCAAACTGGGAAGAAAAGGGCGAGGCTGGGAATCGAACCCAGAACCTCACGGTTTACTTGTTGGAGGCAAACGTCTTAACCATTCTGCCACCTTCCTTCTCAGCTGCCAGTTTCCCCCACTTCCAGCTGCCCTCACCTGCTACCCACTCCATCCCATCCCAGCTCATCTGGCGCTAACTATAGCCGGAGCCGACCCCACTGGGACTGGGTGAAAGGAAGGGGCGTGCTAACTCCAGGACCCTTGACTGAGTGATGCTGGGGTTGCGTGCTGTGACTGCCCTAAGAGCAGCCCCATCCAACCCATTACTTCTGTCTTTCTGTTTCCCCACCTGTGTCCCTGTCGCTTTTTTACTTCATGGTTTTGCTAGGGGCAACTTTCTTGTTGCAATGGTTTCTTTTACGTGTGATAAATATCTGTTACACACAGGGACCTTGGTTTGAACCGTCTTGCTTGAAAGACTAGCACCCATACCACCATTCAAGGTTTAGTGAACTGGGAGGTTGAGGCTTTGGGTTCAAACAGGAATCAAACTCGCGACTTCTAGCGGTTTAGATGGCTGCATTACCTCTAGACCAGCAAGTACTGAAAGTGTTCAAAAGGGGACCCAAAAATATTACCAAATCGTCTTCTAACATGCTGCGCAGTGAACAGAAAAGCTAAATAAAAATTTTCTATGGAAAGAGGTTTCTATAATATTTCTACAAATCAATTACTTAAAATGGCTGCATATGAGAACAGTTCCCTGTATGTATGTATCCCTGTTAACAAATGTTGCTAAGTGGCAAAGTCGGATGGAGTGAGGTGCCACCCAAGGTGGAGACCTCCACCCCCCCCCCCCCCCCCCCCAGTGATCCTCTCCGTGAGCCTCCAACCCTACAGGCTCTACCACTGACTCACCACAGGTACAGAAGAGCATAGGGAAACCAAACCTGAGGTCACCATGAGATCTGAACAACCAGAGTCACCGAACTAGACAGTTTTCTTGTTATTGCATGATGATCAATGGGAATGTACTGATGATGCTACTGAAGAGCATGTGCTTTGAGACGACCTGACAGGGCCGTACTCTATACACCTCCTCACGAAATGTACTGGGATGTCAACCAGATCCAGGAGAAACAGACATCTGCAGTTGTTGGTCAAGTAATTTTTTTAGCAACACTTTCGCATCCATAGAGCAGATGAAGCTCAGCTGTGTGGTCCAGTCTTTTATACAGCCCACAGCAAACTCGCTCCGGGTAGAAGCCAGCCAGCCAGAGTAAGAACAAAAATTTAAAACAAACCAAACTATGACTCTTTTGGGATTCAAACCCACAACCTTCCAATCAGTAATCCAATGTGCTAACCACAGCACCATGATGGCCTGGGCCCCCACTGGTCTAGTAGATGTTGACAGTCTGAACAGAGAGACAGCAATGGTGGACTGGTGGTCCGGACACTCACGTAGAAAGGAGGATTTCGTTTCAAACCCGTTTCGTTCACAATGACGGGCTCAAAGCTGCCACAAGAAGCACACACAACAAATGTACCCAAATAAAACCACTTTCGGTAGAAAGACACCTTTGCTCCATCCATCCCTGACCTCGCTTGGCTACGCATTGCGTTTCCACTTTCCGTTTTGAATCTTGGACACAGTACACGCTCACAGAAACAAAGCATAACAGCTCTAAAGAGGGGATTACCGGGTGGGAATTACCACCCCGAGTTGATGATAAGTCACTTTGTCTCCCTAAAGAGGGATTTCAAAACAAAATTCTTTTTCTCGACTCACCATGCTTACCACACCTGACTGACACAGACAGACTCTAACAATTGTAGGTGGGACAGGGGCCTTGCCGCGTGGCCCTTAAGCCTTGCACAGGGGGAGGGGGGGAGGGGGGGGGGGGGGGGGGGGGGGGGGGGGGGGGAGGGGGGGGAGGGGGGGGAGGGGGGGGAGGGGGGGGAGGGGGGGGAGGGGGGGGAGGGGGGGAGGGGGGGGGGGGCAGGGGGGGGGAGGGAAGGGAAGAGTCAGATGGAGTAGAGGCTCCTTCTACCAAGAACATTTTCATTGGGTGAATTTTTGTTAGTGTGTGTGTGTGTGTGTACTACATGGGGTGAGTCAATAATTGTAAAAAGTCTGATATGGTCAGCAGAGTGCAGCTAAAAGATTTCTTTTTTTGGTCTTTTGGTCAGCTGTTCACTGTTCCCGACTTGCTTTCTGTGTCTGAGTCTATAGAGCTGCCGGTCATGCTGGAGGAGAAGCAGGCAGAATCTCGGCTGCTTAACTTGTTGACCAGCACCAGCGCAGCTCCTTGCTCTGGGTGGTCCCCCTCCCCGACAGCGCAGTCTCTCCAAGGGCACATGGCTGCAGCCTTCCTAATGGCTTCTATCCCATAGGCACATCCACCAGCGCCACTGCCCCTGGAGGCCATGTTCTGTGAGTTTTCAAAGTCCTGAAGAATAGCGTCGATGCTGAAGCTGCCAACAGTGTCTGTTTGCAAGGGAACATTCTGACACGCCCCTTGTGACACAGACACGTCGGCTTCCAACGGCTGGGCTTTGTCCATCAAAACACTTTGTGGTGGTGTGGAACCAAACGCGTTCTGATCATGGCCTTCAGGCGGCTGTGGCTGGCACTCCAGCTGACCGTTTGAGCCTAGCCATGGAGTCTCGTTTGTCAGTAATGAATCCCGGGGTGTTCCGATCGGAGAAGCAGGATGGTGTGGGGAACTGTTCCGCTCAGCTTGCTGCAGCAACCACCCCTGCCTGGAAGCGCCGTGGATCAGAGGCTGTTGATCACCTGCACCGCCTTCCTCAGCGTTGTCTTCGCTGTCCTCCTCGTCAATGTCCTCATAGTGATCTGACCCCCTGCTGTCAGTGTCTCTTTCGTCCTCGGTATTGGAGGAGTCGGAGTCGTCCTCGTCGTCGTCCTCGTCGTCCATTTCTGACTGGGCTTGGGTCCACTGTCCACCACTGGTGGGCAGGCCCGAGTAGCGACTGTCAGTAGCCTCTGCCGCCTCTACCAGTGCTTCTGCTTGACACACAGCCGGCAAAACACTGTTAGTACACTACCATGCATCATCGGTGGTCTAGAGGTCACGCACCTGCCTAGAAAGTGAAAAGTCTGGGTTTGATCCCCCCCCCCCCTTTGGGCCTGAAACTTTCCCCCGCCCATCCACTAGACTGTGAGTGGTGGTCTGGGTGCTAGTTCTTTTGGATGAGACGATAATCCGAGGTCCTGCGTGCAACGCGTATTTAGCGTACGTAACAGAGCCCATGGCAACAAGAGAGTTGTCCCTGGCAAAATTCTGTAGAAAAAAGCCACTCTGATAGGGAAACAAATACACATGCAGACCGGGGGAAAAAAGGGTGGCGCTGCTCTTGTGGTGACATGCCCTATCTGGAGACTAGGAGGTATCACAGGAAGTTTAGAACCAGCTAAATATCTAAAGATACCATTCCATCACCCACCTCCACCAAACAAACAAACCACCAAACAAACAAACCACCAAACAACACCAACAAACAAACCAACACCAACAACACCACCACAAACACCAACCACAACAAACCACCAACCACCAAACAAACCACCCAACCACAAACAAACACAAACAAACAACCACAACAAACAAACCCCAAACAAACCAAACCACCAAACCACCAAACAACAAAACAACAAAAACCAAACAAAAAACACCCAAACAACACAACAAACCCACCAAACAAACACACCAAACAAACCCCAAACCAAACAACCACCAAACAAAAAACCCCACAACAAACCCCAAACAAACAAACCCCAAAACAACACCAAACCCCAAACAAACAAAACACCACCAAACAAACCAACAACCAAACAAACAAAACCACCCAAACAAACAAACCCCAAACAACAAACCCCCAAACAAACAAACCCCAACAAACAACCCAACAACCACCAAACACAAACCACACCAACCACAAACAACAACACCCAAACAACCAACACCACAACCACCAAACAAACAAACCCCAAACAACAAACCACAAAAAAACACCACCAAAAACAAACCACCACAAACACCAAACAAACCACCAACAAACAACAACAAACACCACCCAAACAACCACCAAACAAACCAAACCACCAAACAAACAAAACACCAAACAACAAACAACCCACCAAACAACAAACACCAACAACCACCAAAACCACCAAACAAACAACCCCAAACAAACAAAACCCCAAACAACAAACCCCACAACAAACAACACAAACCAACACAAACCCCAAACAAACAAAACCCAAACAAACAAACCACCAAACAAACCAACACAAACCAAAACAAACCCAAACAAACAAACAACAAACCCCCAAAACAAACAAAAAACCCCAAATAAACAAACTACCAAACAAAAAACCACCAAAACAAACAAACCACCAAACAAACAAACAAACTGTTTTTTTCAGAAGACAGATCCTGCAGAAATGGATCAACATTTCCAGCAGCAACGTTCCGAGTTACCTGGGTTGATGGAAAGATTTCTTTCCTCCAAGTCCTCTCCTTCAGACGACTTTGCTGCTCCAGTTTTCGCAGCTCTCTGCTAGAAAAATGGAAAGGAAGTTCATGTAAAACAGAAAAAAAATGCAACAAACATACTTCTCCCCTCCCCCCCCCCCAACAAACTGGCAAAACAAACGGCGGCTGTCAAACAGAGCTCAGTGGTAAAACGCCTGTCTAGAAAGTGACAGGTCCTAGGATAGATGGCTTCTGTACTCAAGACTCAAGTCCTTCGGATGAGACTCTAAACCGAGGCCCCGTGTGCAAACGCATGCAGAACATCTTGCGCACACGTTAAATCCTGTTCCGCTTTTCAGAAGAGTAGGCCATTGTGTGCCGGTGGAAACAGATGACAGAATTTACAAAACCGCATACACACGGGGACTGGATGTAAAAAAGCACATGAGTGCTTATTCCATTATCCTCGATATAAAAGAGTAAATAAAATAAAATAAATAAATAAAAGACTTTCCCCCCTCCACTATACAGTGAGTAGTGGTCTCCATCCTCCAGATGAAACAACAAACTCAGGCCCCGACAGACATTTAGCACGCACACACACACACATACAAAAGAAAATAATAACAATAATAATAATGTATGGAATTTATATAGCACTGAATCTTGTAAAGCAACAAATCAAAGCGCTCAGATGACTTTTTTTTTCTTTCTTTATATCGAGGATAATGGAATAAGCACTCATGTGCTGTTTTACATCCAGTCCCCGTGTGTATGCGGTTTTGTCAATTTTGTCATCTGTTCCCACTGGCACACAATGGCCTACTATTTCGAACAGCGGAACAGGATTTAAATGTGTGCGCAAGATGTTCTGCATGCGCTCGCACACGGGGCCTCGGTTTATAGTCTATCTGAAGGACTGCAATAAATCTGCAATAACAAGAGAGCTGTCCCTGGAAAAGTTCTGTTAAAAAAAAAAACAACACTGCTCATGGCTACATGAATACACACGTAGACTAAAAAAACCCACAAATACACACGTAGACTAAAAAAACCCACGAGTACACACGTAGACTAAAAAAACCCACGAATACACACATAGACTAAAAAATCCCAAAACAACGAAAGCAATACGCACAAACCCAAACATAGAGAGACCATGCAGTGAGGCAAAGCACTCTTCCATAGGAGGCAATACCTGAATTTCATGCAGAGAAATCTGTAAAGCTATACAACACAATACAACTGGATCATACAATAAGAACACGCCAAGTCCTTTTGCCATTACTGGAATCTAGGTGGTTTGCAGAGTGGAGCGCATGCTGTTGGAATTCTATAATTCGCTACATTAGAGCCAGATCAGATTTTCTCCAAATTTTGGGGTTGGTGGGGTTTTTTCCCCCCGCATCTTGTGTCTTTTTGTGGTCTGACCAATAACTGTAAATCTGGTGATGTGATATTATGTAATTGTAGAAACAAAGGTGAAAAACTGGTTGGGCACAGAGCAAGACTGCCTCTAGGTTTGGAGCCACAGCTGAATATCTCGTGTCGACCCTCTCTGCCTGCCTCTCCGAGTGCAGAAGCAGGAGAGAGAGAAAGGGACAAGCTAATGCGGTGCAGTGGGCTGATTCTCTGCTATGCAGTGCTAAGATGATGTTACAGTCATGCCAGAGCAGGTTAGGGGTGGGGGGTGGTAGTCGGCTGTGCCTCAAACTAGCAGAGCAAGGCATGACCTGTGATGTAAGCTAGGCCAAAGCTGTTGAAAAGAAAGGTACTCAGCTCTAGCCTGAGCCGCCTTTAGGGGAAGGTTAGAACAAAAAAAATGTACGTCTTAGTACCAGACTTCAAGTAGGTTTACTGGTTTGCCTCCAAATTTTGAACCACCATAGGACGGCAGTTTTCATGCAAGGAATGACTGGGTTTTTTTCTGTAAATGTGTGTTTTCGTATTTTCTGCTTAATAAGATGTGATGCTGTTATTAGCACTTGCACCTTACTGCCGGAATGTAGATCTGCGGATTTTGTCGCCATGGAAGCACTTGTATGCTTTTGCAGATGAAAAAAAATTCAATATGGCAGAAAGGAAAGAAATGACAGTTAGGAGGAAAAGAAAGAAAGAAAAACAAATGAAACAAAGAGATGTGAAAAAAGAGTAATTTCTAGCATACAATGATTCCCCAGAAGATGGTGATACTGGCTTCCCCACCCTTTCATTACCCCCCCCCCCCCCCCCACCCCCTTGTTTACCATTTCTTCTTCTCCATGAGAAATCATTTTTGAATTGATTTTTATCCAATAGATTTACCTGGATTTCAGGTACCGCAAAGTCTTCTTCTGTAAACTGTCCAAACATCTTGTTCGCCCTCTTTGTACGCCGGTACAAACAAAAGATTCTGTTGAAGAAAAAGAAACGAAGAATGGTTAGACAACAGCAAAAATCCAACAAAAGAAGCAAGCAAGCACTCAAACAAACAAAAACCCCACCCTAAAATCAATACGTTTCTTTTCTTAAAGATTAATATTTTTATGATAACAATTATCATGAATACACCAATGACCTGATGCCATTAGATACAGAAACAAAATTAACAACCCATCCACCTAAACCCTCCCCCTCCCCTCTTTTTTTTTTTATAAGAAATAAGTTAGGATGAAATCATCCATAATGATCTTTCGATGCATTTGCTATAATTCTAATGTGATCTGATAATGCTTTCACCTTTCAACACTTTCTTTAAAGCACCTGAAGTCCCTCATGGGGATGCCAGGGATCTGTCAGTATAAAAATAGCATCCCCACATTCTGTAAAGCCTGTGCTAGGAATTCCCTCTCGTCTATCCATCCCTCTTTATGTTTCTGCCCTTTTTTCCTTTCCTTCCTGTCCACTCCTTCTTGTCTATTTTCTGCCGCCTCAGTCCATTTTCCTGCCCTTTTTTTCCAGAGAGGCTTAAAAAGATATCAGTTCTCTCCCATGCCAAAGTCGGATGCACTCAGCCTGGCTTGTCAGACGCTTAACGACAGCGCAACGCATTTTCGTTCACATGACAGACAACAGTAGTTGCTGTCTTAGAGTTCAGCAAAAAAGAAGAAGAAGAAGAAGAAGAAGACAAAGAAGAAGAAGAAGACGAAGACGAAGGAGAAGAAGAAGAAGAAGAAGAAAGAAGAAGAAAAGAAGAAGAAGAAGAAAGAAGAAGAAGAAGAAAGAAGAAGAAGAAGAAGAAGAAAAGAAGAAGAAGAAAGAAGAAGAAGAAAGAAGAAGAAGAAGAAGAAGAAGAAGAAACAGCTGAAACTTCTTCTCCATCTTTCATCTCTGTTCAGGCAGACTGTCATCTCCTGCAAGAAGGGCTGGACTGGCCAAGGGTCAAAATGTCCCACAAGTAATTCATGGGCAAACGTCCTAAACCTTATTTTCAGCCGCTACCATATCCGATGAAGTTTCTTTCCTCTTCAAAGCCAAAAATGTGTACAGAATCTAAATCCTTTTGGATCTTCTTCTTCGCTCGTTTTACTTTTTACACCATCAGAAGAAGAGGAAGAGACTGTCTACCCACATCCCTAATCCATACATACAGATTGACAACAAACCTACTCACTTAATGCCATAGCAGATTTTTGTGTGTACAGCCATTTTCATACAGACTTAAAGGCAACCACACTTTGTCTTAAAGCAGTCTTATTGATATAAACCGCAGCACAAGCACATGTGTGCACATACACACACATACACAGAACATGCATACAAATGTGCTCACGTATGCACATGCGCCCACACACACACACACACACACGCACAAATAATGTGCAGATGCCACACCCACACAAAGTAATAAACAAAAAATATGCTCACAGAATTGCAATACAAATCACCCCTACGACAGCTCCAGCAATGGTGATGTTTTTTGTAAGTCCATCTGAATTGAAAAACCAAACAGAAACACATTTTTAAAAAATTAACATAAAAAACCCGCATTTACAGACTTACAAACATCTGAATCAAAAGGTTACGCATACATGCAAGCATGTAAGCACGCATGCGCGCGCACGCACACACACACACACAAAACAAACAAATGCACATGCATGTGCGCTCACCTGCACACACATACAAACATGGTATATGACATACATGGATGTTGCCCATACATATAAACTGATATCCATGCAGAGTGAATGGAGAAGAGAGAGCTGCAACCTCATGTGCTGGATATCATAATTATATAATTATGGTACTATTGTTTTCTGGTGTAGGCATGTCACAGCCTGTCTTGCGATGGTGCTGTCTTGCATTGCCGTGATACATCTACCCTTTTGTTATCATTGTTTCTTTTTCTTTTTTTCAATATTTTGACAATGTTTAAATACTTACAGTTACCTTCTCTTAATGTTCATCTATATGATGCAAATTTGTTCATTTGCAGAAGCCCATTCTTGCATGTGTAACGATGCTGGAGTACCCACTTAAGCATTGCTTGTTGTACTCATTTCATGTATTGGTGCTAATAAAGTAATGAATTTTTTTTAAGCCAAAAAGGTTACTCGTGTAAGTTTTCACCCCTATTCATGAACAAGTTCACACAAGTTACACAAGCTTAACAGCAATTCAAATGACTGATTCAAAAAAGTTATAAAGTTTTCAAACTCTTTATAAAAACAGTTCACACAAGCTTAACAGCAATTCAAATGACTGATTCAAAAAAGTTATAAAGTTTTCAACCTCTTTATAAAAACAGTTCACATAAGCTTAACAGCAATTCAAACGACTGATTCAAAAAGGTTACAAATAATGAAAGAATTTATTAAAGAATTCACACAAGCTTAGTAGTAATTCAAATGACTTATTCAAAAAGGTTATACAAATAATGGTTTCAAACCTATTAATATGAAAGAGTTCACACGAGCTGAACAGTAATTCAAACATCTGGAAGAAATGGAAAGAATTGGCAAGTCTGCTCGGAAATCAGAAGATGCCACTGGAGAGACGCTGTCTGATATATAAGGCCTGCATCAGACCTGTTCTCCTGTATGGTTCGGAGACGTGGGTGACTCAAAAAGGTTATGCAAATAATACTATCAACCCTAGTTACCCAGAAGTTCAGATCACAACAACTTCAAAAGATCTCTCATAGCAGTAGTAGTAAGTAGTCTATGAATTAACGTCCATGCATGTTATGTGATTTGGGCAACAAAACAAACAAATCAAATACACACAAATTACTACCTATTAACAAGCAAGATTAACAGAATTTAAAGGAATCTACTGAACACAGAAATAAAATAAACATAACATTATCTCAAGCATTAACTCAGTATTGGGCAGGATGTGCCATAATGTTCTTTCTCCTTCAAAAGAAGGTAAAACGTCTTGAAAACCTGGACATTCAAAAGTACATGCTGATTTGTAAATCTTTCATGTGACTCAGAAGATGACACACCAGAGGTCTTCATCGTTTCTTGGTCTTCTCTGCTGGGAGTACTGACTGAACTAGCCCAGCACTCAACGGTCTTCATTTAGACCTTCACTAGCGCACAGACTGTATGCTAGGCAGGTTCTTACCATCTGTTCCACAGCTGGTCTACTCTTCTACGAAAGATGAATGGGCTTTTAATCTTCATTCTTTTATTCTGAGGATAATGGATATGCATTCAAGTGCTTTTTAAAAAAAACTTCTAGTCCCTGTGTGCGTGTGGTTTTATTCATTTTATCATCCATTCCTACCGCACCAGCACACAATGGCCTACTCTTCTGAAAAGGTGTAACAGCTTTTTCATGAAGCAAGTTCCTTTCTGTATTTCATTTTCTAACTTCTCCTTTCTGTATACTTGCACTAGAATGTTCTTTCTGATCCAGGTCCGATATTTGACACTGCCACTTGATATGACTTTGAATAGTAAGCACTTTCTCTGCAGAACAGGTTCAGCCATTGCCTTTACACATCTGTCGAATGAAATACCCAACCATCAAGGTCTTTAAAATAAGCACACGCACACACACACACACGCACACACACACAACACAACACAACACACACAAACACAAACACACACGCGCACCACACACACACACACACAAACACAACACACACAACACAGCACACACAACACAACACACACAAACACACACCACCACCACCACCACCACCCACCCCACCCCACCCCACCCCGACAACAACAACAGCGCACAAACACATACCACCACACAACACCACCACCCACCCACCACCACCACCCACATCCACGCCCCCACATCCACCCCGACAACAACAACATCAACGACGCACAAACACCAACACCACATACACACACACACATCAAACTCATTGTCACTGGACTTTTACTACTTCTACCTTTAGCGGTTTTCGCCTTTTTGCACACCCATTCATCTTTCCCCCCAGTGGTTCCCGCCACGGTCACCCCCACAAGATACCAGGTGTCAGGCTCCAAGTCCTCCCGTTCATACCTCACTGGGTCCTGCAGGCTGGTGCTTGAGGTCAGCTTGCGGCTGTAGTACTCTTGAGGGGGAGAGAGAGGGAGGGACAAAACATGCAGCAGGTGTGATCTTGGAAAAAAAATACAGGTGTGATGTGATCTTTGGAAAAAATACAGGTGTGATCTTTGAAGGGGGAAAAACGGGTGTGATCTTTGAAAAAAAAAATACCGGTGTGATCTTTGGGTAAAAAAAAAATACAGGTGTGATCTTTGAAAAAAATACAGGTGTGATGTGATCTTTGAAAAATACGGGTGTGATCTTTGGGGGGGGGGGGGGGGGGGGGGGGGGGGGGGGGGGGGGGGGGGGGGGGGGGGGAATACAGGTGTGATCTTTGAAAAAATACAGGCGTGGTCTCCGAGGGAAAAAATACAGGTGTGATCTTTGGGAAAAAATACAGGTGTGATCTTTGGAAAAAAATACAGGTGTGATCTTTGACCAAAAAAATACAGGTGTGATCTTTGAAAAAATACAGGTGTGATCTATGGAAAAAATACAGGTGTGATCTTTGAAAAAACACAGATGTGATCTTTGACAAAAATACAGGTGTGATCTTCAAGGTGTTAACGGAAGTGGGCATGTACTGTATATGACTGTTTACATTAACAGATGATGTAACCCCCCCCTCCTCAAAAAAAGCCTTTTTCATACATATATGTGTGAACATATAAGAATATGTTCAGATACACAGGTGCGTATGTGCGCGCACACACACACACAAACACACACAACAAATATATATAAATACATTATGTTTCATATGAATTAGAAACTACTTGCAGATTTTATATATATATATATATATATATATACACACACATACACATGAACACACACACACATGTATGCACGCACACACACACATCTTGCGCACATGTTAAATCCTGTTCCACTTTTCGTAGGAGTAGGCCATTGTGTGCCGGATGGAAAAGATGACAGAATTTACAAAACCTCATACACACGGGGACTGGATGTAAAAAAAAAAAGCACTTAAGTGCTCATTCCATTATCCTCAATATAAAAGAATTCAATTTTTTTAAAAAATTTAAACCACACACACAATTAACACACTCACACACACAACACACACACACTCACACACACAGCACACTCACACACAACACACACACACTTACGACTTTGCTGCATACGACTGCCACAATCCTCTAGCCCCGAGTCTGTCAGTTCTATTATCCCAACAGCGTAGCTTCGTGGGCGACCATACTGGTAGTTGATGTCTGGACCACAGGGCAAGGAGAACTCCAACCTCAGGCCATGGCTTCCACTCTCAAACCAAAAGTTCACCTTCTCTGGCACTACTAAAAAACAAAAACAAAAATAAAACAACCCCAACATAATCTTCAACTCACTCATTTCTTGAAGGCAGGATGTGATGATCTTACGTAAAGGTAAAGATGTCCCATAACCTACGTGGTCGTAGGGGAGTGAGGCATCAGAGACCTCAGCTTCTCCAGGGGCCAGCATATAGAAGGGTGGCGCCCACCTCCTCTCCCTCGCTGCTTTACCTTCCCTGACCCTAAAGAGGGCAGGTACCCATTTACAACTGGGTGAACTGGGGGACTGTACTGTAGCCAAGGTGGGAAAATGGTCACCCATCCAAGTGGTAACCACGCTCGATGCTGCTTAACCTTAGCTGGGGGGAAAGCGAGTGCTCTGACCATGAGCTATCCCGTCCCTGGCTATCTTAAAGGAGAGCAAACAGTCCCATCATTATGCAAACTCTCACCATTGGTCAACCTCAGAGGAATTGAGGGGGTGGGAAGGGGGGGGGGGTGAGAGAGGGGGGGAAGGGAGATATCTGATTTGAGTCCTTCAGTCTGGAGAGTTTATTCCCTTGCTTTTCATTCGATCTTGCCCATGTGTAATGGTCAACAAAAGCAAAATCAATTCACCTAAGAGAAGTTACTGCTAAGTAAAAAGTTGAAGAAACTTGAAAAGCAGGTTGTTAAGACATTTATTTTATTTATTTATTTATTTATTCTTTTATATCGAGGATAATGGAATAAGCACTCATGTGCTTTTTTACATCCAGTCCCCATGTGTATGCAGTTTTGTAAATTATGTCATCTGTTCCCACCGGCACACAATGGCCTACTCTTTTGAAAAGCCGAACAGGATTTAATGCGTGCGCAAGATGTTCTGCGTGCGTTGGTACACGGGACCTCGGTTTATAGTCTCATCTGACTGAGTTGGTTGATGACAAAGTGAGAGTATTTCTTTCATATTTTTAGCTTGTAGAGATAACGCAGAAAATACTGATCACTTCTTAATACATTAATGAGATGAAGCAAGGCTAACATTTCAAGCGTGGCTGACAAATGTGTAGTCCAGTAAAATCTCTTTTGATCGGCTGTCTTTGAAAGACAAAGATAGGCCAGTGCTATAATACGCTGTTATCAGCATAAAACACTTCATCATAGTGTCTTACCTACATACAAAAAATTCTCAATCTCATTCCAATGGGATTGTTCATGCAAAACAGTTGAGTAAAAAATGTTCCCCATCTCGAATGTTCAGAGTGACTTAGAACAACTCCAGTAGCAGTTGTCATTATGCTGTGTTCCAGGACTGAAACGCAGCAAGTCAAGTCCAGTCAAGTCAACTCAAGTGCTTTGATTTGTTTGCTTTACAAGATTCAGCGCTATATAAATTCCATATATCATTATTAAGTCAAGTCAAAGGCCGTCAATCGTCCCACAAAGGACAACAGCAAGACATTCACCTGTCATCTTCCTACACACCTTGAAAAGTAGCCCTCTTCTTTCCAAAAAATATACACTGATAACCACCTTAAATCAGGAAATAATATGAACAAATATTTTGCTTATCCCACCCCCCCACTACACACAACACACACACAAATATACACAACACACACACACAAGCACACGTGCACACACACACACACGTGCACACACACACTCATAGGTACACTCTAGCTCTATTTCACATCTTTACATCTGTCATCATGTTCACTTTTAAGTCTTCCACAACACGAATCAGCCCAGCCTCAGGGACTCACATGCACTCTTGTAAAAACAGTCCACTTTCTGCAAACCGCTGCTGACTCCATCCTGACTGACTGACGAAACAAAGAAAGCAGCCTGAAGGCCACCCGCCCGAGGAGACTGTCTGAATTTGAACTTGTTGGAACGATCCACAGATTTCACCACCATGTTTGTCTGAAAAACATGACAATATAATTTTTTTTTTAAAAGAGTGGCTTGACAACCAATACCCAGCTTATATTTTCTACCACCCACCCAAAAAAATAATAAAACCAAAAACATAACCATAAAAATCTTGATAGAGCATCAAAAATTTTGATTTGCACAGAAGAGAACCTTCAATGAAAAAAAACCCCACAACGACCAAACTTAACAAAACAATAAAGCAACAATTAAAAACCTTCAGTTTTGTTGCTCACCAAAGATTTATTTATTTTTTATTTATTCTTTTATATCGAGGATAATGGAATAAGCACTTATGTGCTCTTTTACATCCAGTCCCCATGTGTAAGCAGTTTTTGTAAATTCTGTCATCTGTTCCCACTGGCACACAATGGCCTACTTTTATGAAAAGCAGAACAGGATTTAACGTGCATGCAAGATGTTCTGAGTGCGTTCGCACACGGAGCCTCGGTTTATAGTCTCATCCGAAGGACTTTTGGGGAAAGTGGAGTCTGCACTGATGTTAACTCCACGGGAAAATATCCCCTTGAACGGGAATCGAACCCTGGTCATCAGATTGCAAGCGCAATGTTCTAACCACTAGGCTATCCCGTCACCAGAGAGAGAGAGGGAGGGAGGGTGGGAGGCAGAGAGAGGGAGAGAGAGGGATGAAGACAGAGACAGAGACAGAGACAAGCAGACAGTACAGAGAGGAGAGACAGAGACAAACAGTAAGAGACGGAGACAGAGAGAGAGACACAGAGAGAGAGAGAGACACAGAGAGAGAGAGAGACAGTGAGAGAGACAGAGACAGAGAGAGACAGAGAGAAGAGAGAAGAGGAAAAAAAGACAATGGGGAAGGAACATTTGACTCATCATTTTTTTTGTCTGGAGCGAGGATTTTTCATGGCCGGATGCCCTTCCTGACGCCAACTCATTGGTATCGGCAATGAGACGTAGCCTTTGAGTAAAAACTCTAATCCACAAGGCAGTGGCGTGGACAGTTATTTTTAAAGAGCGCTAAACACTTGCCCTTTGCCACTGCCTAGCAAGACCTGGGCTGCCTGTATTGCAGATGATCTTAGAGAAAGGGGCATAAATAAGGAGGAAGCTCAAGACAGAGAGAGATGGAGAAGGCTCATCAATGTCAAACCTCCCCTGGGAGAAACATGACAAAAAAGGAAGAAGAAGAAGATGACGACGAAGGAACAAAGGGACTGTGGTTTGTTTCATTCACGTGCCCTACAAATGGGTGTATCAGGGGAAGGTGGTTTGAACAAAACCCGACAGCAACTGAGAACATGTGGCTACTTTTACCCACACACAAATAGGCAGGGAATGGGAGAACAAGATAGCAAACAAGCACACACGCACGCACACACGCACGCACACGTGCGAGAGCGTGTACACATGCATGCATGCACACACAAGCGTGTGCATGCACACACACATACACACACCCAAGCACAGACACACACACATATGCACGCACACGCACACACACACACACATGCACGCACGCACACACACACACGTACGCATACACACACACACACACCCCACCCTGAGAAACAGGAAGACCAGAAACAGGACAGACTAAAAGGCGGTGGTCACACACACACATGTACACACATGTACACACGCACGCACACACATGCACACACACACATGTACACACGCACATGTACACACGCACACACACACACATGCACACACACACATGTACCCACGCACACACACACACGCACACACACATGCACACACACACATGTACACACGCACATGTACACACGCACACACACACACACGCACGCACACACGCACACACACACACGCACGCACACACGCACACACACACACACACACACACACATGCACGCCCTCACACACACACACGCACAAAATTCTAACACCAAATTTCAAAAAGGTGGTCATGCAATCTGAACACTTTGTCATAAAAGAAAGAACAAAAAAGAGGGGGGGAGGGGAGTGATGGGGGAGGGAGAATATTCTGATCTTATTATGCTGACCCCACTATATCTTTGACACGTGTCAGGGTATAAAAATTATATTCCAAATACTTTTATATAAAAATTATATTCCAAATACTTTTATATAAATAAATAAAAATTTTAAATTCAAAGTTCATGATCGGATATGTTTTAGTCAGAAAAAAAAAAACCACAAAAAAAAACTGCATGTTCTTAAAAGTTACTTTCATAACAAAACTTTGTTCTTTTTATTCCTCCACTAAAATCTCTTGCTTGTCAGACACAACAACAACAAGTTCTTTTACATTTCTCTATTATAAAGTCCCTGATACTGAGCACTCGCTTCCCCCCAGCTAAGGTTAAGCAGTATCGAGCGTGGTTACCACTTGGATGGGTGACCGTTTGCACGCCCTGGCTTCAGTACAGTCCCCCAGTTTACCCAGCTGTAAATGGGAGATGGGCGCTGTCCTCAATATGCCGCACGCCTTGGCTTCAGTACAGTCCCCCAGTTTACCCAGCGGTAAATGGGAGATGGGCGCTGTCCTCAATATGCGAAGTTGAGGTCTCTAAGGCTTCACTCCTCTACAACCACGTAAGTTATGGGACACCCTCACTTTATATTTACTAGAAAGTCAAACTGATTAGACATTAAGAAAATAACAACAACAACAACTACAACAACAAGGGAAAAGGATGAACAACAACACCAACAACAACAGCCCCTTCTCACCACACAGTTCAAAGGCTTCATGGCAGGTTTCAGGCTAGTCACATTCTCAGCCCTGTCTTCCAGCTGAAGGCTAGTGGCGTTGCAGTGGTGGACATAGTAGGGGACCTGACCACCACCGTCTGCCCAGGTCAGCTTGTAGCTCCACTCAGACTGGGACTCTCTTGTCTCCAACACTATGTTCCTCGGTGCAGTTGGTGCTGTTCAACACACACACACACATATATGTATGTTTACACAGTCGTGCCAGCATACACAGTACACACACACACACACAGTACACACACACTCACACACACTCACACACACACACACACACACACACACAGTACACACACACAAATACAACGGGACGGGATAGCCTGGTGGTTAGTGAGGCGCATTGCGCTCCTGATCTGCTGACTTGGGTTCAAATCTCCTTCAAGAGGATTTTTCCTCTGGAGTTAACATCAGTGCCGACTCCACTCTCCCCCTAAGTCCTTCGGATGAGACTATAAACCGAGGTCTCGTGTGCGAACGCACGCAGAACATCTTGCGCACACGTTAAACCCGTTCCGCTTTACGGAAGAGTAGGCCATTGTGTGCCGGTGGGAACAGATGACAAAATTTACAAAACTGCATACACACGGGGACTGGATGCCAAAAAAAGCACACAAGTGCTTATTCCATTATCCTCAATATAAAAGAAGATGTATATAAAAGGGAGTGGGGGTGGAGTCAGCACTGATGTGAACTCCAGGTGAAAATCCCCCCACACCAGTACCTCCCTCGGTGGTGCCTCAAACCAAGGCCATCAGGCCACAAGCTCAACGCTCTAACCACTAGGCTACCCGGCCCCCCTCCCCTCTTCCCCTCACTTTTCATGGTTAAATTTATAGCGCGTGTGGAATATCATCACCCACACCCACACATACATACACACACACACACTCACACATACAAACACATACATACACACACACACATACAAACACATACATACTCACACACATACACTCACACACACACATACACACTCACATACATACACACACACTCACACACATACACACACACTCACACACACGATACAATACAATACAATACAATACAATACAACGCAAGCCTGAATTTTCACGCAGAAAAGAAATTCTGCCATGACTTAAAAGCGGTATACAATTACAACACAACACAACGCAATATTATACAATACAATACAACACAACGCAATATTATACAACACAACACAACACAATGCAATATTATACAACACAACACAATATTATACAACACAACACAAACACAAACAGCATGTGTAGAACAACACAACTCACGCAGAGTCTTCCACACACGCAGCATCTTCGCGGACACCGGCGAGGCTCCTTGGTCGTTGGTGGCCTGAAGGCGGACGGCATAGTCCCTGCCAGCCTCCAGACTGCGCAGGACTAAGGAGTTGCACTGCACGCCTGCCTCCAGCGAATACACGCGGCTGTTGTTCTGGGGTCTGCCTGGGCGGCCTTCTTCAGGCCTGATCACTGCAGTGACCGTGGCAGTGTATCTCACGGCCGCGCTGCCTCTTTTCGAGCGTGGAATTTCCTGGATGGGGAGACGCGCGCGCGCGCACAGGCACGCACATAAATGATGCACGCATGCATGCACACGCACACAGACACATACACGCACACATACGCATGCACACACGCGCAAACACACACACTCGCACACGCACACATACATTTCGTCTGATATTCCGTTTTGGTGGAAGGACGTTAAACTGAAGAACTAACTATGCACACATACATGCACACACACATATATATGCACAAGGGTTTTAGGGATATTGTCTCTTAAGATCACTATAATAGTGACAAGGCGTTAAATCAAAAGCATACACAAATGTGTTTGGGGCATAAAGGATGCATGTGTGGGGACTGGACTGAACATGTTTTTCCGGCTTTGACGGTTTTGTGAATGTTCAGTTTGTGATGTGTGGGGGTGAGGGTGGCTGGGTGAGGGTGGGTGTGTGGGGGGTGGGTGTGGGTGTGTGGTGGGTGTGTGGTGGGTGTGTGGGGTGGTGTGGTGTGGTGTGGTGTGTGCGTGTATGTAAGTGGGTGGGTGGGTGGGGGGTGTGGGGATGTGGGTAAGTGTGTGTGTGTGTGAGGGAGTGTTTAGTAGATATACGAGTTTGGTTGAGTGCCTCATCATTAAAAAAATATGATGCTCATGCAAATATATACGCACACATGCACACACACACATACACACGCACACTACACACACACTACACACATACACTCTATACACACACACACTCACAAACGCACACACCACACATTACACACTACACACACACTACACTATACTACACACACATGCCCACACACACACATTACACACTACACTACACACAAACACACACACTCATACACACCAACAGTACACACACACACACACACACACACACACAAACTCACACCCACACTACACACACACACACTACTCAAACACATACACCACACTACACACACAGACACACTACACACAAACACACACACCACACCCATCTTTCTACCAAGAACATCAACAAAATATCCCCCAACGTAAAAGGTGATGATGATGATGATGATGATGATGATGATGATGATGATGATGATGATGATATATACCTTGAAGTTGAGTACACAGGAGACAGGGGTCTTGGAGGTGTCACAGTAGGCAAAGCTGTCATGAAGCTGGGGACCTTCTGATGGGGCTGCAACACACACACACACACACACACACAACACCCCAACTTCCATCAATGATAATGGTTCATGGTGTCCCATAATCTATGTGGTCGTTGGGGAGCCAGGCGTCAGAGACCTCAGCTTCTCCAGGGGCCAGCATATTAACCCTCTTAGTCCCAACCTGGGATTATCCAGGACTAAATTATTCCCCCCTCCCCTCAATCCCGACCCAGGGTCAGCCGGGATTTACACACAGTAGTTTTCCGTCCCCTCCCAGACATAAAAAAATATAGTACAAGTTATAGTGCGTTGTCTTATAAAGCCACCTGCCGAGTTTTGTTCTTGTAAACATTCAAACACCATCAAAATGAATTACGATTTACACCTACCCGATTTTAGGCCCAAAGTAATGAAAGAATGTGAAATCTAGGGGCAGTTTGTGTTCAGAGAATCCGAATGCAAGAGGGTTAAGGGCAGCGCCCATCTCCTCTGCCTCGCTGCTTTACCTTCCCAGACCCGTACCCTAAAGAGACAGGTACCCATTTACAGATGGGTGAACTGGGGGGACTGTACTGAAGCCAAGGCGTGCAAACGGTCACCCATCCACTTGGTAACCACGCTCGATGCTGCTTAACCTCAGCTTGGGGAAAGCGAGTGCTCTGACAACTGAGCTATCCAGTCCCCATTTACCTTGACCTTTTCCATCAATGTTACTGATAGCAAAGCATTCTTCTTCTTCATCAAACACTCAAGACAGTGACTATTGTTGTCTGTCATACAGGCAAAAATAAGTTGCATTGCCAGAGTGTAGTGCAGTGCAGAGCAGAGCAGAGCAGAGCAGAGTGCAGTGGAGTACAGTGCAGAGCAGTGTACTGCAATACATTTTTTGAAAGTCACACAACTCACCACTGTCAAATCAAGTCAAGTCCAGTCAAGTCAAGTCAACTAATTTGATAAGCCAGACCATCTGCTCCATATCAAGGGGGAACAGTGGGACGGGGATTATGCCATGCTGAGATACTTATCTCCTGAGAACACCAGTGCAACATGTATAGTTGCGAGAATGAGTTTGGTGTGTGTATGTGTGTGTTGAGTGTGTGTGTGTGTGTGTGTGTGTGTGTATGTATGTATGTATGTATGTATGTATGTATGTATGTATTGTATATATATATATATATATATATATATATATATATATATATATATATGTGTGTGTGTGTGTGTGTGTGTGTGTGTGTGTGTGTGTGTGTGTGTGTGTGTGTGTGTGTGTGTGTGTGTGTATGAGTATATGCCTTCAGTGCCGGGCTTTACCACAGTTCTTGATTAAACCATTGACGCTGGGGGCAACAGTAAAGTGAGAGGCTGTGTGACCAGTGGCTTTCCCATTCATGGAATTCCACTTTACAGCTTAGTCTTTAGTGATCGAGTATGATTCTCTGACTAGGAGGCTTGACTTGCACAGTCCTTATGTTCTGCAGCCCTGGGGGCTGGTTGGCCTTTGGAGAACATCTCCAATGGTGACTGTCCTTATGCCCTCTTGGCCAAGAGAATGGGGATGTACTATGGGCAAGGCACTGCCACTATAATTAAATGTCTGCCCAAATTCCAAAACAGCAGCTGCCTCCTCTGCTGTTTTGGAGGTCATCGTTGGCCACAACGGACAAACATAATAATAAGATAGCTAAACACACTGCACTCTTCTTCTTGTTGGTCGAATGCTCAGACAGCAACTACTGTTTCCATCATATGAGCAAAATTGCGTCAAGCTGCCGTTAAGCACCTGACAAGTCAGGCCCAGAGCATCCGACTTTGGCATAAGAGAGAACTGTTATCTTTTAAGTCTTTATAGGGGGAAAAAAGCAGAAGAATTGACCAAGGCAGAAAATAGACAAGAAGGAGGTGACAGGAAGAAAGGACCATGCAGAAACAAAGAGAGTGATAGAAAAGAGGAAATTTCTAGTCCAGAAGGTTGGGATGCTATCTATACTGACAGGCCGCCAGCAACCCCATAGGGGAAAACCACACTGAATTACTGGAAGCACTGATCTCACCACAGGAGAACAGGTCTGATGTAGGCCTTATATATCCCACTGGAGAGATGCTGTCTGATATATAAGGCCTGCATCAGACCTGTTCTCCTGTATGGTTCGGAAACGTGGGTTTTCACAAAACCGTCGAACTTTTGTTGAAGAGCTGTGAAAACCGAATGCTACACTACATGATAAAGACCAAATGGGAAGACAGGACCATGAATGAAGAATTATGGAGAATGTGCAAAGTTGATGATCTGAAGTCTGTAGCTAGTACCAATAAACTGCGCTGGTTTGGGCACCTTCAACGGAAAGCAGACCACCACATCATCATAAAAAGAGCAACAAACTTCGTAGTGGATGGAAAGAGACCAAAGGTAAGACCTAGCAAGACCTGGGCTGCCTGTATTGCAGATGATCTTAGAGAAAGGGGCATAAATAAGGAGGAAGCTCAAAATAGAGAGAGATGGAGAAGGCTCATCAATGTCAAACCTCCCTGGGAGAAACATGACAAAAAAGGAAGAAGAAGAAGAAGAAGAAGAAGAAGAAGAAGAAGAAGAAGAAGAAGAAAAAGAAGAAGAAGAAGAAAGAAGAAGAAGAAGAAGACGAAGAAGAAGAAGAAGAAGAAGAAGAAAAGAAGAAGGTGGTCTCACCACTGTCTTCTGTGCAGGTCGCAGACGTTTTCAGGAAGCGGACGTTACCAGGGAAACGCCCAAAGCTCTGAACAGACACGTTGTAACAGTACCCGTGGAACGGAAGCTGCCTAACTTTCCAGACCTCCGCTGACAGGTTCTGACTGCACCAGATTTTGACTGTGGATTTCCACGACCGTTTCTGGTGAATCAGAAATGTATTGATTCAAGTTGGGTTGTTTTGTTTTGGTTTTTGTTTTTTTTTTGGGGGGGGGGGGGGGGGGGGGTTGGGGGGGGTACTGGTTCAAGTTGTTTGGGGGTATTTGGAGGGGTGTGTTGGGTTTTGTTGTTGATTTTCTGTTTGTTTGTTGGGGGGGGGGGGGGGGGTTGTTTGGGTTGTTTTTGTTTGGTTGGTTAGGGGTGGGTTTTTTTAGGATTGGGGAGGGAGGATGGTATTGTGTTCTGTTTTGTATGAGGGGAAAGTGGTGGGTTGGTGAGTGGATGAGGGGGTGGAGGTAGTTTTTAATGTGTGTGTGTGAGAGTGTGAGTACATGCATGTGCTCATGCATGCATGTGTGCCTCCATGCATGCATGTTCATGTGTATGTGTGTGTGTTAACTGGATGATGATGTGCTCTAAAAACTAACTCAACTGTGAGAACTGGAATAAAAGATTGTGACTGATGACACACTCAAGCATAAATATAAATATGTGCATTCACATACATGTACATACAAAACTGTGTGCATACACCCTCACACACACACAAACACACTATTCCATCATCCTCAAAATAAAAGAATAAAAAAGCAGACAAGTAAAAACACAACACCCAAGTGTTTGGCAGAAATACAAGAACAAAATGAAATTTAAAATGATTTACACACACACACGCACAACTATTCCATCATCCTTGAAATAAAAGAGTAAAATAAAATTTTAAAAATTAATAAACACACACACACACACACACACACATGCACACACTATTCCTTTATCTTCGAGATAAATGAATAAAATAAAATAAACAAAATTCACACACACACACTATTCCATTATCTCAAATTTAAAAAATTAAGGCACACACACAAACACACACACACTCCCAACACACATATTTTTTTCCCAATCCTCAACAACCCATACACAAACAAACAAAAAACAGAAAGAAAAATAACCCCAACCAACCAAACAACAACAAAATCCCGACTGAAGTCTTACCTTCGACGTTTTCGGAAACGATGCCACAACTTTTCTGTTCAAAGCTGCCTCGTCATCTTCCAAGTTACGCACAAACCCGTACTTTGTAAAGAACTCCAAGCCCTCTGCGTGTGCTAGGGTCTGGTTCCTAGCGCTGACCAGGTCCACTGTCCACTGAAGCTTCAGAGGGTGCCCGCTTCGATTCATCGATTCATAGTGGCAAACATCTATCGTTGGGGCCGAAGTCACCCTCATCTTCAACGACGACTCGCTGCGTTCGACCATGTCGAGGCCTCCAATAGCTCTGGGCTTGACTGTAATGGGGAAACTTTCAGAAGTGAGGAAGAAGGAAGGAATGTTGTTGTTTTTTTATCAAAAAGCATTGTTTACTTTATGAATTCTTTGTTTACTAAGTCGTTTTTTACATCATCATGTTCACTGCGTATTTCATAAGGGATTGTTTTTACTGTTACTTTTTACCTTGGGGACAACAGTTATTTTATGGGTTTTTTCTACCCTGTAAAGTCCTTTTCACAATGGGTTTTTCCCCTTTGTATACAGTCCTTTTTTTTTTAACCATAAGTTTTGTGATGTAAACACCAGCTTTTCACTATAAATAGTCATAATGTAAACACAAGTTTTCGCATTGATATTCACTCCATTGTCATTCTTACAGTAACTCTCATCCTGTCCACAGTCTTTTTCTCCATGTAAGTCATCTTTTTCACCATTTTTCACCATGAAAGATGGCTTTCTCACCATGTAAGTCATCTTTTTCACCATGAAAGTTGTCTTTTTCACCATGTAAGTTGTCTTTTTCACCATGTAAGTCATCATCCTATTACAACAGATGAAAAACTAAAGAAGCTGGATATACTACCCCTAGAGAACCACCTTATAAAGCACTACTCAATCACAAGATATCGGCGCATATCGTACTTCACAACATCAGTTCTTTGTTTACTAGAGTCAAACATAATGAATAAACCGGTAAAAAATTCTAGCTTTCTTTCTTGCTTTTATTTCGAGGATAAAGGAATAAGCACTCATGTGCTTTTTTTTTCATTTAGTCCCCATGTTTATCCAGTTTTGTAAATTTTGTCATCCATTCCCACCAACACACAATGGCCTACTCTTCCGAAAAGTGAAACAGGTTTTAACATGTGTGCAAGATGTTCTGTGTGTGTTCGTACACTGGACCTGGGCTTATAATCTCATCTGAAGGACTTTTGGAGAAAGTGGAGTCGGCTCTGATGTTAACTCCAGAAGAAAAATCTTCTTGAACGAGATTCAAACCCGGGTCAGCAGATCACGAATACATCACTCTAACCACCAGGCTATCCCAGATAGCCAGGTATTGCCCTATGTAAATCCACCTTAGCTTTCTCGGGCCCTTATCTCAGGAATACCCTTCCAACACAGCTACAGAATCCCAACTCCTTGCTGTACATAACTAGTGAAACAAGTACACACCTTTCTAATGCTTCAAAACTTTTACATAGCACATGAAAAGAGAACAGAATTCTAACAAACACGAAACTGAAGCGAAAAGTTAAGAGAAAGAAGAGGGAGGGCGCAGAGGGGGGATGGGGGTGTTACAAAACAGAAACTGCTGAGTCCAGAAGCAAACTAAAGTTTAAAAACCCACAGTACCTCGAACTGGCAATAGATATTCAACAACTTTTTTTTTAATGGTCACGTTTGGGCACGATGTAAAATAGTTAACATTTAAAAAGGTGTTGATTTCTTCCACAGCTTGAAAATACCGTCTAATTTGACAG
>CM054150.1:32983027-32985527 GCA_028751875.1 Rapana venosa
AATTCCACCGTCATTGCGCACTTTGTCCTGTTCAACACCCTCATCCTCTCCTGCAGCAGACTTCGCTTCTGTGCGCAGTGGCCGCAACTGGGTGCCACGGTCAAACTGGTGTCATTCTTGCCTGCGCAGTAGTCTTCCCCTTGGCTGCTGACGCGATAGCGGCACAGCATTTGCAAGTGGCAGCCGACGAGCGCGAAGGCATTCCTTGCTGTGAGGCTGGTCTTGCTCTGCTCTTTGGTCACGCACGTGTCTGTCACCAGGAATTCCACTGGAAAACACGGGGACCTCGCGAGTTAGCGATGCACCGATGGTGGCAAGAGATATTATTATTATTATTATTATTATTATTATTATTATCACTACTACTTTTTTTTTTTTTTTTTTTGGGGGGGGGGTGTGATTTCACGAGTTATTGATTCAGCCACGATGGTAGATTTATGATTATCTTTATTTTTTGGTGATGTCAAGCGTTTATGATGCAGCTAGGGTGGTAGAGTTATTATTATTATTATTATTATCATTATTATTATTATCATTACTACTCTCTTTCAAAGAGGACATGGGAACCATCATCACCAGACGACGGTGGAAGTGGATTGGGCACATCCTCCGAAGAGACCCACAGTCAATCACAAGAACAGCATTGCACTGGACCCCAGAAGGCAGGAGAAAGAAAGGAAGACCAAAAGCAACGTGGAGGAGGACTGCAGAAAGTGAGATGAAGGCCATGTAGCACTCTTGGGGATCAGTGACTAGGTTGGCCCAGGATAGGCAGGAGTGGAAGCGCTTTGTTGCTGCCCTACACACCACTGGGTGTAATGGTTAATGATGATGATGGTGACTCTCTTTCAGTGATTTCACGAGTTATTGATGCAGCCATGGTTACTATTATCATCGATACTACTTCTCTATTTTGGTCCCACTTTTGTCTGTCTGACTTTGGCTGAAGCATTTTGTCATCAGTCTGTGCCCGTTTTGTAATCTGGTGGGTGAAGAACTAAACGAATTAACGCTATCCCTAAATTAAGGGAGAGAACCCCTCTTTCCCAGTACACACGTTCACATTTGTGTGCTACCGTAACCCAGTAGTGGGTGATACAGAGGGAAGGGCTAGTAGATGGTTGGTTACCCTGTAACGAGTTATCTGAAAGGAAAAGGTTATTTATTTTATTCTATTTATTTATCTAATTCTTTTATATTGAGGATAATGGAATAAGCACTTATGTGCTTTTTTTACACCCAGTCCCCGTGTGTACACGGTTTTGTAAATTCATCTGTTCCCACCGGCAGGCACACAATGGCCTACTCTTAAGAAAAGCAGAACAGGATTTAACATGTGCGCGAGATGTTCTGTGTGCGTTCGCACACACGGGGCCTCGGTTTATAGTCTCATCCTTTAGGTTAAGCAGAATGACTGGCCTTCTGGTTTCACTGGCCTGAAGAGAGGAAACAGTCGTATTCCATTTCGTGCGATTCTACCTTTAGATGCGGACCGTTATGAGCGTTTGGAGAACTTGGAAGTGGAGGATGGGTGTTGGTTCTTTTGTTGAAGGTTGGCTTTGTTCTTGCGATATTTGATTTGTGGGATGGTTTGGGTGATGTGGATGGTTTTGGGTGATGCGGATGGTTTTGTGTGATGTGGGTGGTTTGTGTGATGTGGGTGGTTTGTGTGAAGTGGGTGGTTT
The DNA here is from genome assembly GCA_028751875.1 of Rapana venosa. Taxonomy (NCBI): domain Eukaryota; kingdom Metazoa; phylum Mollusca; class Gastropoda; order Neogastropoda; family Muricidae; genus Rapana; species Rapana venosa. Next base: position 32,984,713 of record CM054150.1, read on the forward strand.
TGAGTGATGTGGATGGTTTGTGTGATGTGGATGGTTTGTGTGATGTGGGTGGTTTGGTGTCATGTGGTTTGATGTGGTTTGTATGATGTCGATGGTTTTGTGTGGTGGTTTGTGTGATGTGGATGGTTTGTGTGATATGGATCATTTGTGTGGAGCAGTTTTTGTGAAGTGGATGGTTTTTGTGAAGTGGATGGTTTTTGTGAAGTGGATGGTTTTTGTGAAGTGGACGGTTTGTGTGAAGTGGATGGTTTGTGTGAAGTGGATGGTTTGTGTGATGCTGATAGTTTGTGTGATGCTGATGGTTTGTATGATGCTGATGGTTTGTATGATGTGGATGGTTTGTATGATGCTGATGGTTTTATGATGTGTATGGTTTGTGTGATGCAGAAGCTTTGTGTGATGTGGACAGTTTTGTGTGATGTGGACGGTTTTGTGTGATGTGGATAGTTCGTGTGAAGGGGCTGCTTTGTGTGATGTGGATGGTTTGTGTGATGTGGATGGTTTGTAGGATGTGGATGGTTTGTAGGATGGGGGTGGTTTGCATGATGTGGACAGTTTTGTGTGATGTGGATGGTTTGTGTGATACTGATGGTTTATGTGAAGAGAATAGTTTGTGTGAAGTGAATAGTTCGTGCGATGCAGATGGTTCCTGTGAAGCAGACGGCTTGTGTGAAGCAGATGTGGATGGTTTATACATGCGAGTTTTTGATTTAAGCTAGACACTACAGTTCTGATAAGTTAGGGCCTTTGTGGTCAAGCTGGACATGAAACAACGCGGAAACGAAATGAAAACTAAGGTATGGAACCAGATGGCC
>CM054150.1:32998027-33003027 GCA_028751875.1 Rapana venosa
CCCGCAGGGATCCGTTCTGGGCCCTGTTCTTTTCACTCTCTACACTGCTCCGCTGTCACATATAATAAACCGTCACCAGATCAACCATCATTTCTACGCTGATGACTCTCAGATTCAAAGCAGTGATACTCCTGAAAATCTGCCTTCTCTCTTGACAAATATGTCACACTGCCTCCAAGATATTCAAAACTGGATGATACAAAACAAATTACAGCTGAACGCAGATAAAACGGAGGCCATGATTGTAGGGACCAAACACAAACTCTCTTCCATGACAACAGCTTCAGTAGAATTTGGCAATATAACAGTTCCTCTATCCACCACAGTCAAGTATCTTGGTGTTGTTATCGACAACACGCTTTCTATGCAAAAATTCATCACCCAGACTGTCAGTCATGCTACTATCAATTACGGCGTATTAGTGCAATTCGAAAGTACCTGTCCACTGATACAACATCCAAACTTGTCACATCTCTCATTCTCTCACGTCTGGACTATTGCAATTATCTTTTGGCTGGTCTGCCAGCATCATCTATCTACTCCCTTCAACGCATTCAAAACTCTGCTGCTCGACGTGTTCTCAAAAAGAAAAAATCTGAGCATACTACTCCTCTCTTGCGATCTCTCCACTGGTTGCCTGTGCCACAGAGGGTAAAGTACAAGATCTGTACCCTCTGTTACAAATGTCTCCATAAAACAGCACCTTCCTACCTCTGTGAATGTCTCCACCTGTACACCCCTTCTCGTTCCCTCCGCTCTGCTGCAGATACCCTGTGCTTACAAATACCTAGATTCAACCAGTCCACCGTTGGCCGTTGCTCTTTCTCTGTTTCTGATCCAGTGATCTGGAATGACCTCCCTCTCTCCCTTCGCGAAAAGCCTACTTACAACACTTTTAAATCCAGCCTCAAGACATACCTATTTCAAACCTAAGACCTCCCCCTACAGTTTCATTTCATAATTATCTGTCCTTGCCTTCAGTGGCCTAAATTCCCATCAGCCTGCTAAAGCATATAACCTCTGTGTGTGTGTGTGTGTGTGTGTGTGTGTGTGTGTGTGTGTGTGTGTGTGTGTGTGTGTGTGTGTGTGTGTGTGTGTGTGTGTGTGTGTGTGTGCGCGTGGTGTGTGTGTGTGTGTGTGCGGGCGTGCGCGCGTGTGCGCGCGTGTGTTTGTGTGTATTTGAACTTGTTAAACTATTAATCATTGTTGGTTGCATGTGTAGGAGTGGAATAGATGCAAGCGCTTTGATTTGTTTGTTTTTTACAAGATATAGCGCTATATAAATTCCATTATTATTATTATTACTACTACGACGACGATTACTACCACTACCACCACCACCACAACTGCTACCACACCCATCACCGCTACCACCACCACCACCACCACCCCATCACCACTGCTTCTACTATGACTACAGCGACGCCACCCGCATACGTGGCCATGGAGTATGAAGGAAAAAAATAATAAATCAATAACAATAATTATTATTAAGCGCACACCGGTAAATAGCATGTGTTGCAGTACTGAGTAACTTCCTTCCTTCCTTCCTTCTATGACGCTGACAGCAGCCTGGAGTTTGGGTTCTGTCTGTGAGGCTGACATTTTGCTCGGTGATTTAATTTTTCTTTTTTTTTTTCTTTTTTACCGAAGTGTCTGTCAGCCTCTTGCTTGTGCAGAGCAAAATAAGAATTGCCAAGTCACTGTCAGACTTTGTAGGGGCAGAGGTGAGAGGTGCTGTAGGAGGAGACACATGTTGTGCTGTGTGATTCTTCTTTTGAGCTGAGCTTTCGTCGCCCTTGATGAATGAATGAATGAAGGAAGGAAGGAACGAATGAATGGAGGAAGGAAGGAAGGAAGGAAGGAAGGAAGGCAGGAAGGAATGATCTTTATTTTTCAAGGGTTACAGATAAGCATTCATATACTTTTTTTCATTCTCCCCTTGCCCTTATTTAGGGACTATCAGAACAAAACCAAAATAGAAACCACCAAAAAACAAAACCAACAAAAAATTAGAGCAACTCCCTCCAAAACACACACACACACACACACACACACACACAACCACCACCACCACCACCACCACCAATAAAGTTCAACCTATGATTTAAAGAAAGGAGATAGACATATACTCAACAAACGCATAATCCCCAATTGACCCCAACATTAATGTCAAAACAGATACACTGGTAATAGCTAGGTAAAACAGATTGAAACACACACACACACACAGAGAGAGAGAGAGAGGAGAGAGAGAGAGAGGAGAGAGAGAGAGAGAGAGAGAGAGAGAGAGAGAGAGAGAGAGAAGAAAGAAGAAGAGAGAGAGAGAGAGAGAGAGAGAGAGAGAGAGAGAGAGAGAGAGAGAGAGAGAGAGAGAGAGAGAGAGAGAGAGAGAGAGAGAGATCAAATCAAATCAAATCAAATCAAATTCTTTCATTTCGAGGATAATGAATATGCACCTATCTGCTTTTTTTTACATCAGTCCCCGCCCTTAGGGATACATCACATACTGAAATAAACCAAACACAGACAGACAGACATGGGGGTGGGGGGGGGGAGAGAGAGAGAGAGAGAGAAGCGAGAGAGAGAGAGAGAGAGAGAGAGAGAGAGAGAAAGAAGGAAAAGAAAGAGGAAAGGAAGAGAGAGAGAGAGAGAGAGAGAGAGAGAGAAAAGGGGAAGAAAAGAGGAAAGGACGAGAGAGAGAGAGAGAGAGGGGAGAGAGAGAGAGAGAAGAAGAAGAGAGAGAGAGAGAGAGAGAGAGAGAGAGAGAGAGAGAAGAGAGGAGAGAGAGAAGAGAGAGAAATGACAAAGGTTTTATTGTGATAAGCAAGATGCCTATCTATACACAAGGGGACAGTGGGGGGGGGGGGGGGGGGGGGGGGGGGGGGGGGGGGGGGGGGGGGGGGGGGGGGGGGGGGGGGGGGGGGGGGGGGAGCTGGGCACAAAACACAAAATATCATGTACTGAGAACTTAATTAATTTCAGCCCAAACAGTCATCATGGCATGGAATCCATAACATGGTTAAAAAGGTAAAGGTAAAGGAGTCCCATAACCTATAAGGTCGTAGGGGAGCGAGGCGTCAGAGGCCTCACTTCTCTAGGGCCAGCATATTGAGGGCGGCGCCCATCTCCTCTCCCTCGCTGCTTTACCTTCCCTGACCCTAAAGAAGGCAGGTACCCATTTACAGCTGGGTGAACTGGGGGAACTGTACTGAAACCAAGGCGCGCAAACGGTCACCTCATCCAACTGGTAACCACGCTCGACGCTGCTTAACTTGGCTGGGGGAAAGCGAGTGCTCCGACCACTGAGCTATCCCGTCCCCTAATGGTTACAGGAGAGAAAAACACGTTGGGGTTGTTTTTTTTCATAAGCTTTGGTCATCCCTTACCATGGGGATTGTCAAGGGGGGAGGAGTTTCCACAACACTGTACACAATCCAAACCAGCATCTTACAACAGACTGGTGTACGACAAGAAAACAAGGTCACAAAGTCGCTTCTTTTTTTTCTTTTTTTTTTTTTTTTTTTTTTTTTTTTTTTCTTTTTTTCTTTTTTTTTTGGGTGGATGGGTGGTGGGGTGGGGTCTTTTCATGGCGTGTGCAACTTTTCAACGGCTAATATGTGATAGATTCGTGATAATCCAGGGTGGTATGTAGCATACAACTATTCTCACTCTCTCTCCTCTCTCTCCTCTCTCCTCTCTCGTCCTCTCTCCTCTCTCTCTCTCATCTCTCTTTTCTTAAAATAACGTAATTCGATACAGTGAGGCAGCACTGCAAAGACAAAACTGAAAACGAGCACCATTTTATTTTTGACTGTTGTCTCTATAAAGACTTGAGGGGTAAATTTCTAAAAGAATCAGTAAAAGTTCCTGTACATATGCTTTTGAAAGCAACAAATAGAAATCACAGACACAATTTGTCCAGATTTGTTTTCCATGCAGTAAATAGGAGACAAAAAATAATTCTTTGAAAGCCCCTAAAGAAGATGAAAGAAAGTATTTGTCTGTTTACATTAATGCATTTACTCATTAGATTTGATGGTTTGAAAGGTTTTCGTTACTTGAGGTCTTCTTGTTGTTTGTTTGGTACTAGGTGCAGTTTAAAATTCTTCCATGACTATGAGATTGTAAATCCATGCTATATCATAATTAGCTGTACATTTTGTCCAACATGTCGTTTGTATTGTGCCAAAGGCTAAAGTCTTAAAAATCTTTGAGTTCTTGATTCTTGAGTTCCTCTCTCTCCCTCTCTCTCTCTCTCTCTCTCTCTCTCTCTCTCTCTCTCTCTTCTCTCTCCTCTCTCTCTCTTTCTCTCTCTCTCTCTAATGGCAGAACATTGCGCTCGCAATCTGACGACCCGGTTCGATTCCCGTTCAAGGGGATAATTTCCTCCTGGAGTTAACATAGTGCAGACCTCCACCTCCCCAAAAGTCCTTCGGTGAGGCTATAAACCGAGGGCCCGTGTGCGAACGCACGCAGAACATCTTGCGCACAACGTTAAAATCCTGTTCCGCTTTTCGGAAGAGTAAGGCCATGTGTGCCGGTGGAACAATGACAGAATTTATAAAACCGCATACACCCGGGGACTGGATGTAAAAAAGCACATAAGTGCTTATTCCATTATCCTCGATTTTAAAAAATAAAAAAAAAATAAATAAAATAAAATCTCTCACACACGCAACGTGCGCCCGCCACACACGCGCACACCACACACACACAACACACACACAACACACACACAACACACACACATAAACAAAAACACGCCACACACACACGCACAAAGAGACAAGACAAAGACAAATGAAAGAAGAGAGAAGAGAAGAGAGAGAGAGAGAGAGAAGAGAGAGAGAGAGAGAGAGAGAGAGAGAGAGAGAGAGAGAGGAGAGAGAGAGAAGAGAATGAAAAAATGACAATGACAATGACAAATTCTTTTATTTCGAGGGTAATGAATAAGCACTCCTGTGCTTTTTTTATATCCAGTCCCCGCCCGAAGGGAT
>CM054150.1:33010527-33013027 GCA_028751875.1 Rapana venosa
CAAAGCAAAAGAGACGAAACGAAACGGGAAACAAGGAACGTGTACCTGTCCACAGCACTCCAGACATGATGATGAATCGACACACAGACGTTGAACACAGACCACTGTATTTACCCTAGGTTGACTATACGTGTGACACTTTCGCCAGAAAGACACAGACACGGTTGAGATCTCCTTCCACCAGTCTGAATGTCACACAGAGCCTATGTTTAAAGAGGGTGCCACGAAGACGGAAGAAGAAGCCGTATCCTTTAGAGGATTGAAGTCGAAAAAGCTGGCCCAGAGTCCACGAAGAACCTGGTTTTGTTGTTGTTCCCCCTTCAGAGGAAAAAAAAAAAAAAAGCCCTCCACCTCCACTCCAACGCTACAGAACCCCACCCCCACCCCAACTCCCCACCGTTTCCCCAGTCCCAGTAAAACTCCACGGCAGTTTTAAACATTGACATGAATCAGATAAGTTAGTAACACAAAACAGGGAGGAACAGTGGCAGCAACAGCGCACTCTCTACCCTGCCGAAGCGAGAAATTCAGTACAGCATAATGCCAGTTCCGATAAGATTTTGATTTGATTTGATCTATGCCTGTAACCCAATCTGATGTTCAAACAACACAGAGAAGGGGGGGAGGGGGATTTATTACCGCGTATACAGTTCCAAGAAACAGGTCGGGGATAGGCGTGTGCTTATATCTGCAGAAACAAAAAAGCAAAATAGAGTGGGCCTATCTAGTGTGTAGATGTTTCTTACAGTCTAGTCACTGTAGATCTCTGAATCAAATCAGTGTCGGGTTTTGTAGTGCAGCCCTACTCTAGAAGACAGCAGCAACAACAGCAGCAGCAAAACAAACAGACAGTAACGACAAATAGCAAACTGCAGTCATAGTCACATCACGATGATCTGACAACAAGAAACAGGACATGGGTTATTATACTAGCTCGGCATATTCACACATACGACCTAACCAAATTTTCTTTCCTGTTTCAGTTTAGGGTTACCAGTCCACACGTGTGGGCGGGTGGCTGTGAGAGAGAGAGAGAGAGAGAGAGAGAGAGAGAGAGAGAGAGAGAGAGAGAGAGAGAGAGAGAGAGAGAGAGAGAGAGAGAGTTAATATCAAAATATCACGCAAGAACTGCAAGGCGATTGCATTCGAATTTAGCACAATGCTTCAGAAAGTAGTAATTAATGTTTATTTTCTTCTTCTTTTTTTTTTTAAATCAAGTATAACTTTAGAAAAAAGAGAGTTACGTGTTTTCTTTACCAAATTCATGCTTTATAATTATTGCAGTTTAGATGTTGGTTGAAATTAATAAGGGTAGACTGAGAATAGATAATGTTGGTCATGCAAACAGAAACACGCTAACAAGGTAAGATTAGAACAAGGCAGAGGGGAAAAGAGGCAGACCACCAACATCCTAGCACTGAATAATCACTGAGGTCAGTGGTCTGGGAGGGCTACAGGAGAGGGTAGAACTCAGCAAAGACAAAGATGGAGAGATGGCGAACCCTGGTGGCATTGCGTGGAGCTCCTACCCACCAACTAACTACAGCGGCGATGGAGACAGGTGACAGATGACAGATGCAGTTTAGAAGCAGCAGTCATAGGCTGTCTGTTACAACTGGTAGATACCAAAACAAAACAAAGAAGCGTTTGCGAGCTACGGGTTTTTGTTGGGTTTTTTTAATTGACATTAGTGTAATAAGACATGACTTTCATTTCATACTCGAGCATCCAAATTCGAAGATCTTGGAAATGAGTTTGCTTAATTTTTTTTTAAGTGATTAGAGGCCAAGAAAAGTCTTGATTGTTTTAATTTCTATAAAGCATGGAGCCCGAGCCGCATTCTGTATAAATGGCGAGTAAACTCATTAGTCTTGATAAAGGTTAGGAAATGATGTGTTTAGGATTTGTCTGTCTATTCATCTACTGTTTTATGTTTGATTGCTGTTTGGGTGGCTACTTGTTTAGTAATATGTGTGACTGGATCTTTCTTTGTTGATGTGCAGTTTTTGTCGTGGCTTGTATGTTTGACTGTGTGGTGTGTTTACTTACTTATCATTCTTTGCTGCCTGCTTGTTTGCTTATTTGATATTGGTTTTTTCTTTCTTCTTAATTCTGGTTTTTTTTTTACATGTACAATTGATCAAGAATGAAAACAGCACTGAGCATTATCATGAAGACGACATGCAGTCTGTCCCCCAGTCGTCATACTAGTGATGTCTTCAGATAATAGGCAACAGTAGTTGCTGTCTGAGCCTTCAACAAAGAAGAAGAAGAAATAGATCACAATATAAGCTTTTAGCTCGTTGTTGCTATGCTGCTGCTGATTGTTGTTCATATAATCCTGTGAAATAAAGGTAAAGGGTAAAGGGGTCCCATGACCTATGTGGTCGTAGGGGAGCGAAGCATCAGAGACCTCAACTTCTCTAGGGGCCAGCATATTGAGGATGGCGCCCATCTCTCTCTCTCTCTCTCTTCTCTCTCTCTCTCTCTCTCTCTCTCT
>CM054150.1:33015527-33023027 GCA_028751875.1 Rapana venosa
GTAGTGTAGTGTAGTGAAGTATGTAGTGTAGTGTAGGTAGTGTAGTGTAGTGTAGTGTAGTGTAGTGTAGTGTAGTGTAGTGTAGTGAGTGTAGTGTAGTGTAGAGTAGTGTAGTGTAGTGAGGTAGTTAGTGTAGTGTAGTGTAGTGTAGTGTAGTGTAGATGTAGTGTAGTGTAGTGTAGTGTAGGTAGTGTAGTGTAAGTGTAGTGAAGTTAGTGTAGTGTAGTGTAGTGAAAAGTGTAGTGTAGTGTAGTGTAGAGTAGTGTAGGTAGTGTAGTGTAGTGTAGTGTAGGTAGTGTAGTGTAGGAGTAGTGTAGTGTAGTGATGTAGTAGTAGTGTAGGTAGTATGTGTAGTGTAGTGTAGTGTAGTGTAGTTGTAGTGTATGTGTTAGTGTAGTGTTGAGTAGTTGTTAGTTGTATGTAGTGTAGGTGTAGAGTGGTAGTGAGTAGTGTAGTGGTATGAAGTGTAGTGTAGTGTGTATGTATGTAGTGTAGTGTAGTGTAGTGTAGTGAGTGTATGTGTTAGGTAGTGTAGTGTAGTGTAGTGGTGTAGTGGAAGTAGTAGTGTAGTGTAGTGTAGTGTGTGTAGTGTAGTGTATGTAGTGTAGTGTAGGTAGTGTAGTGTAGTGTTAGTGTAGTGTTAGTGTTTAGTTGTAGTGTGTGTAGTGTAAAGTAGTTAGTTGTAGTGTAGTGACTATGTAGTGTAGTGTGTTGGATAGTGAGTGTAGTGTATGTTGTGTAGTGTAGGAGTAGTGTAGTGTAGTGTAGTGTAGTGTAAGTAGTGTAGTAGTAGTGTAGTTGTAGTGTATGTGTAGTGTAGAGTAGTTAGTGTAGTTGTAGTGTAGTATGTGTAGTGTAGTAGTAAGTGAGTTAGTGTAGTGATAGTGTGTGTAGTGTAGTAACGTGTAGAGTGAGTGTAGTGTAGTGATAGTGTATGTGTAGTGTAGTGTAGTGTGTGTAGTGTTTAGTGTAGTGTAGTGTAGTTGTTAGTAATGTAGGAGGAAGGAGTTGCGGCGCAGAGTACAGATAGCAGTCAGTACAACACGGTACAGTACGTTTGAACTAAACTATCACGTATGTGTATATTGTACTGTTATACTGTACTGTGCTCGTACTGTATGTACTGTGTGTACTGTACTGTGTTTAACTGTACTGTCTTTATGTCTACATTGTATAATATTGTATACCTCATAGGAATTGAAGCAGATTTCCCTGCATCGTCTAATATCACTTTGAGTGAACAGACGTAAAATCGAAGACAAAACTACAGATTTCCCTGCACAAAATTCGGATTATTCAACCTGATAAGTGCATGTCGCCACTCGTCCAGTGCCACCTATTCTTACCCTGTTTGAGGACGTCTTCTGTTTCCTTTTGAGAGTGGCGTTTAAGGTTCAAAATGAATGTGATAGCTTCGGGCCTCTAGATCGCCCTCCAGAGAAGAGCACTTCGCCACAAGAGCAGCGCCACGTTTTTTGTTTGCATCTTTTCCTTGTTAAAGTGCACCTAATGCATGCACGCCCATTTTTTAAGTGCACAAAAATGCATGTACACGCGCTCGCGTGCGCGCACCTAATATTTAACATTTAACATTTTACATACATTGGTTTGCTCATGCTAATAATATTCGTAAAAATGCATGGTGTGTGTGTATGTGATATCTTCAGTTTAACGTCTATTCACATTTAGTGGTTTTAGACAGGGAAAATCTAACAAGAAAAAGCAAACGATAACTGAAAAATGTCAGATAACAGTATCGAATATAAACCAACTTTAACATACTACAAAAACTGAGTTATCGGACTTTTTATCAACCCTAATACAATGTCCAACAGTAACGATGGTTCAGACAGAATCTGATCCAGTGACAGACTAGGTACAGCAGGTAAAAATGCTTTTAAATGTCCCCAACCAAAAATAACATGACTATTGGAGATCTTCTCCCCACGAATGCAGTTTACATCTTTCACGTAGTTTGTCCTGAAAGCATTTAGCTTAAACCTGTACATGAGGGATAACATATTTCTGCGATTTTATCAACCACCGACTTTGTTAGAAATAAACGCAATTTGAAAATCAACCACATTGCTTGTACAGCTATTGCCAGACTCATTTTATCTTCTTTCTGAAATGCTTCCAGCAAGCATTTTGTAGCAATTTGTATCCCTCAAGCAGAGATAAGGCAACATTTATTTCACAGGAAGCATTTTTATACATCGCTCCATATTTTAAAAGGCTGTCAACTTTTTCATTAAGATATAAACCAGTGTGTAAGGGAACCCAACAGAAAGTAACAGTACTACCTCTTAAAATCAAAAAGTGTACCAGATGCCTGATTTCAATGATAAGGTCTTTTCTTACTCTACAAGTAGAATTTTTTAAAGCGTGTAAAACCGATTTCGAATCAACCCACATAAATATGTTGAAAATATCTTTTGAAAAGTCAATAACATAGTACAGTGCCAACAGTATAGCAGTTAGCTCGGCTGTAAATATAGATTTATTTCTTCCCAGGTAGACAGCTCGTTCTACTTTATTGATGGAATAACAAAAGCCGCACCAGCCTCATCAGTATTTAGAACACAGACCCATCAGTATAGATTTTGAGATGATCAGGATAAGTAGTTTGAATATGTTCTTTTAATAATGATGTAAGAATGTTAACATTTTCAACTTTTCTTACAGAAGAATAATTAATATCAAAATGAGCTTTAAGCAGTTCCCAAGGTGGGTAGGGAGCTGACTGTACTTCTGACTTTGCTAATTCATTTGGATTAAGTTCTGAATGTTTTTTTTAAAAAAAGGGAGATGTGTGTGTATGTGTGCATGCGTGCGGGGTATGCGTGCGCGCTTTCATGCGTGTGTGCGTGCGCGCGCGCGCGTGTGTGCGTGTGTAGCCTACGTTACATAAAAATCTACACTACACTTAGTAGACTTAGTAGAAACCCCCTATGGCGAGACATGACAAGACCTCTCCTGATACTGTGTGCGGACTTGTCGGGGCACTTCAGCCCCGGGGCTTTAGGCTATCACAGTTAGCTCTTGATTAAACCATTGGCGCTGGGGGCAACAGCAAAGTGAGAAGCTGTTTGATCGGTGGCTTTCCCACTCATGGAATTCCACTTTACAGCTTAGTCTTTAATGATCGGCTGTGACTCTCTAACTAGGGTTAGTCGGCCTTTGGAGAACATCTCCAACGCTGACTGTCCTTATGCCCACTTGGCCCAGAGAGTGGGGATGTACTGTGGGCAAGGCGTCTCCACTATAATCAAATTTCTGCCCAATTTCCGAAACAGCAGCTGCCTCCTCTGCTGTTTTGGAGGTCATCGTCCAACAGGAGGGACGACCATATCATTTATACGGGGTACTTACTGCCTTACATTTTTCAGGAAGTCCCTCATGGGCAAGTTTTGAATCTGGTGGAGCCCACCCCTTACCAAGCTAGCAGGGTGCATGCTGGGCTTTCTTGTGTAGGCCTTATCAGCAAGTTCGCCCTGAGCCAAATACTGTTAACCAGTGTCCTTGAAAGCAAACATCGAACAAAAAATTCCAACCTTTTCAGTCTCAGCACCCACGCATTGCAATCGTGTACCATAATTTAATTAAACTCATTGAGTCACCACCTGGCACCACTCAAATATTGTCAAGTTCTTTCCTTATACTTTAAAAAAACCCAAAATTAGCATTGATTAAAAGTTGAACATTCCACTGAGTGGAACGTCAACATTAATTGGAGAGCAATATCTGTTTTCCTTACAAGGGAACCAAATTTGTTTTTAAAGGGCATGACAATGAAAACATCGTTTTCTTTCCCTAACCTTTTTCAGCTTAAATCCAAGAGAGAGAGAGAGAGAGAGAGAGAGAGAGAGAGAGAGAGATCTTTTATTTCGAGGACAATGGAACACGCACTCATGAGGGGAGTGGAGTTGTCACTGATGTTAAGTTCAGGGGGTAAAAATAACCCCTTGAACGGGATTCGAACCCGGTTAGCAGATCACGAGCGCAATGGGCAACGCTCTAACCAGCCAGGCTATCTCCTCCCCAGAGAGAGAGAGAGAGAGAGAGAGAGAGAAGAGAGAGAGAGAGAGAGAGAGAGAGAGAGCGACGAGAGAGAGAGAGAGAGAGGAGAGAGAGAGAGAGAGAGAGAGAGAATGGCAATGACAATGACAAATTCTTTTATTCGAGGATAATGAATAAGCACCCATGTGCTTTTTTTACATCTTGTCCCCGCCCTTAGGGATATATATGATAATAAAATAAAATAAAGCCCATACCAATACACTCACACAGTAAACGGGAAAAAATATCTACACAAAATCCCCCACAAAAATCACCGAAAAGAGAGAGAGAAGAGAGAGAGAGAGAGAGAGAGGAGAGAGAGAGAGAGAGAGAGAGAGAGAGAGAGAGAGAGAGAGAGAGAGAGAGAGGAGAGAGAAGAAAGTAACAACAAGTAATAAAGAAAGCAAAACAGAAACACAGAAACAACCCAGAAAATAGCAAAGAAATCAAGAGCAAAATAAGGCCAGCAACAACAGCAAGGGGAGAGAAGGACAACCGAATAATTCCCCCCTCCATAAAACCCCCAAACCCAAACCAAAATAGAACAAAACAAAACAAAAACATCCATAATATAAAGGAGAACAAACCACGTGAATAGTATCATTTTGGCTACCAGAAAGAAATGTCAACAAATTCATTGTACTTTTATGGGAAAGCAACAGCAATAGTAAACTACACAAAAACAAATATTATATAAGCAGACTTAGTAGATTATGCGCAAGTAATTTACATACCCATGCACACATACACGTACACACACACACGTACACACATGCGCGCGCACACGCACGCACGCACACCATGCATCAATGCCAAAATCAAATCTTTATGACTATCATATATAGTCATGAGAAAGGGCATCTGCATATTGAAATTAGCTATACATAATTGGTACACTCAAAACAAGATATGGGAATAAAACATTCACTAAGTCTCAAATACAGTCAACTTACGCAATAAAATTAAAATATTGAATCTGAATAAAGCATTCAATAGGATAAAAATTGTAAACAGGACAATTAAATCTATTAGAAAAACAATAAAAGGAGAGGACGAGAGAGAGAGAGAGAGAGAGAAGAGAGAGAGAGAGAGAGAGAGAGAGAGAGACAGACAGACAGACAGACAGACAGACAGACAGAGAAAACTGGAACTCTCCAACTCGAATATTTTATTGAGGGTAATTGGATAATCCAGGGCCTTCTTTACACCAGGCCCTCATGGGGGAAAAGTGAAACAAACATGAATAAACCAAAGAATCAACAAAACAAAACAATGTCAAATAGCAATGAAATGAATCACACAAACTGTCATGCAATTATTGGGAAATCAAGAAATCAATAAAGACCACAAACGTTAACCAATCGAATGAATAACCGAGTGTTTAATTGGAGAGAGAGGGGAGAGAGGAGAGAGAGAGAGAGGGGAGAGAGAGAGAGAGAGAGAGAGAGAGAGAGAGAGAGAGAGAGGAGAGAGAGAGAGAGAGAGAGAGAGAGAGAGAGAGAGAGAGAGAGAGAGAGAGAGAGAGAGAGAATGAGCACATCCACTGAGGAAAATGTGAGGACTGAGGAAAAACTATTTCAAGAGCTTTTATGGTTTTGTCTTTAGTCCAGAACTGTTCCTTTTCTCTTGGAGGCCTGTCCGGACTGTGTAGGTTTGAAAGAAGTCACACACACACACACACACACACACACACACACACACACACACACACACACACGGTTTGAAAGAAGTCACATACACACACACACACACACACACACACACGGGTTTGAAAGAAGTCACACACACACACACACACACACACACACACACACACACACACACACACACACACACACACACACACACGGTTTGAAAGAAGTCACACACACACACACACACACACACACGGTTTGAAAGAAGTCACACACACACACACACACACACACACACGGTTTGAAAGAAGTCACACACACACACACACACACACACACACACTAACACACACACACACACACACACACAACACCCACGGTTTGAAAGAAGTCACAACACACACACCACACACACACACACACACACACACACACACACACACACACACACGGTTTGAAAGAAGTCACACACACACACACACACACACACACAACACACACACACAACACGGTTTGAAAGAAGTCAACCACACACACACACACACACAACACACACATCACACACACACACACACACACACCCACACACACACACCACGGTTTGAAAGAAGTCACATACACACACACACACACACACACACACACACACACACACACACACACACACACACACACACGGTTTGAAAGAAGTCACACACACACACACACACACACACACACACACACGGACACACGGACACACGGACACACACACACACACACACACACGGACACACGGACACACGGACACACACACACACAAGCCTGTCTTTCCTTGTCACGTTGGCTGCATGCAGTCCTGCTTTTGGTTGACGTGCTACTTTTCATGCGGGTGTGAAGGTAGTAGGTCTGGTTTTCCCCTGATGTCATTTTCCAGTTTCGGTCTGCCTAATGACAGAAAGATTGAGAGAGAGAGAGAGAGAGAGAGAGAGAGAGAGAGAGAGAGAGAGAGAGAGAGAGAGAGAGAGAGAGAGAGAGAGAGAGAGAAGGGGAGAGAAGGGCAGAAGGGGAGAGAGAGGGTGGAGGGGGTAGAGAGAGAGGGGATTGTAGAGATTGAGAGAGAGAAGGGAGAGAGAGAGAGAGAGAGAGAGAGAGAGAGAGGAGAGAGAGAGAGAGAGAGAGAGAGAGAGAGAGAGAGAGAGAGAGAGAGAGAGAGAGAGAGAGAGAGAGAGAGAGAGAGAAAACTCGAACTGTTTATTGAGAGACTTAACTGGAATATTTTTTGTTTGTTTCTTTGGGGGTGGGGTGTGGGGGGGGGGGGTGTCATTCTCTTATTTGGAGGACAATAAATAAGTACACATCTTTTTTTTTTCTTTTAATAACCAGTCCTCGTGTGCATGTGGTTTTGTAAATTTTGTCATCCGTTCCCTCGGGCACACAATGGCCTTATTCTTCCGAGTTGCCAGTGTGTGCGTGTGTGTGCGCGCGCGCGCGCGTGTGTGTGTGTATGTGTGTGTGTGCACTCGCGCGCGCGTGTGTGCGTGTGTATGTGTGTGTGTTAGTGAGTGAGGGAGTGTGTGTGTGTGCGTCTGAGCGTGTGTGTGCGCATCTGTGTGTGTGTGTGCGCGCGCGCGCGCGTGTGTGTGTGTGTGTGCGCGCGCGTGCAAGCACACACTTGCAGCATGGCGCACACATTTCAAAGGAAAACATAAAGACATAAACAGACAGGTCGTCAACGGACTGAGACACAGACACAGAAAGACAGGGGAGAAATGGGGACAAAAAGAGAGAAACTGAAAAAGAAAAACAAAAACACACACACACACAC
>CM054150.1:33028027-33030527 GCA_028751875.1 Rapana venosa
AATTATTTGGGGGTTTGGGGGTGGTGGTTGTTTTTTGAGAGTACGTGGTCTGGGATTTGTTTTTTACTTGTGTTTTTGGTGTTTTTTTTTATGCTTTCGTGATTTGGGGCATTGGGTTTGTTGTTGTTATTGTTGTTGTTGTTTGGTTGGGGCTTTTTTGTTGGGTTTTTTTTGGGGGGGAGGAGGGGCATGCTTGTCTGGGCTAATCTTCATATCAAGGTTTGAAAATGATATTCTGTGGCGTTCTGTAAGGCCTGCAAGTTCTTTGTTAACATCCACCCCATCAACTTTAACAGAAAGGGCAGGTGGGAAGAGTAATCATACACACACACACACACACACACACACACACACACACACACACACACACACACACACACACGCACACACATACACACACACACACACACACACACACACACACACACACACACACACACACACACACACACACAACTCAAAATTGACCACCCGGACAGACTTAAGTGGGGATCAATCTGTGGAGTCACACACCGTGTCAGCAAGGATGAAGCACTTGTGGTGTCGTTATGTGACTGTTGTCCCAAACTGGTCAGGCCCAACAGGATTAAGAACTTGCTCCCTCACAGTCTAGAAACTTCCTCATGAATGTTGCGTCCTGAATTTTTACAAGCGAAATGTTTACGTTCAGCTTGAAATGCGTCACTGTCGAAATCGCATCACAAACGATTCCAAATCTGACGATTCTCATTATCTCTGTGAACACGCAAATCGCAGCAAACTCAACGGATTTTCCCAATAAAAGTTTGGGGGATGGAGCATTCTATATAAATATGTTCTTAGTAACGACCTAGATATTCTTTCATCAGTATCTTTTTATCACCATTATTTTTGGAGCCATGTTTACATCTGTGTTGATATAAAAACAACCGCTCAGCAATTTTTTTTTTACAAAAATAATAATTCCTGGCCACTTATGAACCGGATTCGCGCAGTTGAACGTGTTGTTACCAGTTAACAACAAAACCTCCACTTAGGGACACCTGCAAGGCACTCTAGCAGTGCTCTGACTTTTCCAGCCTCATTGACAGCTAGCCAGCCATCCATCCCCGCCCTGCCAGTCTGGCATCAACAGGTGCTACAGGTGCTACACAGGTGGACAGAGCACCTGCATGTCCTGACGTCTGCTAGGTTCACGGAGTGGTAGTACCAGTAATTTGTACCAAGAGAGAGTGGTCATCGGTTTCGTGCTGAGGTACGCGGCAAGATGCACAGGTAACTATGTCAGTTACGGTGGTGGTGGTGGTGTGTGAATTGGTAGTAGGCTGTTTGTGTGTGTCTTGTGATGATAATGGTGATGAGGAGGAGGAGGAGGATGGATTATGATGATGACGAGGAGGAGGAGGAGGGGAGGAGGAGGAGGAGGAGGGAGGGGAGGAGGAGGAGGAGGAGGAGGAGGAGGAGGCGGATGAGTGAGGAAATATGGTGTTTGTGTGTGTGAGGGTGAGAGAGAGAGCGAGAGAGCCTGTAAAATGAATGAATTTATACATTCTTTCCTTTTGGTTAGGTTTTTTTTATAAGAAATATAATGGTAGTGATGAAAATAACAAAAGTTATCATTATCATTATTGTTATTATCAGTATAATCATCTTTGTTAGTATTAACATGATGATGATAATGACGATCGATGATGATTCTCTCTCTCTCTCTCTCTCTCTCTCTCTCTCTTCTCTCTCTCTCTCTCTCTCTCTCTCTCTCTCTCTTCTCTCTCTCTCTCTCTCTCTCTTCTCCCTCTATCTCTCTCATTCATACTTCTTCTAGACTCATCTCTACACTGCTCTCCCAATATGGATAAGGCAGTTTAACACTGCAATATATAACAGTAACTACATAAAATATCAATACCAACGCTTCTTCACAGGCAAAAAACCAACACACCTAACAGAGTTGCTATTATTATCCCCCCACCATTCTATCCTTCAGGATTGTAGTTCATTCGAAAACTATAACTTTGGGTACAGACAGGTTGGCTTGTGTTGGGGTTGGTTGGTAGGGATGGTTGGTTGGTGTGGCTGGTTGGGTGGTTGGTTGTTGGTTGATTGGATTTGGGTTGGTTAGTTGGTTGGCTGGCTGGATGTGGTGTGTTGATGTTGGTGTGTGTTTCTTGTTTGTTTGTTTGTTTTGTTTATCGTTTGATTTATTGTTTGTTGGGGGTTTTTTTGGGGGGTTGTGTCGTTTTTTTGGCTGGGGGATTGGGGGGGGGGGGGGGGAAGTCCTCGGCTAGAGCTTCAAGATTCACCAATGGTGAGATTTTGCTATGCGACCGTTTTTGCCTACCATTTAGGTAGTCGCATTCCGACTTCGGGGATGAGTACATTTCAAATCTGGAAATTGACTGGGTTTTTTCGCGATGTTCTCCGTGATCCATCTGGGGAAAAAAATCACGAATTTTTGTGTAAAAATGGACAGTGTTTATGTAAATGTGTAATAGACTATATCTCTGACTGAACAATTGTTTGT
>CM054150.1:33043027-33045527 GCA_028751875.1 Rapana venosa
TGGTGGTGGGAGAGTTGGGACTGTACGCGATGTCTTCCACCACTCGGCGCCGATCTCCTGCGTGTTTTTTGGTACACTCGTGCATACTCCCGTAACCACACATTCTGCCATCGTCTGCTTCGATTCTCGGTGAGTGGGACTACATGAGTGACATGCCAATACTTCGTCGTCGTCATCGAACGCTCAGACAGATAAATGAGTGACATGCCAATACTTCTTCGTCATCGAACGCTCAGAGAGATAAATGAGTGACATGCCAATGCTTCTTCGCCGTCGAACGCTCAGAGAGATAAATGAGTGACATGCCAATACTTCTTCGCCGTCGAACGCTCAGAGAGATAAATGAGTGACATGCCAATAACTTGCTGTCGCCGTTCGAACGCTCAGGAGAAAATGATGAATGCAAATTCTTCGTCGTCGTCGAACGCTCAGACAGCAACTCATTGGGTTTTGGGGTGTGGTTTTTTTTTTTTGTCATATGAGCAACAATGCGTGGTGCAGCCGTTGAGATCCTGACAAGTCAGGCCCAGCACATCCGACTTCGGTATAGGAGAGAATTGTTATCGGTGAGTGAGACCAAACGAGTGAAATACGAATACTTCTTCTTCGCTAAAGGTTAGACAGCAACTCGTTGTTTTCTGTCATAGTTATGAGCAACAACGGGTTGTGCTGCTGTAAAGCGCCTGACAAGTCAGGCCCAGCACATCCGACTTCGGTATAGGAGAGAATTGTTATCGGTGAGTGAGACCAAACGAGTGAAATACGAATACTTCTTCTTCGCTGAACGCTGAGACAGAAATTCGTTGTTTTCTGTCATAATTATGAGCAACAACGGGTTGTGCTGCTGTTAAGCGCCTGACAAGTCAGGCCCAGCACATCCGACTTGGGCGTGTGCCTGACGAGCCAGAATCGTTCTCTTTTAAGAGTGTCTGGGGGAAGGGGGGGA
The DNA here is from genome assembly GCA_028751875.1 of Rapana venosa. NCBI lineage: Eukaryota > Metazoa > Mollusca > Gastropoda > Neogastropoda > Muricidae > Rapana > Rapana venosa. The sequence goes on from CM054150.1 coordinate 33,043,974, forward strand.
AAGGGGGGGAAGGGAGGGGAGGGGGAGGGGGCGGGGAGCAAGAGAATGGATCAAGAAAGCAGAAAGGAAGGTGACAGGAAGAAAAGGAGCAAGGCAAGAACAAGGAGAGGGATAGAAAAGAGGGATTTCTTAGCACAGAATTTCCAGAAGGTTGAGGGATGATGTTCATACTGACAGGCCCCTGGCATCCCCACGGGGGAGAAATACGAATACATTCTGCGAAGATCTCTCTCTCTCTCTCTCTCTCTCTCTCTCTCTCTCTCTCTCTCTCTCTCTCTCTCTCTCTCTCGTCTGTCTGTCTGTCTGTCTGTCTCTGTTCTGTCTCTCTTGAATCATTCTCTCATTCATCTTCTCTCTCTCTCTTCTCTCTCTCTCCTTCGCTCGCTCGTCGCTCGCTCGCTCGCTTTCTCTCTGCAAATGCTTTTCGTTACCCTTGGAAAAGAAACATTCGTTCATTCATCATACAAGATTCATTCTCTCTCTCTCTCTCCCTCTCTCTCTCCTCTGTATGCTGTGTGTGTGTGTGTGTGTGTGTGTGTGTGTGTGTGTGTGTGTGTGTGTGTGTGTGTGTGTGTGTGTGTGTGTGTGTGTGTGTGTGTGTGTGTGTGTGCATGCTTGGTTTGTATATATATAAGAAACAAAAGGTCAAACTGAAAAGCAAAATCAGATTTTTTTTTAAAAAGAAGGAAGTTTTGATATATATATAGAGAGAGAAATATCAAGTGGCTGGCATTTTTCAAGAAAGGTTTTGGGTTGTGGATTCCCTCCACATGTTGCAGGCGTGTTTTTGTTCGGCGCCTTTGCTCTGGCGGTCTTCTCGGATGTAACCAGAAATCTGATTGGTCGGTTGAGGCCGGATTTCCTAGAGACTTGTGACGTCAACACGACGTTGTGCTCGCAGTTCTCGTCCTTGGATGATTCAGCTTGCCTCAACACTGACGAGATGCAAATGAGATATGCAAGGTAGGCTATAAGATACCTCCTTTACAACAGCCCCCTCCCCCCCCCCCCCCCCACACACACACATCCATCCACCATCACTCCATCCCTTCCACTCTCCACTTCAATCACATCTTGGAGATGCCAGAAAATATTCGCTATGTAAACAAAATCTCCACATTCTTGAAATTATGTGCTAGAAATTTTCTTTCCTATCTATTTTTTTTTGGGGGGGGGTGGGGGGGGGGGGGAGTGTGGGGATTGGTTGGTGGGTTGGTGGGTTGCTTGGTTACTTTTGCAATCTCTTTTTTTGTTTGTTTATTATCTGATTTTCTGGGCAACTCTTTGGCTTTTTGTTGTTGTTTTGTTTAAAGTAGCCTACTAACGTTTTTTGTTTGTTTGTTTTTCCAACAAACTCACCATATATTGGGGACAGGGTGGGGGGCTGGGTTTTTTCCTTACTCTCTATGTATCAACTTTTCTCTTTTGTTGTAATCGTACACTGAAGCAGAGAGATTGCCAATATTGAGATAAAAGCACAGCGTGTCAAATCTGCAACATATTTGCTGTTTTCATTCTTTTGTTTGTATGTTATGTTTGATTGCTTTAAACAAT
>CM054150.1:33058027-33060527 GCA_028751875.1 Rapana venosa
GCAACACTGAAACATAGCATAGTCCGTAAACTAGCATAGCCTAACTAGCATAGTTGAAACATACATAGTTAAGACATGCATAAATGAATACGTAGTTGAAACAAGCATAGCTGAAATAGCATAGCAAATCAGACTAGTGAAACATAGCAAGCTGAAACATAGATAGCTAAAACATACATACGTACATAGCACAGTAACAAGTTTAGTTTAAAATAGCATAGCAGATACTAGCTGACATAGCACGTACAACACATAGTAACATAGCATAGCTGAAACATAGCATAGCCGTAACATAGCATAGCTGAAACATAGCATAGCCGTAACATAGCATAGCTGAAACATAGCATAGCCGTTACGTAGCATAGCTGAAACATAGCATAATCGTAACATAACATAGCTGAAACATAGCATATGCGTAGCGTAACACAGTTTGAATATGGTGGACACATAGCACACGTGACACATACAAATAGCTTGAACGTCGCATAGCATTGTTGGAACATAGTGAAAACATGATGCATGAAACATTACGATAGTTGGAACGTGGCATTGCATTGTTGGAACATAGTGGAAACATTATGCATATAAACATTATGCATAAACATAACAAATTTTTGGAACTCATGAATAGCGGGAGCTTAGTGAAAGCATGACATACATGAAATATACTACAGCTGAAACGAAGCTTAACATAACTGGAACATAGCATAACATAGCAGAAACATAGCATAGATGGAACAATACATAGAACAGCTTGAACAGATTCAAATATTTATTTGCAATTGCTCTTCACGGCATGATTTAGATATTTTGACTTTAAAAAAAAACCCTTACTTGACCCTAACTCAACTTTAACCTGACCTTAGCCCGACCTCGACTTGACTTTGACCTTCACTTGACCTTGGTCATTATTTGGGTTTCAGGACAAATCTCACCTGGCCAGGCCTCTGGACCATCATCTCTCCCACACCATCCCCCGTCTCCCCACCATGCCCGAATCCCCACCCCCTCCCATCACGTCCCCTCCCCCCTCAGCCCCTCCCGCCCACTCCCCAACCGTCGCCACCACGCCAGCATCAGGAGGAGGGGGAGGAGGAGGAGGGGGAGGAGGGGTGGGAGGAAGGTTTCGTCAGGCCAGGCAACGTCTCCGACCGTTCACGATGTTCCAGAGAGACCTGTCAGAGACAGTGGAACAGCATCACCATCGTCGGCACCCTGACTCCGAAGACGGTTCGCAGCAGCCTGTTCCTTCTCATATGTGATCGGGAGTGTTTTGTGTAAGGGAGAAGAAGGAGAGAAAGAGAAATGGAAGAGGATGGAGGAGGAAGGGAGGATGGAGGTGGGGGAAGGAAGGATGGGTTGTGGGGTGGGGGAGAGGATGAGGGTGGAAATGTATACAGTGAAATTGTGCATGCGAGTATGTGTGAGTGTCAGTCCGTCAATTAATCAATCAATCAAATTTATTCAGTACTTTGCAGGCCAAAAGACCCGTATGAACACATAATATGGAAAAGCCACCATAGAGCAGTCAGTCGAGGTGATATTATAATGCAGTAAGCACGCAGTCTTGTGTTGCAGACACCGAAAGAGCTGGACGTTTCTGATCTTTAGACATTCAATTACATGAACTGCCAGGTTCACAATCAGTTTCTCAGAAGGATTGGAACACAGTGTCTGAACCTTATAGCCTGGTGGAAAGGGGGGTATAACGCTTGCGCGAAGTTGCATATCTTAGGTATACAAGCAAAAAATGACACAAATCTTCAATGGCAGATTCATCTCTGTGTGTATCTGTCTGTCTGTCTGTCTGTATGTATGTATGTATGTATGTATGTATGTATGTATGTATGTATGTATGTATGTATGTATGTATGTATGTATGTATGTATGTATGTATGTATGTATGTGTGCCTGTATGCTTGTTTTGGTTTGTTTTTTAATTCTTATTCTTTTATTTTCTTGTATTCTTTTATTTTGAGGATAATGGAATAAGCACTCATGTGGGGTGGGGGGGTTTTACATCAAATCTCCGTGTGCATGCACTTTGTAAATTTCGTCATCCGTTCCCACTGGCACAAAATTATGGCCTAACAGGTTTTAACGTGTACGCAAGATGTTCTGCGTTTGTTCGCACACAGGGCCTTGGTTAAGGGTCTCACCTTCGCACGCGCGTGCATATGTATGTGTGTGTGTTTGTGTGTGTATGTGTGTGTGTCTGTATGTCTGTGTGTGTATGTGTGTTTAAGTGTCTGTGCGCGTGCTTTAAAGTGTATTTTATGTGCCACTAGTTTAACCTGTCAAAAGGGCATTATCAGTAATCTCTCTCTCTCTCTCTCTCTCTCTCTCTCTCTCTCTCTCTCTCTCTCTCTCTCTCTCTCTCTCTCTCTCTCTCCTCTCTCTCTCTCTCTCTCTCTCTCTCTCTCTCTCTCTCTCTCTCAATCATACCTTTTTTTTCTTGGCAAATACAAATGTCCACACTATGTTTAACAGAAAATTTTGG
>CM054150.1:33063027-33068027 GCA_028751875.1 Rapana venosa
AGGGACTGATACCGCATCTTTTGTCACGGAAACATTATCTATGTATGATGTTATTATATGGCGAAAGTAACAACAACCGTGCCAAAAAACCGGAACATACGCATGCAGCAGATTGACAAACGAGTCATTGTTATATCATCAAAGGGGAAAAGTGACATTGACATTCCTATCCTCGGAGATCAGCTAAGCATACAAACCAGAGTGTCTACGCTAAACCGGGGAAGCGTTTATTTACTCCAATATGATGAAATCGGTCTGCTCGTAGGCTAAACTTAACTTTTTTTTTTAGTCATGGCTGTTGTACTGAGCTACGTCAACTGCATGCAGTATTTCTTTGCCAGTATTATACAGGGTTTTTTGGGTTTGCCAGCGACAGAGTTTTGTCGTCAGCAGATACATTGAAAACTGATTTGAGTTTTGCCATTAAAAGCGATGCTATGCTGTTCATGCTTGAAAATACTGCCGAGGCTTTCTTGTATGCGTGCAGAACATTTTCTGACATTCTCTTTCTTTCTCTTGCCAAGTCGAACAATGGGGTTTTTTGGTTATTGCTGTTGTTGTTTTGTTTTGTTTCGTTTTTGTACCATTTGATATCACGGCAGATCTGTGTGAAATATGGGCTGCTCTCCCCAGGAAGAGCGCATCGCCACAAGAGCAGCGCCACCCATTATTTTTCTTCTGTCTTCAACTGTATTTGTTTCCCTATCAGAGTGGCTTTTCCTACACACAAAAATTTGCAAGGGGCAACTGTCTTGTTGACGTGAATTCTTTTACGTGCGCTAAATATTTTGTGTAACATACATGGCCACGGTTTGAGCGTCTCATCCGATAGACTAGCACCTAGACCACCACTCATGGTCTAATGGATGAGGGGAAAAGTTTCGGGCCCAAACGGGAATCGAACTACCGCACACTTGCGACCCGGACTTTTGGCTTTCTAGGCAGGCGCCTTACCCCTAGACCAGTGATTCATTAAAGCTTTTGTAGTTCTTTTGTTGTTGTTGTTGTTGTTGTTGTTGTTGTTTTAATTCCTGTAAGGAAACGTTCGTTTATTTGTTCCTTTGCTTTGGGTGTGGTTTTTTTCGGTTCAGTGGGGTAAGAGTATGTGCCCGTGCCAGTGTTAGTAAGTGTAGTCCTGTTCTGTCAGTTCTCGTCACATTCTTGTGCGCCACGGATAAAACAAAATGCTCCCCCCAAAAAAATTAACCACTACGACTTCACAGCTCTATCCAATCCCACCTGTCTTCACCTCCCCCACCCCTCCTCTCTCTCTCGACCCCTTCCTTATTTGCCAATTTCAACTTCGCTCACGAATTCTTTGATGTGTGTCATTTGGAGTTTGGAATCCCTCAGCTCAACATTGCAGGTAATACTCTCTCTCTCCCCTTTCTCTCTCCTCTCTCTCTCTCCTCCTCCTCTCTCTCTCTCTCTCTCTCTCTCTGTATCTCTCTCTATACTTACGGTTATTTGATAACCATAGTGATTTCTATATACGAACATTCTCTCTCTCTCTCTCTCTCTCTCTCTCTCTCTCTCTCTCTCTCTCTCTCTCTCTCTCTCTCTCTCTCTCCATGTGTCCATTATGTCATGATGCGCTTGAAAATGACCTTCATTTTATTCTGTCTTGCCCTGAGCTCAAAGAGCTGAGAGAACAACTGATCCCTTTAAAGTATTTTCGACAGCCAGTTTTGTTCAAATTAGTTAATGCTGATGAACACTCCTAATCAAAAATTGCAACAACAAAAATTGTATATCTATACAAAGCGTTTAAAGTGCGCAGAATGTTGTCAACATAAAAACCATTTATGTCAATATGTGAAATCCTACAAAGTATGTGTTTCTATCTTGTATGTATATCCCTTCTAAGGGGCAATGGCCTTTATGAATAAATCATCCGAATCCGAATCTCTCCCTCTCTCTCTCTCTCTCCCTGCTTTATTTTGGAACGATGTCTGGGTCTTTTCCCTGGTGGTTTAATCAGATTTTTATTGAACAGAAGCATACCACACATTTTGTGTGAACAATCAGCAGTAGCATAGCAACAAGAAGCTTAAAACTAACAGTGTGCTCAAAAGACACCGTTAGTATGACGACTGGGGGACAGAATATATGTCCTCTTCATGATGATGCTCGGTGCTGTTTTCATTAATTATTTTTTATATAAAGAACAGAATTGATCAGAAAAAAGCATCAACTAAAAGCAAACGGCAAAGAATGATAACTCGATGAATAAATAAATACATAAATCATACGTGAAACAGAATATCGCAACAAGCAACAACAAGAAATATGCCCATCAACAAACAAAACGTTTAAGCAAACACCTTAACAAGTAAACCACCCACAAACAACAATCTTTCCCCATGTTGGATTATTTCCATGGCCTCAAGTTATTCAGTCTTCACAATGAAGAGGGCGGTAGAGAAGGGAAAGCGGTTATCTTAGAAATGTTGAACATATATTGTTCATTTCTTCCACCCTCGGGAAGGATTTTCCCTTGACCCCAAGGGTGAGATACATTTTCTGCCTAGTAGAATGTATGGTGTAAGCAGTCCTTAAATCGGAATTCTCCGCTGGGACATGAATTCAGTCACAACAACAAAAAAGGTATGGTCGAGAGCTGCAAGGTCTCACTTTCCTCCGAAAGGAAAGCTTCCGGGGAAAAATGTGGATTGGTTTATTTGTGGAGTGTTTGTAACTTTTAAGAATTATGTTTATCTGTGATTAAAAAAATCTGGATTGTTTGAATTGAATTATGAACAATACTTACATGCCCCCCCCCCCCCCCCCCTTCCCCTTACAGATGAGTGATCTCCGCATTTTTAGTTGAGTAGGGGTTAGTTTGGTTTGTTTTTTTTACCTGAAAAAATGTAGATATTACTGAAGGATGTCCATTCTGACCTCCTTTCAAAGAAATAAAAGTTATCCAAGAGGAAATCTAATTTAACCTCGCCTGATGTCTATGAATCCTTTGTTCCACACTCCCTTAATTCTTTTCTGCCATACCAATTTGCATGCAAACTTTTTAACCCACCTACCCCCCTCTTCCCTCTGCCACTTAGTCCCCATAATAAAAATTAGAGATGAGAATAAGACAAATAAAATGTAAGATTGTATATTCTTTCGGGGCAAATAAAATGTAAGATAGTATATTCTTTCGAGGCAAATAAAATGTAAAAGTGTATATTCTTTCGGGGCAAATAAAATGTGTATATTCTTCGGGGCAAATAAAATGTAAAAGTGTATATTCTTTCGGGGCAAATAAAATGTGTATATTCTTCGGGGCAAATAAAATGTAAAAGTGTATATTCTTTCGGGGCAAATAAAATGTGTATATTCTTCGGGGAAAATAAAATGTGTATATTCTTCGGGGAAAATAAAATGTAAAAGTGTATATTCTTTCGGGGCAAATAAAATGTAAAATTGTATATTCTTTCGGGGCAAAAAAAATGTAAAATTGTATATTCTTTCGGGGCAAATAAAATGTAAAACTGTATATTCTTTCAGGGCAAATAAAATGTAAAAGTGTATATTCTTTCAGGGCAAGTTCTCCATCCCCCCACCCACCCCTTTCCTGTAACAGAACTGTTTCCTGTGAAAAGATCAAAACCAAACTGTTAAGAAGGTATTTCTGTCCATGATTGTGATCAGGTTGGTTGCTTTAACAATGCTATCTACACATTTTCAAGGGAGAAAGACTTCCAAGCGCACCTCTTAAGAAAGCTTAGTTTGGTCAACAGTTAAACAGTTGATTTTTGATGCATTAATATCGAGCTTTAGAACTGACAAAAGAACAAATTTCATAGTTCAGCTTCCCCCCTTGTAAAACAATTGTCACGAGAGAGAGAGAGAGAGAGAGAGAGAGAGAGAGAGAGAGAGAGAGAGAGAGAGAGAGAGACAGACAGACAGACAGACAGACAGACAGACAGACAGACAGACAGACAAGTAGAGGCTAGCGAAAGTGAGGCAGGGGCTAATTGGAACTCTTGATATCTTCTTTTAGAGAGACATAGACAGGCAGACAGACAGAAAGACAGACAGATAGAGGCTAGCGAAAGTGAGGCAGGGGCTAATTGGAACTCTTGATATCTTGTAGAAAGACAGAGACAGACAGACAGAAAGACAGACAGACAGACAGATAGAGGCTAGCCAAAGTGAGGCAGGGGCTAATTGGAACTCTTGATATCTTTTAGAGAGAAAGACAGAGACAGACAGACAGAAAGACAGACAGACAGACAGATAGAGGCTAGCCAAAGTGAGGCAGGCGCTAATTGGAAAACTCTTGATATCATCTTTTGAACCTGGAAGAAAAAAACCCAAAAAACCCCACTGTTTTCCAGACCTGGCCAGTTTTGGGAAGACAATAGTTTGACGAAGAAAAAGGAAGGACCTGAAAATCCTAACCCAAAAATGACATGATGGCCAGGTTTGGGGTTTTTTTTCAGAGCAGACTTGCACACCTCCGGACTATGTTGCTGGACGATACCGTGTACGGCACACTCCTGCTGGGAGGAGCGCTGGGCCTCCTCCTCCTGTGGTGGCTGTCGACCCGCCGTCCTCCGGGCATCCCCCCAGGTCCTGGCTTCGCCCTGCCCCTGCTGGGCCACCTGCACCTGGTGGGCAGGGACCCCAGGGCCCAGTTCACCAAGTGGCGGCGCCAGTACGGCGACATCTTCAGCCTGTACATGGGCAACCGCTTGGTCATCGTCTTCAACGGCTACTCCGTCATCAGAGACGCTTTCGTCAGACAAGGCGATGTCTTCTCCGACCGGCCTCACTTGCTGGCCACAGACAAGCTAGCTGAAAACAAAGGTAAACCATTGTTTTGTTGTTGTTGTTGTTGTTGGTTGTTGTTGTTGTGGTTGTTGTTGTTGTTGTTAGAAAGATAGGTCTTGAGGCTAAATTTTTCGGTCTTTTTCTGTATACATAAACGGGAGATCAGATTTGTAATATTCTTCCCCTTCTTTTTTTTTAGCGTGGCAAATTGTACTTGTTGCAAT
>CM054150.1:33073027-33088027 GCA_028751875.1 Rapana venosa
GGAGTTCCGGCCCGGGAGGTTCATCGACAGTCTAGGGAAGCTGACCCACCCGCAGCAGTTTATTCCGTTTAGTGTTGGTGAGTGAGGGTTGGTGGGGGTGGTGGTGGGGTGTGGGGGGGTGGGGGTGTGGGGGGGGGGGGGTTGTTGGGTGGGGGTGTGGTGGGGGGGGTGGGGTGGGGGGTGGTGGTGGTGGGGGGGGGGGTGAGGGTGGTGGTGTGGGGGGGGGGGGGGTGAGGGTGTGTGTGGGGGGGGGTGTGTGGGGGGGTGGGGGGGGGGGGTGGTGGTGTGTGTGTGTGTGTGAGGGGTAGGGGTGGGGTGGTGTTTGGGGGGGGGGGGGGGGGTGGTGGTGGTGGTGGTGGTGGGTGGTGGTTTGGTGGGTGTGTGGTGTGGTTGGGGAGGGGGGGGGGGGGGGGGGAGGAGGGCTGTCTCGTTTTGTATACTGAAGGCAGTAGTTTTTTGTGGTTTGCGCCCCCGCCCCCACCCCCACCCCCACTGCTGCTGCTGCTACTACTACTAGTAGTCATTTTGAAAGGTTTTTAAATGGTTGAGGAGGAGAGAAGTGCGGAGAGTGAGGAGTGGGAGTGGGGGTGTGGGGGTGCATTGGGGGAAAAAAGACCTGAAAGTCTGATACATAGAAAAAGGAAGCAAAATTTTAAAAGAATTTTTTTTTTTAAATTGGGGATGAGGATTTGTTTAGCTAGTCGAATGCGTTTCATTTTGGTATGATAAATAAAGGATGCAATGTCAGTTTAGCATTAACTTTTTTTTTAAAACAGGAGGGATGGACGGGGAACTTTTTGATATTTTTTTACACCTGGGTGGTGCTTCTGTTGTGGCGAGGCAGTCACCCCGGGTGAGAGCAGAGAAACCTGCCGTGACTTTAAGCGGTACGCGGTATGCAAATACAAATGCAAAGTTCATCATTTTAGCTCTTGGAAAACTACGGTCAGTCACCGAGATTAGATGTTTTAAAACAACCAGCACTTCAGACCTGAAAAGCATTATACATTTTGTTGTTGTTATTTCATTTGCTGGGATAAATATTGCACTAAACGTTCTCAAAACATTAATAAACAATGTTGCCATCGCCAAGCTGATGCCAAGATCCGTATGTAGTAGAATGTGATCAATGTAAAGTTAAAGAGAGATTCTCAACATTGCTAAAGGTACGTTTTCTCGGGTTAAGACAAAACATGCTTATACCAGAACAAGTTTTGTTGAGGTTTATATATAATCATGAATAAGTAAAGTCATATATATAATTTGGTTGGGTTTTTTTTTTAGTTTGATATGGTTTTTTGCTATGTTTTTGTGGTGGGGGTTTTGTGGGGGGGGTTTTGGGGGGTACCATTCAGGAAATATGGACTAAGTTAGTTCAGGTTATTAGGAAATCAACCATCCATTTTTCTTGAGGAGTGGTGGAGTCGCTGCACTGAGAATTTCAGACAGTGTGAGCTGGGCAAGTTTGACCTGTCACGCTGTTCCCACACTGTCCCTGTAGTAGGATGTTTGCTGGTGATGTTTGTCTCCTCCAAGCTATTTCATTCCCGGGTAGTTTTCCTGAGACACTAGCCTAGCTTATCTGTAGCCAGTTCTACGTCACTTTTGAGTGAAACGCGTTATTAACCGTGTGTGATTTGATTGGCGCAGGCCGACGCGCATGTCCGGGAGAGTCACTTGCCCGGATGGAGCTGTTCCTCTACATCAGCAATCTGATTCAACGCTTCCGCTTCCTGCCACTTGATGAAGAAAGTTTGCCGTCATTGGAAGGTATTCTGGGAGCAACAAATTCGCCCAAACGATTCCAGATCAGAGCGGTGCCCAGACAATCGAAGTGAAACCTGTGTCCCCACTGTAGCCTGTCGCCTGGCAATCATAGGCTATAGAAGACTTTACAAGTGATATGTGTCACGTTGAACTTGAAGCACCGATGCTTTCAGTTCTTCAGCTTCTATTGTACAGAGAGTTCCAGCTTCTGTTTATCAAATGATGTAGAATTATAGATAGTAAACTTCGCTGTGGTTTCAACTTTTTTTAAAAATTCATATGGTTTTTATGAAGTCAGTACTTTTATTGTTTATTTCCCAAGCTTATAACATATTTACTCTGTGGCGTTTGCATACAAATTGTTTGTATGAGAGAGAGAGAGAACAAATTTTAAACTCAACTTGAGAACCTGGGTCAGGCCAATTTTCATACTGTGCTTTTTGCTCTGACCTTATCAAAATGTCCGCTGTAAAAAAGAAGAAAACTTGTTTTATTATTACAGTTGTTTTATCGCCTTTATTAAAAGTTGATTACCGTTTTAACCTGTTTTCTTTTACAGGGTTTTTTTCTCAAAACATTGGGCTAAAGGTAAAACCTGGTTTAAGGCAGAAGTCCTTTTCAGAATTTCTAGATTTCTCGATGAAACGTGCGAAAGGGGACCGAAGAAGGACGTTCAAAACCAGTGATAAATAATTTATACTGCAAATGATACACTTTGCCAGCTACGTCGCAAAATTTACTTGTTTTAAGGTTATAATGTGAGTGAAAACAGTCTATTACTCGTGTATGACACGCACACACCCACCCCCCACCACCCAACCCACAGAAAGGGTTGTGGCAATAAATAAAGGATCAAAGAGGGGGTGGGGGGCAGACGTTTTAGTCTCTTTGCTTTGGGGGAGGGGGGGGGAGGTTGGGTTGGTGGGTTGGTTGATGTTTTTCCTTTGAGTGGAAGATGTGGAGAGTTCTCGAAGCACTTGTCACTTGGTCTCCACCATTTTGTAAAAGACTGTTGAGAAAAAAAATGAAATCTTTGATATTTAGTCGGTTTGTACTCCTCAAATAGTGACAAAAACCACCAACGCTGCCTCCCAGATGAACTGTATTAAACTTGCGTGCGTTCTACCAGCTGGTAGTGGGAAATAAGTTTTACGATGAGTTTTATCTGGTTTTTAGACGGTACTTTTTTATTTGATAAAAACACCTTCGTGTTGAAGCTTTCGATTTTGCTACGATTGTCATATTGTCTTATGAGTAATGTTTATGGCCTCTAGGCCTGTGTAAATAAAAACTGAACTGATGCAAAGATAAGACTTCAAGTGTTGTGATGCTATTATTGTGGTTGGGTTTGAGTTTTTTAAATTATATTTCTTTCCCTCCAGTGGCTGCATGTAGAGTTTATGGTGAATGTGTGTGTGTGTGTGTGTACACGTCAGGGTGGTGGTGGTGGTGGGGGTGGGTGTGTGTGTGTGTGTGTGTGTGCGCGCGCGCGCGTGTGCATATATATATGCGTGCGATGCAACACAAAACAACATACAAAACAATACAATACGATACGATACAACACAACACAATACAACACAACACAATACAATACAAGCAATATTCAGCAACCTGTCCATCCGCCTGTCTTCCCTAACTCCCAAGAGTCGAGGGTGTCTGGGAGCAAGTTGAACCTGGCAGGCAGAGCCCATCCCTCTCCAGGCTGTAGATTGCATGCACCCTACCTCCCCCTTTCTTTTTTTCCTTTTATTCTGTTAGTTCGAGGATAAAGGAATAAGCACTCATGCGATTTTTTTACATCCAGTCCCTGTGTATATGCAGTTTTGTAAATTTTGGCATCCGTTCCCACCGGCACACAATGGTCTACTCTTACGAAAAGCGGAACGGGTTTTAACGTGTGCGCAAGATATTCTACATGCGTTCGCACGCGGGATCTCGGTCTATAGTCTCATACGTAGGAAAAAAAATTTTCGGGAGGGGTGGCGGGGAAAGTCAGCTCTGGAAAATATCCCTTTGAACGGGATTCGAACCCAGGTCAGCAGATCACGAGCGCAATGCGCAACACTCTAACCAACGCTCCCTCCCCGACTTGACTGTCTTGGTGTCATCCTCACCAGCAGCGGTAGCTGTCATGCTCTTCTAACAACAACAACAATAACAACAATAACAAAATGGAGGGGTTCTTAACCAGTGATGGGGCCAGGCTGAGGAAGATGGCTGACAGATTTATGTTTGTTTTGTTTTTTTTAATATTTTGTACGAAATCGCTTTACATATGCACGTACATGCACGCGTGCGCACGCACACACACACACAGACACACACACACACACACACAACACACACACCACACACACACACACACACACACACACCAACACTCACACGGATGGTAACATTTACAAAAGCGCATGCACTACTGCATTAAAAAGGAGGTAAAGGAGTCCCATAACCTATAAGGTCGTAGGGGAGCGAGGCGTCAGAGACCTCACTTCTCTAGGGCCAGCACATTGAGGGCGGCGCCCATCTCCTCTCCCTCGCTGCTTTACCTTCCCTGACCCTAAAGAGGCAGGTACCCATTTACAGCTGGGTGAACTGGGGGAACTGTACTGAAGCCAAGGCGCGCAAACGGTCACCCATCCAATTGGTAACCACGCTCGACGCTGCTTAACTATGATAATAAGCTAACATGCGTCCTTACTCCATTAACCTCGAAATAAAAGAAGAAATACAAAATAAATGCACACACACACACACACACACAAAGGATGGGGGGGATAGCCAAGTGGTTAGAGCGTTAGCCTACGTGTTGCTCTCGCCACCTGACCGCCCCGGGGTTCGAGCCCAGGTTTGAGCCACCACCGAGACGCCAGTTCAAGGGGATTTTTCCCTTGGGAGTTAACGTCAGTGCCGATTCCACTCCCCCGAAAGTCCTCCGGATGAGACTATAAACCGAGGTCCTGTGTGTATAGCGCCAGGTAGAACACCTTGCGCTCTCGTTCAAACCTGTGCCGCCTTTTGGAAGTGTAGGACTACAAGGGGTCGGGATAGCTCAGTGTCGAACACTCGCTTCCCCCAGCCAAGTTGCGCGTTCGACGTGTAACAGTTGGATGGTGACCGTTGCGCGCTGACATACATTATACACGTAAATACCCCTTTACAATAAGCAGCGAGGAGAGATGGCGCGCTCATATGTCTAAGAAGTGAGGTTCTTCCTCTCCCTAAGCACTATAGTATGGACCTTTACCTTACCTTAGATCACTCGAGGAAATAAAATTAACAAACCACAGTATGACATGGACTAGATTATTAAAAAAACATGATGTTAAAAAAAAAAGAAATAAAGAATCGTAAATAACACCAGGAAGTGAGAGAGAATAGGGGGGGGGGGGGGTATCATAATAAATTCTCTCTGATCACTGTTGGAACATGAAGGTTAAATGTCGACGACTGAAAGCAAAACACGGGAAGAATCTCGACCAGTTCGACAGTGATCTATTCCCATCAACTTTTTGTTGTTACAAAAAAACAAAACCGAGCAACAACAACAACAACATACCAACTGATGAATAACGGATTAGCATCGACCCGGTTATGAAAGGGAGAGAAGAAAGCAACGTCCACTGCTGTGGAATTACTTCCCTTGCATTGTCCTCTTCGATTACTTTACGTTAGGATATTGTCTCCCCTGGCATGAATTCGTACACGCATGCACACACGCACACACACATTCACGCACGCTCGCTGCACACACACACACACACACACACACACACACACACAACACCATTTCTTTTATTCTATAGGAGTAAACATCAGTGCCGACTCCACTCTTCCCAAAAGACCTTCGGATGAGGCCCCGTGCGCGAACGCATGCAGAACATCTTGCGCACACGTTAATTCCTGTTCCGCCTTTTGTAAGAGTAGGCCATAGTGTGCCGGCGGGAACAGATGGAAAAAATTTACAAAACTGCATACACACAGGGACTGGATGTAAAAAAGCAAATAAGTGCTTGCTCCTTTATCCTAGAGAGGAGGAGGAGGAGTAGAGGTAGTAGTAGTAGTAGTAGTAGTAGTAGTAGTAGTAGTAGTAGCAGTAGCAGTAGTAGCAGTAGTAGTATGGTGGTGATGATTATATTCGCGAAGATTTCATAAATGATATAACGCTTTATCAATCTTACGGGCTCCCACATCAAAGCTTGCCAATTTCCCAGCTGTAATCATCAGCCATGATATCTACCTGTCTGTTGACAATTCTTTTTTTATACCAGAACCGGGCAGATCATTTGGACAAAGCAGTTTCTTTGGCTAAGGGTGTTTTTTTTCTAGGCGTATCTAAATATATCAAAATTAGAATCGTCCAAACACTCATCTGGCTTGTGCTGCTCAATGGGTCAGAAGCCTGAACACTACAAAACATGGAGAGACAAAGTAATTGCAGCCGAAATGTGGTTCTAAAGGCGACTTCTAATAGTCAAATGGTCAGACAAGGAACAAATGAAAGCGATCTTGATAAACACTAGGTGCAAAGATTAATGTTGGCTGAAATCGATTAAGCGCTGGACTGTGATGTGTTGGTCATGCCAACAGAAACACGCAGACAAATTAATCTGATGACGACAGTTCTCCAGAGTAAGGGTGAGGGGAGAAAAAGAAAAAAAAAGAGGCAGACCGCAAACATCTTACATTGCCAACATCACTGAGATAGATAGATAGATAGATAGATAGACAGACAGACAGACAGACTTCAGACAGACAGACAGACAGATAGATAGGTATACTCGTTTATAATTTGTCTATATCCTGTGGGTTGTTCTGTGTGTGTATGTTTGTGATTGGGGGAAGGGGTGAGAAAGGGGGGGGAGGATAAATATCTAGAGTGAGAGTGTGTTTCCTTATTTTTTTAGCTGTGGATGTCATTGTTTGTTTTCAGTTCAAACGCTCAGGGCCTCTGATCACATGAAATTGGGCTTACGGAAGATCCTGAAATGATGATGATAATGATAATGATGGTGACGACGATCATCATGATTATGGTAGTGGTGGGGTTAGCACAGAATTTCCAGAATGTGGGGATGGGTTTTGTTTTTTTTATAATTCTTTTATTTCGAGGATAACGGAGTAAACACTCATGTGCTTTTTTTCATCCAGTCCCCGTGTGTACGCAGTTCTGTGCATTTTGTCATCCATTCCTACCGGCACACGATGGCCTACTCTTCCGAAAAGCGGAACGGGTTTTAACGTGTGCACGAGATGTTCTGCGTGCGTTCGCAACACGGGACCTCGATTTATATAGTCTCATCCGAAGGACTTTGGGGAGGAGTGGAGTCGGCACTGGTGTTAACTCCAAAGGAAAAATCCTCTTAAACGAGAATCGAACCCGGGTCAGCAGATCACGAATACATCACCAGGCTGTCAGGCTATCCCGTTACTTGCACTGACAGGCCTCTGGCATCCCCAGTGGGGAAAGGAGCCATAAACGAGATGACACATTACCGTCGTCTTGCTTCTGCTTTCTTTTTCTGCCAAGAATGCCCGTGTTCTGGTGCTCTCTGACAGTCCGTGTACTGTTGGGTGTGGTGAGACCGGGATGAGCGATGCTGGATTATCGGCATCAGGACATGTGAGGATATAGAGATGTTGCCCCCCCCCCCCCCCCCCCCCCAAAAAAAAAGACATGGATAAATATGTATTTTAAAAAATGTAAATCTTTGCATCTCTCCATGAGTTGCAATGACAGAGGAAAAATGTCCATTCCAACATCACTTGTTCCTTTTCTGATAAAGGAAATTAGGAAATAAATGAAAAATATGTAGATGAAGAAATAAATAAATGAATGATTAACAAAGAAAGGAATAAATCCATCAGGTGTGGTTTAAAACAAGCTGTAGCTTGATGCCTTTTCCCTTGCTGTATCGTTGTCTGCTTATGATGTATGTGTATTGAATAAACAATGTTTCAACCAAATGAATAAATAAACTAATTAATAAGTAAAAAGGCTATAAACAAAAATGAAAAAAAACCAGATAGATGAATAACTAGAAATGAATAAACAGGTCATCAGAACATAGAAACAGATCAGAAATGAAATTATTAGAAAAAAACAAATAAGGCAGTCATCCACTTAGTGTTACAAAACGTAATGTGGGAGAAAACGAAAAAAAAAAAAAAAGAAAGATGTTAGCGGAACATTGAGCTAGCCCATTGATCACTTTCTTACAGTCATCATCTATCATTGTATACAGCCGAGCAACTCTCTCGAAGATTTGAAAAGTGTAACGATCGTTTGAACACTACTGTTTAATGTATGCTCACACACACACACACACACACACACACACACACACACACACACACACACACACCTCCTCCTCCTCCTCCTCCTCCTTCTCCTCCCCCAACTAAAAAAAAACCAACAAAACAAAAGCCAAAATTTGACAAAGTTTTCAGCAAAACGAAACACTAGGAATTGCTTATGTTTTTAGTTGAGTTTGTTCTGTTTCGTTTGTTCTTTTTGTTGTGTGGTGGTGGTGGTGTTTTGTTTTGTTTTGTTTGTATTTGGGGATGTCGGGGTGGGAAGAGGTGGGGGGGGGCTGTTTTGTGGATTTGTTAATGTTGTTTTTGTGTGAATGTGTTTCTTGGTTGGTTGATGGGTTTCATTGTTATTTGTTTTCTTGTTTTTGTTGGGGGGGTTTGGAGGTTGGTGGGTGGGTGGGGGGGTTTTTTTTTGGGGGGGGGGGGGGGTGGTGTTTAGTGTTTCTTTGTTGTTGTTTTGGCGTGCTTTTCGTTTGGGTTGGGGGGGGGGGGAGGTTAGATTTGCGAGATATGTGCACCTGCTCGGAAAAGTATGTGGGCACTATCTGCTAAAGGAAAACAACTTACGATTTATGCACCCCGCCCTCCCCTACCCCACTTTATCTCCGTATCTAAATCACCTCACGAACATAATAAACCAAGATGTGGAGAGGGTTGGGGGGCGGGGTGGTGTTATAGTTTGGGTGTGCGTTTGCCTGTGTTTGCAGAGCTCATCTGTCGTAACTTCTCTTCTTTTTTTTACTTTTTGTTTTTTGGGGTTTTTTAACTGCAAACGCCCTAGGGTTTTATCGTCTTCAGACTGGGCGTGCTAAGTAGTGCTTGTTTTTTACCATCCCCATCATCACCATCATCATCATCACTGCTGTTGCTGCTGCTGTTGCTGTTCTGTTTCTTGCTTTATCGTTATTTTATTTTATTTTTTATCACTACTACTACTAGTACTACTACTCCTGCTGCTGCTGCTGCAACAACAACAACAACTACTACTACTGGTACTACTACTACTGCTACTACTACTACTACAACTACTACCCCTACCACTACTACCACTACTACTACCCCTACTACTACTACTTCTACTACCCTACCACTACTACAACTACTACTATCCCTACCACTACTACTACTACTACTACTGCTGCTGCTGCTGCTACCCCTACCACCACCACCACCACTACTACTACTACTACTACTACTACTACTACTACTACTACTACTACTACTACTACTTCTACTACTTCTACCCCTACCACCACCACTACTACTACCACTACTACTACTGCTGCTACTGTTCTTATTGTTTTTGTTGGTTTTTGTAGCTAGTGGTGACGGTGTTGGTGGTGATAATATTCTTCTTGTTAGTCTTAGTGTTGTTGATGTTATTGTCGGGTTGTTTTTTTTTATTCTGATACACAAAAAGTAAGTCTCTTGTCTGTAGATCGAAACTTGAATGGAGGGGAGGGGGTGCTGTTTGGTTTGGCTTTGCCTTGTTTGCCTTTTTTGGGAGGGGGGGGGGGGGGATGGGTGGTGGGGAGAAGGAGGGGTCGGTGGTTTGTTTTGGTTTTTTGCTGGTGGTTTTTTTGTTTGGTTTTGTTTTGATGGTGTTTCATTTTTTTTCGTATCCTCGGCTACAGCTTCGAGGTTCACTAATGATGAGGTTTTGCGTATGCGGCCACTTTGTACCTACCGTTAAGGTAGCACATTCTGCCTTTGTGGATGCTTGTTTCTTTGGTATTGTGGCATTGTGTGTGTGTGTGTGTGTGTGTGTGTGTTGTGTGTGTTGTGTGGTGTGTGTGGTGCGTGTGTGTGTGTGTGTTGTGTGTGTTAGTTCTTCAGTTTTAAGCGTCCTTCACCAAAAAGTGATATTCAGTCGATTATTGTGTGTAGTGTGTTGTGGTGTGTTTGTTTGTTTTGTTGTTGGTGTGTGTGTGTGTGCGTGCATGTGTGAGTGTGTGTATGAGAGTGTGTATACGTCCGTGCTAGTATTGTGTGCATGTACGAGTGTGTGCGTGTGTTATGTGCGTGCGTGCATGCGCGCGCGCGCGCGTGGTGTGTGTGTGTGTGGTGTGTGTGTGTGTGTGTGTGTGTGTGTGTGTTGTGTGTGTGTGTTGTGTGTGGTGTGCCGTGTGTGTGTGTGTGTGTGGTGTGTGTTGTGTGTGTAAGTGTGTGTGTGTAAGTGTGGTGTGTGAATGATGTGAGTATATGAGTGAAATTGTGGGCGTGTGTGGTGTGCGTTGTGTGTGTGTGTGTGTGTGTGTGTGTGTGTTCGTGTGGTGTGTGTGTGTGTGGTGTGTGGTGTGTGTGTGTGTGTGTGTGTGTGTGTGTGTGTGTGTGTGTGTTGGTGTGTGTGCGTGCGTGCCGCGAGTGTACGTGTAAGTAATATATCAGAGAAATTGAGTTAGTATATGTTTCCTGTAGTGTGTGAGTGTATGTGCCCGCCGCGCGCGCCGCTTGTTTGCGTATGAACATGCAAGTATGTGTGGGGTCTTACATGGTGTGTGTGTGGTGTGTGTGGTGTGTGTGTGTGTGTTGGTGTGTGTGGTGGGTGGTGGGTGTGTTGTGTGTGTGTGTGTGTGTGGTGTGTTGTGTGTGTTGTGCCAGTAAAAAGCCTAATCAACAAACAGTTATACAAAACGTAGTGCCTGCTAAAAAACCAACTAACCCCCCCCCCCCCCCCCAAAAAAAAAAAATCCCTTTAGGGGAATCAAGAACATGTTTCTAAATCTTCAACCAGTCATGGATAACAAATAGAACAAGAAAAACTCTGAAAACTAACAATAGGTACTATAACTAGCCAAAAAGTTTGGACTTTGGGAACGTAGATATTAGCACAAAGTATGGGGTAAAAAAACAAAGGGCATTAAGAGAGGTTTAAAGAACATTCATTTAAATGATAAGCTTTAAAACAAGATGATCAATCACAGGAAGATACCGACTGGGCTGTGTAGCAAACATTCAGAAATTTTGCAAAGAAGTATATCATTGTTTAGGATGCTTTTAAGCGTTACAGATGATTCTAAAAGTAAGGGATCTTTCAGTGTCATAGAAACAATTTCTTTAATTTTAGGACAACCAGTAAGTAGATGCCTGGCGCTAATTTGTTTTCCACACATGCATATTATTTTCTTGCAGTATTTTGTGCGAAGAGCATTTAAACGGAATCTATAAGCCAAGCTTGATATATTTCTGGAAGCAGACATAGGTGACTTTGCACAGAAACGCTTAGTGTTTTGTACATCTGTCATATTTAGGCAATTTTGAGTGTAGTAACAATTAGAATTTAGCAATTTTTTAATGGCCTTATTATAGGAAGTATGCTTTAAAAGTTCATAACCCTCTCGCAAGTCTAACGAAATATTGACTATAAGTGATCCTTCAACATTGCGTGCTCCTCGTCGCGCAGCTCTATCGACCCATTCGTTAGCAATAATCCCACAGTGGGAAGGAACCCAGCAAAAACTAACACTGATGCCTTTCAACGACAGTAAATGAACAGCATGTTTGATTTCAGTAATCATTTCTACTCTAATATTTTGATTTAAGGAATTTAATGCGCACAATACAGATTTAGAATCAACAAATAGTACAATATTCAAATCTTTGTGAGGAAGTGGACCAAAATAGTTGAGAGCCATCAATATTGCAAAGAGCTCTGCAGTAAAGATAGAAACGCCACTAGTTATATGATATATTTTCTCAATGTTATGGGCTGGTATAACGAAGGCTGCACCTACCTGTTCGTTATCAAGTTTTGATCCGTCTGTGTATATTTTTAAGTGGTCTGAATAGCGAGTGTCAATATGCGAATTCACTAAGCTTGCAAGTATGTTAGGTGAATCGCTTTTTGATAGATTTGTATGACACATGTCAAATATTGGCTTATTCATTTCCCATTCGGGGATAGCTGAAAAGGACGGTCTAACAGCAAGAACGTTTTCATCAATTTTAGAATCTTTGAAGATATCCGAGGTGTATGTCTTTATAGATGTTAGCGATTCAACTGACCTAGCTCTTTTAACAAAATGTATGTCCGAACTTAAGCTAACTTCTTTTTGTGAATAATTTTCGTTTGAATAACATCTCAAAATATACTTTGCAGCACAGAATTCTCTATGTTCGTCAAGAGGTAGCACACCTGTTTCCTTGTAAGAGCCTAAAATAGATGCATGAAAAGGAACTCCAAGAGATAACTTGAGTGCTTTACTATCTATGCTTTGCAATTTATTTAACAAGTATCGTGGCGCGCTGAAAAACACCTCTTGTCCATATGTAAGTCTTGAGCGCACTAAAGAAGTAGCTAAAGATATAAGTGATTTTGTATCTTGCCCCCAAGGTTGTTTACACACAATTTTTAGAAAATTTAAACTTTTTCTTGCTTTATTCAGTATATAGCTGATATGATTATACCAAGACAATTTAGGAGTCAGAATAACGCCCAGAAATTTAACATGTTGGGTATATAATATTTCAGCGTCATCTATAGAAAAAGAAGGAAGCTTCCCAGGGTCATAACCTGAATTAAAAAGCATCATATTGGTTTTTTCCAGCGACAAGCTAAGCCCATTTTCTGTCATAAATGACCTGATTTTATTCAGTTCAGACTGATAAAGTTTCTCTATATACTTTACAGTTCGAAGTGGAGTCTTTCGTTTTAATGTCACCTTCATCCACAAGCAAATGTCATCCGCATACTGAACTAAAACTGAATCTTTTGACAACATTTTGGGTAAATCAGCTATTAGTATATTAAATAATATAGGAGCAATTACAGAACCTTGTGGTAAACCCATATCCAAAGTTCTTGTATTTGAATACGAACCTCCTATTCTGGCCTGAATAGATCTATCTGACAGAAAATGTTTGATGAAATTAAACATACAACCCGAAATTCCAACATATTTTAATTTATGTAAAAGTCGACTGTGCCATACTTGCTCATATGCTTTTTTTACGTCAAAAAAGTTGCAAGAATACTTTTACGTCTGGCAAACTGTTGTTTGACTTGTGTTGTGAGTTTTACTAGATGTTCAATAGCCGATCGACCTTTCCTGAATCCAGCTTGATTCACAGGAATGATTTTATGCTTTTCACAAACATGAATAAGCCGTCTTAAAATAATTCTGTCCATGAGTTTGCATGTATGAGATGTATGAGCAATAGGTCTGTAACTGTTTTTATCGGTTCTAGGCTTTCCTTGTTTATTAACTGGTACAATGATAGACTGTTTCCAAATGAGTGGGAGCTGACCTTCATTCCAGCACTTTTGGAAAAAGAGACATAAAAAGTTGACCCAATTAGGTGGTAAATGACGTAACATTTCATTAGAAACTCCATCAAGACCTACTGCTGTTTTCTTGACACATAGATTATTAATACATGCTTTTACCTCCTCTAACGTGAGCGGAGCATTAACATAATGATTTTGTTGTCTATCAAGATTTGTTGTGTTGTGTGTGATGCTCAACTCATGTTTTTCTCTAAATTTTATGTTCTTTTCTGACAGACCAGTTTTACAACTGTTGTTTGCAAACATTTCCACAAAAGCTTCAGCTTTTTCAAAATTGGAAGGTAGACTTGAGTTTTCTAGTCTAATGGGGCACTGGGGTAAGTTTATCCCATTTCTCATAACTTTTATTTTTTCCCACACTCTCTGCAAATCTTTATAGTTGGATACCTCCGACATGCAAAATGATGACCAGTATTTTTTCTTCGCCTCGGCAATAACTCTGTTACATTTATTTTTGGCTTTTTTCATTTCTGTGTGATTTGATTCAGATCTATTCTTTAGATAAGCTATTAGTTTTTACTTTTTTCTCTTCTTTTGCTTTTTGACAGGTATTATTCCACCATACATTGCCAATATTTTTGTAAGATGCTAATTGTCTACATTTAGGAATAGAATCTGTGGCAGCTGATAGCACTGCATTTGTGAAAGATGCATATAGCCTATCAATATACTGGCTATCCATGTCCGGTATGTTATATGCTAGTAGAATATTTGTAAATTTTTCCCAGTTAGCACGTTTATAATTATATCTGGGAACTTTATGTTCTTTTGAAACTGTTAACAATGATCTATCGAGATCCACTCTAGTCACAACTGGCAAATGGTCGCTGTTGAGGGAATCAGTTAATGGATTCCATTCACATTCTGGTACCAATTCAGGTGAAACTAGAGTGAGATCGATAGCAGTTGCCCTGTGATTAGAATTATGAGGTATGCGTGTTACACGTCCATCATTTAAAAGACATAAAGATGAATCAACTACATTTTCAACAAAACGATTGCTTGTGATTATTTGACAATCTTTTTCCCAGAAAGGTGAGTGAGCATTAAAGTCCCCTACAATGATATACTTCTTGCCATGATCTTCCTGTAATGTACTCTACTAACTGGCACTGCCATGCACCAACCTTATCTCCACCTGAGAGAATTCAACAGACTAATATCACGTCTCAAGTTTTTTCCGCTGCTGAAGATTTTTATGTTCTCAGTCATTACTGACTTTTCAGTTGTGCCCAGTTTAAAGTTAAAGTTACTTTCATTAGTTAAATAGTTGTTACAGTGTTTTAGATCTATGTGTTTTCTCTGTAATATTTTATTGACATATTCATAGATTGTTTTATTGATTATTTAATCTGTTACCATAGTTGTTGGATTGTTTCTTAGTTTTTCAGTCATCCATTTCTTCTATTTTCTCTCTTCTATTAAACGCTAAGTTAATTTTGATTGTATTTCTTCACTAGCACTGATAAGCAATAATTGTATCATGGTGAAAAGTATTAGAATATTCCAGTGGAATTCTCGATCATTATTCAGAAACTGCGATTATCTTGTTCAACATCTTTCAGAAAACGACTATGATATCTTAGCAATCCAGTCCCTAAATATAAAAAGAGAAAAATTACCCAGAA
>CM054150.1:33098027-33100527 GCA_028751875.1 Rapana venosa
TCCTACTTTGGCATGGGAGATAATTGATTATCTTTTAAGCTTTATGGAGAGACAAAATAGACGGGAAAACAGACCAAGACGGCAAAACATTTACAAGAAAGGGGTGACTAGAAGAAAAGGAACAAGGTAGAAATACAGAGAGGGATAGAAAATAGGGAACTGCTAGCATAGATTTTCCTGTTGTTGTTGCTGGGATTGAATTTATGCCTCAATGGAGATGTCTGGGGTTTTTTAGGGAATTACTAGCACAGAAATTCCAGAAGGTGAGGATGCTGTTTATCCTAACAGCATCCCCACAAGGGGAGTTCTTGCTTTCTAGGCAGGTGTGTCACCTCTAGAGGACCGATCCAGCTGATGAACTGTCAAGGAATGTTAACTCAGCCAGGGCAGTGATGCTCCTGAGGACACCTGCAGACTGATTTGCCCTACCTAGGCCTGGGGGCAGACAGATATCAGTGCAAATGAACACACATGACTGCAGGATGACCTGTACTGGTACCCCTGCTGCGTTAGTGTCCTGTATGTCCCCATAGACATTTTTTCCCTGATTCACTGTCTGTCTGTATTGGGTAACACATGGGCGTGACGGGTTTACAATGTAGGTGTGTTGTGTGTGTGTGTGTGTGTTGTGTTGTGTGTGGTGTGTGTGTGTGTGTGTGTGTGTGTGTGTGTGTGTGTGTGTGTGTGTGTGTGTGTGTGTGTGGTGTGTGTGTGTGTGTGTGTGTGTGTGTGTGTGTGTGTGTGTGTGTGTGTGTGTGTTGGGTGTGTGTGTGTGTGTGTGTGTGTGTGTGTGTGTGTGTGTGTGTGTGTGTGTGTGTGTGTGTGTGTGTGTGTGTGTGTGTGTGTGTGTGTGTGATCTACGTAGTCATCTACATGATCTGCATTTCCAAGAAGTTTGATACTGTGGTAAAGTTTTGCCAATAAATGTAGGCCACTGTTATGTTTATACTAAATGACAGTTGGTGCAATCCTTAAACTCCGGGATCCTCTCTTGCTATAGATGCAACTTCTGTGATAAACACTGGTAGAGGCAGCAGAAGAAAGTAAAATAGATAAAGTAAACAAATAAAGGAATGACAGAAAAGAGCATGCTTGAACACTTAAAAATAAATGCTGAGAGGGGAGTGTACCAAGCTACTACTGCTGCTGTTGCTGCTGCTGCTGCTGCTGCTGCTGCTGCTGCTGCTGCTGCTGCTGCTGCTGCTGCTGCTGCTGCTGCTGCTGCTGCTGCTGCTGCTGCTGCTACTACTACTACTGCTACTACTACTACTACTACTACTACTGCTGCTGCTGCTACTGCTGCTGCTGCTACTACTACTACTACTGCTGCTGCTGCTGCTGCTGCTGCTGCTGCTGCTACTACTGCTGCTGCTGCTGCTGCTGCTACTACTACTACTGCTGCTACTACTACTACTACTGCTACTACTACTACTACTACTGCTGCTGCTGCTGCTACTGCTGCTGCTGCTACTACTACTACTGCTGCTGCTGCTGCTGCTGCTACTACTACTACTACTGCTGCTGCTGCTGCTGCTGCTGCTGCTACTACTGCTACTACTACTACTATTACTACTGCTGCTGCTGCTGCTGCTGCTGCTGCTACTACTACTACTACTACTGCTGCTGCTGCTACTACTACTTCTACTACTGCTACTACTACTACTAGTACTACTTCTGCTGCTGCTGCTGCTGCTGCTGCTGCTGCTGCTGCTGCTGCTGCTGCTGCTGCTGCTGCTGCTGCTGCTGCTGCTGCTGCTGCTGCTGCAGCTGCTGCTGCTACTGCTGCTACTACTAATACTTCTACTTCAGAACTCTTCATCGGAATTCTTTTTCTTGAAATTCTTTTTCTTCTTTTCAGAATTCTTTCTTTCCTTCTTTCTTCCTTTTTTCATTTCTTCTTTTTATTGCAATTTTCAGTTACGCGTTACATGCAAGTTACTCATGGAGATGAATAAATTCGCCAATATTTCTGTTCCTGTGTACGGCCGCTAGTTAAGCGCAGTCTACGAATTGAAAAAAAAAGCAGTCAGAATTTCACACCAAGAATTCTGCCGTGAAAGAAAATGGAAGACAAGACAATACAATATAATGATTAAAACATAATTCAATTCAATACAATACAACATACTCAATCTGGAATGACCTCCCTCTCTCCCTTCGTCAAAAGCCTACTTATGATGCTTTTTAATCCAGCCTCAAGACACATTTATTTCAAACCTAAGATTCCCCCTCTTGTTTCATCTCATTTCTGTAATTTCATCTCATCCCCCCCCCCCCCTATCACCCTGCCCTAGTGTACAACCTCTGTGTGTGTGTGTGTGTGTGTGTGTGTGTGTGTGTGTGTGTGTGTGTGTGTGTGTGTGTGTGTGTGTGTGTGTGTGTGTGTGTGTGTGTGTGTGTGTGTGTTTGGTGTTGTTGTTGTTGTTGTTGTCTTCAATTTAACGTCTGTTCACTCTAAGTGATATTAGACGAGTAGGGGAGGGGGGGGGGGGGGGCGCAC
>CM054150.1:33110527-33120527 GCA_028751875.1 Rapana venosa
TTATGTTTATGAAACTCGAGTCACGATTGTTGATCAAAAAACAACATGCATTTATTTATTTATTACTTAACTGTCGCCTTTAGAATCTGTACTGCTTAGTCATTGCTTTGCTTCTTTCTTTTTTTTTTTACTGAAGGTGGGGGGGGGGGGGGGGGAGTGAACATAAAAATATAGGAGTAGGGAGCGTGGGAGAAAGGTTAAACAAAATGGAAACTGTAATATGTTTGCAATGATATGAGCGTATTCATCATGATATTGCGGGTATAAAAGGTAACGCTCTTTCCCAAAGGCGAATGTCCGAATGTTAACGGAACGTTTCTGTGTCATGTTTTGAATACATGGCTTATCTGAAAATGGGTTCTTATAGTAATATCTCCTTTTAACACACACACACACACACACACACACACGCGCGCGCGCGCGAGTTAAAACTCTCCTTCGGAGCTTCGTATGATTTTTTATCCTGTGTATGCTGTATGTGAAAAGTTAATCATAAAAGATTTATTCTTAATGCTCAAAAAAAAATCCGCTGTGGGATCATGCTTGTATATATTTTTAACTATATTTTGTAAAGGCATGTCACAAAATGCTCCTGGAAAAACTCGTTATAGAGATTTGTTAAATATCATTGCTTTTGGGATCAACAGCTGCTTGAAATGAACATTTCATCAGAAATAGAACTCATCAGTTTTACATCATTTTCATATCAGGATAGCAAGATTTTTCACAAAAAGACACAACAGGGAGAGGTTTAGAAGAAAGCCAGCAAATTCCTTAACATAAAGTAATGAATCACCTTGACCAAAAGCTACTGGAAAAAAATTGAAGTCATATCTTCTATGAAGAATAAAGTGTTGGGTTCAGTTTTCTGTTTTTCAAAGTATCACTGTGTGTAGAGGTCTCGTCGCTGGTTGGCCAGTTAAAGCTTCTCCAGCTAGTTCATTTGTTTGTTTGGGGTTTTTATTTTCTATAACACATCACTGAATGTGTAATTTCTCGCGACCCAGTTTCTCATTTTTGTGTGTTTATGTCCCATGGCCAAATGCATTAAACACCTCTCTCTCTCTCTCTCTCTCTCTCTCTCTCTCTCTCTCTCTCTCTCTCTCTCTCTCTCTCTCTCTCTCTCTCTTTCTTTCTTTCTCTCTCTCATGCGGAACATTTTGCGCGCATGTTAAAACCTGTTCCGCTTTTCAGAAGAGTAGGCCAATGTGTGCCGGTGGGAACGGATAACAAAAAATGTTAAACTGCATGTACACGGGGACTGGAAGTAAACAAAAAAGCACATGAGTGTTTATTCCATTATCCTCGAAATAAAATTTAAAAAAATAATAACTGTCATAAATTTGCATTTAAAATCCATCCACCCATCCATTAATCCGTCCATTCAGTCAGTCACGCTTTCTTTCTTTTTTTTCTCCTTCCTTGTTTCTTTCCATCTTTCTTTCTGTCCTTCTTTACTCCCCTCTACCTCTCTTTTCTTCTTTCACATTCTTTCATCCATTCATTCCTTTATTCATGTATCCTATCCATTCAGCAATTCATTTCCCCTTCCCTTTCCAGATTTATTTCCTCCCGTCTTTCTTTATTTCTCAACTCCACTCACTTTTAGCTTTATCGTTGTTCGTTCTAGACCACACAAGAAGGACGACAACTCAGTCTTTCATTCATCCATTTCTTTTATCCATCCATTCAGTAATTCTCCTTTCACCCCCTTCTCTTAACTGATTCTTTTCCTTCTTCTCTTCCTCTACATGCACATTTTCTATATCCCTCCTTCTGGACCACACAGGAAGGGTGACAACTCAGACGACCATCCGTCTTTTCATTCATCCATTCTTTTTATCCATCCATTCAGAAATTCTTCTCTCCCCCCCCCCCCCCCTCCCCCCTTCTTTCTTCCTGATTCTTTTCCTTCTTCTCTTCCTCTACATGCATATCTTCTATATCCCTCAACTTCTATTATAGCTTTATCTATGTGCCTTCCGGACCACACAACAAGGGTGACAACTCAGACGATCATCCATCTATTCATTCATCCATTCAGTAATTCTCTCCCCCCCCCCCCTTTTCCCCCTTCTCCTCCCTAATTCCTTTCCTTCTTATCGTAGCTAGCCACTCACAAGCTTCATTAGTCAATGTTGCAAAATTCCTCTTAGCTGCTTTTAAACTCAGACAGAATTTCTCGACAGCATGAACTAATGGAAGCAACTTATCTCCAGGGTTCAAACTGTTGTCATCTGGATTGTGCAGTTGTCTCAATGGATGTCTTCATGTAACGCCAGTATTGTGTTTCCTGATCATGTGTTATATATATATATATATATATATATATATATATATATATATATATATATATATATTATATATATATATATATATATATCACGTTAAAATGATGTATGGATGTCTGTGTTCTCCCCATGAAAGGGGCTGTTGGCCTATATTCATTAAATTTCAGAGTTCACAGTTCCTCTACATGCCCATTCTCTTCAGCCCTCAACTTCTATCTAGCTTTAGCTGTGTTTGTTCTCGAGCACACAGGAAGGGCAACAACTCAGACAATCCTTTATTCATTCATTCTTTTTATCCATCCATTCAGTAATTCACCCCCCCCCCCCCCCCTTCTTTTTCCTGGTTCCTTTCCTTCTTTCCTTCTTTGTCTACAGGTACATACTCTACATCCTTCAACTTCTATACAGCTTTATCTGAGTTGGTTCTGGAGCACACAGGAAGGGCGACAACTCAGATAGTCTCTCATTCATTCATTCACTCAGTCATTCATTCATTTATACAGTAATTCACCTTTCCCCCCTTCTTCTTCCCGATTCCTTTCCTTCTTTCTTCCTTTAATCCTCCATTCCTCTCACTTCTAGCTTTATTGTTGTTCCTTCTGGGCCACACAGGAAGGACGACAACTCAGTCTTTCTTCCTTCCTTCCTCCCTTCCTTCCTTCATTCAGTCATCAGTAATTCTCCCCCCTTTTCCCCTCTTCTCCTTCCTAATTCCTTTCATTCTTTCTTCCTCTACATGCGCCTCTTCTCCCTTTCTCCCTCATAATTATTGTGGAGATTATTGTGGGGATTTTCTGGTTGTCACCCCCACCCCCACTCCCTCGCTGCCCCCTTCTTGTATTTATTCTGCTTTTTGGTTTCTTTGCTGTTTGTGTTGTTGTTGTCTTCAATTTAACGTCTGTTCACACTCAGTGATATTAGACGAGGGATGTGGAAAATGTAGTGGAACTAGAAGGGAATGGACAGAGAAAAGACTGATTAGGTAACAAGTGTGTTGGAATTTTCATGCAATTAAAAGGGGGGGAGGGGATCTTAAACATGAGTAAAAATTTTAATTCAACAAATTGTTAACACGAAACAACTATAAAGTTTACTACAGCAAATACTCTACTGGACTGTGCAATAGACATTTAACAATGGCAAAGGTTAATTTTGGATTTTTAAATGCAGTTTCCACAGACTGCTCACAAAATGTGGGTAAAAAAGGTTTTACAATTGGACACTCAAAAATGATGTGAGTGTTGGAAATATGTTCCCTACAGAGGCACCTGACATTTTACAAAATTTTGTTATAAAGGCATTTAATTTTATTCTAAAATATAGTGTATTAATTCTTCTTGTGGTTGCGATACTTAAGTTTGTTTGAGAAGGAGTCCTGTAACATGAAATAAGGCTATTAGTCAGGCAACTTTTTAAAGATCATTCCTTGAATTGATCAGATTCTCTCCACTTACTCCACGACGTTTGTTCTAATAAACGGTATCCCTTCTGTAGAGATAATGGAACATGTAGTTCTATTGATTCCAAATGATGTCTTGTCCCCCTTTTTGCAGCTCTGTCAGCCCACTCATTTGAAAAAACTCCAACGTGCGAAGGTACCCAACAAAAGGAGACAGGAATACCTCTTAAACTTAAAAGGTGTATGACATATTTAATTTCAAAAATGATTCTGGATACTTTCTTGGAATTTTGGGATTTGATAGCATATATTACTGACTTAGCGTCTACACAGAGTAAGATAGGAATGATGGGAAAAACAGAATCAAGAATATAGTTAAGAGCCATAAGAATTGCAACATAGGCTTTTCTGACATCAAAAACGTAGGCTTTTCTGACATCAAAAAATGTTGCAAGTAAACTTTTTCTTCTTGCAAACTGTTGGTTGACTTGTGTTGTTAGTTTAACTAGGTTATCAATTGCAGATCTGCCTTTTTGAAAGCCTGCTTGATTGATTGGAACTACCTTATTTTTCTGACAATAATATACAATCCTTCTTAGAATGATTAGCTCCATTAGCTTACCTGTGTTAGAAGTCAGTGCTATGGGTCTGTAACTAGTTTTGTCATTTTTAGGCTTTCCTTGCTTATGAATAGGAACAATGATAGACTGCTTCCAGTTTACTGGCATACACTTTCAGTCCAATACTTTTGGAAAAGTTTATGTTATAGAAAAATTAATTTTTCTGGTAAAGGTTTAAGCATATCATTTGATATGGCATCTAATCCAACATATGTTTTCTTATTAGGAAGAGAATGTAATACATCTTTTACTTCATTGATTGTTATTGGGGCATTAATGTATTCAGTGTTATTAGAAAGTGGGTCTTCATATTCTTTTATGTTCTCTTCAGATTTTCTGTACTTACTGCTTTTAAGTGAGAGACCTTCAATACACATGGATTCTGAGAACATATCTGCAAAAGCCTCAGCCTTTTCTGCATTGGATGGAAATTATTCGTTTTTTAGCTTAATCGGACAAGTTGGTAAAGTCACACCTTTTCTCATTTCATGAAATGTTTTCCACACTTTTTTAAGATCTGTATGACTTGATATGTCACTGGAACAAAATGACGACCAATATTGTCGCTTTGCCTGAGCTATGACCATGTTGCAATAATTTTTTGCCTGTTTCTGTTTTTCATGGTTTTCTGATGTCTTATTTTTTAGATATATTTTGAGCATTAAATGCTTGTTAGTCACTGCTTCTTTGCAAGCAGGTGTCCACCAAACATTCCCTGAACACTTTTTTTATTTAAGTGATTTAATGATGGGAATTGATAAGTGTGCAGCTTGAATAATGGCATTTGTAAAAGTGGAATAAAATTGGTCAATATTATCAGAATCTAAGCTGTTTGTATTTTAGGCAGCAAGGATACTTTTAAACTTTTCCCAATTGGCCTCTTTATATTTAAATTTTGGAATTGTGTCTTTTTCAGTGTCACAGAGGATTGGCATTTCATTAAATGTTATTACAATAGGTAGATGATCACTGCCCAATGTATCTTAATTTGTTACCATGTACATTCTGGAGCAAGAGCAGAAGATATCAAAGATAAATCTAATGCTGATGCTCTGTGAGTACAAATGTCAGGTATTCTCGTGACACTGCCATCATTTAGTAGGCACAGGCAAGAGTCTGTTATGTTTTCTAAAAAACTATTGCAGGAAATGGATATACTTCCTTTATCCCATAAAGGCGCGTGGGCATTAAAATCTCCTCCTACCAGCCACTTCTGATTATCTTGTAGTGAATGCAACCATCTGTATTAGAGTCATTAGCTCCCTTTGGTAAATAAACCGATACAATATTTATGACTAAATCATTTGTAAACTTTACACGTGCTGCACATGAATATGAATCTGGAATGTTATTAGGCATTGGTGAACAACATACACTATAATCTACTCCTTCTTGTATATATATTGCTGTATTGATTTTACCAACAGCATCTACATGTTCATGAACAGGTGGATAACAGTAACCCTGAGGTTTAGGTAGTTTACATTTCTTTACATTCAGGGACTGTAACATAAGAACTTGATACCTGTTATTTGAAAGATGTTGAACTAAATATGGCAGATTAGTGGAAATTGATCTAGCATTCCACTGCATGATCTTAAGCATTTGTGAATTTTTCAGAGGCATTATACAGTTTTAAACAAAAAAACGCCAATGCAACCTATAAATAGAGTAAAATATGAATGAACTGGTGTTGAATTAAAAGAGTGCAAGTAAACTAATAATACAAGGTAAATTATTTCAATTAAAGTACAACACAAAAAGGAGAACAGATAAATAAAAATAGATAAATAAGTAACTAAAAGAGAGCAGCAAAAACAGTTCCAAATCAGGTAAAACAGCTGCTGTGAGCGGAGATTACAGTGTCTGTTATCTGTACTGCAGCTGGTGCAAAACATTGACATACAAAATGTCACCATTCCAAGTGATTGTTCAACATACGGACATTATTCTGCCGGGTATGTTGTCTCCACCTGCGGCTGTCCTGCTGGTAGAGGTACTGTCCCTGGCTGTAGGCTGGCTGTTGCTGGCGGTCGTCAAAGGCGTAGGGTGGTGGCTGGAACTGGTTCATTCGAGGAAACCTAGCTCTGGGTTTCCTCTTTGGTGTTTCCCAAAACAAGGCATGAATGTGCCTGCCAATGTTTCTTGCCAGAATATTTGAACCATGAACATTAGGATGAAATGAATCTTTATAATGATGTGTGTACATATTTTCATGTGAGACAAATGACACATTGCTTTGGTTATATAATTCTGAACATGTCATTGCAGTGAAAAGTTCTCTTTTCATCTGAAGGCTGGGATTTTTCACAGGGGCAACTTTGCTTATCACAACTTTCGTACCGGAAAAGAAGCCAAAACTTGTTTTACATTTTTAACCAGGTGTTTGCTAGCTTCTTGGGGATCTGACTTTTTCAGATCATTGACCCCACAATGAACGACTACAGCATGCCGTTTTTTAATAGCAGTGGCACTACTCATAATCAGAGGAATGTCACTGATTTGATATGATTTTCTTTTCTCCACCCATAAGACTTGTCCTAGACGTTTGCCATTAACGCCGTTTAGAACGGAGTCTTGCAGAAGGAGTACAGAGGGAAGAGCAGAATGTTCTTTTGTACTACATGGTTTGACGTCAGATGTTTTTCCTGTCAGAGTCTGGCGCCCTGTCAGGTCTGGTTCTTCTTTTTTAGGCCTAGTGTTATTTGTTTGACTTGGACACACTGACCTCTTTGGGCCTACAGGCAGCTGAGGTTGCTTAGGCCTAGGTGGACTAGGAGCCCGTTGCTGTTGTATGGCTTCTGCATAGGTGGCAGGCGGTGATGGGGAGGCAGGTAGAACTGGTTCTGTCTGGGTTCCTGTGGTCGCCCAGCCAGAATCTTCCCTTGTGAAGCCCAGTCTTTTGGCCATACCTATGCAGCTAGTAGTTGCGTCTGGGTGGCAAGGGTCTTTTCAAGACTGGTTATTTTTTCAACCAGTTGCAGAATGGTTCTTTGTAATTCTGCAATTGCAGAGGTGTTCTGTTCACAACCAGGATGACTGTTGTGTTGCCACTGGTAACAATTTGAGACGTAGATCCAGATCTATTCTCGGTAGACTCTGCATTGTTGTCGAAATTTGTCCTTGAGGATGCTTTATCACTGCCGTCTTCGTTATTTTTGGTTATCGTCACGTTTGCAGGATAGCATGATGTTGGTCTAGTCCGCCTTGTTTTTGTCATTTTGCAAGTATTTGCATTTGCACTCAGGCTGGTTTTAGTGGCTGCTTGTTTTGCCATGTTGATGACGTCACCCTGCTCTGTGTGTGTGTGTGTGTGTGGTGTGTGTGTGTGTTTTGCTTGTTTTGTTTTAGTTTTTTGTTGTTGTTTTTTTTCTTTTGATTTTATTGTGGGTTGTTTTGTTTTTTTGTCAGTGTGATTATTTTTTCTTTTACTGTGTGAGTGTATGAGTATTGGGTTTACTTTATTATCATATCATGTATCCCTAAGGTTGGGGACTGAATGTAATAAAAAAAAAAATTTTAAAACACATAGATGCTTATTCATTATCCTCGAAATCCAAAAAAAATATAATTTGGTCATTGTCATTGTCATTGTCTTCTACAGCCCTCAACTTCTATACAGCTTTATGTACCTTCTCACAGGAAAAGAAAAAAACAGATTTCACAACACCAACAGAAAGAAAGAAGAACGATGTCCGGCCGTACCCTCCTGTACCTGGCTGCAGTGCTGCTGGCTCTGGCGGTGCCCGGGGCACGGGCCTACCCCACCGGTGCCCAGGTGGGGCAGTGCGACAGCATGATGCCCAACCACGGGGGTGCCCAGTCCCAGCCCATCGACGCCAATGTGCCCTTCACCCTCGTGCCCTCCAAGACCACTTACTACGGCGGGGAAAAGATCATGGGTATGTTGGAGGAATTTTCTTCTTTTTTTTTTCCTTTTTTTTTGTTGTTGTTTGTTTTGTTTTGTTTTGTTGTTGTTGGGTTTTTTGTTTTGGGGGTTGAGTTTTGTTTTGTTTGGGGTTTGTATATTGTTGGGGTTTTTGGGGGGGAGGGTGACTTTGGTTTGGTTTGGTTTGGGACATTGGGGGTGGTGGTGGTGGTGGAAGGGGTTATTGGGTTTGGTGGGTTTGTTTGGGGTGGGGATGTTTGGGTTTGTTTGTTTTGGGGGGGGGGGAGGGGAGGGGGGCAGGGGACAGGTGTGTTTATTTGTGTTGTTGTTGTTGATTTGTTGTGTGGGTTGGGGGTTTTCTTTTGGGGAGTGGAGGGAGGGAGGGGAAGGGAGGGGAAGGGAGCGAAGGTGGCTCGAGGGACGATCTCAAAGAAAAGGATAATGGATAAATAACGATTGTCGAGGTTTTCTGTTGTTTCGTTTTTTCCTGGCTTGTTTTTGTTTTTTGTGACGGGGGAGGGGGGGGGGAGGGGTTGTGGAGGGTCGTTTCTTTTTTTGTTTTGTTTTGTTTGGGGTGATTGGGGGTAGGGGGAGGTTGAGATGGGGAAGTGCAGGGGGTAGGAGGTGGGGGAAGGGGCCGATTGATGTGGGGTGGTGGAAGCAGTGGTCGTCATGTGTGCAATTTTTGGTGGTTTTTTGTGTTTTTTATTTTATTCTTTTATATCGAGGATAATGGAGTAAGCACTT
Organism: Rapana venosa; assembly: GCA_028751875.1. Classification (NCBI taxonomy): domain Eukaryota; kingdom Metazoa; phylum Mollusca; class Gastropoda; order Neogastropoda; family Muricidae; genus Rapana; species Rapana venosa. The sequence continues at coordinate 33,119,474 of CM054150.1, forward strand.
ATGTGCTTTTTTACACCCAGTCCCCGTGTGTATGTCGGTTTTTGTAAATTCTGTCATCTGTTCACACCGGCACACAATGACCTACTCTTACGAAAAGCGGAACAGGATTTAACGTGTGCGCAAGATGTTCTGCGTGCGTTCGCACACGGGGCCTCGGTTTATAGTCTCATCCGAAAGACTTTTGGGGAGAGTGGAGTCTGCACTGATGTTAACTCCAAGGGAAAATATCCCCCTGAACGGGAATCGAACCCGGGTCGTCAGATTGCCAGCGCAATGTTCTAACCACTAGGCTATCCCGTCCCAATGCTTAGTGGAGGAAGGGGGTTATGGGGGGAAGTGTGCTTGCGGCTGAGTCCGGGCGTGCGTGCGTGCGTGCGTGCGTGCGTGCGTGCGTGCGTGCGTGCGTGCGTGTGTGTGTGTGTGTGTGTGTGTGTGTGTGTGTTCATGCGCGTGCGCGCGTGTGTCGTGTGCGTGCGTGCGTGCGTATCACCCGGCTGTAAATGAGTATATGCCCTCTTTAGAGTCAGGGGTGGTAATACAGCGAGGGAGAGGAGATGGGCCCCTGTCGCCCTCAATATGCTGGCCCTTAGGGAAGCTGAGCACTCTTGACTCCTGGCTCCCCCTAATGACAGCATAGGTTGTTGGGGGAAAACCTTTACCTTTACTGTAATTTAAAATGTCACGCTGGTGTCGCCTTCAGCTATCACAGGCTTTTATCCTTTTTTTTTAAAAACCTGCACTCTCCTTTTTAAAGGAGCCTTTTCAATACTCTGAAGTCGGAGGCTGGCTACCTATATATCGAGTTAGTAGAAAGCATACACTCAAAACGCTTCATCCAGCGTGTACTTAACGGTCTCACAAGCGAAGAGATAGGCGGGATGAGTGAGACAGAGTATATTATATTCTGGATGACCTCCTCAAAAGGTTAAGCTAAGGAACGCGCAATAACAATAACAACAATAACAACAACAAAAACACAAACAATAGCGACAATGACGACAAACGATGATGAGGCTTGGCTAGGGCGCTGATGGAGGCTGATGATGTGCTGTTT
>CM054150.1:33125527-33288027 GCA_028751875.1 Rapana venosa
GACCACTGAGAGCATGGCTTCAATGACCACGACCACGACCATGAATAACAACAACATGAACAACAACAACAACATGAACCCTGGCAATAAGGGCACGGTGGTAGCCGGAAGTGTAGCCATTGTCTTGGTTTCCATGTTGTTTAGTCGATTGCCTTAAGCTTTTCTTTCTTTCTGTCTTTCTTTCTGCTTTTTTTTTTTCGGTCTTTATTTCTTTCGTTCTTCCCTTTCTTTTCTTTTCGCTTCTTTTTTTTCTTTCTTTCTTTGTTTCTTTGTTTTGTTTGTTGATTTCCAGAGATGAGGATGGAGGGCAATTGAAAATAATATAATATACTAGAATTGATGTAACTGATTTTGATAGTACATTCTTAGTGCGTGCGTGAGTTTTGCGTAAATAATTGTAACTGTAAGGAATTTTTTTTTCTTTTTGATCAGCAGTTAAAGAAGATTGGGATTATTATACATGGTTGATTTTTATAGTATACTTTTAGTGTGGGTGGGTGCGTGTGTGTGTGTGTGCGCGCGCGCGCGTGCGTGCGTTGGTTGGTTTCTTGATCTTCTTTTTTCGTTATCACTATTTTTTTTTTTTCGAAAACCTTGCCACGTGGTGAGACTAATGTACTATTGGGAACAATTCTTAAACACACACACTAACAATAACACTCTTTCTCTGTCTCTCTCTCTCTCTTCTCTTCTCTCTTCTCTCTCTCTCTCTCTCTCCTCTCTCTCTCTCTCTCTCTCTCTCTCTCTCTCTCTCTCTCTCCTCACACACACACATACACACACACTCACTAACATTCACACACACACACACACACACACACACACACACACACACACACACACACACACATCACACACACACACACACAACACACACACACACACACACACACACACACACACACTGTAAGTAACAAAGACAAGAATCCCTCTTCTTCTCCTATCGTCACGTTAAGCCCTTCAATCTCAATGCAGTTTGGAATACAACTTTTATCATATTATCATTGTTATTAATCAGAACATTGTCTGCTCGTATGTCTTGTTTTGACGATTCTGGATGACACGTTTTGGTGCTGTGCCAAATCCTTTTCTGTTTTGGGTCAGTTTGGCACTGAAATTATGACTCTGGATGAAATGTGATTTTTATACGCATGGGTTTTTTTCATAATATAATCAAAATGTGAAATAAAAACAACAACACAAATTCGTTGCCTTGGTTTTGTTTTGGTTGGTGGGTGGGTCGGTGGGTGGGTCGGTAAGTAGTTAACCAGTTGGTTGGTGGGTGGGTTTGTGGGTTGGTGGGTGGGTTTGCTGGTTTGTTGTGGGTAGTCTGGCTGGTTGGTTGATGGTTGGAATGTGGATTGGTGGATTGGTTGGTTGGCTGGTTGGTATATTGGTTGATTTGTTGGTTGGTTGGTTGGTTTTGTTTGGTTGATTTCTGAGTGACACATCTTTGATTTCTGAGTGACAAATCTTTGAAAATAATTTCTAGTAGTAAAAAGAAAATTTTTAAAGCATCACGATCACAATATTCTCTTGAGAAAAATTACCTTAAAACGGGTATGGGAGAAGAAAAAAACCTTTTATTATTCCATAATGACAATTTTGATGGGGGCTTGTTTCGTGTGTTTGTTTTGTTTTATATTGTTATGTTTTGTTTTGGGGTTTTTTGGTTTGTTTTCTTTGTTTTGCAACATCAACGAATAGCAAACCTGATTCGGCTCCTTTGAAACGTATCACGCATGTGCATGAGCGCGCATGCGTACGCATACAAACACGCGCGCGCGCGCGCGCGCACACACACACACACACACACACACACACAGAAGGAGAGACAGACAGACAGACAGATAGACAGACAGACAGAGACAAAAAGATACACAGTGAGAGAAAATGAGGGGTAGGAGCAGTCCATAAGAATATAATGCTGCTTCCATCGAAACGACATAAGAATAATGATGATAATAATAACAATGATGATGATGATGCTTCCATCGAAACAACATAAGAATAATGATGATAATAATAACAATGATGATGATGATGATGATGATGATGATGATGATGATGATGATGATAATGATGATGATGATGATGACGACGAATAATAATAATGATAATAATAAAATTAAAAAAACAGGCTCCACTCAGAGGAGTTCATTTCCATCCTGTTTATGTTTCAGGTTTATTAAAAAAAATTCAGAATAAAAGCCATGGCAAAAAATGACCAAAAATCTACACAAACATCCAAGCAAAATGATAAAATAGACAAGAAAGGTTTACGACAGCATTATCAAATAGTTCTCACATATTTCTGAATTAGGCCTGCAATTTGCGGGCCGTGATTCTCAACTAGATACAACCTAGTATCTTTTTTTTTTAATCACTGCGCTCTTCTAGACATTTTCTGGAATATATTAGAATGCAGAAATACTTGTAAAAATAACAAATTTTGAACAAAGAACACACACACACACACACACGCGCGCGCGCGCGTAAGAGTAGGCCATTTTGTGCCGGTGGAAACAGATGAGAGAATTCACAAATCCGCATATACACGGGGACTGGATGTAAAAAAGCACATAAAAGCATCCTCGATATAAAAGAATAAATATAAAAATAAACACACACACACACACACACACACACACACACACACACACACACACACACACACACACACGTCGTCTAATATCACTGAGAGTGAACAGACATAAAATCGAAGACAACAACAACAATACACACATTCTTACCTTCCTGTCTGTCTGTCTCTCTGTCTGTCTGTCTGTCTGCCTGCCTGTCTGTCTGTCTGTCTGTATGAACTTTCCAGATTTTTAAACAAAAACGGAATCGCTAAACCCGCACTATTTTGAAAAGATCGTGCAAAAATGATAACACCATCGGCGCAACTATGAAAAAACATGCAAGACACATACAAATATCACCTTTACACAAGATATAGACTGATATCACCTTTACACAACGTACATATAAATATCACCTTTACACAACGTACATATAAATATCACCTTTACACAAGAGTATCACCTTTACATACGATACAGACAAAGTTCACCTTTACACAGGAATCAGACCAATTTCACCTTTACACAATATACATATGAATATCACTTTACACAAGATTGTCACCTTTACACAAGATACAGACTGATATCACCTTTACACAAAATACAAATATCACCTTTACACAAGATGATCACTTTTACACCAGGGACACTCATATCACCTATACACAACATACATATAGATATCACCTTTAGACAAGATACAGACAAATATCACCTTAACACAAGATACAGACAAATATCACCTTTACACAAGAGTATCACTTTTACACAAGATACAGACTGAAGGAAGGTGGCAGGATGGTTAAGATGATTGCCTGCCAACATGTAAACCGTGAGGTTCTGGATTTGATTCCCAGCCTCGCCCTTTCTTCCCAGTTTGACAAAAAATCGAATTGAATGTCAAAGTCCTTCAGATGAGACTATAAACCGAAGCCCCGTGTGCGAACGCATGCAGGACATCTTGCGCACAAGTTAAATCCTGTTCCACTGTTCGAAAGAGTAGGCCATTGTGTGCCGGTGGGAACAGATGACAAAATTTTAAAAACCGCATACACACACATAAATAAATAAAAATTTAAAAATAAATAAAATTTTAAAAAATATATTATCTGCACGCTTTGACTTGTTGCTTTACAAGATTCAGCGCTATATAAATTCCATACATTATTATTATCATTATTATTATTATTATTATTATCACCTATACACAACATACATATAAATATCACCTTTAGACAAGATACAGACTGTTATCACCTTTACACCACATACATATATTTATTCTTTTTATTTATTTATTCTTTATATCTAGGATAATGGAATAAAGCACTCATGTGCTTTTTTTCATCTAGTCCCCGTGTGTATGTGATGCAGTTTTCTCAATTTTGTCATCTGTTCCCACCAGCACACAATGGCCTACTCACCTTTACACAAGATACAGACTGAAATCACCTTTACACAACATACATATGAATGTCACGTTTACACAAGAGTATCACCTTTACACAAGAAACAGACAAATTTCATCTTGACACAAGATAGAGACAAAGTTCACCTGTACACAAGATACAGACTAATATCACTAAGCCGTGAACAGACTTTGGATCGAACATACAAATGCAGTGCTGTTTCTACCTTTGTGGTGAAGCTAGGCAGCTATATTCCATCTTTCAACTTTCCATGCCTAAGTTTGATCCCGCCATCATACTAAACACGTTGATGATGGTTATTCTCTGAAAGAAGCAGAAGTAAAAATAAAAGTAAAAGACTTGCCAACGTCCTCTTCGAGTAGGGCCTATTTTTCAAACATGATCTTGTTTGATGGAAGCAGTTTCCATCATGTGTGGTAAGAGAACATCGCCTTAAACATAAAGCATCCCCGGTAGGGATGACGGAAGCCTGTCAGTATAAATAGCATCCCCACCTTTTAAAAATTCTGTGTTAGGAATTCCCCCTTTTCTATCCCTCTCTTTGTTTCTGCCTTGTTCCTTTTCTTCCCTGTCACCTCCTCCTTGTCTATTTTCTGCCCCCTTTTTCCATTCTCCTGCCTTTTTTTCCAGAAAGACTTAAAAGATAACAATTCTCCCTCTCGCCAAAGTGAGATACGCTGGGCCGTAACTTGTTAGGCGATTGAACGGCAGCGCAACGCATTTTCGCCCATAATTATGACAGACAACAATAGTCACTGTCGGGGAGTTCGACGACGAAGAAGAAGAAATAGAACAAGCACTGACGAAGTTAACACAAAACTGGATACCCAAAAAAAATCTGATGAAGAAATGACGAAGAGATGCAACCAAAAACTAATGTACAAACAAGCCATAAGAAATCCGTCTCCTGTACAGCTGGATCACACACAGGATAGGTCTGGGTCACTGGCTGCCTCTCTGACCTCTTTCCAGCAAGAGATGTTTGATTTCCGAGATTTCAGAGCGAAGACTGAGGACTGTTGACTGAAGACTGAGGACAGTTGACCGGAGGGAGGACACCTCGACCCCCAGTTGAGCGCAGCATCTGCACTGGCAAGAGGCCTCCCTGCGCCCGGAGGCTGCCTGTGGCTGGTCTTCGGCTGCACGCGAAACGCCTTGTTCCGGATCGTTATTTTCGCTGCCTGACCTGGAACTGCTTGCTGAGGCGCTGTGACCTTCCTGATGATTTCCATCACCTGAACAACTGTCGACGGTTTGCTCTTGTGTTGATTCCACCACGTCGGTGTTCTTCTCCGCCTGTCGCTGCTCCAGTTTCTCCTTGCAGAATTCTGGGTCGAACTCCATAGCTAGGTTTCTGTGGTCGTCATCTTCATACAGGATGGTGATAAACTTGCGGTACCAATTGACTTGGTGGCTCTGCATAGCAGCGATCAGTTCCAGCTGGGCATAGGCCCTCTCCCCCTTCTCTTCCTTTGCCGATATTTTCTGGGCATGGTCTTCGCTGATTAGACCCTTCTGGATCATCTTTATCATGAGGACCTTCATGTTGAGATGGTCGTACAAACACTCTTTCATAAGGTTCACCAGTTTTCGGTGTTCTGGGTGGTCCAGCCACTGGTCTGTAGACTCTTCGTTCAGGAGGTAATGCAGCAAAATGGAATCCTCCCCGCTCACCTGCAACCACGTGGAAACGTTGAAAATTCAATCATGATAAAATTCCCAAAATTATGATGTGTGAAATTCTAATATCATGTGCATTTCAAAAAAGGGGAGATTTTGTTAATCAGAACACAATAAACTGATTCAGAAACTGAACATATATAAACAGACATAACTTCTCTGGGGGGAAAAAATCAGTAGTTTTATGCCTTCTACCCTGCACAATCTAAAATGTCAACGACTCTTCTCTCTCTCTCTCTCTCTCTCTCTCTCTCTCTCTCTCTCTCTCTCACCATCATCATCACCACCATCATCATCATCATCATCATCATCATCATCATCATCATCATCATCATTATCATCCTGTGTCGTGGCGTGACCAAATAGGGTGTCCTTGTGTTACAAGCATAGACATCGTTTTCCGATAAATCATATCAGTTACTGTTTTCTCACCGTTCCTCGGCTAGAGTTCCGAGGTTCAGCAATAGTGACATTTTGCGTATGCGACCGTTTCGTGCACCATGAAGGTAGCCACATTTGGACTTCACCAATGTGTACTGGGTATATTCGTGTTTCTGTAACCCACTGCACGTGATATGAGCTACAGGATCTTTAAGTGCATATTTGATCTTCCACATGTGTATATAAAAGGTAAAGGTAAAGGTGTCCCATAACCTATAAGGTCGTAGGGGAGCGAGGCGTCAGAGACCTCACTTCTCTAGGGCCAGCATATTGAGGGCGGCGCCCATCTCCTCTCCCTCGCTGCTTTACCTTCCCTGACCCTAAAGAGGACAGGTACCCATTTACAGCTGGGTGAACTGGGGGAACTGTACTGAAGCCAAGGCGCGCAAACGGTCACCCATCCAACTGGTAACCACGCTCGACGCTGCTTAACTTGGCTGGGGGAAAGCGAGTGCTCCGACCACTGAGCTAAGGAAGGAAGGAAATTAAGGCACTGGAAGGTCTGCACTTGAAGTTGACCTGGGAAATCGTAAAAATCCCCACCCGTAATTCAGCAGACGCCGCCGAGATTGGAACCCACGACTTCGTGGACCCATGGGATTGAAGTCGAATGGTCTTAACCACTCGGCTGTGGCGTCCGTTACGCCAGTTACTAAACTCCCAGCAACTTGGGAAACAACACCGAACATAGTTTTAGTTTCAGTTTCAGTTTCAATTTTAGTTTCAATTTCAATTTATCTGTCTCTCTCTCTGTCTCTCTCTCTGTCTGTCTGTCTCTCTCTCTCCTCTCTCTCTCTCTCTCTCTCTCTCTCTCTCTCTCATCCTCTCTCTCCTCTCTCCTCTCTCTCTCTCTCTCTCTCTTCGGTCCCTTCCCCATGCTGCCCGTTTGTGAATGAGTTGGAAAAAACTAACACAATAAATTTTTGTCATTGTCATTGTCTCTCTTCCCCCCCCTACCCCCCCCCCCCCCCCCCCCCCCCCCCCCCACCCAAACATACCCAACAACTTTCCTCTGACATTGCCTACCTTTTTCAGTTCATCCACAAACACCCTCCATTTATCAGGCTCGTCGGATCTTTTGATGGCAGACAACAATTCCGCGGCAGCTTCCTTGTTCCTGCCTTTGCGGGCTAGTTCATGCAGGCGATGTGCGATTTTGTCCACTTCCTGGAAAGAGAGAAAGAGAGAAGAGAAAAGAGAGAGAGAGAGAGAGAGAGAGAGAAGAGAAGAGAGAGAAGAGAGAGAGAAGAGAGAGAAGACGAGAAGAGAGACAGACAGACAACACACACACACACAGTGACAGACAGATCAAAGGCAAGACGTGATAGATTAGCTTCTCCTGACAGGCAGCAAAGTCCAGAGATGAAGATAACAAGGCTTCTAATCTTCATGGCCATGAAGTCACGGGGTTCGAGTCTCGTCTAGCCAAGCTTGGTGGGTGACCAGAATGTTGTTGTTGTTGTTGGGTGTTCCCCAGCTTAACACTCTGCGGGTCACCCAGAATGGGCACTCTGACTCACTCATGCCCCCACCTGGGAATCACTGCTGAGATTGAAATTGCACACACTGAATGAGAGGTTTGTGTGTATGACTGGGTTTGGTTTTTTAAGTACTTCGCCATATTATAGGCAGCCATACTCCGACTTCACAAGGTGTTTTTTTCTTCTTTAAAGGGGAGTGCGGGTTGTTATGTTAAGAGCTTGTCATGGCTGAAGGCAATATCAACACAACATTTTTCACAACATAGCATTGTGGTGTAGGCTGACATAAACATAATATAAATATAATATTATAAAAGAATACATAAATAAATAAATAAATAAATGACACAGCTTTTGGCCGGGGCCTGGTGAACAGAATGAGATCAAGAGCGGAAGTTAAAAGATCCTTTAATCCATGACTGGGGAAGCCTCTCTCTCTCTCTCTCTCTCTCTCTCCTCTCTCTCTCTCTCTCTCTCTCTCTCTCTCTCTCTCTCTCCTCACACACACACACACACACACACACACACACACACACACACACACACACACACACACACACACGAGTAGATTTATGTGTGGTACTCGTACTCACCTTGAGGCGAAGAAACACAAGAAGATGAGCCACATTGACTCCCAGATGAGTGACCAAGGTATCCCACAACAGATCTATTACACACACACACACACACACACACACACACACACACACACACACACACACACACACACACACACACACACACACATACAAGATCGGAAAACGGTACAAAAGCTTGCTTTTGGTTGGATTGGATTGGGTTGGAAGGGATTATATTGGATTGGACTGGATTGGATTAGATTGGATTGGATTAGACTGAATTGGATTGTATACCACTTTAAGTCACGGCAGATTCTCTGCTTGAAATTCGGGCTCCCCTCGCCGGGAAGAGCGCGTCGCCACAAGAGCAGCGCCACCCTGTCTGTATAATTTAGTTTCCTATCAGAGTAGCTTTTTTTAAACAGAATTTTGTCAGGGACAACTCTCGTTGCCGTGGGTTCTTTTACGTGCACTAAATGAGTATCGCACACGGAACCTCGGTTTATCGCCTTATCCGAAAGACTAGTACCCAGACTACCACTCACGGTCTAATGGATAGGAGGAAAGTTTCGGCATTGATTCCGACTTCGTGGGTGATATCTAACAAGGACAACTGTGCATGCGTTTTTTAGGTTGGGGGAAGGGGGGGGGGGGGGGGCCTCTTCGTGGGTAATGTCTAAACAGGATAACTGTGCATGCGTTTGTTTAGGTTGGGGTGGGGGTGGGGGGGGGGTCTATTTAATTTGTCATCTGTTCCTACAAGCACGAAGTAACCTACTATTCCGAAAGGAGGAGCAGATTTTTAACGTGTGCACAATATGTTCTGCGTGCTTTCACACACAGGGCATCAGTTTATAGCCTCATCCGGAGAATTTTTGGGAGAAGTGAAGTCAGTACTGATGTTAAGGTGGCTCGATCCCGGGCCGTCAGATTACGAGCGCAACGCTCTAACCACTAGGGTATCCAGCCCCCAATTGTTGCTTTAACTAGATCTTTATTCAGAAAGAAAAATAGCATAATGGTTTACTTGCAAACAGACGTCAATAGCCACAACAAGTAAAGAGCTTTATAATGTGCCCTAACACAGAAACCATTGAAATAAAATGTAATTTGGCAGTTAGTAGGCATGTGTCCATGTAATGACAAAATATTATTTCCAACAGAATTTCATTTGTAAACATAACTTTTCGCCTGTCCCAATCTTGCTGCAACCACATTTTGAAAGAAAAGCTGTAAGTGATCTCATGCGCGCGCGCGCGCACGCACACACACACACACACACACACAACACACACACACACTTCCCCGCCCTCTTTCCCCTCCCTTCGCCCAAGTCTAATATCACTACATGTGAACAGACTTTAAGCACAAAGCAACAACAGCAACAACAAACCACACACACACACACAGGGACAGACAGACGGAGAGACAGATGTGAATACTGACTGACTGCTAAATACCCTTACCTACTGTTTTTTCTACGTTGTCGTTCCAAGCCTCTATGTCCCGCATGTGTTTATGTGCGGTGATATCAGACTGTTGAACAGGTGCGGCTGCCATTCCAGACTTATTCGATCAGTTCGGCTATGCCTCGGGTACTTAGCACGAAGAAGTAGCTACATGAAAAATAAAAACCCACACGCTCCCAGACTAGATCTGCCTAGTCGATGTAACCTATCTTTTTTAACGAAGGATTCTACACGCCAGCCTTCGACTGTCACTAAAACTAGTAGGGGCATATACGTCACCTAAAAACTGCCGTTTCGGTTGTAATGGTAAAAAATATCGAGAAATTTTCCTTTTCCCCTTCTCACGGAAAAACCGAAAACAGTTTTGGTTTTCCTTGAAAGCGAAAGTTCGAAAGAAACCCAAGACATGCTAAATCTGTTATGGCCATGGCGAGGAACAAGGAAGTATAGTATCTAAACACCTGTGCATTACTGAAAGGCTGTTGGGAGGGGGTACGGGCACAACAGATACATTAGCAACACTGTTTTCACAAACTGATCAACGCCTACGCTAAATGCATGCACTTGCTGTGTGCAATGTAATCGCTGTGTGTGTTGATTAGGCTACACACTGGTATTAATTTGGGGGTCACGTAGTATCTTGTATAGAGTGCGAGTGGAAAAAAATGTTGTTGATTTTCACAGATATTTTTAAGCATGAAAAAATTAACTGTGCACTTGTTTTTGGATTGAGGACATAGAGCAATACCAGGCAGTCACGAAAAAGTTGGAAATAACCATCAAATGAGGTTTGCCTGTATTCCTACAGCGTTGACTCCGCGCATGCATATTGCGGTAAGGAAGCTAGCAGACGACAAAGGACTGAGCGTTTGCTGAAAAATTAAAAAATTTCAAACCTACCAACTTTGTTCAAAATCACATGAGTTTTGAGTCAGAGGCTAGTCTTTCACAAAAGTGGGTTTTATTTCTGTGGATGCCTTAGTACGTGCGGTATGAATATAAGAGTTACATAGAAAAACAGAAGGAAAAGAGTGATTTTTTTAATACCAGAGGCGGCATTAGCAGTGCCCCGCACAGTGTACCTAGGCTACACATGCGGAGTGCAGATCACTGAGCTACAGCCCTATAGGCCTAATAATAATAGGATGACTTTAGTGCAGACACACACATGCATGCGTGCTCGCATGCATGCACGCACGCACGTGCAAGCGCACACTCATGAGCACAATACACACACAAGCACACACATACACTCACGTGCACATACACACATTTAAGCATAGATGGTCTTATGAAAAGAGAAAAGCAAATGCATTGCTTATTCAATGTAGGCCCTACCAGTTGACACCGACTTTCACGCGCGCGCGCACACACACACATACACACACATGACATGCGCGTGCATGGCGTACGTTGGTTTTTGTTTTGTTGTTGTTTTGTGGGGTTGTTGTTTGGTTGGTTGGGTTTTTTGTTGTTGTTGGGGGTGTTGTTGTTTTTTTGTGTTGTTGTTTGTTGTTGGGTTTTTTTTGGGGGGGGTTGTTAATGTTTTCTTTTTGTTTGCTTGTGTTTTGTTTTGTTTTGTGTTTTTCGGTTTGTTTGTGTGTGTGTGTGTCTTTTTTATTATTAATTTTATTCTTTTATATCGAGGATAATGGAATAAGCACTTATGACCACGGTTGGGGTCCGTCAGGGCTGCCTTCTCTCACCTGTACTCTTCAACCTCTTCCTCGAAAACATGACAGAGACACTGCAAAACCACCACACTTCCATCTCCATTGGTGGAAGACCCCTTTGCAACCTCAGATTTGCAGATGACATTGACCTCATGGGCGGCAGCAAACAAGAACTGCAAAACCTCACAGATAGTCTATCAGATCGAGCGAGCGCATACGGCATGGAGGTAAGTACAGAGAAATCAAAGATCATGGTCAACAGCGCAAGTAATGACAGCACGGAAATAAATATGAATGAAGAAATACTGGAAGAGGTGAGCCAATTCAAATACTTAGGCTCCATTCTAACAAAAGATGGCACATCAAACAATGAAGTGAAAGATCGCATTGCAACAGCAACATCTGCTCTAGCCAGACTCGAGAGGATCATCAGAAGCAACAACATCAGCTTCTGCACCAAATACCACCTCTACAAATCCCTCGTGATATCTATCCTCCTATATGGCTGTGAATCATGGAATCTGTCAGCAGAGCTAGAGAGGAGAATCCAAGCATTCAGAACAAGTGCCACAGAAGACTCCTCAAAATATCATACAAAGAACACAAGACCAAAGCTATGTGAAAGAAGAAATCAAAAAGCGTGTGGGCCCCAAGAACCTTTGCTCTCCACCATAAAGAGGAGAAAACTGATATGGTTTGGTCACACCACAAGACACACCTTAGCAAAAACCATCTTGCAAGGAACAGTCGAAGGCAAGAGAAGAAGAGGCCGCCAAAAGAAATCCTGGGTTGACAACATCAAAGACTGAACCGCCCAACCCCTGCAACACCTTCTACTAGCCACACAGGATCCTGAAGCATGGAAAAAGATCTCTGTTGCGTCTTCTCTCATGTCCCCCCTACGTCCTTTGGGACATTGGACTGAGTGAATGAGTGAGTGCTTTTTTACATCCAGTTCCCGTGTGTGTGGGGTATTGTAAATTCTGTCATCTGTTCCCACCGGCACACAATGGCCTACTCTTACCAAAAGCGGCACGGGATTTAACGTGTGCGCAAGATGTTCTGCGTGTGTTCACACACGGGACTTCGGTTTGTAGTCTCATCCGAATGACCTCTGGGGAGAGTGGAGTCTGCACTGATGTTAACTCCAGGGGAAAATATCCCCTTGAACGGGAATTTTTTGGGGGGAGGGTTGTTGTTTTTTCCCCATCCTATAAAGCTCCTGTCCTGCTGCTCCCACGCTGCTTTGAAATATATACGGACTGCATTCATAATAGTCTTAAGTAGACAACTGAATTCAAGAACTTGGGCAGTATATTCACAGAAGATGGAAAACTGGACAGAGAAATAGAAACACGCTGTCAAAAAGCAAACAGTCAGCTATCAACTTGCCCCACTTCTGCGACATCCTAACATCCCTATGAGCACCACGGCAAAGCTGATCAACGCCATCTTCCTGCCAACTCTTACTTACCAGTGCCAGACATGGCCCCTGACAAAAGCCCTGGAACAGAAACTGGTAACGCGTAAGATGAAGTGCTTGAGGAAAGCCGTCAAGAAGACCAGGAGAGACAAGATAAGAAACGAGGTGATCAGAGACATGGTAGGAGCCACACCTGTCCTACACCATAATGAACAACAACGAACCAAGTGGTTCCGGCACCTCAACACGGATGCCGCCAAACCAGCCAGCCTCGCGTGTTTACAACTTGAGGTACTCTGGCACGAGGGCGACGCTGGAATGATTCCGACCTCCAAGCTACCCGCCTTGCAGCAGACAGACATTTATATCTCCCCGCGACGCCACAGAGTACAAGCGGAAGGAAAAAGTAAAGTAAAGTAAGTATTCATAATAGTTCAGAGAGCATTCGGTTGTTTTGTAGGGAAAGCGAAGTGGCAATAAATGTCGTCTGCTACTAAACGGAAGTCAAGCTATGTCTGCGAGTTGCAAGTCCTTGGACATGCGCATTGTTACCCAAATAAACGCCATCTTCAGCATTGGATAGTCAACGCTGTGTTGAGAAGATGACGACTTTTGCAGATAATTTTTGGGTAAGTCTGACATCTGCAACAATTTGGTTACTGTTTTCGGCTTAATATTTATTTTATCTTAAACGTACAAGCGATCTTTATGTATCAGTGAAACAGTTACATTGCGCTTTGGGGGTAAATATCGAGTGACTCTCCCATAAATCAGATCGAGATTTTCTCTTGCTTGTGTTGTGTACAGTGTACCATACAGATGTACATGCTTTGCAATTGTGTCTTTGCTAACAACTAGACACATGCATTCTTTAGTATATGAAGAATGTGTGGGCTTTGCTGTTAATGGTACAAGGCTGGAAAAAGTCGACATGGCTATGTTTGCTATTTATTTAGTTTTTGCTCGATGTTTTGAAAGTCACAAAACCGGAAGTGGAGATATGAAGTGGTTGCAGACACACCTCCCTCCCTCAGAGGTACATGGGGCCTACTTGTTCACACACAGCTACAGCTGTTGAGGTCAAAGGTCTTTTACTAGTGTGGTCAGTTGAGAAGATAAAGCCAAAGGCTTTGTAGATTAGTGTTCCTATTTGGTGCTATTGAAAATCAGTACTTACAAACTTAAGCAAAGACAGACATTAGTTGTTTTTAATTATATTATTAGGATAATTAGCTTTCTCATTGTGGTACAATTGGATATCATCCTTTGCAGTGAACATTATCAACCCTCATTGTATTCAGATTAGGTTGAATTTTTAAATGGTGGTTCAAGGTACTCTTTAATTGAGCTTTTTTGTTTGTTTGTTTTATCAGGAAAGGATTTGTAAAATTATAATATTGTAAAATGTAAATTGTTTTCCCCCTTTAATTTAAGAATGGTAGTAGTACCAGTACCACAGCTGGGAAATCAAAATTTGAAATTTCCCTGTTGATTGAGTTAGAAAAGAAAATGTTCTAGAGGCAAATTAAATGTGAATCAAGGTCTTTCTTTATCCATAGTATTTTTTGAAGCTGAAGCAAGGATTCTTACATATTTTCATTTGACATTTTTCATTTAATATGTATATGTACATACTACAGAGAAATAGTTATCTTTTTTTACTCAAAGCCTGCAAGCCTATTCCTGTCTGTTTAATATGTGTCAGCACAAAGCAATTTTGATGCTACAGGCGTACAGCCTTCATTTTGTGATCAGTTTGGGGGGATTTTTTGTTGGGGGGGTAGGGGGAGGGGGGTTGTTCCTCGGCTAGAGCTCCTAGGTTTACCAATGATGATATATTTGCCCCACCATTTACTGATTTAGGTAGCCACATTCCAACTTTTGGATGGTGTCTAAACATGACAGTTGACACTTTTGTGCATGTGCATGTTTTTTTTTCAATTTTGTCATCTGTTTCTACTGGCACAAAATGGACTCTTCTAAAAGGTGAAACAGGTTTTGGACATGTGCTTAAGATGCTCTGCGTGTATTACTATTAGCACACAGGGCATCAGTTTATACTATAGTCTCATCTAAAGGACTTACTTTGACGTTCAGTTTTATTTTCATGATAATCTGGGAAGAAAGGGCAAGGCAGGGAATCAAATCGAAAACTTCACGGTTTACTTGTTAGGCAGGTGAATGTCTTAACCATCCTGCCACCTTCCTTCCTTTATTAGTCTGAATCTTTAGGTAGCTTAGTAAGCATACAGTTGACTTGCTACTTGGCCTTCCATCTGAAAAAAATGTACTGTTTTAACTGGTTTTCCAAGCATAGCACATGTGCAGTGGAAAAATAATGCAGCAAATATTGGACAGCTCATTCATTTCAAAATTTTAAATAGCCATAAGTGAATCAGTCCTGGCTTTAGGTTTTTTTTTAAAGAATTATGAGTTTTATTGAGAAATTGTGCTTTGCTGTTTATGTCCTTTGTAATTTATCCATACATGGGGATGCCAGGGGCCTGTCTATAAATACTAGCATCCCCACCTTTTGGAAATTCTGTGCTAGGAATTCCCTGTTTTTTTTATACCTCTGTTTCTGCCCTATTTTTTTCCTATCATTCTCTTCTTGTCTACTTTCTGCCTTGATCCATTCCCCAGCCTTAGTCCAGAAAGACTTAAGACTGTTTAAAAAAAACACTCTTTCCCATGCAGAAGTCTGATGTGCTGGGCCTGACTTGTCAGGTGCTTAATGGCAGCACAATGCATTTTTACTGATAGTGATAGGACAGACAACAATACGTCAATAGTTGCTGTCTGAGCATTCAATGATGGAGAAGAATCCAGATACAGTATTGTGAATATGGAAGCAAATTCTAAGGATTACATTATTTACCCAAAAAAATTTAAGTTAACATCCAGATTGCCTCCTATGCATCTTAGATCTCTTTCCACCACCCCCTTATTGCATATAATGGCTGAAAGTGAAACTGCAGAACAGTGTGTTGTTTTTACCTTCAAAGAAAAGGTGGGAGGTTTTTCCACTGAACATTTCTGATGTTTGAAACTGAAAGAGATCATTGCTCTATTCTAAAATGACAACATTTCATGAATAATTTTTTTAAGTTGAACAACTTCTCGTGCTTCTGTGTTCCTAAAAGCTTCCCATAGTTCAGAAAACTTATCATCACTATGACATGACAGGAATTTTCTTTTCTTTTTAACCTTATATCGCAGGGAGTCAGAGTCAGAGGTGTTCCTCTGCTACTGGTAACCTGTAGCCCAGTACTACCTGTCTCAGTGGGGAGATAACCCGACCCAAAAATCCCCAGCTATGGGCAAATAGCAGCTTGGAGAGGAGATGGGCGCCGCCAAGCAATCCACGCCCACAGAAATACCAACATGGACAACACTGCAAGAAAAGACATGCCGGATCGGTTGAGGCCCGGAATACCAACAAACCGCGCCTTCCATTGGGGCGTCCAGGATGGAGGTGGAAAATATGCGACTGGACGCAAACAACAGCGATCAAACTCCAGGGTGAAAGGACCATCATTGGTACATGGAACATTTCCTACCTTGCACGCATGTGGAAGCTCCAAGAGCTAACCCGAACTCGAAGTACGAAGGGGCATATTTGGGCTGCAAGTCCCCTTGGTCATTCGGCGAAAAAACCACAAAAAGATCACAAATATGGGAATGGACGACCCAAACACCAAACACGGATGGATTTCTTGTAAACAAGAAGGAAAACAGGTCATCGCTGTACCCCCAAATCTAAAAGCAGACTTTCCCAGCGTGTCGCGCAAACCACCAACAGGGGACCATCAAAAACTATGCAAACTCAGACCGATGAAAAGCTATCGGGGGTTTTTTTTACGGGGATTTGGGAGCGCCATCAAACAACCCAAGAAGGATTTTTCTCGTACCAGGGACGGGAAGCCAAGACGGCCCTGAGCTTAGACCAAGGGCCCCGGGGGACAGTAGGCCGTTTTGGCGTGACAAAACCCAAATGAAAAGGGCTCAGATTTTTTAAATTCGCAAGCAGCCACAATTTTACTGTCGCCAACACCCTATACCCCCACAAGCCCTCAAAAGAACGACGGGGCACCCCCAAATAGAAAGACACAAAACCAATTTGATACATCTGGCCCCCCAAAAAATTAAAAAGTCGAGCATCAAAAAAGCCCAGACAAGAACTTTCCGGGCGCTGTTTTGGGCATGCCCGCATGGTACCTGCCCCTACAAAAAGCTGAAGACCGGAACCAGAAGAGAAACCCCCCGTTTGGGGTTCAACATGGAAAAGTGAAGGACCCCGAAGCCCAAAAGCTTTAAAGCTGAATGGGGGGCATTTTTGCAGCATTGAATTTCCCCCAGATGACATAACAACCTCACTGAGCCTTCCAGCAAACCATTCAGGAGACAGCGCGGGGAAACCTTTGGGGAAAAAAAGGAAAAAAAACCCAAAACCGGGGTTCCCAAACGTACCGGGACCTGTGCGACCAACGTAGGGAGTAAAGCCAGAGAAGAAAAAAAAAACCCAAAAGGGCCGAAGAGTATAAAAACAGCAACAGAAATCAGAAAAGAAAAGAGGCCATGGGGAACTGGATTCAGAACAAGCCCAAAGGGTTGAGAAGGCAAGGGCGAAAGAGACAGAAAAAGGGGCGTACCAGCCCTTAAAGGTACAAACCAAGTCCCGCAGCCAAGCCTCCGTTTTGAAGACAAAGGGGGGTCAGCCCTTACAAGACGCCACTACAAAAAGAGATACGAATAGCAGCGACCTGTACAACTACAAGCGAAGGCTATCGAACAAACTCACGAGCAAATCCCAGCCACAACCCTGAAAGCACACGGGTGGGAGGAAGGGTAGAAAAGCAGTAAGTCCTTGAAAGGGCAAGTCACCAGGGTTTGACAAACCCCGGAGCTCATCAAGAACGGGGGCCCAGAGATGAAAAAGGCATTAACAATCATCTGCCAACCCTGGCCCGCAAAGGGCCTGAACAGTGGACCCAATCCTAAGTTCCCTCCAAAGAAGGGGGCCTGAAAAGTGCCCAAAAAACAGAACAATAGTCTGATAAGCCCCCAAGCAAAGTTAGCTACCATTTCCCGAACAGACTGAAACCAAAGCAAAGAAATCCTATCAAAGAACAAGGATTCAAACCAGGTCGAAGCCCTGTGAGCAATCTTAAAACAGAAAAGTCATAGAGAAATCTCCAAAATCAGCTAACTCTAAAACAACTTCATTGCTTCAAGAAGGCCTTTTACCCAGTGTGGGAAGAACTCTGTGGAAGTCATGAGGCTATAGCTTCGAGGGACCCGATTTTTAAGTCATCCAGGGCTGTATGACAGTCCCACAGTGCGTCCCATGGGTGGGAAATTGGGGGGTTTTTCCGGCTTCAGTTTGGGGTTTTACAAAGGGTGCCCGCCTTCCCCCGTTCTTTTTAAAGGTTTCCCGGAGAAAATAGCAGGAGGCCCTCCCTTTACTTTTAAACCACAATCACAATAGGGGGAAGGCCAGTCGCAACTTTGATTCGCAGACTATTGATCTCATGGGCCGCAGGGAAAAAGAACTCCCGGATCTCACCACCCAATGGAAACACACCAGTCCCCGGGATGGAGACGCACGAAAAGAGAAAAAACCTAGTAAACAGTACACACCCACCACTCCCCGCATCAAAGAGTGGCGAACACTGAGGAGGTGGAAAATTTCAAGTACCCTTGGGGCAGTCATCACCCAAAAGGTAAAGAAACCACAAGAGGTTTAAGATCAATTGCTGTGGCCTCTCCTCCAGACTAAGCGGCGAAAGTGTGGAGAAACCACAACATCAGAAAAAATAAAAAGGAAAAACCAGGACAAAAAATAGGAAAAAAAAGCCTCAACAATAAGTCAATCCTAAAAACCTCGAACCAAAACCCTTTACGCGGAGCAAAGGGCACTCTGGCAAACGAAACCCTTCAAAAGCAAAAGGGGGGAAAAAGAAGGTTTTCCACACAACAACATAAAGGCCCAAAAACCAAAATGGGGGAAAAAGCAAGGCAGGGGGGGCCAAACCCAAAACTGGTATAACTCAAATGGGAGGAAACCCCCAAAAGGGTTTGGGGCCTACACCCGGGGCTACCCCCGGCGTCCCCCCAAAGGGGGAAGCCAGAGGAAGGGGAGAGAGGGGGGGGGGGGGAGGGGGGGGGGGTTTTTCCAACATCAAAACGTGAAACCCCCTCCCCCCCACCCCTAAAAGCAGCCCAAAAAAAACCATTTGCCCGGTCCACCCAAAAACCCCTCCTCCCAACTCTTTTTCCACAAAGGGGGGGGATCCGGGGTTTGAGGAATCCAGGATTGGGGTTTTTTTGGAGTGGGGTAGTTTAAACCCAACTTCCCCCAACTTTATAATTTAAAACCTCCGGGCAATCCCAAAAATTTATGCCTCTTTAAAAAATGTTACTTTTTAAAACATTCATGAAAAGATACAAAATTTCCAAAAGCTACACACAACTATTAAAAAACACAATGTTTTTTTCCTTACCAAAAAAGAAAAAAAATAAAAAACCTGGGAAAAAAAAAGCCCCCAACACAAAAAACCAAAAACGCATGTATACACACACACATGTTTATGCATATTATATGCACATGCAATGCATGTGCAAATCTGTGCACACATTCATACACATACACACACATACACATGTGTAATATTGTGTGTATGCAATGCATGCACAAATGTATGCATGCACACATTCACACACATACACATGTACATACACATACACACACAAATATACACATATGCTTGTGCACACACATGCACACATGTGAGCGTGCGTGCACGCGCACACACACACACTTCAACTGGAAAACTTCAGCTTTGACCTCAACAGCCATGAGCAGTAACCTGAAAGAAGCCCCATATTTTGTTTTTTTATCTAGATAGTTTTATTTTGAGGATAATGGAAATAAGCACTCATGTGCTTATTTACATCCAGTCCCCGTGTGTATGCAGTTTTGTCACTTTTGTCATCCATTCCCACCGGCACACAATGGCCTACTCTTCCAAAAAGCAGATCAAGTTTTAACATGTGTGCAAGACGTTCTGCATGCATTTGCTCACAGGACCTTTGTTTACAGTCTCATCCAAAGGACTTTTGGGGAGAGTGGAGTTAGCACTGATGTTAACTCCAGAGGAAAAGTCCTCTTGAACGAGATTCAAACTCAGGTCAGCAGATCACGTGTACATCACTCTAACTACCAGGCTATCTCATCCCACTCACTGAGACTGAGAGACTTATTGTCTACAAGTACAACCACTTCACATAATTTCCGCTTCCACTTTTGTGACATTCAAAATATTAATCAAAACTAAATCAGTACATGTCACACATTTTTCAGTATCGGTATCTCTCCCTTGGAGCACTCAAGGATAGCAAGATGTAATAAGTGAATCACAATCCTAATGTCCATGTCTTGTTGATATCACCCCCACCCTTTATCTTCTGACCAAAATCCCTCTGGCAAAGAATTATGACAATGGTGTGTGTGTGTGTGTCACTGTGTGTGTGTGTGTGTGTGTGTGTGTGTGTGTGTGTGTGTGTGGAGAGACAGACAGACAGACAGACAGATAGAGAGACACAGAGAGAGACGAGAGTGTTGTACCAAAGAGGTTAATAATTAACTCATTACATGGCATTGAAAGCGTCAAGTACATTTCCTTTGGACAGCCCATTACAAAGGAGCTGCTTGGGTTATACACTTATCTTACATCCTGACATAGCCTGCCAGCTCGGTGGTCTGGGTCCTCATCAGCAGAAAATGAACTTGAGGGCAGGCCAGTTTCAAATTATGACCATTTTCCTGCATTTTGGCAGAAATCTTGCTTTTGCATTGGTTCTAAGGCTTTTTTGTTGTTGTTGTTGTTGGGCTGTTGTTGTTTTTTAAGATTGGTGCAACTTTTTAATGGGGGGGGGGGGGTTTCTAGGCAAGTCCATTGACTATCAAGTATCATTCTCAGTTTTAAAAATGATTTTCATTAGGTTGAAATCTTAAACTTAAGATTCTAAAGTAACATTTGGAAAAGTTCAAAGCTTTTATCATTCCGTCAGACTACTAGTAATAGAACCTAAGGCTACTTGATACCAGAAAGAAGAATTGAAACAGAAAAACCTCCCTACCCCACCCCCACCGCCCCTTTCCAGTCCTCAACAGGTAGAAGAGATTATTCAGACCTAATCGTCTAATTGGGGTTAATTTTGGGGTGGGGTTTGTGTTTTTTTTGTTTCTCAGTGATGTGTGTGTGTGCATGCATGTGTGTGTGCGTGTGTGTTTGTTTGTGTGTTTTGATTTGGCGTTGTGTTTTTTTGTGGGTTTGTTGGTTTTTTGGTTTGTTTGGTGGTTTTTTGTTGTTGTTTTTGTTGTTGTTTTTGGGGGGTATGGTTTTATTTGGTTGGGGGGGTGGCTTTGCTTTGTATTTGGGGTTGTTTTTTTAGTGTGTTGGTTGCCACTATACATATTCAGATCTGCATACTAGTGTGTTTGTACACATATCTCCAATTCATGATTTGTGCCCTTCCCTCTTCCCACTATACCCTTGTGAATGAGTTTTAAAGCTTAACAATAACAGAAGTAAACTATTGTCATTCTCTCCCTTTCTCCCTCTCACACTCTCTCTCTCTCTCTCTCTCTCTCTCCTCTCCTCTCTCTCTCGTCTCTCTCATCTCTCTCCCCTCCTCTCTCTCTCCTCTCCCTCCCTCCCTCCCCTCCCCTCCCTCTCTCTCTCTCCTCGCTCTCTCTCCCCTCCCTCTCTCTCTCTCTCTCTCTCCTCTCTCTCTCTCTCTCTCTCCCCTCTCTCTCTCTCTCTCTCCCTCTCTCCCTCTCTCTCTCTCTCCTCTCTCCCTCTCTCTCCCTCCCTCCCCCCTCTCTCTCTTCTCTCTCTCTCTCTCTCTCTCTCTCTCCCCCCCTCTCCCCCTCTCTCTCTCTCCTCTCCTCTCGTCTCATCTTCTCGTCTCATCTTGTCTTCTCTTCTCTCTCTCTTCTCTTCTCTTCTCCTCTCCCTTTCTCTTCTCTTCTCTCCTCTCCTCTCCTCTTCTCTTCTCATCTCTTCTTTTGCTTCTAAATTTCAAAAGCAAGGATTTTATAGTTTAAGGTGATTGCATTTAATGATTTAGGTAATTGAAGAAAATGACTGACTGACTCGAGTGACTGAAAATCGGTGATCATATATAATTATCTTGGGGTTTGTTTTTGTTTGGGTTTTTTTTTTGCATGTGGAGATGGGAAAAAATCACAAAACTTATCTCAAAGAAAGAAAAGGACAGCCAAGAATCAAGGGGGTTTTGTGGGGTTGGTTTTTTTATATCCCTAGGAATTTTGCTAACTTAGGAATGATTGAAGAAAAGGAAAGAAAAAAAAGAAAGTTGAAAAGGAAAAAGGTCTCTGAATATTATTCAGTTCTGTCAGTTTTACAAAAATACTCTGTGTGTGTGTGTGTGTATGTCTGTGTGTGTGTGTGTCTGTGTGTGTGTACATCTGTGTGTCTGTGTGAATGCAAAATGAAAATGTGGCTTTGTAGTTTCAGCGGTTTTGTTTTTTTGGAGGGCTTTTTTTTTTCATTTTAATCTGATTTCAAACCTTGCTGTTGGGTCTCAAAGTATCAGTATGATAAAACAAAGGCAAAGCTCACTGTATGTATGTTTGTCCGTCGTGTCCGACGATGACCTCCAAAACAGCAGAGGAGGCAGCTGCTGTTTTGGAAACTGGGCAGAAATTTGATTATAGTGGAGATGCCTTGCCCACAGCACATCCCCACTCTCTCGGCCAAGTGGACATAAGGACAGTCAACGTTGGAGATGCTCTCCAAAGGCCAACCAGCCCCCAGGGCTGCAGCACATAAGGACTGTGCGAGTCAAGCCTCCTAGTCAGAGAGTCATAGTGGATCACTAAAGACTAAGCTGTAAAGTGGAATTCCATGAATGGGAAATTTACTGGTCATACAGCCTCTCACTTTGCTGTTGCCCCAGCGTCAATGGTTTAATCAAGAACTGTGATAAACCCCAGGCGCTGAGGGCTATGGCAGTGCCATCAACTATTTGAACTAGAGCTGTATCTGTGTTCCAGTAGTGACTGACTGATGAAGAAGAAGAAAGGGAAAAACCTGCATATTGCATCACGCATGACTTTTTGTTCACCAGGTTTTTATAAAAGCAAAGAAACTAGAAAGACTGGGGGAGGAAATGATTGTAATCTGACACTGCTCATCGATTTAAAAACTAGATGCTAAGACTGTTACTAGTGTTAGACAGGGTGTGGCTTAGCAAAGAAAATGCCATTTTAAAAAATCCCAGACAACTTTGAAAATAATAGTTAGATGTGTAGGGTTCTTTCCCCCCACTTAAATTTTTTTTTTTTAATGTAATGACAGTTCATCCAGGGGGCATACCATAGCTGTATTTGTAAATCATTTCACTTTTTTTTCAATAAAGTGTGCATTTGTTGGTTTAGTTGGTTTGTTTTTGCTTTGCTATGTTGTTGGGGTGTGTTTTTTTTAATGATTTCATCATTGTTCTTTTTAGCCTGGTGTATGATATTTGGTCTTTAGTTCAGACCGTGGATTCTTGGAATTTCAATTTTTTCTCCCTGTTCCTGAACTAGAGCTCTGATATTTACCAACAGTGAGGTTTTGCATACATATAGGCCTATTGTATATTGCATACATATAGGCCTAGCAACTGTTTTACCCACTATTAATTAAGGTAGCCACATTCTGAATTAGGGGAGGAATTTTTATTTATTATCGCTAAATCGGTAAATGTTATGGTAAAGCAACTAACAAGGAAATTAGGAGTCATTTTTTAAAACCAGATGGTCTGTTGTGCGTGTGTTATTGAAGATTTATATTGACCTTGAAAAAGCTTTCCTTTTGTCTACAAAATGTATTAACTATCGACCATGCCTCAATATGTGAAGAAAATAAATGTTTTTCTCTCCTAGAATTTTGTGACTTCTCTATGTTTAATTAAATCTTGTCATGTTAGATATGTTGAAGATAAAAAGTTAGGAAGCATTGTTTTGAGAATTTCTGTTCTTGGGCCGAAAAAATTGACCAGTTTTGCAGTGACTTATTGGTTATTATTTATCAGACGGTCAGCTAATGGATAGTACCAGACACTATTTGTTGGTATTATGCCTATGCTTTTTTTGTATTGTTCATTTTAGAAAATGTATCATTAATCAAATGGCATTGGCCGCTTTGTTTCCAGGGGGAGAAAAACAATGGATTCTTTGTTCTCTATCATAATATGAAACATGGACAGACATCCATCAAAGAACTTGGAGACTGTCTGCGAGAAGTGTAAGTTGGTTTTTTTTCCCCCTTTTTTTAATAAGAAATTGTTTGTTTTACTGTGGTCAGCATAAATTCTCTTACTTTGAGAAAAGCTTGTGGAAGGACTGGATGAAAAGAAAGAGGTTTTTAAAAGAAAAAAAGAAGAAGAAGAAGAACATTTAATTGAGGGTTTCTCTCTCGCGGGGGGGCTGTTCAAATGATGTTAGGAGCTTCAGATGATTTTCAAATATTTTGGGGTTTCCGATGTTTTACTTGATTGGTTTTATTTGTTTTGAAATCTCTTTGTTGTGAGAGACAGAGAGAGAGAGAGTGAAACTTCATGTGCTCTGTGATCTGAACTGTGCTTGACATGGTTTCTGTTTATGTTACAGGCTGACAGTGGAAGAAAACTACAGCAAACTTCTCAACAAACTGACCAAGAACATTGCCACCACAAGTCTAGTAGGGTAAGCACATCTGTAATGGTATCTTCTATGAAACTAGAAAAAGGCTTTTCCAAAATATTCAGCTAAATTGAAAGTATGAAAAAGTCTTTTCTTCAACAAACGGAAAGACTCTGCTAAGTATTAATTTAACTGATTAATCTTATTAGGAATAAAATATATAACATGTTCAAAGAATTCAAAATAGGAAAAAACAGAAGATGAATAACTATTTGTATTGTATAATTATGTTTCGAAAAACTGTAATTGGATGGTATATGTCAACAAAAATTGTTCTGTTATGATGTATGTTTCTTGATATGTTGTATAATTCTCCATGGCCCTAAAGGGATTACAAGAAACTTAAGAATTGGATTTACATAATTGTTATGTTCAGTACTGTGCTGATCACAGTTTGTTGAAATGCAGTGTACAGAAAACTTAAATACCTGGCAGTGATAGACAGGCATACATAAGCCTGCATTGAAAACCAAAAATGTTCCTGTGCTCAGGCATACACTACAGCCTGTGTCTACACCAAACACTATATCCAGGCATATTGTGTATTGTGGTAGAGTCACTCTGTAATAATAATAATAATAATAACAAATGGAATTTATATAGCGCTGTATCTTGCACAGACAAATCAAAGCGCTTGCACTCAACTCATTCTTACACAGTCATGCAACCAATAGCAAGTAATAGTTCTAACAAGTCCAAATGCACACACACACACACGCACACACACACACGTCATACACTTTGGCAGGGTGATAGAATTTTTGGCTGTTGAAAAGCAGGGATAGCTGTGAAATGAAACAGGATAGGAAATTCTTAGGTTTGAAACAAATATGTCTTGAGGCCAGATTTAAAAGTGTCACTCTGTAGACATGGGCATGTGTTTTGCGAGAATGGACATGCGTTTGCACAAACACAACATACACATATACGACCCAAACAGAAAGAACAATTTACAGCTGAGATGTGTACTGAAAAATACGCTGTTTGCAGAACGTTCAGTCCCTTCTGGCAAGTATGGAAGGCCTTCATGGAAAAACTGTCCAGTCTGCACATGCAGATGATGCACACCTGCTCCGACCTGCTGAAGGATTTGGCCCGCTACAATGAGGAGCAGCACAAGAAGCACAAAACGGTCAGCTTTGTGTTGAGACGCTGAATTTTTCTGTTAGGCAGTCTGTATTCAGGGAATTTGAGTTTGATAGGTTTACTTATGTTGAAATACTGAATGTTGTCTGTTATGCTGTCGGTATTCAAGGAATTTGAGTTTGATAGGTGTAAAGGTTTTTCTGTGCTTCTCATATTCCAGGTGTAGAGTTTTGTCAGTTTGAAAAGTCTTTGCCCCATAATAGACCAGCCAACAGGTCTGATTTAGATGGAATTTTGTTCCACCAGATAATTTTTCATGTCAGTGTTCCATGTAAATAAAATCAACTCTTGGGGAGGGAAAAAGGGAGGTAGAGAAGGGGGTTAATTTTTCTCCAACAGTTGTAACTTTATTTTTCATCTTTTTTCTCCATTTCATTAACTTATAGCAGTTGATTTTTTTTGCATCCTCATATTCTATCTGTTCCATGTGCCATTCTCATGACATACTTATTTTAATGTTTGCATATTTTTGCATTTATGAAAGCAATCATTTGAGTGGTGTTCTGCTGTAGAGGAGTTAGGTAAACTGGATTGCATCTTACGTTTCACTCTTTTGTGGTTAGCAAGCTGTTAATCTCCATAGTCTTGAGCACTTTATAATATCCTGTTGACAAGAATAGATTGATATATGTGGGAGTGTCATTCATGATTGATCAGTTGAGTTTGTTTTGTCCTTTACAGATGAAAGAAAATGAACAGCCAACTTTGGAAGCAGTTCAGAATATCCAAGCCACCCTCACTGCTGTGCATAAGGTACAGTTTGGTTGTTGAGTATTAGATATAAGTTGAAACTGAACATAATATAAGGTGCAGAACAATCACCCATAAGCATGCATGATCACAGCAGTTTGTGATGAAGGGGTAAATTATGTAGGTGCTAGTTATGAGCTGTGATATTGTCTGAACAACTTCTGAATATTTATACATGTATTCATTCATTCATGTATTGACTTTGCTAGCCTGATTGGTATTTGGTGAGTTATGAAAGAAACTTACTACAAAGTGAGCCTCAGTTATCTACTGTTAGCTTATGCAGACTTTATCATCAGTGTGATCTGTTTCCCATGTAACCTCAGGTCAGTAGCGTGACTGGAAACTGAAAATACCAAAAGAAAACCTAAAAAATAACGCCTTGTTTTCTGAAATATTTGTCAGTCCTATAACCTTGCAAGAATTTATTTTAAAAAACTTTCTGAGAGTAGATTGTATATTCCGTGGTAATTTGAATTACATGGTGAAACTGCTGCAGTTATACCAATTAAAATGTAGACCAGCTGTGTATGGCTATGTTGCAGTGTGTTTGGCATAAAACTTTCAAATTATCCATTTGAAATTGATTATTGCAGGCCAAAGAAATTTATCACACACGGTGCATAGAAAAGGAACGTCTCAAAAGGGAAAATGCATCTGCAAAGGACATTGAGAAGGTGAGTCTGGTCTAAGAATGTGTGTGTGTGTGTGTGATATTATGGGAATGATACTGCCAGCAGTTTTTCTTATTGGTGTTTATTAAATGCATACTGTTATGGATGTAAGCTAAGTGCCAAGGCCTTCATTAAAATGCTGTTATGCTTTAAAGTTATATGTGGAGACTTTTCAGTCATGACAAGCTCTTAACACAGCAATCAGCACTTGCTGTTAAAGAAGAAAAAAAGTATCGTCCAATCATTTAAAAAACTGTCTGAAGTCAGAACATGGATCCCTGTATTGCGAAGCATTTGAAAAGAATCAGACGTGCAGACTTCTCATCCAGTATGTACTGAACGGTCACACAGTGAATTGAGTAGGTCAGAGTGCATGTTCTGAATGACCCCCAGGATGATAAGCTGGGGAAGATTCAACAACAACAAAAATAAATCTGAAATACTGTGCCTTAGTTTCCTTAGCCACTGCTCATATAATCACTATCTGTTTTCCATGTTTTTTCCCTCTTGCTGCCTTTTTTTGTGGTGGTGTATTAAGGTGTGAAAAAATATTGCAGTGTACAGTACTTGTGTGTGTAGAAAGCCTTACTGAAGACTTTGAGCTTGATGAATTTCACATTTTTTTCATGATTTTCAATTGCAGGCGGAACAAAAATACAAGAAAGCCCGTGAGTACAGTATCTTTGCTTATGAAATGTGGTCATTGATTGCATTAGATTATGGATTAGTCGACATCATGTTTGTGTTTGTGTCTATGCACATGTTGATGTGTGTGTGCCTGTGTGTGTGTGCATGTTCTTGTGTTTGTGTGCGTACATATGCATGTTCTTCGTTTGTGTGTGTGTTACTGAAAAAAGCTACATATACATATCATTGTCTGCAATCTGAAAATTAAGTATATCTATACTATATATGTGTAACATTTTCATGGAAACAATGCTTTTGATATAAGTTTAGCCACCATGTTTCATTGTGTGTGTCACATATTCCTGCATTCTCAGACTTATGTTAAATGCATTCAGTAAACGTATCACATCTGCTCTTTGGATTCTAAGATTCCACATGTTAATAAGACAGTGTGATTTATTACTGTAGAAAAAGAACTTTTCTTTAATACTGTCACTTATACTCTCAGTTATCATGACAACAAACGCTCTGAAAACATGTGTCACTGTCTTTGCAGATGAGGAATACAGAGGCCTGGTGGAGAAATACAGGACTGTCAAAGCAACCTTTGAAAACAAAATGACAGAATCTTGCAGGGTGAGGGCATTTTTTCACCCATTTGAATAGCTTGTTTTTTATTTGTACATTTTAACACTTTAGTTTGTGAAAATTGCCATGACATTGTTATATAATTTCTTTTCTTTTTTTAAAATTATTAGTAGAGGAGATAGGTATGTACTTTTTTAATTGCTCTTTGAGTATTGTTTGTTCTTCTATGGCTGATGTTGTGGGTAGCTTCTGCCTCTATACAGGGTGTAAGCTCTCTAGCATTTCCAAGAGGAAACAGAGCACACACAAAAAGCAAAGGGAAAAGAACTATAGGTTCTCTGTGTGTGTCGGTGTCTATGTGTGTCTGTGTGTGTAGGTATAAAATGGTTAAGTGTATGTACATCAAGGTTGTAGCAGCAGTTTGTCATGTTGTATATTGTAAAAAGTGACGCAGTGGTCCCCCTTAAAATTCTATGACAAATTATACCATTTCAATATCATAAAATATCAGTACTTATTATATCTAATTGCTTAAACAACACACACACACAACACACATCGCACACACACTCACACTCATACTCTCACAAACACACATTCTCATAGGATGATGTTGTTGGGTTTGCAGCATTTTCAGGAGTTGGAGGAGGAGCACATATGTCAGATGAAGGATTTTGTGGACACCTACATCAAGGCCTGGGAGAATCAGCATGTACTTTTGGGACAGGTGAGACAGACAGATGACTCCACGACTGAAGTCTGTGTGTCAACTGTATAGTGAAAAATGAGTCTATGTTTCTTTTGCTGTATGTTTCTATTGTTGTGACTCATAGATCTCTTTTCTTCATCTGCGAAATTGTGTCTGTTTCAAATGGTGCATTAAAAATAGATATTATTTAAGATTTTATTTGATTTAAAGCAACAGAGTCAATGTTTTTCAGTCTTCAGTCTTTTTTTTTCTCTCTTTTTTTTTAACTGTCATTGATGTTGTATCTATGCACTTTCAAATGAAAATGAAGAGGTCTCTGGCTGTTTGCAGATTCAGCATGAGTTCAAAACCAACTGTGATGAGCTGACAGTGCAGAAACTGATCAATACCTTCATTGAGGCCAAGAGCACTGGAACAGAGAAACCTGGTGAGTGAAACTGCCTGTCACTCAGGCTTTCTGCCACCATGACTAATGCTTAACCTCTATTTTCATTCTTTGACCCTTAGCCTGTATGTATATTCTTATCCATTCATCTTGTGTTTAAAATGCTCCTGTATTTGTATAAACCATATAGAAAAACTTACATAGGAATTTGGGGGGGGGGGGGGGGAGTCAAAAGAAAAATCAGAAATGATTGCGAGCTTTTTTGTGATTATTAAAAGCCTAATTTGTACATAGCAGATGTGTTTAAATAGAATTGATTGCAAAAGTTTCTTGTCAATGGTTTTTTAAGACCTAACTTGTACTGAGCAGATGTGTTTCTGCCCATGCTAACCCTTGCCGCAAAGACCAGAGCCTGTGACTAAGTTGGCCGTGGTGGTGGTTGTTCTCAGGTCCCATAGAGTTTGTGGAGCCTGATCTGACCAGTCCTCCCAGCCCTGCCACAAGACCCATGTCTCCAGAACTTGTGTCCACAGATAGCAAGAGAGACAGCTTTACAGAGAAGCAGAAACAAGGTAAGCTGTCTGTCCACATCCATATGGGCTGGGCTAGTTTGTTTTTGTTGTTAATGATGGTTTCTGGGAACATTTGTTATGTATGTTGAAGGTGGCAGGAGAGAGTGGTAGTTGGCAGTATTGAGCTCTGTTGCATCCAAAGTGTGTAATGTAGTGAGCATATCATGTAGTGAGTATATTAAGCATATCTACACAGTATGCCTCCTAGATATTTTTGTCTGAGGGGACGGGTAGCATAATCTTTTTGTTTAGGAATAGAAAAAACAGAAGTTCACTGCCTATTATTTTGTTATGAATTCATGATTTTTTTAAAAATTGCTATCAAATTTTGTATATGTGGATTTGATTTGCTTGGATTTTTTGTTTGTTTTTTTTCCAAATATATTTATGTTTGGCTCAGCATTCCCAATTGGAAATTTGATTTATTCATATACTATCCTTTTTCTGTTATTGTTTGGTGTATAATCTTTCTTTTTTTTTTTTTTCTTTTTTTTTTTTGTTTGTTTAATGGGCAGAACTCTGCAGTCACATTATCTTGGAGTTGGCCATTATTTTATGGACATTTGTGCTTATAACCTCAATCCTTGATTTCAGAACTTCCCGCTTCAGGTAGTAGCACCATGTCCCTTCCGGGTTAGTACACACAAAGTGACGATTATATCTTCATGTATTTTTTTAACTTTCTCTCTTTTGGATTTTTTGTCTCCCGCCCCCCCCCCCCCCTCCCCTTTTTCCCCCTTATTCCTAGTTTGAAGTTGACTCCATCCCCTGCTGTGGCAGACCCCCCCCCCCCCCCCCCCCCCCCCCCCCCCACTTCCCCCCAGCACATTCTTACAGTTGACAATTGTCTGGTTGCACTCCCTGTGTCAGACATCTTTGCCACACTTTTCCTCCTCTCTCTTCTCCATCCTTAATGCTTTTTCTGTGTCTCTCCTCTGTTCTGAGATTAGAATATGCTGTCTGATTCTGAAAATCTTGGTTTTATTTATGTCATGGCGGCCTCCTACTTTTCTCCTCTCTCTCGGTCAGTTGGTCTGTCTGTCTGTCTGTCTGTCTGTCTGTCTGTCTGCTCTCTCTCTCTCTCTCTCTCTCTCTCTCTCTCTCTCTCTCTCTCTCTCTCTCTGCATTTGTTTGTCTCATTGTCTTGTGTTAAAAAAAAAAAAAAGAAATTCAAAGGATCCTATTTGAAATCTGATTAAACCTTTTTTATTTTATTTTTTTTTGGGGAACCTAGTCTTGTTAAAAGCTTTTGAAAAGTAAGATATCCTGGCTACCGCAAATGGAAAAAAAACCTTAAGTAAAATAAGTTTTAAGAAAGAGAGAGTGTTTGTGGATGTCCAACTAATGGTATATAATCAAACCATGAAATGGAGTTTGGTGGTAATGGTCTCGTCCACAAGAGAGACAAAACCGACATGCACATGGGGACTGGATGTAAAGAAGCATATGAGTGCTTATTCCATTATCCTCGAAATAAAAGAATGAATAAATAAGGCTTGCTCCCATTAACTTTCACAGAGGGTCCTTTTTTTCTTGTTTTAAATACATTCTTTGCTTGATAGTACATAAAGTATCAACAGTGTTTGAGAAAAAAAACAATTATTTTAGCCATCAGAGAGTGACTGAAACAATGTGCTAACTGAGGGGGGGGGGGGGGGGGGGGGGGAAGCAGCAAATTGATATACCTGCAACTGACTTATTTGCAGGCTGTAAGTATGAGAGTTCTTGTGTGTTAAGACTGGGGAAAAGAGCATACTTGTAAGCAATAAGTGTAAAGTAGCTGCAGAAAAACCCTATTGTTAGTTTGATCAGTAGTGCAGCAAAAGAATGTAAAGTTTGGCAGTTCATTCAGTCAAACAGGAGTTTAACTTTCGTCCTGTAACCTCAAGACAGAATGCAGTCTGTCATGTGGGGTGTGGTGGTTTATAGAAGGGAGGGGGGGGGATTTTATTTTATCAATGACATGTTTTTGGTTTGAACTTTCATTAAGCTATAGTGTTATAAATCATAATGTTATATGTCAAGTCCATCGTGACTGATCTGTCGGCTGTGTCTTAAATTGATGCATGGATTGAGTGACTGCAGGACAGATAGTAGACAGGTTGGTTAAGGAGAGTCTCCTTGATTGCAGTGCATTATATGTTATTCTGTATAGCATTAACAGTTGTAGGAAATTTCTTTTTCAAAGTTGGACTGTTCTTCCAGGGGGAGAGCTTGTCACTTCAGTACAGTGCTCCCTTTTCTCTTTGCTTTTCTTCTAGATTTTTCCTGTGTGTGTATTTAGTTGTTTTCTTATTAATGGGGCATTTTTCTCCCTTTTTTTTAAAATCAGAAGCCACTGTCTTATAATATGAGCTAGTGTACTTGCGCAAAATGCATTTTGGGCCCTTGCTAACCGTCTCATCCAAAAGACTATTACCCAAACTACCATGAAAGTGTGACAGATGGAGGGTATGTCACTGTAGAACAGATCAGAATTTTGGAACTCTTTTCAAGACTGGTGCATTACTGCTTGACCACCAATTCATGTGAATTAGTGTTATTTTGAATGGTAAAACTGTTGGCATAGTAATTGTTACACATGTTGCACCCTTCAGTTTTGTCAAATCTCATTCAAAGTCCATGTGCTTCACCCTATTAAGTCTTCAATAATCTTTAGTCACCTCTTTCTCATTTTAGTGACTCTTTTATATGCAAAAAATATTAGTATTGGTGAACCTAGGAGCTGTAACGGAAGAAGAAACAAAGAAACGAGTGACTCTTCAGTTTTGGTTTAAATGTTCATGTTTTTCCGTCTTATTCTTTTACCTTTGTATTACTTGTAAAGACGGGGGATGGAATAACCCATGTAAGCAGAGAGATTGAGAGAGAATGTGTTGTGAGTGTGTTCGCATGCATATTAGTGTATGAAGGAGAGAGGGTGCACACACATGTATGCAAGAGTGGCAAAACCAGAGGAAAGAAACAATGGGTCTTTTCTGTAACATAACTTATGTTCATGTTGTAATTTTTTCCCCTTCCCCCCAAAAAAACCCAAACAAAACAAAAAGAAAAACAATAAATAGTATTCAATTCATGAATGTCTTTTTGAGATTCTTGTCCTTTCTTTGCCTGTGTGAAAGCTAGATGATGTAATATGAATCTTTTTTAAGTCTTTCAAGTGGTACTCTTCTTCAGCATGGTGTTGTTAGAGCTCTGAAGTGCCATATGTGTGTTTAGCTGAGCTTTCAGAACTTGGGTCATTGAATAGAATCCCTTATTATGTATAAGTTTTGACGGTTTACTGTCCTGATCTAAAGTGTAAAGAAGTCCATAGAAATTTTGAAACAATCAGTACATAGCATCTGTTCAGATACAGTGTTGGTAATCACAGACATAATAAAATAACCGTATAAAATTCAGCATGC
The DNA here is from genome assembly GCA_028751875.1 of Rapana venosa. Classification (NCBI taxonomy): domain Eukaryota; kingdom Metazoa; phylum Mollusca; class Gastropoda; order Neogastropoda; family Muricidae; genus Rapana; species Rapana venosa. The sequence continues at coordinate 33,158,904 of CM054150.1, forward strand.
AGAAATAAGGAAGAATGTGTCCTAGTTCAAGGGTGTTATCACATTTGGAACTGTACATCTAACACCCTCTTCTTTTTCTTTGTAATTTTGCAACTATTATTCATACTGGAAATAGTAAGTCTGTTCCAAAATATATCATATATCTTTCTCTCTAGTTAGATGTGTCTGTGTATCTTCTGTCATAAATATTATGTATATATTTTATATGAAGAAAGTAGCGAGTACTAAAAACTATCTAATATTTTTGTGTGTGAAAATTGGGATTTGTACTAACATGTGTATATATGTGTTTGTTTTTTATATCCCTGATTTGTGCTAATTTTACCCTTTAAAAAGAAATGTTTCCAGTTGAAGTAGGTTTAAACTGAGAGAAACCGGACTAGGAATTTACAAAATTATTAAAACTATAACAAAGCTAGACCTTACTTTTCCTTTTTTTTTTTTTTTTTTCAAAATTAAAGCACCTGCTATGATTAGCCGGTTGAATGTCGGTGGAACTGTAACGGTTTTACCTGTGGAAGGTAAAAGCACAGTGAATGAGACGACTTGGTGATGAGATTTCAGGCGTTCAGTCTGAAATAAGACTGGAATGTCCCTCCTCCCAAAGAACAGTCCCTTAATCAGAAATCGCTGCTGGGACGTAAATATTATCATGACAACAACAGCAACACCACCCCCAAAGATCTTCCCAATCTTGATGTTCTACCAGTATTTTTGGGTAAAGTGTGGTTGTCGTATTTCATTGGTGTTGGGAAGAAAGCTTTCATCTGCAGTGTGTAGTTTCTTTGGATGCAACAACTGACTGCAGCTAAACTTTCTGTGACATTGATTTGTTGATGAGGAAAATGAACTAAAGTCATAAGTACCACAACTTTTGTCCAGTATGCACATGTATCCATAAACATATGCATCGATAAACATCTGCCCACAGACATATGCTTGAACACAGATAAGCATGTACTTCCAATGTTCCCTGTGATTCAGAATGTAAAGGTCCCATGGACACTTGTCCAGATTTTAAATCGTCTTCATGTGATTTCTGTAAGGGGCTTTCTGAGGCAGTAAGGTACCTTGAAAGTTTTAGGTAGCCTAAAACACCTGTAGGATGATCTGTGTTTATTGTATTCAATATTGAAATGAAATAAATGGGAAAAAATGAGTAGATAGATGAGAATTGTATAACACAACTGTGGAAAAGAAGCATAGGTATTTAAAAATAAATTGATGTTGTGGTGCAAAATAGAAATTTTAAAAACCCCATTGAAAGTTACACAAAAAACCAAGTACTGTGTGTAGTGGTGATTTGTTGCTGTCACCCTGTCTCTCTCACATGATAAAAACATGGAAATGCATCCTCACTGAATGGTTGGCATTGGTTATGGTGATTCTCATTGGGAAAGGGGCGCTGTACATATAAGGGGGAAAAGGTGTGATTAATCTTGTCGTCCACTGACCCGTTGCTTTCAGAGTGTAGCCGGGGCGGAATGTGATTCACCTGTAGACAGAAGTATGAGTAACCTGTCTGCTGATGCATTGCTTTCAGACTCTAGCGGAAGCCCGAGCCCTGTCCTGTCGGATCAGCCGGGCCCGCTGAGCCGCAGTGTCAAGCTCCGAGTCTCTCGCACATGTAAAGCTGACAGCTGACTCACTGGCTTCTTTCTTTGCGTTTTTGTTTTTGTTTTTTCTCTTATCTGTGTTGTTGCAGCCACCACAGTGTGTTGTTGATGCTGCAGTCAGTCCTGTCTTAGGGTGCTCTCTTCTTTTTTTTTCCTTCAGTTTTTAGTAATGACATTGTTGAAAAAGATGTTGGTAAAAGATTGCCTGTTTTGTGGTGGCTTCCGGTGATTTTAGCTTTGTTTTGGATTTGAAAAATGGTCAAGAACTTGTCTGAAAGAAGTACTCTGCCACTGATAAAGATCATGTTTTGTGACATGCAAGGATTATTGAGCTAAAGTAGTCTCTGAGAAAATACCGTACTACAACAGGGTTTTAGCCTTTTTTTAAAAATAATTTACAAAAGGCCCCAGTTAGCCCCTATTATCCTTAAGTATCCTAAGTATTTGTGGGGACTATTGCTTCATGTGAATAAAGCACAAAATAGTGCGTAAGATGTTGAGAACTCAGCTCGTAGACTACATGATTTGTGACCCTATATAAAGATTTGGCTTGTTATTGTTTTTGCAAACTCAGATAGAAAAAATTACCAAAACAAATTTGTTACAAGGCAAGAAATTTATTTAACAAGCTAAGCAACTGATCTATGTGACATAGAACTCAGCAGTTATATCTATGACTGTTTTACTTTTCCCTTAAACACCGCACTGTTTTGTTTGGTTTTTGCTCTCAAATTTTAGACAGTGTGACTTCTGCAAGTTGAACTTGATGGAGCCTATCCCTCTTCAACTTGCAGGGTGCATGCTAGGTGTGTCCATGCCGTCCAGGCCACAAATATTGTAATTGTGATCATTTTAACAGAAGTAGAGTTGTCCATTTCAAGATGGTTTTGTCTGATAGACAGTCTACAAGCAGGGCTTGCTTATTGTCAACAAGTTTCAGCAAATTGTCGCATCTACATTTAAAAGCTTAAGAAGTTGTCTTTGAAAAAGAAAATATCTAGAGCTGTTAAGCAAGTTTTCCATATAATAAGATTTGGATTGCTTATCTAGAAACCTGGTGTATTGCTGTATTGCCTGGTAAACTGCTGTTCTGTAAGCCTGGTAGATTGCTATTGTAGAGGCCACAGGTGGCATCGATCAGGCAGGAAATCACCACAAAAGGAGAAGATGAAAATCCCTTGCAGGGCACAGCCTGAGTGATAGAACTGACTGCACATCACTTTTCCAGCATACGTGTGTTGTTGTTTTTTCTGTGAGGTAGCAAGCATCCAGGCGACTGACAGTGGTACTTTACTTACTCGCCTTGACCAGTACTGCCTTGGCTGTCTGCACCCCCCTGTGGGATACAGCCTTCGTTGTTTATGTCCATAGATGTTTCTTGACCAGTTACTCGCTGTCGTCCTCTTGCATGGATTAGAACAGACCTGTTTTCCCAGTAGTCTGCGTTCCTCTTAAGCAGTCTCACTTTGCTGCACTGTTGGGTAAAAGGGAGAGTGTGGGAGGTATGTATCAGCTTTAAAAAAGAAAGTTAAGTTCAATACAAGGTAATGTGGGAAAGAAAGTTGAATGAAGATAAAGAAACTTGTTGATATTGAAAGGCAGTAGTAATAGTTTGTTCATGGTTGTCTACTGTTGTCTGCTGTTAATAATTGTCTACTGTCCTCATCTTTGTAGGACAAAGTTTCAGGGGATTATAAGTGTACCATTTGCTTTGAAATACCATTGTCAAAAGGAATTTTTAGATTTTGCTGTAGGTTTAATATCAGTAGTCTGATACTTTTGGGGGGGAGGAAGTATGGGTGCATTGAGACAGTGGTGGTATAAATGATGGACCAACCCATCATGGTCTCCCAACAGAAGAGGAAGAAGCTGTAGATCCTATTTTTCTATCTATATCAGCAGTATTGCCTGCTACAGTGTGATTCTGATAGGTATTGTGAAAAGATCAGTCTTTGCAACTACTCCTCTCTCTTTCTTTCTTTCTTTCTCTCTCTTGCTCTCGCTCTCTGAGGGAAACGTAATAAACACACAAAACAAAAACTATTATGTTTGTTTTTCATGATACTTTTTTCAGAGTATGAAGGCTTGTAAGCAGTAAAATCTTGATAAAATGTGTATGAATCTCATAGAAAAAGCATAAATGAAATATGTAAGTAGACAAATAAACAGAACAATGAATATGAACATCCCTTTTCAAAAAACACACCTACAAGACTCAAGAATGCGTGCACATACCGTCACATCCAACACACACACATTTTTTGTTTTTGTATTTTTGTTTTACCATAAAAGGACAATTTAAACATAATATTGTAATTAGAAATAAAAGAAAAACTGCCAGGTCAAAAAAAACAAACATGTTATGTCTGGGAAATCATTTTCAAATAATTCATAGCATTTTGGCTTCCCTTGGACCTTACTCGGTGTCATAGCAAAGCAGCAGTGTAGTGAATAAAAGCCTTCCAGGGAAAACAGGTCTGCTCTCTTTGCTAAGAATCTGGCTTCCTCGTAGCATGCTTTCATATTACTTTACCATGCAGCAGAAGACATTGACATTTTTCTGCAGTTGTATTTGAGGGGTTAAAAAAAAAAGTTTGAAAAAGAGGGGTGGGGGAATAAAAGTAGTACTATATGTATATATAACAGATTGGGTTCTTTTTCAGTTTTCCCCAGGTGTTACAGTGTGCAGAATATTCCATATATGCTGCACCACATCTGTCACTCAGCAGATGCTTCACCAACCCAGTGCATTAGTGAAGCTTTGAATGCATGCTAGTTTGCTTTTTTGTCATCCATACCACTGGCCACAACTGGCCTACTCTTCCACCATTATGATGGATAGATGGTTCATGGGTTTGCAAGATGTTGTGCAGGCATCCATGTATGTGACCTGGGTTGGTGGTTTCATCCGAAAATGTTGAAGAAGAAAGGATTCAGAACCGTCGTTAACTTGCAACATGGAGTGGAAACTTCCTCTGTTGGTTGGGTTGACTGTAACTCTGGCTTATACTCGCCCTTAGATCATCAATCTAATCAACTATTCAAAACAAAAAAAAAAGCAAACAAACAAATTGTGCACTGTAGTTGTGAAAAATGAAGTCTCCTGTTGCTATTACAAACGAATGAACAGGCAGATACTTTGCCAGGGTTGGGTGTTGGTTTTTTTTTGTTCTGGTTTTTGGGAGGGAGGGGCAAACCCATGTGCCAGCTCAGCTGTGAGAGTCTGAACAGAAAATGGGACAGTGCAGTTCTATCTGCTCTGTTTCCAGTCAGTGACTGGAGTTCCACAGGTATGGGCTCTGCCATGTGTGGATAGCTTTAGTTTGTGGAACACTTTGTTGTTTGGAGTCAACATTTCCTGTAAGGTCTTGTTCTAGTGATATTACGCGTTCAGTTCTCTTTCACTGAAGCCTGTACACTACAGGCTTTTTTCTATGGGACGTGAATAAGTGGCAATATAAAGGAGCCTTAGATAGTATTCAAAATCACTTTTTTTTTCCAGCCATTATTTTTCATCTGTCACTGTCTTTTCTTCATCATGGGCCCTGCTGGGTGTGTTTGTATAATTTCTGTTCTATGGGTGCAATAGCTGAGTATATATATGCAATGCACAATTTGAATTCTGTTTGTTCAGAATTCTAAGGTCCAGTTAAGAAGAACATTTTCTGGCTGAATATGTTGCATGATTTTCTATGCAACAGATGTCTTCTGCTGTACGTTTGTTTACAGATGTTATAAAGGGTTTTGTTTATTGTATAAGCTTTGGGGTTTGGTTTTTGTAGCATGTTGTTTACCTCTCTTTTGAGCTTATTCCCTTTTAGCGTTCAAGTTATTTTCCAAAAGCTTCTTGATGTAAAGCTGGTTCACTAAAACATTTTGGGGGTTGTACTTTTTAAATGCAGTGGATTTATTGTATATAATATTATTCAGACTTCAGAATGGTTGGTTTACTGTGTGGGTTTGACGATTGTGATGGGAAAGTGCATGGAGTTTTTTGTTTTTGTTTTTTGCCAGTTATCCTGGACAGCGCATCATGGATTTTTTTCCTTTTCTTCCTTTTCCTTTCCCCCACATTAAAAGGAATATTTGTGGGGGCTGTTTTGTCCTTCGCTCACATGTTACTTTCTTGCTTCATTTTCTTCCTCCCCTCCCTCTCTCTCTCTCTCTCTCTCTTCTCTCTCTCTTCTCTCTCTCTCTCCTCTCTCTCTCTCTCTCTCTCTCTCTCTCTCTCTCTCTCTCTCTCTCTCTCTCATTTTCCTGTAATGGATGATTGGCTGATGAATCCTCCCTGTCTCCCCCTTGCAAGTTGCTTCTTTTTTTCTTATTTATGGGGAAACAAACATCCGGAATGGCAGTGTGCTGAAGAATGAAAACCCTTGCTGCTTTTTCCCTTCTTGTTGGTGCTATTTTTTAATCAATCTGTGAACCAGAGTTCAAGTGTTGAGTGTTGTGTTGTTTTCCTTTAACCCTCTAACAAGTCTCCACGCTTTTGAGTTTGACTGGTTGTCTGGTTGCACTAGAGAGAACAGCTGTTTGCTGTGTGAGACCTGTAGCAACGTTGGTTTTGCTTCTTGTTTCAAATTCACTTGGGTTATTCATGTATCTCACAAACATGCTTTAAAAAAAAAAAATTCAGTGTTTTGATGTGTGTGTTTTGGTTTTGGAAGGGGGGTATATATTTTAGACATGTTATACACATTCTCTTTCAATTTGTCTTATTGTTTGCACTCTTTTCTTTTCTTTTCTTTTTTTAAAAAAAAAAAAAAGAAAGAAAATGCCCTGCACTATTGTCCCGGCCAGTTTTGGGGTCTGTTTGCTTAAAGGTGTGCTTGAAATCATGTGGCTTTCTAAAGACCCGTGTATAGTAATGTATGTATCCCTGTATTGTCTTCATTGCTTGTGTGTATTGTGGAACATCTATAGGTGTTTGAATACAGTTTTGTTTTTGTCGTCTGCTTTTTTTTTTTTTTGGTGGCATTTAGATTTACTTTTTGCTACCAGTGCTCTTTTTTTTTATTTTTAAATATATATATGAATAGTTCAGCTTTGCAATTGTAGGTAGACTTAGTTTCTTGTCAGGAGAGTGTTTTGGGTGTGTTTGTGCTCCTAGAAGGCAACAAATTATGAATCTTGAAACTTTTGTTCTTGCATAAAAGATTTATCAATTAGTCTCTTAACTCACAGTCATAAGGGCACCACCAGACATGACAATCCTCAGTCATCTCAGTCTGTTCTCTGCTGCTCTCCTGGACTTGGCATAGGTCAAGGCCATCTATTCTTGTATATTATCTGCCTCTTATACTGTCCTTCCTTCGGTCAGACTCCTGGCATGACACCCTCAGGTTTTTCTTTTGTCAGGCCAGGTGATTAGTCGATGTGACAGTACTTCCTTTAGTGGATGTTTCTTTTCGTTCAAAATAAAACTTGCAATAGAGTCAAGATTTTTCCTCCTAAGAGATGTTCTAATGTGAAGTGTTTGTTTGCCTGACCAGACCACGTCAGTGTGTAGTTGTTGAGGGGTGAACATAGTATAGTATATTGTGTCAGTCTGTCTTCTTCTGTTGTAATGTTATTGGGTGTGTGTAGTTGTTGAAAAGTCAACATAGAATATTGTGTCTGTCTTCTTCTTTGGTTGTCAGATGCCAGTTTCCCTTTACCTATCCTACCCTTTTATCCCTGTGGTGTCTGCCTGTGCCTTCTTGTTTTCATTCTGGGGGGCTGTTTGCCAGTTTCTTAACATCCCCTCCGTGCTGGATATAACCTATGCTTCTGACTGTTCTTTGTAAAATGTGTTTTCATAAGTTTTTTTGTTTGGGGTGGGGGGTTTTGGTTGGGTTTTTTTTTTTTTTTGAATGAGGAGCTATGGTTTAACAGATCAAAAAAACATGGCTGGGTGTTTTTTTTCTTTTATTTTGTAATAAAAGAAAAATATGTACTCCTGTGACTATCTCAGTATCTCTCTCTCTCTCTCTCTCTCCTTCTCTCTCCTCTCTCTCTCTCTGCTCTCTCTCTCTCTCTCTCTCTCTCTCTCTCTTCTTTCTGATATTTCCTTTCTGTCTTCCTACTTTTAATTTACTTCCGTGTATACATATCTTTTTATTGTTTTATCTTTTACCAACATGCTATCAGTATTACTTTCATTTTTATGGTCATCTGGTTTGATTATAAAGCATACAGTGGGCTAGGCTTTTTTTCCCTTTCATGTTGTATATGAAGAGAAAATTGAGTATTTAATCGTCACTAATATACTCAATCCCCACCTTTCTAAATAATCTCATATAATTTATTGATGAGAAAATCTGTGTATTAATACTGTATAGTGGGGTCTTTATTCACCACCTTCTAAATCAATCTCATTGATTTTTATGATGAGGAATCTGGTGTGTTTAATACAGTCAAATGGGGTCTTTTCCCCACCTTCTAATGTGATATGATTAATGAATGAGGAAAATCTGGAGTATTTAATACAGTCACTAATAGTGGACTTAATCACCCACCTTCTAAATAATTTCATATGATTATGAATGAGGAAAATCTGGTGTACTTAATACAGTCACTAATAGGGGTCTTATTCACCCACCTTCTAAATGATCTCATATGATCATGAATGAGGAAAATATGGTGTACTTAATACAGTCACTAATAGGGGTCTTATTCACCCACCTTCTAAATAATCTCATATGATTTATATAATTGAGGAAAATCTGATCTACTTAATACAGTCACTAATAGTGGACTTAATCACCCACCTTCTAAATAATCTCATATGATTTATATGAATGAGGAAAATCTGGTGTATGTAAAACAGTCACTAATAGGGGTCTTATTCACCCACCTTCTAAATAATCTCATATGATTTATATAAACAAGGAAAATCTGGTGTATTTAAAACAGTCACTAATAGGGGTCTTATTCACCCACCTTCTAAATGAGGAAAATCTGGTGTACTTAATACAGTCACTAATAGGGGTCTTATTCACCCACCTTCTAAATTAGGAAAATCTGGTGTGTTTAAAACAGTCACTAATAGGGGTCTTATTCACCCACCTTCTAAATGAGGAAAATCTGGTGTACTTAATACAGTCACTAGTAGGGGTCTTATTCACCCACCTTCTAAATGATCTCATATGATTTATATGAATGAGGAAAATCTGGTGTACTTAATACAGTCACTAATAGGGGTCTTATTCACCCACCTTCTAAATAATCCCATATGATTTATATGAATGAGGAAAATGTGGTGTATTTAATACAGTCACTGTGTATGTTTGTCCGTCATGTCCAACGATGACCTCCAAAACAGCAGAGGAGGCAGCTGCTGTTTTGGAAACTGGGCAGAAATTTGATTATAGTGGAGATGCCTTGCCCACAGTACATCCCCTCTCTCTCGGCCAAGTGGGCATAAGGACAGTCAGCAGTTGGAAATATTCTCCAAAGGCCAACCAGCCCCCAGGGCTGCAGCACATAAGGACTGTGCGAGTCAAGCCTCCTAGTCAGAGAGTCATAGTCGATCACTAAAGACTAAGCTGTAAAGTGGAATTCCATGAGTGGGAAAGCCACTGGTCATACAGCCTCTCACTTTGCTGTTGCCCCCAGCGTCAATGGTTTAATCAAGAACTGTGATAAAACCCAGGCACTGACGGTAATACTCAGTAATAGGGGTCTTATTCACCCACCTTCTAAATGATCTCATATGATTTATATGAATGAGGAAAATCTGGTGTATTTAATACAGTCACTAATAGGGGTCTTATTCACCTGCCTTCTACATAGTAGATGGATAACAAGAAAATTAACCAAGTAACTGTATGTATATATATATATATATATATATATATATTATATATATATATATATATGATTTGGAGCTTTGAGTATGTCATATTTTAATGCTATTTTCTATATCAAGAATGTTTGTGTGGTTGACTCTTAAATATATCATTTTTTATGATGTGATATCAGTCAGATACAATGTGAGTTTGTAATTTTGACCTGGTTTTTTGGTCAGCATGTGCAGGGTCATTATTTTGTTTTCAAATCATTTTGCATTTAAAGCTTTATTATGGCTTGTTTCTTCTTAGTGCCCCCCACCCCCACCCCCCTCTTTTTTTCTTTTTTTTTGCCAATTTTTTTTGTGCCAATTTTTGCCTCTGCTCTGAGCTTTTTGTTTGAGCTAGTTGCAATAATTCAGTAGCAGATAAGGTTTGGAGAGTTATGTGGTTTTGTTGTTTTTTCACCCCCATATGACTATTGGAGGGAGAGATAAAAAACCTCGGGCAAGTCACCAAAAATGCAGCTACAGGATTAAAATTCAAAATATGAAAGATTGAACTGGTGGGACGGGGGGGGGGGGGGGGGGGGGGGGAGATACATGTGTGTTCATCAGTGCTAGATGATGTACTGACGGAAAGCGTCATGTTCTGGTTTATGCAGCAGTTGAAGTGTGGATCTTATGAATCTGGCAGTTAAACAACAAGAAGCATAGCTATGCATTGTGAATTTATTGTAGCTGTTTTGTTTATTGCATTTTCTTTCTGTTTTGAATGAGATGCGCCCATGCTATAAAAACAGAAGCCATATTCTGTTTTGAGCTTGGCATTAATCATAAAACCCATACAAACCGTGGTGCATGGTTTTATGCCTACCCTGAAAAGAACAACAGCACAAAACAAGGTTGTGGTGTTGTTTGTCTGTCTTCAAAAACTTCATGGCTGTAAGAGCTGGTTATGCAGATCAGTCTTTAGCGAAGTTGTACACATTCAGTAGTTTACATTTGCTGTTACGCATTGATCAATATTGTGTACATGTGCATTTATAATTGTGTCATGTCTTGCATGGCCACATTACCCAGCATATGTACCTAGTGATGTGGTACACATCATCTGTGGCTCACATGTGGGGAAAAAAAGTATCTTTGTTGTTATTGATGTTGTTGGTGTTTGTGGGGAGGGGGGGTGAGAGGGGGATGGGAGGGAGGGGGTGTTATAGGTTATCTTTTTGAATATTCGGCTATTCATAATAACCTGAAATGATCAACATATCTTCAAGTGATTCACGTCATTACATCCATTTTAGTGTGTGCCTAGCAATTGTTAAGCATGTTTTAAGTCACAGATAAAAGTCGGCAGAGTTTTCTTATAGTTGGGGAAAAAAATTTTATGTTTCAAAATATGTGGTTGGACAGTATATTTGTTGTTGCCTTTTTATTTGAAAAGAAGTCAGGTACATCTAGTACTGCTCAGCTTGTTTTTAAGCTCCAAAGATTTGTGAAAAAGGAAAAAGAAAACCTTGTTTATGCTTTACAAATGTATTGTTATATGGCCACTTTTGAGAATGTTCTTTATAGTTTATTGTCATTCCATGACTGAAAATGTATTGTGTAAACCTTTTGTTGTTGCTTTTGTGTACAGGGTTCCTGAAGAACAAGAACAAAAAGAAAGAGAAAGAGAAGAAAGGAAAAAAGAAGAAAGACAAGGATGGTGAATCACTGTAAGTTTTCTTATTCTCGCTCTCTCTCTCTCTCTCTCTCTCTCTCTCTCTCTCTCTCTCTCCTCTCTCTCTCTCTCTCTCTCTCTCTCTCTCCTCCCCTCCCCCCCCCCCCCCCCTCCTCTCCCTTGTTTTCCCTATCAGTGATCTTTCATCACTTCTAGTATTCACTTTATGTCTTAGAGCCTGGTGATTCATAATAACAATGATAACAATATACGGAACTTATATAGCGCTGTATCATGTAAAAACAAAGCTCTTGCATTCAGCCTATTCTTACACATGCAACCAATAACAAATAGTTGTAACAAATTCATTGTACACACACACACACACACACACACACAGATTATTCATGGCGTGTAAGCCCACACCAGTGGCAGGCATATCCAAAATACATTAGCATAGAGTAAATCATGGTGCTGTCTGAAATCGTTTTGCTTAACAAGGTGTTAACCATAATGAATCATCATAATTTCCTGGGCTATCAACTTGGCAGTAGTTTTTTTCATGTCAGTAAAAAATCTGAAATTCCAAAGAAAAGAATTCTGAAGGACTTGCTCTCCAGCCTTTAGCCCATGAGAAGTGGTCTGATCCCTTGCCGCTTTTTGATGTTGTAATAAGATGATAAACTTGAGGTTTATAAGTGCATTATGTATTTAGTGTGCATAAAATAGCTCACAGCAGCATGAGACTTTTCCTGACAGAACTCTGTGAAACAATAGTCGCTCCCAAAGGGAAGCAAATATAAAAGCAGACAGAAAAATGTTCAATTAAGAGAAAGGGATAATGCTGCAATGTGGAAACTTTTTCTTTCCTGAGAAACTAGCCAAAATTTCAACAAGGCAAATAAATGCTAGCAAAGAATATTGAAGTTTATATGGTTTTTGTCTGTATTTTACTAGATGACATCAGGTATTCCAATATGCTGTGTTGTCTTGTTTGCATTTTTTTTTCCATCTAGTACATAAGGATTTTGTTGTCTCATTTTTCAGGGATGCAGAGAGTCAAGGGGTAAGTATAAACACGAACTGACATAAAGAAATATAATCCCCTCTCCCCTACCCCCCCCCTCCCCAAAAAAAAGTTTTAAAGGAAAGAAATGTACAGACAGTCTCTGTTGAGTTACTGGTAAAACACATTAGATTTTTTAATTTTGCGTTGGTTTGTTTTGTTTGGGAAGGGGTTTTTGGATGGGCTAGTAGTTAGGGTCTAAAGGAAAGGGCTTGGGGGGGGGGGGGGGGTATGTGTGTAATGTAGATCCCATAAATCTGTCAGTGTTGTGCCATAGAACAAAGGTGATTTACAACAAACTGAAAGTCAAGCTCTGTCCAGTGCTGTGACATTTTACTTTCTTTTATGCAGTGTGTAGAAGGAGGTATGACTTAAAACTGACCCACAACACTCGTGGAATATTTCTTTGGCCACTAACAGGTTTTCAGACATCCTGTTCAAGATCTGTGTAGGGATTTAGAAAAGATCATAGATGCAGAATGAATGGTTATCTCATTATGCAGAAATGTTTGAAAAGATGTTTAGACATTTTTCAAATAGTGGAATAGTGACACCTTCTGCTCTGTCTTGAAGTTGTCATTAGAATGATAAGATACTGCAAAAGGGATGAGATGATGCTGTGTTCAGCTGACAGTTGTCGTGATTCCTGCAGGAAGGACCAGAAGTACCTGAAGTGGATGAAGATGGATTTGTCATTCGTCGGGACAACCCCATGGACAGTATCCTTTTTCTGTTGCTCTTAACATTTTTTTTTTTGGGGGGGGGGGGGGGGGGGGTTGGCAAGTATGAGATCAGATGAAATTATTTTAATTTGCTTATTTTTAGTTGTCATTTAGTCCTCAAAGATATTTTTTAATCCATTTTGAGTGTCCTCATTTCAAGGCCTTGAACATTTTTTCTTCTTTTTCGTTTAACACTCAGACAGCAACTGTTTTTGTCTGTCATAGGAGCAAAATGCCTTGCATTGCCATTAAACACCTGCTGGTTTGTTATTTTTAAATGAGCCATTTGCCTCCAGGTGGTAGCAGATCCTTTTCAGATCTTTCTTTCCAACTAATAATAATAAATGGAATTTGTATAGCGCTATATCTTGCAAAAACAAATCAAAGCGCTTACATTCATCCAACTCTCACACATGCAACAAGTTACAATTAATAGTTTTTACAAATTGAAATGTAAACACGTGCGCGCGCACACACGCACACGCACACACACACACACACGGCATGCGCACACACACACAGAGGTTGTGTATTTTGGCAGGGTGGTGGGGGCTTCCGCTGTTAAGGGTAAGGACAGAAATGAGATGAAACAAGAGGGGAAAGTCTTAGATTTGAAATAAATGTGTTTTAAGGCTGGATTTAAAAGTGTCAAAAGTAGGCTTTTGGCAGAGGGAGAGAGGGAGGTCATTCCAGATCTTCCAACTGCTTTGGATCTAGTCTTCTTCACATCACTGTTGTATTGATAGCATTTACTGTTCTAGACTTGAGAAAACAAGAGACTTCATGATACCTGATGATTTTTTAAATTTTTTAATGTGTTGTACTTTTTCAGTTTTTTTTTTTTTGTTGGGATTTTTTATTTTAAGTTTATTTGGGAGTAGATTTTTAATAAAATAAAAAAAATCAAAACAAATCAGAAGGAACAGACTTTAAACCATTTCCCTTTGATAAGCTAGCTGAGTACTTTCTAGAATAATGGTATCAGCTTGGTTTTTCTCTCTCCAATGGCTTGTGTATGTTGGGACCTTAACTGTTACCTAGATAACGGAGATAAAAATAGCTGGTACTCCAGTGACAGTGACTCAGATTCTGGTAAGTCAATGGTTTTTTAACCACTCATCTCTGCTTTTTTTTTTTTTTACTTATCTCTTCCGCCCTTTGCTGCACACACACAAATGTACACACACGCATGCATGCACACACACATACACACACACACACTCGCTCACACACACACACTCATACACACTCTCTCACACACACACTGTTTCTCTCTCTGTCTTTCTCACATACACACACACACACTCACAAACACTCACAAACACACACACTCACAAACACTCACAAACACTCACAAACACACACACAAAACACACACACACACACAACACACACACACACACACACAACACACACACCAACCACACACTTCAATCTCCACTGTTTTCTGACAGACGGGGAAGAAAGTCGACGCAAGATCAAGGTGGCCATCCGTCCCTTGGGCCCAACCAACGCAGCACCAAACGTCAGCAATGTGGAGGACATCAGAGCCTCTGTCCAGGGCCTCAGCCTCTCTCCCACCGCAGTGGTATGTAGCCATCTGTATTTTGTCATTATTGTTGTTGTTTGTATTTTGGGGATGGAGGTTTGATGGGGGGGGGGGGGGGGGGGGTGTTAGTTTTTGGTTAGTTTTGATTGATTATTTTGAAATCTGGTTACTGTTGTGGTAATCTTTGGAAGGAGTAGACCACGTAACAAGAGCGTTATTAGCTTGTTGCTTCTTATGGGTTTGTGTATGGTAATGTTCTTTGCTGAATAAACATCTGTTTAAACCGACAGACTACTTGCTTGTTGCTATATAGATTTGATGACTGCTACTCGTCCTTTACAAGGGTCTGTAATAGAGATTCAGATAGGAAATGCAGCTGAAAATAATGCCGCTTTTCTTTTGTGATGTTTTGGCGTAAGTATGGGTTTCTTTAATGTTTTGTTTTGTTTTTGTTTTGTTTTTCGTTTGTTTTGTTTTTTGGGGGGGGGTGGTTATTACTGGCGCAAATAAAATATTCAGTGAAATTTGATTCAAAAGTCATTTTATATTTTATTTCTATGGGTAAATAGAGGGGAGGGGGGGGGGGAGTATTTAAAATTTGGGATTTTTTTTATTTAGCCCATAATTGGTTGAGTTTGTGGTTCTTTAAAGTTGTCATGCTTGCATGCTGGTGTTTTTTTTCCTTTTTATGCATGCATTTTATATATGTATTTATGAAGGGTTGTTTTTGTGGGGGGGGGGGGGGGTTTGGGGGTGTTTTTTTTGGGTTTTGGGGTGGGGTTTTTTTAGTGTGTATGAATAAGCATACATTCAAGTTTCATTTCTTCTTGTCATGCAGAGAAAACGGAGTCAAACCCCTGTTGATAAAAAGATGAAGAGATCACAATCAGAGTCAGATACCTTGGAGTAAGTTATTCTGCATGCCTCCTCTGTGTGTGTGTGTGTGTGTGTGTTGTGTGTGTGTGTGTTGATATGAGAGATGGTGTGAGTGTGTCTTTCTGTGCATTTCTTTCTTAGTTTATCTTACGTGTCTGCCTGTCTGTCATTTTCAACCTATTTCTTCCTCCCTCCCTCTTTTCTTTCTCTCTTTCTTCTGACATATACATGTGCACGCACACATACACACACACACACACACATACGCACACATACACACACACACACACATGCATATAAACACATACACACATATGCATATAAACACACATACACACACATATGCATATAAACACACACACACACATATATAAAATCTCTCACACTCACAGATGCACTTCCTACTTTACTGAATGCATGTTCTCTCTTTTCCTGCCGCTTCTCTCTCTGTCTTTGTCTCTCTGTCCCTCTGTTTCTGTCTGTGTGTGTGTGTCTCTCTCTCTGTCTGTCTCTCTCTTTGTCTCTCGTTCTCTCTCTGTCTCTCGTGTTTGCTTTGTATATGAAAAGGTTGTGTGTGTGTGTATGTTTGTTGCATGCGTGTGTGTGGATGCGTTTGTCTTGACTGTTTGAGTGTGTGTGTGTGTGCACATGCCTTCATGTGTGCACAACTGCCTGTATGTCGTTGCATGTATCATGCGTGTATGAATGCATGAGCTTGCTTGTATGTGTTCATATGTGGCTTAGCTGTGTTCATAATTGGTATACATGCTCTGTGTGTGTTGGTGTGTTGTTGTTATTGTAGTGTGTGCACGCATGCACATGTATATGCGTACATGTACATTTGTGTTGTGTGTTTGTAGCAAGCCCAGCCAGGACCTGCTGAACCTGGACCTGTTCAATTCCTCCTCCAGTGCCTCCACCCCCACCGGAGCCAGCTACAACCTCCCCTCCCCCCTCTCCATCCACACAGAGATCAACTGGAACCTCACCTCTGCCCCTCCACCCCCCATCCCTTCCTCCATCACCTCCCAGCCTGTCACTTCCCCTCCAATGGTGAGTGTGTGTGAGGTGGTTGTTGGTTGTGTTTTTTTTTAGAGGGGGGAAAGGAGTGTGTAGTTCTGTGATGTGATGGGTGGTTGTGTGTGTGGGTGGTAGGGTGTGTGTGTGTGTGTGTGTTTTGTGTGTGTGGTGGTGTGTGTGTATGTGGGGTTGGGTGGGTGTGTTTGACAGAGAGAGTTCATGTGTGATGTGGTGTGTATCAGAGTATGTGTATGTGTGTGTGTGTGAGAGTGTGTATGTATGTGAGTGTGTGTGTTTGTGCGCACATGCGTGTATACTTGCATGCGCGTTGGTATAAAGTTTTACGTACAATCACACCCACACCTCTGTGTCTGTCTGTGTGTGTGTGTGGTTCAGATCTGGCAGACCTCTTCAGCACCCCCAACACCACCAGCAATGGCGGGCTGACCAGCTCCGCGTCCACCATCACCCCCACCCCCACCTCCTCTCCCCCCTCCACTCAGGTGATGTCCCCGCTGACCACAGCCGCAGGGGGCATCACCTTGCCGGCCCCTGCCACCGCCAGGCCTCCCTCCAGGAACAGGGGCGTTATCCCCCCTGCCATTCCACAGGTCAGTCTTCTTCTTCTTCTTCTTCTTGTTTGAACGCTCTACACAGCAACTATTGTTGCCTGTCATGTGAGTCTTGAGATTTGTTCTGAGGTTGTTTGCCATACTGTGTCAAGCTAAAATTAGCAATCTCAGCCAGTCTCCAGATTTTTTTTTTTTTTAGGATCAGGAGGGGGGGAGGGGGTCTGCCTTTATTCAACAACTGGATTTGAACCAACTGATTCTTCTCTTTGTTTACCTTTCTCAGACCACGGGAAGAAGAGTTGCTTTTTTCCTTTTTCTTTCTTTCTTTTTTTTCTTTTTTCACCGTCTAACCCTCTCCATCATTTTTACCTAACCAGCACTTCTTTCTTCAGCCCTCCCTGTCCATCACACTAGTGCTTATGTCTGTACAGACAGCTTGATCTAAGTGACAACAGACAGGTGAATTTACTGATTGTGCATCCCAGTTGGGTGCAGACATGTAGACTAGAATGTTCTTTGTCTCCCATTTGTCAGTGGGAAGGAATTGGCTGCCTGAAACACAAAGACTTCTTGACATTGAAAGTGGAAGTCCCTGGCCGGACAAATGTTGTAGCTGTTAAGACAGTGCAGGGGGTGTGGGGCTGTAAGAGTTAACAGGTACATTAGAGCATTATGTAAAATCCTCCTGTGTAATTTGCTTATGAGACAAGCTTTTAACAAATGCTTTTTGAAGAAAAATTCATGTATTGCCTCAGATTAAAATTGAAAATTAGAGAGGTGATGGATCAAGCAGAAATGAAAGTTATATTATCTGTTAGGATTGAAATTTGACAGGTTTAATTGGGTTGTTTTTTTAAATGTAATGATATGCAAAGAAAATTTGGAGGGGGGGGGGGGGGGGGGGGCTGATGGGCAGGGAGAGGGATTGTTGAGCTTGAAGTATTGGAAGCTAAAATTTCTGTTACGGCCGTCATTTTAAAGTTTTCATAAAAAGTTTACGTTTGTGTGTATGTATATTTATGATTGGTGTCTGTGTGTTGATGGTTATGGAGATGTTGTCTCTTTGGCACGGTCAGCCGGTCAAGTCACAAAACGGCCCAGTGTCTCTGTCGCGGTCAGACAGCGGCTCCACCTTCAGCACAACCTCCATGCCCATTGGCTCTTCGCGGGGCCCCAGTCCACTGACTATCGGCATGTCCGACACCATACCTCTGGCTGTGGCTTTCACCGATACAGTCAGTGCTTTCTTCAAAGGAACAGACGCCACCAGGTCAGAGTCGTGTCTTTTATTTCTGTTGTCATAGTTTAATCATAAGTGTCTGTTTTGATAGTGCAAAATAGTGTGTGTTTTGTGTGTGCATTTCTGTAGTTTGATTCATTTTTAAGTTGAGGGTGTTCTTCGTTTGTTAGGACTCTGTTTAGGTTCTGGAAAAGGTGTGTATAAAATAGCTGCATCCTGTTGAAATTTCGAAAGTTTATGTGCTCATTAACGTTTATGTTTCAAAGATATAGGAAGCATAATGCAAATATTTTACATACTGAACACTTGCATCAGAATATTGTCCAGGGATGGTTGTAAACAGCTTCAAGCTAATGGTTACCGATCAGCAAGCAAGTAGATAGTTAAGAGTACAGAGAAACAGGTGAGAATAAATTCACAGCTGAGTCTTGCACAGCTGGTTTGACACAAAAAGGTAAAAGAGAAACCTGAGTAAACCCACAGTAGAATCATTGGTCTGCGCCTATGACATACACACTTACTAACAAAAGATACAGACACAAATTTATATTTTTTTCATCTAATATCACTAACTAACAGTGACAAAACATTAAATCAGAAAAACAAACAAAATATTATTCATGATTGGACTAGTCTTCTTGGTCTCGAACAGACAAAACATGTTCACCATGAAACAAATGTTTGATTGCCATAGGATACTGATGATCCTAAATGACATGCTTGCAACAACAAACGAAGCAGAACAGCATAATCAGAACAGGGGAGTGATGTACAGGGGTGTGTTGGATTTGTTGTGCAGGTGTACAGTGCGTGTGACAGGCGTTCTACACATGTCTTTCCCCATTGGTATTCTACGAGTGTTCACAGACAATCCTAACCCTCCAACCTTGTCCTTCAAGTTAAAGAATGTGTCCAGATTGCAGGCTGTGGATCATTGTGACCTGGTGTCTCGGTAACTATTCTTCGCCTTTTAGCAACACTTTTTTGTTCAAGAAGGATTTTTGTCCCGTTGTTTGGCTATACAGTTTACAAATTGATGACCCTTTGTACTTGATAAGAGCTAAAAGTATTTCAGAACATGGTTCTGTAGTACCTTAGGAGCCCAGAAATGTCACAGACCAAAAATAAATGTGTTTTATGGGGAATTTTACAATACATTTTCTAGCCTGCTAGTTTGATCTCTCCCAACAACTCTATATACTTTTTTTCTAAGGATGTCATGTGTAGATTAACAGTAGCACATAGGTAGTCTTTATGCTAAACTTACAAGAATTAAAACATGTTGAATCCGGAGCTGTAAATAAAAAGTAAGGATTTAAGCGCTTTGATTTGTACTCACAAAATATTTCGCTGTAAGAACAACAGCAAAAAAGTAAGAACACATACTGATTCATAGATATATAAGTTCCATGTATTATCAGCATTATTATCATCATTATACTGTGGATGGATGTTTTGCAGAGATGCCTCACAGAGCACGCTACAAGACGCAGTGTACACATTCGACATGGCTGCTTTCAAGGAGCATTTACGAAAACAAGGGGAATCAAACAAACCTCAGTACTACAATGTAGAGATCCTCAGATACCAGGTAATTTGGTACCCATCTGCAAGTTGAACTTTTTTTATTTTATCTGTGAGAATGCTATGGTTTGGGTCAAAACTATTGTTGGGGTTTTATATGTCTGGACACTTAGAAAGTGTTCAACTAGAGCTTTTTTTTGTTTGGGTTTGTTTTTTTTAGGGTTTGATTTGGGGGGGGGGGGGGGGGGGGGGGGGGGGGGGGGGGAGTGGGCAGGGGTTGGAATGGGCGTTATTGTTTTGGTGAAGGGGGATGTTGCTTTTTTTGGATTGTTGTTTTTTGAGAGGACGGGGCAGTTTTTGAGGCAGAGGAGGTGATATGAGAAATGGGGATGTGTATTTCTTTTTATGAAAGTCCTGATTCTATTTAAGAATAGCCCTGAAGTTGGAGTGCGGCTGCCTAAATGGTGGGCAAAAATGGAAGCAAACTATTAAAAAAAATCTCACCATCGGTGAATGAACCTCAGAGCTGTACCCAAAGAACAAACAAACAAAAATATTGAAGAATAAGAAACCCAGATAAAAAAAGAAAAGTTTAAAGATAACTGTTACTGGCACAGTGACCCGTGCAATATGGTGAACTGTTCACACACACACTATTCCAGGTGAAGGTGAAAGCTGGCGTGGAGAGCACCCCTTTACCTCTGGTGGTGTACTGCAAGTCTGAGGAGAGCAGCTCCGAGTGGCGCCTCGACTACCGCTACAACGCCGCGGCCATGTCGGCTCCCACCACCATCAAGAACGTCACCGTTGCTGTCAGCATGCCCCCTGACGCCCAGATCACCAAGATGCAGAGCGTTCCGGTCTCCGGCGCGTGGTGAGTGTACCCGGTGGTGTCAACACTTTGCTTGCTTTACTGACCAGTGACGGATCAGATCGATTCTCTCACAACCCTCATATGGCCTCTGTGGTCTGCAGGGGCTGTAAACAACCCAGTATGGATAGATTCTCTGTCTGTCTGTCTCTGTCTCTTTCTCTCTCTCTCTCTTTCTCTCTCTTTTTCTTTCTCACTTTCTCTCTCTCTCTCTCTCATATTGTTATCCTAAGTCATATATTTGTAGCTGACTTTTGTTATACAGTAACATTTTGTCGTTACTATTGCTTTTATCCCCACCAAAATACTAAGCAGTTCGGCAACCCCCTTCATGTATGGGCCAATGGCCTTTTTGTGAATGAATCGTTCGAGTTCTCTCTCTCTCTCTCTCTCTCTCTCTCTCTCTCTCTCTCTCTCTCTCTCTCTCTCTCTCTTCTCTCTCTGCATTATCTAACCAAATGGGATGCATAGTGCCTGGTCTTCTCCTGTCCTTGTGACTATGCAGGAGGTTTTGCCCACTGGCCTCAGCCGACACATTCTGAGTTCAGAACCACTCATTTCGTTGTGCAGGTTGCATGCTGGGTATGTTCATGTTTCCATAACCTACCAAACACTGACAGTTATGTACAGGAGGTGATCATCAATGTTTGTAGACAAAAAAGAACGATTTCATCTGTTAATGCGTCCTTTACCTTACCATTTGCTGACACTTCATTTCATGCTAAATATCATTCCAGGGATGCTGAGGCAAAGAGAGCCACCTGGAAACTGAACGACATTTCTGAAGTGAGTGAGCAGGAAACCCAGGGCTTTATCAGGGCAAAGTTTGATGTCCAAAACGGGCCGATCAAACCACTCACCACCATGCTGCAGTTTGGGGCGGAAGGTGCAAACCTGTCAGGGTCAGACTTTGAGCTGGTTGGCTCCGGCTACAGGATATCCTTGACCAAGAAAAGATTTTGTACTGGTGAGTTTACTCTTTGCTTCTTCATTGTTTTTGTGTTAGGGGGGAGGGGGGGGTCAGATTGTCTTCGCGCGCGTGTGTATGAGTGTGTGTGTACACACACATGTTAGGGTTTATGTAATCTTTAAATGTTCTTTGTTAATTTGGATAATATTTCAGTTTTTCTGTCAGTTGCACAGCCTGCATATGTTTCTAATAAGAAAGATAATCATTTCTCCTGAATTGTTTGTCATTTTCGCTTTGGAATGAGTCTAGGAACTGGTCTGCTGAGATTACATCAAAATTAAATAAGTTACCTGCCACGATTCCAGTCTCACTTTTCTTTCCTGAATCTCTGTCAGTCTCATTCCCTGTGTTCCCCCAGTGTTAATGCCTTTGCACCCCTCCTTCCCCCTCCCACCTCCCTTTTAGGGGCTTTTGTACAGTCTTGATGACTGGTACTGCCTGATATGATTGTGTGTGTGTGTGTTAACGTATGTATTTGTTTCAAGCAAATGTTAACTTCTCTTCATTTTGGCAGAAATGCCATGTGTCCTGCGGTGCATGTCCACATGTGTTTCAGAAATAGTTTTATTTTCTTCCATACATGTCCAGCTCTTGCAGAAATACATGTCCACTACTTGCAGAAATACTTTTGTTATCTGTCACAACTTGTAAATCTGCATGCTTGTTGCTGTCTCTCTCTCTCGCTGTATTCTTCATGTCTTGTCAGCTGTCATGAAAATGTGACCATGACCCTTCCTATTTATTGTACATTTCAGACATATTATCTGTTGTGCGTTACTGTAAAATTTATGTTGTGAGTTTAAGTGTGGAACTCGTGTTATGTACTGGTGTGAAGTTTGTGTTGTGTTCACAGGTTGAAATGTGTGTGGACAGTGGGAATTTTGTGTGTTGTAGATACAGACGTGAAAAGTTGTGTTGTGTGCACACAAGTGTCATATTTGTTTTGTGTTTGCACATTGAAATGTGTGTGAACAGTGTGAATTTTGTGTGTTGTGTACATACAGGTGTGAAATTTGTGCTGACTGCGCCGGAATAAAAATGAGTGTAAAGATGTGAAGTTTGTTGTGTATACAGGTATAAAATGTATGTACAGGTTTTAAAATGATGTTGTGTGTAATATGTGAAAGCATTATCCAGACAGTGAATTACAGTGTTGTGTGTGGTGTGTTTTCACAGGGAAATACTATGCAGACCCAGAGCCCAGCGTCAGCGAAGTATGACAGGACCCTCCCCAGCATCTGTGATCCATGTAGAAAAGAAAAACACACACACACACACGACAGAGCCACCCACAGTCAGTGCCTGGTCAGGCCTGTCTCTATGCAACCTTACTACCCTTGTTGTACAACTAGGCAGGCAGACAGACAATTTTCCAGGACGCTGCGAGCGGAGATGTCAAAGATTTCAGCATTCCTGGCAGTTTGCTCTTCCCCCCTGCAGTTGTTGCCCTGGAGAATCGGACCAGGAATTGGGCATTGACAGCATAGTGAATGAACAGTCGGTGAAGCCAAGTGTGATTGTGACTTGACAATGAGTGGATCATGGGAGATAACACAACTAAGGGCAGATGATGCTCAGCTGCAGTGTCTGGCTGGCTATGGCATCTTGTCCGCTTACCACCCCTGCCATCCACCTTACCCCCTAACTTTGAAATGTTTTCTCTTTGTTCTGTTTGTGAAGATAAATCAGTGAGTGGTCAGTGAAGGTGTTGAAAGAGAACAGTCTTCAACTGGAATGGAATTGGATTTGTTTGCCTGATCTACAGTTTTTAGATTTGGGAAGGGGGGGAATACCTGCATTAAGACATTGAGAAGGACTGTCAGTTCTGTTTGACATTGCACTTGGGAAAACTGCACAAGTTGACCCATTGAGGTTTAAAAAAGATAATTAGAAAAAGTATTCTGTGACTTAAGCTACGTTCTCACTAGCAGTCCTCTCTCCTGCGTGTTATAAATGAGGCAGACTTGTTGACAGTCCAGCGGTCCGGAGGGCTTAGCCTAAGGGTTTTGTTTTTGAAACAGTGGTCAGTAACTCAGTCATGAACTGATTGCTTAACTCTGTGTGTGTTTTTCTGTGTTGGAATTAATTGTTTACTTCGACATCAGGGATAAGTCTATTCTGTCCAGTTAGGTATTGCTGCCTGCTTTCAAGCATTTTTCCATTGAAATCAGTTTTTGTTGTTTGAAATCGGTTTTTGTTTTGGACTTCTTTTTTTTTTAAAGAGTGAAAGATTTTCAATCTCTCCTGAAGAATAAGCTTTGTTTTGAGAATAAGTTCAAACTTGAACTGTGTTTGTCATTCAGGTTTTTACAAAGCTATCGCATGCTGTAAAAACAATTGTTTATATTTCGTATCATTTTCATACTGTGACATGTCATTCTTTTTTTTCTTCTTTTTGTGGACATAGAATGATTTTGATTTTCTTGTGCACGCATGATGATGATTACAAAACCTCTGGCAACCCTTAGCTGTAACAAAACATGGTAGACAATCCTGTTCTTTTCCTTTTTTGTTGTTGTTGTTGTAAATGTCACTGATCAAACGGGCACACATAACACTATTCATCGCATAGTGTCATCTAGAGTGTTTCTAGGCTGTTAAGACTCTTTGTACACGTCACTTGGTGGAAGATACTAACTGTTGAAGACAAGCAACGATTCATTCCCAAATATTGATGAAAGGGAATTAGGATTTTTATTTTGTTTTAACCAGAATGAATTTTAAGGCAGTGTAATTTTTGTAGCGTATGTATATATAAAATCAATGAGAAAAGTATTAGTGCACTAAAAAAAAAAAAAAAAAAAAAAGCACCACCACCACCATCACTACCACGCTTTCCCCCTTCCCGAGCAAAAAAAAAGAATGTGAGACTTGCGCTGTATTATCGTGGTTGCTGCCTCAAACCATGATTTTGATATTACGGGCGGGATAGAATCTTAGCTAATTGGTGTGGACAACATTTGCACCCAAAGCAACTCTGCAGAAATTCAGTCCAGATGTTAAGGTAGATTGATGTCATCTTTTCTTTTTTTTTTAACATACTTCTCTAACAAATATGGGGATTATAATTATATAAAAAGACTATTAAAAAAATCCCTTTGACATGGTCTTTTAGCATTTGTTTTATTTGACTGGTTTTTCATTCTCTAGGTGGAGTTTTACAGGAACGTTAAACTGTGGTGGTTGATTGTCCAAGAATAATTTGCTGGATCACTTAAACACTGTTGTCTTCGGCTTGTTTTCAATAAAAGAGAGAGAGAGAAAAATTCAGAATTAGGCATAACTTAGCTGAAGTCAGATAATTTTAAAACATAGAGTGAACCTCTCCAGCCATGTCTAAGCTTAGGGTGACTTTGTATGATCTTGGCGCCATGACCCCCCCCCCCCCCCCCCCCCTCCCCTTTTACTTTTTTAAACAACACTGAGAAAATGTATGTATGGTGGTGATTACGATGCACATGAAAATATTGTGTCGCAGGAAAGTGATACCCACAGATATAGGGAAACACACCTTTTGATTTTATCAAATTTTTGTGCCATATATCAGGATGGTACTTTAATTTCCGTTGTAGCAGGATGTCTGAGTCCCTTTTAATTGTGTGAAAAAGTTAGCTTGAAGAAAAACTTAAACTGATACCCGCAGGACACAGACTACAAAATAGATCCATAACTGCTGGGCTTTTAATGAAGTTCTTAAACCAAAATTGCAACAGTTCATATTTGAATTATTGCATGGATTATTTGATCAAGTATAGAAATGACATGGACCTGGTAGGGTGATGTTGGAGAGGGGGGTTAGAGCTGTGACATCAAATATGACCGAGGATGGTAGTTAAGATATAAATATATATATTTACATGTATTCCAATAGTTTGAATTCACATGAGATTGATGTGGCAAGCTTACTTGCAGTATACGCAGATGGGGAGTGGGAATGTAATTAGATGGAGTAAGGTGAACGCTGTAAGGTTTCCTCGTTTTGTATCAGTGTCTGTTTTCCACATATTTTATAACAGAGTCTGTGACAGAACCCTGACAACTTGATACCAGATCATAATCATTAATCTCATTTTCTTTTTTCTTTTCCTGTCATGTTATCTCATTTTCTTTTTCATGTGACGTTATTCCATTTTGTTTTTACTTTTTTTCCTTGTAACTTTTTCTCTTTATTTTCTCTTTCGGTTTTTGAAGTTTTGTTTAGCCTTTTTCTCAGTTTGTTTTCTTTTGTTTTGTTTGTTCACATTTAGTTTGACGTGTGATTCTTTTTTTGCCTTTCCCAGTAAATCTTTTCAAAGTGGGTTGTTTGTGTGTGTATTGTTGTTTTTTTCACTGCTTCTTTTCTTCTCCTTACACACATCAGATGCTTTCTTGTTTTTGTGGTAATAATGGCACTTTTTACCTTTCCCCACCTCCATCCCAACCCTACAACCTCTCTGTAGTTGATGCATGTATATGCACAGGTTATGAAAAGAGTTGTAATGTTGGGCAAAATGTGTACATTGTTCAACATTTGATCATATTGTTCTTACCCCATGATAGATGTCCACACTTATGTAAATGTGAGGGGAAAAAACATCAGTTTGTTAAGGAATGAAAGGGGCTTGTGTTTTTGAATGCTGATTCTGTTTTATGTAGTAGTAGAAGTAGTTTGGTGGGGGAGGGGTGGGGGGGGGGAATGTATGTATGCATGCATGTGTTAGTGAGTGTATGTGTGCATGCAAGAGAGAGAGAGAAGTGTGTTGCAATCTAATTCATTCTATTTCTCTCTCTTTTTCTGTCTGTCGGTCTCCCCCCCCCCCCCTCTCTCTCTCTCTCTCAATCTAAATGTGTGTTTGAAAAGAGAAAAGCAAAAGTGAATACTCAAGCACACCTATATCTGTGTCAAGTTACATACCTGTGTGATCAACATGTATGTGTACAGTGCATGTACCTAAAGTGATATTGTCAAGAAAAACACAATGGAAGCCACTTTTTTTTCAATGTGCCATTAACCTGAGTAACTTGCGTGTCGTTCTGGTGTAGTGAAAGAGATGTGAGGGGTTATTTCTTTTGGGGAGGATTGTAGTGTTAATCAATTTTGCCAGTTGAGTTTTTGTGTAAATCAGGTAGTGAATGAATTTGTGTGTGAATTTTTAAGGAAGAGAGGATGCAGGACTAGTTTATATGCGTCTGTCATTAGACACACAGTAATACCTTTCCTTTTGGACTTTCTCACCAATCTTCCTGCTCATTCCCCTAACCAGTGAAGAAATTTGAGGAGAAACAAAAACAAAACCGAAGGAAAAGAAAAAATGGCAAAAACTTTATTTTAATATCAACTTGGTTTAGAGGGTTGAATCATATTGGGTCCTTTTTTTTTCTTTTCTTTTTTTATATTGGGTCTTAATATTGATTCAGAATATTTTTTAAAGTTGAGATTTAAATTATATTGGGGTAGGAGTTTTGAAAAAGGTAAATAATACTTAACGTTGCTTGTGATGTATAAAAAAAAATATTTCCAAAAATGACTTTTGTTTCTTTGTATACATGTAGGGTAATGTAGAACACGACCTAGCACATATTGAAAGGGTAGGGTAGATATTTAGGAAAGTAAGAGGATGGGAGTCAAGCAGCATATGATGGAAAATAATCAATAAATCATAGTACCCATTCATATTCAAGTGGGTTTTTTTGTCCAGTCAGGCGATTATGAAACCTGGTACTAAATTCATATCAGAAAGGATCTTTTACTCTCTTTTTTTAAAAACAGAACATGCATGTGATTTATCCTAGTCGATCTTTAAGAGAGTAATCTTTGTAGCAGGGGTAGCATACCTCATGGAGATTGATTCGTACGCTGGCAGTTTGCACATTGATGTTGTGAGTATTGTAAGACTATGAAATGGATCCAAGAAATAAAGGATTTGCTGGTGACTGACATCTCACATGTATAGTCATGTCTTCTGTTTTCCTCTGCATCATTGTCTGTGTGTATGTCTCTGGGTTTTTTCACTGCTGAATAATGCAGTATGTGAGTCTCCTTTGTCTCTTGTCTGTCTGTCTGTCTGTCTGTCTCTCTCTCTCTCTTGTCTCTCTCTCTCTCTCTCTCTCTCTCTTTGTCAGTTTGTCTTCAAAACACAGAGTTAGGAACAAGATGTTTGAGATATGAAAAAGAGTAGGGATGAAAGTATAATCAGTTGAATATTGTTGATGTTATGATACAGATCGGATTGCTCTCGCTGTCTATGTCCTTTTACTACTTGCTTCAGTCGCTGCATGAATGAAGTTGAGTATTGATGGAAATGTTGTTCAGTGAGGGATGCACTGTTCTTGAAATAATGGTGAGGATGTCTGAACCAAGTGGAGTTTTCTTAATGATTACCTCCCCCCCCCCCCCCCCCCCCCCTTCCTTTCCATATAGCATGTTTCTGATCTGACATAGTAAGATCTCCCAGTTTGTAAGAATGTAATATTTCTTCTAAGTATGTGAACTTTAGGTTTTTAAAACAAAATTGTTACATTTTATGTCAGATAAAGAAGAAAGAAAAAGAAAATATTAATTTGGTATCTTTAAATTTATCAAATGTGCTATTTTTTAACGTGAAATTTTTCATTCAAAACAAAAACAAAACAAACAAACAAATAAACAAAAACAATATATATATATATATATATATATACGCTAGGCCTTGAGGAATGTGAAAGGAAAGTATAGATACAATGGACTGTAGTTCAGTTGATAGTACCATGCTGTTATTCTATCATGTTGACAACCACATTGAAGTAGTTTTGATGATCAGTAGGGGAAGAAAAACAGCAAAATAACCCACAAAAATACATTTTATGGTAAAAGACTTTAACATGCATTATGTAAAAAGTGATTAAACACTAAGTTCTAAGAAATCATCAATGATGTGGAAAGAAAACATGAAATTTTAAAAACCTGATGCGTGGTGGGACAGTTAAGTGTAACGTCTATTTAGCATTATATATTTATAACCTGTGTAGTCTTCTGAACAACGTCATCTTTTCTAAGGGAAGGGAAAAAAACCATTAAAATATAGCCTGGCTTGGGGGTTGCAGTAAAGATGCTGCAGGCTCTATAGGCTTAACAACATATACAGACGTGCAAGAGTGCACACATGCGGGCGTGCACACACACACACATACACACACACACTTCTGTGTAACAACCTCATTGTCTATGTTGAGTATGTACACATGTTAACCATATGAGAAAAGTACACAGAATACTTGATTTAGGTGTCCAAAATAGAATTTCCGAAAACATCTAACAGACGGACATGTTTTGGGGATTTTTTAAAATCTGATATTGTTTTTCTTGAAACACAAGAAAGGACTGTTAAAAAGCTATCAATGCTGGAAGAAAAGCATTGCTTTCTCTTTGTTTATCATCAAGAAGTTTACATTATGTTTGTGCTTTGTTGTTTTATCCCATTATAATCAAAAGAAATGCACCCAGATGTGGTGTTAGTTGTGCGCCACTTTTGCTCCATGTATCGTGTGTGTTTCAATTTGGAAATCAAGAGGTTTTCAGCTGAAGCAAAACAAAATAATTCCAGTTGTTTGTCTGCAAGCAAACTGGCTCTGTATGACCTTGAAAACTGATCACAGTTGCAGATGTTTGGACTGGCAGTTGGGAGCTTTTTTCTTTTTTTTGTTTTGAATTTGATCACTTGTGTTCAAAATGCTGCTAAATCAGAAACATCAGTTGACTTGTTAATTTATCACCTGCGCGATATTCATCTACTTTGTGCGGGAACAGATTTTGGTTCAGTCCTTCCAGCCAAAATGTTGTTGGAGCTGTAAGCATGCACTGAAATGGCTGTCACATAATGCATTTAATTTCATTTACACATTTTCTCATCCATTTCTTTTTACATAAAATGATGAAAGCAATGTGAGTATCCAAAAATGATATCAGATTTTTTTTTTTTTTTTTTACTGGACAAGTGTTGAGTCTCCCTATTGCAAAAGGCCAATGCTTGATGGAATTAGCAATAAACATGTAGTCCTGGTTATTCCTGGTAATGAAGTCTTAACAGCATGAGAATAGTTTCAAGTTTGTCCTGATTTGAAAGCAAGAGGGTTAAAATCAAATTTAAAAGTAACTTTCTTCATGGCTAGAACTTTCTGAGGTTGTGTCAGCAGTTCCCTTTTTGTGACACATTGTTCAAAAAGAAGAATACAAACAAGTTGTACAATGACCTTGTCCAGCAAATTAAATGCAATGCCCCATAGGTTCTTTTTGTCTGGGGGGAGGGGGGGCTTTGGTGTGCAGGATATACTTGGTGATATTTGAAAGTGCTATGTTATTAATGAAAACTGATTGAGTGAATATTGTATTTTATGTGAAATAGTATAGTTCTCATGTGTTGATTGTTAAAACACAAACCAGAAAAAGTGAACTTTCAAAACTTTTATCTTGGTGTTGAAAATACAAAGACCACGTACAGGGCAACATTCTAAATTGTATAATTCAAATTCTTTGCATTTAAAAACTCTTAGTTCATCTGTACATGCAAGTAATGTATTTGTGGCCAATAAAAGTATGTGAACATTTATTTTCTAACATATGTCCTGTTTGTCAGGGATGGTCTGCTTTTCTTTGTCAAAGTAGACATGTTGTTGAAAGGATGTGCAATATTTCAAGTTTGATGAAACGACGGTAAGAAATGTAAATATGTGTAGCATTTCTATTTTATTCAGTAATGTGTCAAGTGACACAGATGTCAGTGTTGATGCATGCACATATTGTATATCAGTGGTCACATTGATGGATTCCCTCTTTTTCTCTTCCCTGCTCTGTTCGGCCTCTTCCATGTATCGACAAAAGTTTGAGGCGTATAAAATGTGAAAAAGTGTGTTCAACAGAGCGGATTCAAAACTTATCTCTATGAATGTGTGTTCATCAAAACGGATACAAAGTGTATGTATTCTATGCTTGATAGATGTCTCTGTTATTATGTATTTATTTCTGAGACAGGAAATGTTTGATTACATGTATATGTTTTGCACATTAAAAACCACCTTTGGATCCTTTAGAACTGTTTTGCTTGGTAAAGTGATGTTCTTCATTCCAGATTACATTTTGTGACAAGGTAAAACTGACATGGACTGACTCTGTTCCTCTGCACTTCTTTTATCGGTTTGCCAGTTGTGCCTGCAATGGTTTAACTGTTGATTTATGCCTAGCATTTTAGGAGTTTCCTCACTGTAGAATAAAGCCTCAGTTTAAAAGTAAAGTAACATCTTAATGTTGATAAAGTAAGTCTTTCTTAAAAATATATATATATATATGTGTGAATCTTTTAATGATTGTATTCACAAGATCCTATGTGCTTCTAGGATTTGCTTTAACATTTTTTTTTCAAAGAAGGGAAGTAAGTATAGATTTAGATTCCTTTTTTTTTTTTTAAAGTAATATTATGATATTGGTCTGAATTAGATTTTGTGGTTGAGGGTGTCTGTAAAATAGTTGAGGGTGTCTGTAAAACAGTCAAGGGTGTCTGTAACATAGTTGAGGGTGTCTGTAAAACAGTCAAGGGTGTCTGTAAAATGGTCTTCTCTCAAGTCACTCAGAGCAGGTATTTTTTCCAGATTGCATACAGAAATGTGTGGATTGTTATTCAGGTTAATCGATAATCAGATGTTCTTGGTAATTACTTATATTCTATCCAGGGCAGAAAAATGTACACTCCTGTTTAGTAATAACAAAAGAGTATCTTTTATTTGCAGCTGGTTTATCTGAAAACAGTGTGTTTTTATTTCTGTAGCTGCTTTCCCTTTGTAATGCTGTTTTTAGTGCTTATATACATTAGCACATTTTCTTTGTATAGAAAATCAGGAATGTATGTAGTGTTAGTGGAGCAAAAACGTTTTGTTTATGTGGAGATATTCTGCGCAGGAGTTTTGCCTGGGATGCTTTTAAATCAATTTTATTTTATGCCAAAGTGCGATGTTAGGGCCTTTGGTAGATTGGTTGGTGGATTAGGTTTTTTCATTAGGGGCTGGTTGTGTTGGTGAAAGTTTTGTTGGTTTTTGTTTTTTTTTCTTGGAGGGGGAGGGGGGGGGGGAAGAAGAGGAGGGAAAATGGAGGGGGCAAATCAATGAAAAGTTAGGGTTCTGAGTGAATTGAAGTTGTTGTTTTTATGTTCACCAGAATTATTTTACATCCAGGTAATGTGAATGGCTTTTGCATGTTGGTTTGTGCTGCATGTGAATGTAGGATCTTATATTGCTGTTCACATTAAATGCACACTTAAATCTTGAAGGGAAAAAATGTACTTATTAAAAACAGAACTTTCAAGTGAAATAAAGAGACATTTTTTTAAGTGAAGAGAAGACTGCCAAAATACTGGGAAAGTTTTACAAGAGGTCAGCTAAGAAGTAATAAGTATATTCATACAGAAATGGCAAAATGCTTTTATCATTCATCTCACTAATCAGTTAAAATTAGAAAGTGATGACATGTTTATTGTTTTGATAACATCATGTTGCTTTTTCAGTGATGGAAGTAAAGAGCTTAGAAAAATCCACAGTTGAATCAGAAAAAAAAAAAAATTTAATTAATTATTTTCGCATTTTCTTGGGTGTGTACATTTTATTTTCATCTTATGCTTCTTTTTTGCTTTTTTGGGTTTTTGGGTTTTTTTAAAAGAGAGAGAAAAAAAGGAAAGCTTGAGATTTAGATTGACACTGTAAGCATACCAGCTAAACATGTGTTTAAGTGTAAAAAAAAAATAATAATGATAATAATAAAAAATCTGCAAAACTGTTTAATATATCTAATGTTAGAAATAAGTTTACATAACTACACAAAGCTAGAGACACGTAGAACATGTTAAGCAAGGGAAAAACTGCTGAACTTCACATTACAGAAGGTTTAGAGAGTATTAGATCTAAGAAGTGTCATCTATAGAGAATTGAAAAAAGGAAACAAAAGAAAAAAGGATGGAAGAAAAGAGATGGAAATCCTGTCTATATGCATTTCAGGAAACCTGCAGGCTAGTTGATTTTTAATCGGGCATGAAATATTTCTCATTGAAGCAGTTTAAGAATGTTAGGAATGATAAAAATGTTTCTAAAAGAACTGTGCTTTGACGATTATCATTTATGTAAAGTGCAGAACATGTTGTTCAGGAACAGCTCCCATGTCTTAGAGACAAATGAAATGTATTAATTCATAATCATCTTTTCCATGTTGAATGCTGTTTAAAAAATATAAAAGAAAAGCTGTGATAGGATCATGCTAATTTGAAAGATAATAATTTTAGAACTGATACTAATGTACTGTCAGAAAATCCCATTGGAGAGACACTGTCTGATATACAAGGCCTGCATTAGACCTGTTCTCCTGTATTGTTCGGAGACGTGGGTTTTCACAAAAACTATCAAACGTTTGTTGAAGAGCTGTGAAAACCGAATTCTACACTACATGACAAAGATCGAATGGGAAGACAGGAGCACGAATAAAGAACTATGGAGAATGTTTAAAATTGATGATCCAAGTCTGTAGCTAGTAGCAATAGACTGTGCTGGTTTGGGCACGTTCAACGGAAAGCAGACCACCACATCATAAAAAGAGCAATGAACTTTGTAGTGGATGGAAAGAGACCAAAGGGAAGACCTAGCAAAACCTGGGCTACCTGTATTGCAGATGATCTTAGAGAAAGGGGCATAAATAAGGAGAGAGAGAGAGATGGAGAAGACTCATCAATGTCAAACCTCCCCTGGGGAAAACATGACAAAAAAGGAAGAAGAAGATACTAATGTACTGTCAGAATATTTTATTCATGCAATTATTTGTTAGCAATATGTATAGGTCTTGCTTCCTTGCAGTGGTATTGATTATTTGTTTTTGCCAGCTTACGCCTGCTGCAAGATTAGCTCATGATTTGTTTTTGCTGAACATTGGTCAGAATAAGCATCACAGTGGTCTCCCAGATCATGCAGTTGGCCTCATTTATCCATCACCCCTGAGAATTACCCAGAGACTGTCAGTACAAACTGGGTGAGAAAATGGCATGGTTTTCAATCTAACGTTCCATTTAGGCAGCCATACATAAACTTCAGAAGATTTTTGATCTCCTTCAGTGGACAATGGTGGTTGTTATGCTTGTCATGTATAACAATAGTCTCTGCTTAGCCTTTCAAACCATAACAACATCTAATACAGGCCGCTGATAAGCTTTTGACCAAGGTCAAGTACATGGTTTAAAGCCCCATAATCGCTCACAATATATCAACATTGGAGGTTCTGAGCCAACTTTTTTTTCAGGCCAGTAGTATAATATTTAATGCTTGTTTTTTCAGTATCAGATTGTGAATTTGGCATACTTGTGTGCAAGAAGCGATGGATAAAACAATCAGTTGTTCACACAGGTTGGTGGTATTGTGCTGACATCTGTCTGAACTCTATTTTGTGGATGTTAGAGAACAACACTGGGGAGGCTTTGTGATTTCTGTTAAACCTGTGAAAACTGTGCTTGTGCTTTCAGACAGTGGTGCTTTTCTGTGAAAAGTCAGATGAGATGTACAGGAACTGTTCCAGAAGAATGACATTGAACTTGATTGTGAGGCAGTGCTTGCTGCTACTGCTTTGTGTATATACAGCGCTTTCATATCATTATTTTGTGTGTTAGTACAGAATTTGGGAGAGGGGGGGTGGGGGGGGACATTGAAAAAAATGATCACTTCTGTTGCTGGCATTTTCGCCCTTGGATTTGAAACATGCATGTAAAACATTAAATGGCGATTTTCTTAGTGTGTATTTGTTGATTGTGTCTCTGTAGCTGTTTGATTTCTGTTTGGTTTCGTTTGGTTTTTGTTTGGCTGGGTTTATCTTTATTTTTGTCATAAGAATTCCCATTATCTGATGGGGTTTCCATGTTCAAGTGAGATATCAGTAACATGAATGAAAGGCTGCTGTTAGAAAAAACAGTTCAAAAAACAAAAAAAAGATGGGATTGTATAACTCACTCCTGTATGTACGTAACGATACCATAAACTGTCTTCTTTTCAAAGGTGATATTTATGTTTGAATCTGCTTTGTTCACAGGCTTCCTCGCTTTAACAAGTTTCACCACTCAGTCTAAAAGTTTGTCAGAAGTCTGCCCGCTTAACCAGTTTTGGCATAAATTCTAGTCTTCTCTTTTTTTTATTTTGTAATCCTGCCACAAAGAGAGTGGCACTCTGTCTTTTATTCAAGAACTTCAAACAGATGTTTGGAAGAAATGTTGGTAAACATGTATTTCAGAGACAAAGATAAGAATGAAAGTTTGAAGAGAAAAAAGAAAAGCATGACAGAAAAGAGAAACCCTATCTCCATAATAGTGGGCTTGAGAGCTGTGTTGTCAAAAAAGCACATTTAATTTCAAACCACAGTATTGTTCTGCATTGGTGTACCTGTCCATTCTCAAATACATATTGTAAGTGTTTGTATAAGGTTTGGACCACTCAATAATCAAGATATTGTAATCCAGTGTCCGTGGACGGTTATATGATTAAAAAAAACAAAAACAACTAGAATGTTATACTCCTTCTGAAGATCCTGGTGATTTCAGAGAAACCGCTCTGTGCTACACAAAAAAAGTTATAGTTTGTTGCTCTGATCACTTAACTATATCATTCTCCACAAAATATACAAAAACCGCAAACACACGGGGACTGGATGTAAAAAAAGCACATAAGACCTTATTCCATTATCCTCAATATAAAAGAACAAAATAAAAATAATAATAATAAAAAAAACAGGATTTCAAATCTTTTGTGTGGCTCTAGTTTGACATTAGTTTAATGCGTAATGTGGGTTTTTGTGTCCTAACCATCTGTGGACTAAATTTAGTTTACAGCGGTATCGACAGATTTGGAATATCAGTCAGAAATGCGGTCATAAATAACGAAAATTTGTGGGATGTACTGATCGGTTTATGATCTTGACCTCCTTGTGCTTGCCTAACATTTTGAAACTGACTGTTAGCATTGATTTTGGGACCCTACAATCTGTATTAACCTTTCTGCCACAAATGTGTATTTAAAACATTAGTAACAAATAAACAGGAAAATACATGTATATATATTGACCTTTTGCAGTGTATGTTAATAGTTTTGAAGAAATTACTGCTCTGTTTTGAATTTTTAATAACTAGGGGTGCTAATTTTTTTTTATTGTTAAGGTATAATTGACTATTATCGTATTGAGACAGGTGTACTTCACTAAGGTTCTTTTAATGCAGATTTATTGTTATAGCAGTGAACGTCATCTGTTGTGATCTTGGAGGAGAGGGGGTAGCAACCTAGAATTCAAAATGTGGCTCAAGTTGCTTTCATATTGTCACAAAAGTTGCACACAACACACACACACACACACACACACACACACACACACACATACACACTGTTCATTGGTGCCTTGTTATTTAGAGAAAAGAAGTAGTTGTATGGGGGGGGGGGGGGGGGGGGGGGGGGGGGGGGGGGGAGTAGTTAAATGAAAGAAAAAAATAAACAATTTTGTAAGGAAAAAAAATATTGAGGAGTAAAGAAAATCAGTTTTCCACTTCTTTTTACCCATTCCCTTTTCCTTGCTTGTTTTGGATGATTTTTTTTTTCAAACTTAAGCTGTTTGGCAGACGTTAAATAACTTCTTTTTTTCATTTGATTACTTCTATCATTTTTCCTTTTGTTTGGTTGCTGTTTGCAAAGATGAATGTGATTGATTAAGGGGCGTTGGAGGGGTGGGGGTCTGTTGTCATTGTTTTGGGTTTTTTATTTTAATGTGCAAAAAAAAAAAAACATGTTACAAAATCGATAATGGTTTGTGTCCAATAGTTCCTCATGTTGTGTATTCAGTGACTATGACTGCGTGTTCTCTCAGTCTTTGTCATCTTTCCCACATTTTTTCGTAAATTTGATGCTCCTATACATCCCTGCATGTGTGCACACTCAGAGCGCGCGCATGCACACACACACACAGTTTAATTACTTTAGCTTTTTTGCACTACTGCCACTTTGCTTCAGAGAAACAGAATAATGTTCAAGCTTTGTACTCTTTCTGCATATGTATCATGTTCAAGGCGACATTAATTAATCAAGGTCTGTATTACCTAACGCTTCTTTTTTTTCTTTTAAACTTTCCATCAAAACGGGGAACATTCTCTAATTCTCCACAGTCAATAATCAGGGTTTGTGTTTGGTTTTTTTAAAAATCTACTGCTGAAATGCTTTTTTTAAACTGTTTCACTCATTCGCCTGTGGAGCCAGAGAGACAGACAAGGAAGATGGTTACTTAAAGCAGATTATTTATCAGTTTGAAGATTAGTTTTAAACGCAGGGAGGAAAAAGTAAATAAATCCCTTTTGACAAAAACTTGGGGAATATTGCAGTTTAAATGTGTGCTTCAGTGAATTTATGTTTTTTCTTATCCTCATTGTGTTTGGATTAAGTACTTAAAACAAACAATAGAGCAGGACAATTGGGGGGGGGGGGGGGGGGGAAGACCAGCCCACTGTGAATGATTTATATCAAAAGGCATAACATTTGAAAATATGCATTGTAGTATATTCTGTCGAAATACAGTTTACAAAAGCGGTATCTGCTTCCACTCTGGCATATTAATTTTGTATTGACGAAAGTTCAAAACACATATGTATAGTACTTTCTGCTTTCAAGTCATCACGATCTATGGTATTCTATCTTGAAATATGCACAGATAACTGCTGAGGGCTTCTTTTTTTTTTCTTTCTCCTGCAGAAATAGTCAAGTTTGCAATCAAGAACAGGGATAGTGTATAATTATCATATTGGGATGTTCTTGTAAGCACAAAGGTTCACCTAGGCGTTGTATATCTTTTGAGTATGTTGCTTAGTCTCTTTCTCTCTCACTCTCTCATTTGCACACGTTTTCATTTAGCCCAAACTCAACATATAAATAACTTTTCTGTTGTTATTTTGAGAAATAGAATGCTGTGCCTTACTTCCAGTTTTGTCCAGTTTCTATTCTATGTCAGTAGTCCAAACAAAAAAGAACTTCGCTCTTGAGACTGCACAATTTTGAGATTGTTTTAAAAATGTGTGCACAAAGTAACTCTTGTATGTTGTATGTTATGAAAGAGTTAACCTGTATTTCATTGAAACTGGGACCTGGTGACCAACCTTATCCCTTGTAATAAAGAGTTAAAAACTCTATGATGGTGTTGTAGTTGTTTTTAGTCTGTTTATGATGTCAATTGAATATTCCTGGTCATATTTATTGGTATGATGTTTATTAATTAAAGAAAGTTGACATGATTAAATTCCTTTTTTTTTTTTTAAACAGAATGTTTTGAATCACGTGAATGTATGATGTCTTATCACTGTAAATATTACTTTTGCTTACTTGTGAAGATAATAAATAATTGAAATCATGTCTGGGTCAGAGTTTGCCTGTGTTCATGGTTTGGGGCATCTTTACTGAATAAAGTGACAGCTCTGATATGGCCTTTATGGTCAGTTGAGCTATAAACAACATGAAATGAGATTAAAGGCTTTTCTTAGACATCACATTCTTGTTTGTCTTCAATTTCAGTTCCAGCAAATTCAACACCATCTTTCGGAAACTGATCACGTTTCCAGCAGTATAAAAGATGTAAACATATTCCAACTCCCACGGTGGCTGAGATTATGCTTACAGCTATGTCATTTCAGTAATAATCTAGAATTCTAATAATGCAAGTACTTCCATCAAACATTTCTATCCAACATTACACTTTTTTCTCTTTTTTTTTGGGGGGGGTCTTTTTTAAGTGGTGTCCCACGAGAGTGGTTGCCAACCAGTGAAGAGTTTGAGAAGGTGTGCAGTTGATGGAAGCACTTAAGACAACTAAACTATGCGTGCTGATTCCATCCAGTATTTCAAAACACTAGTAGGGGACACGTATTATTTAACCACTGTGCATTGCTGTTCTTCACATTTTCCCAAAGAGCAGTCATATTGTAAGGGTGGCGCTAATCTCAAGATGGTTTGTTGATGTGAATAGAAGGGGGGGGGGGGGGATCCAGGAGGGCATATTTGCCCCAGACTTGGCTGAACAAAAACCAGTATGAAGCCAGATATATGCATAGTCATGGTCGAGAACATCTAATGACATCTTCCTCTTATGGTTGGACTGGTTTAGTCTACCCCAAAAGAATTGACATCCAGTTTGATTTTCCCATCAAACTGGGAAGATAGGGCAAAAATGGGAATCGAACCCAAAACTTCACAATGTACTAGTAAGGCACATGAATGCCTAAACCATTCTGCCACCTTCCTCCTGGTCAAGGCCAACGTGAAATTATGTTTTGAATACGATGTGATTACCTCCATGCACGACAAGCTCTTAGCCTGCACTCTCCATTACAGGATGAAAACAAGATCCAATGTGATTGGAGTATGATGGTCTATGTGGCGAGGTACTGAAAAACAACTATGTACGCCAACTTCTCAGCCAGAGTGTACTCACGGTCTTAACATTGATTCCCAGGTGTAATGAGAAAGTGCATATTCTTGTGACCCACAGGATCTTAAGTGGCAGCAACATTTTCCCATCATTGCTCCATTACCACTGGACATGGATTCACAACTGATCAAGGAGGATGCCTTATGTACTTCCACAAACCTGTGTACTTAGGCCAGTGTAGGTTGTTTTATAGGAAAAGGGGCTGTACACATATTCATCTATCAACACATGATGCTGCCATTGCAGATATTTATTTTTAAGTGTTGAGTAGATGCAGTTCAGATTATTCCATTCATAGAAACATTTCATACAAAATTTAGAAATCTTTCAACCTCAGCCTGGCTGAAATTGATAAGTGCATTCTGAGATACGTTTATCATGCAAACAGAAACACAATGGACAAATCTGATGACAACAGTTCTCCAAGGTAAGGTTGATGGCAGAAGGAAAAGAGGAAGATCACCAACATCCAACTGGGATGGCTACAGGAAATCGTAGAACTCGGGTAGCAAACCATAGCAGCATTGCATGGAGCTCCGACAGCGGCGATGGAGACATTTGAGTTTATCGGGGTATGAAGGAGAACAAACTACCTGAACTGAAGAACAAATCCAACAGTAGTTCATCTAAAAGTACTGAGCATTTCAATATGTAAAGTAAATTACCCACACTGATCTAACAAAGTCAACTAGATAAAAGCACACCAATTAACAGTACACTGTCAGAGAAAGAAATTACAACCATGAAATAACTCGATCAAAGAACACACATAAAGCTCAAGGACAGGACAAACTAGTGCTGCAGACCTACTTTAAGCATATCCAGAGCGTGCTGCTGACAAAGGCTTTAATATTTAGAGTGGACCACTTTTCACAACCATGACAGAAAAAAAGATGACAGGCTGGACTAGATGGTATCTTTCTGTGGAAGGGTGCTTTAGGCATTTAACTATTTCATGAAAGTAGTAGGACTTCTTTTTACTGCCCCTGGCTGTATTTCACAGCATGTTGTTGTTGTGGTGGTGGTTTTGTTTGTTTTTCATTCCTGGGCTAGAGCTCCAAGGTTCACCAATGGTGAGATTTTAGGTATGTAACCGTTTTTTGCCCACCATAAAGATAGACACATCCCCACTTAGGGGAACAGCATGGTTAGAAATGAGCCTTATAGATAGGCTTATCTACTTAAATAACAATTATGAAGTTAGAATATTGTTTTTGTTTGTTCTTCCTTTTGGTTTGTTTTTTGTTGTTGTTTTTTGTGGGTTGTTTGTTTGTTGTTGGTTTGTTTCCTCCCCCCCCCCCCCCCCCCCTCCCCCCCAAGATAGCCGCATTCCGACTTCCGAGATACAGTTGAGAATTGAACCTACTAATTTTGTCAGGACTGTCGGGAGGTACCTTCCTGCTCTTTCCCCCTTTTAAATGCATTTGGTTCTGTAGACGTGGCAAATCCATAAGCACAGGGGTCCGACTGGTTTAGGCTTCTCCAAAAGACTTGACATTCAGTTTGATTTTCCTGTCAAACTGGAAAGAAAGGGCAAGCTGGGAATGAACCTACAACCTCGTTATTTACTTGTTAGGCAGATGAACGTCTAAACCGTCCTGCCACCTTGCTCCCCCCCCCCCCCCCCCCCCCCTCTCTCTCTCTCTCTCTCTCTCTCTCTCTCCTGAATGATCTTAAAAGAACAAACAAAGAAACAAAAACAAACTGGAGCTATGCATTGTTCATGCCAGAATCAGTCACAGGACAATGGGAAAATCTTAAATTAAATAAATCTGACATGTGTGACAGCTGTCAAACTTTACCTATTCCCTTCCTATAACCATACCATAGTAAATAAATTATATGATTTAATCTCTCTCTCTCTCTCTCTCTCTCTCTCTCTCTCTCTCTCTCTCTCTCTCTCTCTCTCTCTCTCTGTGCGTGTGTGTGTGTGTGTGTGTGTGTGTGTGTGTGTTCGTGTGTGTGTGTGTAATTGCTTGTGCATTTGAATGCTATCTTGATGGATTAAAACCAAATCTTTAGACTGGTTGTTATTTTCTTGTTGCTGTGATTGCTGTTTCTGTTTTCCTTATCATTAATTGTCACTTTCTTTCCGTCATATAATCGTTATTTCATTAGGCCCATCGATGTTCTTTCGCCTTAGTGCTTAGGGCACTTCAGGATAAAAGCGCTTACAAGTATCTACATACCTTACAACGTGTGGAGCATAATATTAGCCCCTCTCCCACCCCGTCTCCCAGAAATACTGGCCTAATGTATATTGTATAGACCGGAGAATCACTGAAATGTCATCTGAAACAATATCTTTAGTTATAGCGTCTGTTTGCCCCCCACCCCCACCCCCTTTTCACACACACACACACAAAAGTTGTTATTGTCTTTTTCTTTTTGTTTTTGCTTTGTTTAGCTGTTTGTTTTATAGTTTAGTTTTTGTTGTTGTTTGTTTGCTGGTTTGTTTGTTTTGGTTTGGTTCCTTGATTTTTTTGTGGATGTATTTTTACAAAATTTTGTTCTTTTGTTTCATTTGTATGGCTTTTCATCATTGTTTAGGGTGGGTTTTTTTTAATATAATATCTGTGTACATACAATATTATAATTATTTATTTATTTAGAGATAGATGGCTTGATGAAAAAAAGCAACTGCACAGCTTATTCAATGTACTGTCTGAAAATAAAATTTCTCACACACACACACACACACACACACATGCGCACGCTCGTCTCTCTCTCTCTCTCTCTCTCTCTCTCTCTCTGTTTTTGTTTTTTGTTTTTGTTATAATTATTGGCCTGTGGCGCAAAACTCCCTTAATTCCCTGACGATTCCCCTGTTCAAATAAGATAAGAATTTGAGAAAGAGTTCCCACAGGACTACGGCCTAAATGTATCCCGCCCCCCAAAAAAAGCACCTTCACTTTTTCTCCCCCCCCCCCCCTTAAAAAAAACAAACCCAAACTTTCTCTCTTTTTTTCTTTCTTCTCTCCCCACTCCCCAACCTTGCGATGAAAGCATCCGGGCATTTCATATATTAGCCTATCGATCGATCTTTTGCTTGTGGAGAAGGTAAAATGGCGTTCCTGTTTTTGTTTTGATTTCAAGATATATTTTGGATGTTGCATATGATATCGGCTGAAAGTGTTATGGGTAAACATTTACTTTAAGGTTTTGGACGCGTTCGACAAGGGGCAATCTATTTTTGCTTGGGCAGTTGTTCTGTCGACCTGAGTGCTGAAAGTCTTGTTTGCTGTAGGCCTAGCTATTACTATTAGGCTACAGTATTAGGTTATGGTTAGTGGGTTTGCATTGTTTTTGCAAGAAAACACGGGAAGTTGCAGGATAAGTGTGACATTTTCTCAATCGTAAATTCATAGGTCAGTTTATCTCTAACAACAATTTAAGCATTGGGTGTCCATATATCTTAGAAAAGCCTGTGCGTTCCAATACCCTAAAAGAGTAGGCCTAAACCGTGCCTACTTATTATGTATTGCCTGTCTGTGGCCGAGTGTCAGTGTCACGCACGCGACATCTCTGTCAAGTCTGTTAGTATTACTGTCGCGATTATGATCGTCATATGTGTCGATCTTGGCCACAGTGTATCAGTGTGTCACGATTACAATCAGAAACTATGTATTTTTGATGATAGAAAATATGAGGTAACGAGAGACAAGTAAAAGTTGGGCAACCACAGTGCCCGTCCCAGTGTCGCTAGGCTAGGCCGACCAGTAGGCACCACATTAGGCTACATACAGCATCAGCCAGCAAAGGGTTGTGTGAATGATCAGTGCTCATGCACAGGAGAATTAAATGTTTCCAAGTAGCACATCAGTAAGGGCAAAATTTATTTGGGCAAGAAAAAAGATTTATGGGACCTAAACCATGAGCTTTAGAGTTTTAGGCCTTTTGTTCCTATGCAAATAAATCATATTTCACCTTTCATAGTTTTACTTTCAGGCATGCACAGAAGACTTATTGTGATAGAACTATTGTGATATATATAATATGTTTTAAAAGAATATCGATGTATGCACGGATTAAAATTTATTATGTACCTTTGCTTTTTGTATGTTTTATGCAGTTTCCCCAATAGACTTACTTCAGAGAGAGTACTGAGTAGTTGAAGATTTCTTCACATTGTATACCTGAAACCAGTTTCACAGTGTTAGTATTCTTGTTGGTTTACCTAGGTCAACAGACACAATTCAGACCAAATGGCATGAAAGTTGTGTTGTATGCCAAAGTATATTGTGTGATGAGTATGACTATCAGTCTATGACAGAGACTGTCCTGATGAAAATAGAAGATGAATACTAAACAGAACATCCCAGTACAAACAGATTCTCCCCAAGGCTTCATCT
This sequence comes from Rapana venosa, assembly GCA_028751875.1. Taxonomy (NCBI): domain Eukaryota; kingdom Metazoa; phylum Mollusca; class Gastropoda; order Neogastropoda; family Muricidae; genus Rapana; species Rapana venosa. The sequence continues at coordinate 33,202,192 of CM054150.1, forward strand.
GGAGATATTTTTTAAAAGCCTATGAATAGGACATATTTCCCAAGTAAAGAAAAAAAAAGAGCAACTTTTTGAAAGTGTATTCCATAGCCCCAGTACAGGACTTTTGCACTTAAAAAAAAATCTATCACTAATTTCAAATAGGTTCATTTTGATATGCGACTAAAAATGAATGGATCGTTAAGAAGGAAGGTTGGAGGGTGGTTAAGACATTTGCCTGCCTTACAAGTAAACCATGAAGTTTTGGGTTTGATTCTGACTTGCCATGTCTTCCCAGTTTGACCAAAAAATCGAACTGAATGTCAGTCTTTTGGATGAGACTGTAGTATAAACCGAGGCCCCCGTGTACAAATACTCCTAGAACATCTTGTGCACACATTAAAAACCCATTCAGCTTTTTGGAAGAGTAGGCCATTGTGTGCCAGTATGAATGGATGACATAATTAAGACAAAAAACCTCAGGCACACAGGTGTCATGTTCAGACACAATCCCCAAAGTCGGAATGTGGCTACCTGAATGATTGAAGAAGAAAAAAAGGTTACATATGCAAAAATATCATCAATGCTGAACCTCAGAGCTCTAGCCAAAGGACAAAAAAAAAAACCTATAAAAAAGTCATTTTAAAAAACAAATCAGGTTATTTATAAATCAGATGTTTTTCACAGTGATTATTTCTGGGTACTAAATAGCCAGCTTTGAAACTTTAGATTATTATTTAGACCATAACAGATAAATGACAAGTGGCTGCTGCCCTCAGGTAGTAACCAAAGAGATGCCTTTATTTACTTGACTTCCTCCTGTTCAAATAAAAGTGGAATGTTTGTCCCCCCCCCCCCCCCCCCCCCCCTCCCATCCTTCATCTCTCCCTTTCTGTTTTCCTTTTCTTATTCCCTAACACTTCCCTACCTTCTGAAACAAACTTAACACTTAAGAGTCAAGGGAGGTATTTGTGGAATAGTGTCTGACACATTTTCCACCATCTAAGGGTTTATTTAAATAAACAATTAAAAAAGAACGAAAGAAAAATGAGTCAGCTTTTGAGTTTCCCCAAAAGGCCCATCTGTAATATGACACAGTTTTTATCCTGGTCAGATGAGTGGTTGGCTTACTGTCTCTGGAAGTGAAAGGCAAAAGAACCCATCTTCCCAGGCAGTTTATATTAGTTTATAAAATCATCAGCAGCATGGCTAAATACTTTCGGGGCAGCAGTTTGCTGTCACTTTGCTAAGGTCTTGTTTGTGAACATTACAATAAATGATGGCTGTTTACATTGGTATAGGCTGGACTTTTATTTATGACCTCCTGAAAACAAATTCATGGGTGCAATCTAATTGTCAAGCATGGACTACTTCGACAGAAATAAAAGAAGTAAACTTCTGGACATGTTGCTTTCACTGAAAAATGGTCTAGTCATTTTCGAAAGCTGCCCATCCAGCATCCAATGTCTTAAGCTCAAATAAACCCCAGCTTCCTTGATAACAAAACAGAAATGTTGCAAAGGCTCTGGATATAAATTATAAAATCTTGGTTAAAAAAAAATTACAACAAAGATAGAGAAGAGGAACAAATAAACCCAACTGTGCATTGAAAACAAATACTCCAGAAGAAGAAAGATCAAAGCATTGGAGCTCATGCTTGGAAATCCATAGATTTCTTAATGGAGGAACAGTATTTTGTTGCTGTTGGGCATTCCCTAACTTAACACCCTGGGGATCACTCAGAATATGCCCATTGTCTCACTTGTCACATCTTGGAATCTCTGTGAGACTGTAGGTACACACTAGATGAGAAGATTGAATATTTTGATATATTCATGACTGTTTTCAAGTACTTTGTCATGATATAAGCAGCCATACTCTGACGTCAAAGGATTTTCCCTCCATAAATGGAGAGTTCAGGTTGTTATGTAAAGAGCTTGTCATGGATAACATTTCTTATCAAACATAACACTTCAGAGCATACTACATCAATAATTGATAAATTGTGCTTTTGGGTTTGGCCAGGGAATGTGATATAGGCCATGAAACTCCAGCCAAACAACAGATGTGTCTTGTGAAGTAAGGATAGAAGTAAAAGGGTTTGTAGATGTATTTATCTGAAGCTTTTCACCTCTGGCTCCACCACATCACTAAAAAAAAAAAAAAAAATTAAAGGTCTTGTGAAACTTCTCAGTGAGAGTTTGTGGATGCCAAGAACAATTCTGTCAATGCAAAAATAATTTTTAGATCTTCTGACTTTTTATGGAGAGACATTGTTTATTGTTGTTGGTGTTGGTTGGTTGGTTTGGTGTGTGTGTGTATGTGTGTGTGAAAACTTTGTATTTTTGGTTTATTTTGGTTTGTTTTTTTGTTGTACTGGTGGAAAATAATCTGGCTGACTAGAAGAAATTGTTGGCCAGTGATGATTAGACAGACCTTTTATCATAAGTCTATGTGTGAGATTTTTTGTTTTGTTTTGTTTTGCAAATGAAATATAGTTGTTTTGTTTAATTCCAACTTTTTATTTGAGACGACTGTAGAATGGTATTGCTGTAAAAAGTAAGGTCATGATAACTATGAGCTGTTAAGTTCAGTAACACTTAAAACAGTTATTGACATTTCCCTTCCTTGAACTAGTCACAGACAGTGGTTCTTCTTCTTTCTTTCAGATTGTTGACTGGACACCCTCATCTAACCAGGGACTCCAGTATTCACAGTAAGTGATGGTCAAATTATTGCTTGGGAATGAAACTTGATGTGGATAGTCATATAATTTTGTTTGAATTTTTGGACCAGCATATTAGTTTCATCAGGACATTTGTCATTCTGTTCCCCCCCCCCCCCCTTTTTTTTTTCCCCTTTATCTTCCTGACTTGTATGAGAAATAGTATAATTTTCTAAGAACATTTTTTTAAATCGTATTTTTTTAATTTAGGTCTTGAATTGTTCTCTGTTGGTTTTTTTTTTGTTATTTCTTTTGTTGTTTCATATTAGGTTTGTTTCAACATTTATCCAGATTTCTTTGAAATCCTAGTGCTCACTTTCATTCCCACGCTATCCTCAAAGTTGGAATGCAGCTGCTATCTTTGTGGGGGGAGGATGGTCACATTCACTAAAATCTCATCATTTGGTGAACCTTCGAGCTCTAGCCGAGGAAGAAAACCAAACAGCAGCCAAATTCCCTGTTCTAATTGTATTTCAATTATGGACCATTACAGACATATTGACGGCATCTGTGGATTTTATCACTTTGTTATTAATGCTGTATTAGTATTTTGGGCTGGTTTTGGTACATCTTATGTCTACATTGGCAAGTAGTTCACCCTGCTATGGAGACCGCTACTGTGGCCTTCCACTTTCCAGTAACAGTGATGAACCACTGATGCTGAAGACTGGAAATCAGACCTGTGGGGAAAACAAAAGTGAGATCAAAGTAATCTCTAAGAGACACTCTTTTTCAAAGGATCAAACTGGGACTGGTATGGCATTCTCTTTTCTGACTTGGTGTTTGTCCACCTCTTGACAAGAATGAATTTTCTTTTCTTTTTCATTTTTTAATTTTTTTAACATGTGATAACATTGAGTTTTGACTTTTCTGCCATGTAATAAATGATTTTTTCTGTTACGTCATTATCATCGTTGATTTTTTTGGTGTTTTTTTTTGGGGGGGGTGGGGGGAGAACATGCCCATTGCTTAGGAAGAAACTCCAGATAACTTTCTAATGTGCTTATTCTCTCTCTCTCTCTCTCTCTCTCTCCTCCCCCCCCCCCCCCCCCCTCCCTTTTTTTCTTCTTCCGAGCAGTGCTCGGCCAACAACATGATTGTTTACCACTTCACTATAGAAGAGAAATTATAATTTACAAGATTATGTTTACATTCTGTTTTATACAAATTTGTATACTCTGGTGAGTATACATTATACAACCTCATATTGTCTTCAAGCAATGTCTGTCCACTGACAGAATACTGTCATTGAAAAGCCTGTGACATGATCTAAAGGTATTCCCTGAGGCTAGGATTAGCTTCGGATTACTAGGGTAATGGCCTTTATGTACATGTATGGAAAATCGATCCTGTGTTACACCACATGTATGAGAAGACTGTACAAAACAACTGTAGCATCCTTTTTTGTCCAAAAGACACTGAATACTGTCTGGTGAGAGAGTTTTTAGGTGAACATTTCAAAATTCTACACAAGTATGTTTTGTTTCTTCTTTTATTGATTAAGGCTCTTTTTTGTTGGGTTTTGTGTTTGATATTTTTAGGATATCATTGTGAAAATTGTATTGAATTCTGAAAGTTAATCATACATAATCATTTACCTTTTATCTTGAGATGAAAAAATAGCCAATTAATGCATTAAGCATGGCGTAAACCCTGTAACGCTCTGTGCGTGTGTGTGTGTGGGGGGGGGGGGGGGGGGGGGGGGGGGGAGGCAGGTCTCCATCTTGATTTTAGTCCTGTTTGAACAAGCTGAGAACTGATTACCTCAAAAAAAAATAACATGTACTTTAGTAAACATTTAGTATATTAGTATATAACATTTTAAAAATAAATGCTATGGGTTTTATGGAAAATTGATTTTCTGCCCTTTGGCTTTGCTTTTTATTTTATTTTATAAATTTTTATACATCTCCCTGTTAAGATAGGTTCTTGAAGTGTGACTGGGACTGGGTTAAATTTTTGGGTTAAATCATGGTGATTTATGTAGTAATTAAATAGGTGTCTTTACCAAGTGAGCCTGAGGTGTTCTTATCAGAAGTGGTGAACTTTAGGGGTATGGAAATCATTCTAAGTATAGTTACTAGTTAGTGTATAAAATTGGAACAATGGTATTTTTTAAAGCTCTACTTTTGTCTTTATTTGTTTTCAAGTTCTATTAACAAATACCAAGATCACGTATATTGCCTGAGACAAAATGGTTCATACGCGCACACACACACACACACACACACACGAATAGACCAGAAAAATAATACATCCCATCCATCCTGCAAGAATCTCATGCCCTTTCTGAAACAGTTGGTGCTTTTGATGCAAGTCTTGCTTTTGTTATGGGTATTTTTTAAATCATGGTTTTGGGGGAGGAGGAGGGACAGAGGTTTGGACCAGTGAGGGTTGTGACAGGCTTTTTCCATTACCCTCATGACACCCTCTCCAATAGTTGTCAGGCTGCCAGCTGTCGTGTTCTTTGCCAGACAGGCTCAGGCTATTGATTTACCTGTTAGGGCATGTCCGGAGCCCAAAAGAGGATGAATGCTGTGGCAACAGAGAGAATAAGAATCGAGAGAGGTGGCTCTTTTTTCCCTCTCGTACTGTTTCTACATGCTTGATTGTAAAGAAGCACCCAGGTGGTCTAGAGTCGGGTTTGGACAGTTTGTTGGGGAAAAAAGTTTTTGACTGTTATTTTTTCATGAATCAGTTTGTGGAAATAAAAGAACTCAGAAGAGATGAATAGTTGCTAAGTGCTACATTGAATGAATGAATGTTTGATTTACAGAGTGTCAAAAACTGAAAAAGTCTCCACACTTGATAGGCATGATCCCTGCTCTGGGAGAAAAGGGATTAGAGGATGGTAGGAAATTGGGAGAGAGAGGCAGAAGTGGGGAGAGAGGCATGAGTATCAATGACAACTTTGACATGCATGCACACACAATGAAAACATGCATGCATGTATGCATGATTGTTTACACACAGGAACCCTTAGCTTTTGAAATTCCTCTCTCGCACACACACACACACACACACACACACATGCACGCACGCACACACACGCACACACACACACACACTAAAACAAACACACACAACACAACAAACAGACACACACACACCACTCACACACATGCATGCTTGCACACTCATGAACACACACTCTGAAACTTCCATACACTTGTTTTCCATTAAGACTGGTGGAAAATGTATCTAGAATAAACAAAAGAACTTTTTCTGTGTGCTTGCTTGTGGTAGGATAGAATGGCAGTTATGGCCTTCTCCCTCTTCCCCTCTTGAAGAAAAAAATGAAAGAGAAAGATGGTGTGTGTGCACACACATGTATTGCTGCATGTGTAAACATAGTGTGTATCACTGTGTGTGCATGCATGTATATGTGCACACATGCATGCTCATGTGCACACCCACATGCGTGTGCATACATGTATTTGCAACCTTGTGTTTATTTGTGCTCGATCAGTTTATCCCTGATATATGGTTTCCACAGCTAAGTTTCAACCAGTACATTTTCGAGTTTTGCCTTTGTGTGAGTATTGTTATTGTTATTAAATTCTTTTGATTTTAGGATAGTTAATAAGCAGTCGTGCTTTGGTACATCCAGTCCTCATGTGCGTGCAGTTTTATGAATGTTGTCTTACGTTCCCACCAGCACATCATGGCCCATTCTTTTGAAAGAAGAACAGGTTTTAGCTAGTGTGCAAGATCTTCTCTGTGTGTTTGCACATGTGATATTGGTTTATAGTCTCATCCAAAAGAGAGAGAGAGTTTGTGTGTGTGTGTGTGTATGCATACATACTCATATGCATGTATCATGTGTGTGTGTGTGATCATCTTACATATATATATATATATATATATATATATATATATATATATATATATATATATACACAAAACACATCTATGTAAAGGTAGGGAGAAAACTGTTCAGGTGCCTTTGGTCAGAGGTGCTGTCAGGGCACATCAGGTCTGTTACATCCTCCTCTGCAATGATTGATAGCCCTACATTATGTCTGCAAGCTCTCGGAAAAGGAAAACATGTATGCATACAGACAGCATTATGAATGCATTAAGCTTTCTTTGTAAAAAGAAAAGACTTGTACAAAGAACTTTTTTCATTTTTTTCTTCTTCTTCTTCTACTTCTTCTTCTTCTTCTTCTTCTTCTCCTCCTCCTTCTCTTCTTCTCCTTTTTCTTTTTCATCATAATCATCGTCATCATCATCATTTTCTTCTTCTTCTTCCTCCTCTTTGTCTTTTTCTTCTTCAGAATATAGCTTGGCTTTTAGGTCCTGTGAGCACCTCTCTTAGCAAACAAGTGCCTGACAAGCCTGCCTGCCTGATCTTTGAGATGATCTTTTGCGTGCACGGCAGTTTAACCCCCTCCCCCAATCTTAGAGGCAGCCATATTCGGTGTTCGTTTTTTTTTTCATTTGAAACCAAGTGTTTAATTGGTTGTAAAGGCAGAGTGAAGGATCATTAATTACTATGACAGAATAAGCCATGAGGTTGAAAAAAAAAAAAAGGACTGGGAGAGGGAGGAGACTAATTTTTACTTATTGAAAATAACAAACATTTGATCATGTAAGAAGACAGTGCTTTTCTGATTAAGTAAATAATTTGCAAACATTTAAGTTTAAGCTTTAATAAAAGACAGCGAAATGAACAAATGAATATATGTTTTCTGATGTTAGGTAAACATGTGATATATGACTGCCCAATGTGGAAACCAGAAAGAATATAAAATGGGGAAAAGTCACTTTGTTTCTAAAAATAACCGCTTGTCGTGTGTCTTGTTGTGCTTGCTCTGAAAATATCTGCTTTGCTATTACTGGGATTGGTGACCTTTCGTCATGGCTGGGGATTTGAAAGGTCAGAGAAACGCTGTCCCGGAATGGAGCTATACTGGGGATGTGTGAGGTCAGATGTGTTTGATTATGAAAAGGATAATGTTGTACTCCGGTCTTTTCATTTGAAACAGACAGAAAGACAGAGAGTGGTGGTGGTGGGGGGGGGTGGGGGGGGGGGGGGGGGGGGGGGGGTGCAGAGAGAGCAATTTTTAAAGAAATAAATTAAGAATCATAGGATTTGAGAGAGAGGGAGGGAAACAAGTTGTTTACAATGAAACCATTGGTCCATGCAAAAAGGGGTTATCATTGAGAGAGAGAAGGAAATTTAAATTAATAGTTATTCACAATAAAGCCATTGGTCCATGCAAAAAGGGATTATCATAGAGAGAGAGGAGAGAGAAACTCAGACATACAGACAGACAGATTCATTGTCGATATACAGGGTTATCATAGCCTTCTGTTAGACTGACAGATTTGTTTACCAGAGGTTTTTGTGGCTAAAGATTTTACAGGAAGATATAGAATTGTTCATTTGATGTAAGTTATTTGAGTTAGATCCCCGAAGTCAGGTTGCAGCTACATTAATGGTGGGCGAAAACCGTTATATTATATGCTGAAATCTGACCATCTTTCAACCTTTGAGCTCTAGCCAAAGAACAAACCCCCCCCCCCCCCCCAAAAAAAAAATTTTTTTTTGGTTTGAATCTTAAGAATTCATGATAATGTTGATGGATGTTTTAACCAAAAATGTGTTCCATACCCAGATTTAGTGTTCCCTGTCCCTTATTTAAGTTTCTATTACGTATTATTTTTCTATCTTTAAAAAAAAAATTGTTCCCTGCTCTCCTCTTGATATAAAGAAAATACCCCTTTTAAAAAAAAAGAAAGGAAGAAAAAGTCCCAAACAACTTTTGCTGCTAATGCTGCTGTATACAGGTTATACAGGAAAGAAATCCAGTTGACAATAGTCACTGGTGGGATATATTGATCGTTTGTGCCCATCCATCCTTTGTGTGGTTATGTGTGTGCACGCACACCACCTTGTGTAAATAGGGCAGACATCTCTTCTTGCATCCCATTTTGATGATTAGTCCTGGTGAGGTCATGATTATATTTTTATTGTGCTGAATAGCATGTTTAGAGATCAAAGGTTCGACTATGGATTGTGATGGGGGAAAAAAAAGTATGATGGTAAGCAGGTATGTTAGTGCCTGTGGTTATTCTTTCCTTACACTACAGTATAGTCTGTTGTGGCGTGTGTCTGAATTGACAAAGGAAAATAACATTCTATTCTGAGAAGTATGTTTTGTTTTTGTTTTTTTTAATCGAGCTCCAGAATCAAAATCACAGAGTGGTGGTTTGTTTAAACAAGCAGGAAAATCAGAATCAGTATAATTCTTTGGTTTGTTTTTGAATCAGGCTCAAAACTCAGAATGACATAATGCTTAGTTGTTGTTTTTTTAAAAATTGAACTCAAAATCGTATAGAGGATGTTATCTTTTATTTGCATTGCCAGTGATAATTTTTCTGTTGGACTTAGAACACCATTGACCGAGAAGTTACAAACTCTTACATTTTGGTTTGGTTGGTTTTGGAGATATTTTATTGCATATTGATCTGTGTGGTATCAGAATATGTTTTTTTTCTTGTTTTTAAATTATGTAAGTGTGCATTTTAACTTAATCAAAGGCAAGGGGTTTTTTGTTTTTGTTTTGGTCGAGTTTCTTTGTTTTTTGGGGGGAGGGTTCTTTTCCAGGGAGGGGGTGGTAGGGTCATGCACAGTCCATTAGTGCTGTTAATTTTCCATAGGAATACTAACAGTTGATGAATATAGGTGAGAAATAAAAGCAGTTGGATGCAACAGCAAGTCCAAGTAAATGGATGAACTCAGACTTGATTTTGCTAAAAACGAAAAAGTGCCTGGCTTTTATTTGGTTTCAGTTTTATGGCGGTTTTTGTTTGCTGTTTGTTTGTTTTGTCTTTAGCAAGCAGTCTTTTCCAGTCAGTCTAAAATGAAAGAAGATAAGGACGTACTTTGTTTAGAAGCCTTATTCCATGTCCTTGTCGGTAGCAGTTTTATATATATATATATATATTATATATATATATATATATATATTATATATATATATATATATATATATATATATACACATCTCTGAAACGCATTCATCACTCATCACCATTTACATGTACCAACATTATCCTTTGACCAGTCTCCTGCTTTCTTTTGTTCGGTTGGTTTGCGTGTTGGTGGGGAAGAGGTGGATACACCATACATAATCAGCTTTCTTTGCCAGTGCTCTTTTGCTCAGTTCTTTTCACTTTCACCTGAAGCAAGTCACTCCATCTGTACCAAAAAGTACCTCAGTCCTGATGTAATGACGTATACATGTAAAGAACCTGAGGTAGTCGCAGTACGCTTGCTTTTTATCCCGCATTTTTCCCAACTGAGAAAAACAAAGGGCTGATTAGGTACCGTGCAGAATCAGACAGACGTGGAGAAACAAAAACAGTCTCATTAGCTAAAAAGACGGTATAAAACTTGAGCTTTTTTCTGACGTCACTCTGGAACTATGGTGGGTGGCATTACTATTTCTTGTAGATAGAAGGGAAAAAATCTTTTATTGCGACGCTGGTAATGAAGGCTTCTTAGGTTGAAATAGAATCAACCCCTGGCAGGCAGGCAGGGAGGAGGAGAAGTAGGTGGTGTGGAAAGGTGAGGAGAGGAGTAATGATGGCGGAACTAATGTTTCTGTATTCACTTTGCTGCCGGCCTGGCTGGTTTCAGAGTTTTCCCCGAGTGTGCAAATTGAAATAATGTACCGTGTATCCTTCTTGGCTTGGGAGAGATCAATAACGCCGCCTGGGCTAAAAGAAGTGACTTGGTTGCATGCAATATTTAGCCTGAGACTGTAAATACACAGAGACCTGCCTCAGGTATTGATCCAGAAATAGCAGAGAAAAGATGTTTGATGTCCTGTGTGTTTTATTTTCTCTTCTCCTTTGTTCTGTCCCTGTCTCTGTCTCTGTCTCTCTCTCTCGTTCGCTCGCTCGCTTGCTCTCTGTGTCTATCTGCCGCCTCTCCCTTTCTGGTTGTGTGTGTGTGCATTTGAAGGTAAGTAGGAGTGCACAGACCATACAAATCATGAAAGGTCTTGTGAGTATGTCAGCGATTTTAAACTGACTTTTCAGTTTTCTTTGCATGTTTTTTTTTCCCTATTAAATAGGTTGATCTTTAGAGCAGTAACGTTTTCCTTTTTAATTTCAGTACCTGAGCACATTATGTGCATGGGACTGGCTTGGTTTCTTTTGTGGATTTAAGACTTTCTTGCACATCAGGGTCTTTGTTCTTATCTTGATTTTTTGTTTGTTTGGTCTCTGTATTTCTGTGTGTGTGTGTGTGTATGAGAGAGAGAGAGAGAGTGTGTGTGTGTGTGTGTGGTGCATGTGTGGATTTGCACGCAAAAGGGAGGGAGTGCATGCTTTAAATCTGCTTTTTTTTTTTCCAAGGTTGCGTGAAATTTTAAAAAGAAACTCTACTTATCTAGAGTAGAAAGAATATCAAGTCTACCCTTAAAGCACATTCTGATGGAAGAGAACTTAAGGGAAAAAAGATCAAAGAAGTGGAGGTATACATCATTGATAGGTTGAAGCTGCAGCCTAGAGTGCAGTGGTGCATGCCTTCAAATGACGGCAGACTTACAGCCTTCAGGCACAGTTTGTGAAGTTCCAGTACCACATTTTCCATTTTGTTCACCATTGACCATTTTCTGGGTAGGCCTAGAGTGTTTCTAAAATTCCTTTTGAATTGCACTGTATTGTATTGTATACCACTTTCACTTAACAGCAGAATTCTGTGTGTGAAATTAGGGGCTGCTCTGTTCAGGGAATATGAATATGAACACATCATTGTCTTAAACCTGAGAAATTTACGGGAGGTAGAGCGTGTTGCTAAATTAGCAGTACCATCCATGTTTTGATGTAGTAATTCATAGTCCACAAGTGTTTTTGTTTTCCTATATGAGAATGAGGAACAGATCTGCTGCTGCTGTGGGTTTTCTTCTCATTTATGAATTATCTGTTAACGGGAAGGTTTTTGAAGTCAACTAGTAGTTAATGCTCATGAGATAGATTTTGGAGGGTAGGTCAGATCTTTTGCAAAATCCTTTTTGCGGCGCTGGTTATGGAAGAATTTTAGTGTATAAAGATTCAAAATTAGCAGGAAAAAAATTAATTGGTAAGGAGAATTGTCATACCTTTGATGTTGTTACTTTAGCTATGTTTATCATATTTTATTATTTGCGTAAATAATACATGTACTCACTATTATTTGTGACAGTGATCTGCAAATTTTTTTTTTAAAAGATTACTTTGAAATTCAGTTGAGTGATATAGCCATCAGAGATCCCAATCAGACCCAGTCAACATGCCCTTGTGCAGTTTGAGGACTTTGGCCTGGTTCTTCCCATGTCCCAGAACTGCTCCTTTCTGTTGGCATCCCTCCATTTCTTTCCTAGTGGACCTACACGACAGATTGACAAGACTTTGCCTCCTGTCCTGCGGAGGAAGGAGGTGGCTGTGAGAAATTACAGAGAAATCTCCAAGGCAACAGCTCTTCCTCTGCAGACTAAAGGGAGATGAATACCTGCACACCCTTGTACACCCCCACCCCCCTCATCCTCTCCTTTTGCTCCTCTCCGTCCACCTCAATCTCAACCCATGCACTTGTCTGAGCTTGTCTCATATGTGTGTGTGTGTGACTGCTTGCTTGCTCGCTCGAGATGTTAACAGAAGCTGGTGTGTCTGCTTTTGCCGAGTTGCTGTTTCTGTTTGGTCTGACACTGACGGCCTGGCCGAGAGTGTGCAGGTGGTGTTTTTGTTTTGATGTGGAATTTGATCCCGAGTTAAAAGTGGAAGGTATTGATTGGGCTACAGTGTCCACGTGAACCAGTTTGTTGTGTCTGATGCCGCCTACTTTTATCTGCTTTATTACGACCTGTTTTGGGGAGAGCAGAACTAGATATCTTCATTTTGTTTTGAATTTGTTTACAATGCTTTTGTTTTTTGTTTGTTTTTTTGGTGGGGTTGGTTGGTTGTTTTGGGAGGAGGGATGGTAAATGAGATGAAGAAGGCAGGGGGTAGGGGTGGTGTGATTTGCATGTTCTTTTGTGTGTCTATAATGAATATTTATAACAGAGGAATAGCAATAGTCTTTAACGGAAAAAAATGCTGGGTGTAAGATTTTTATAACCAAGTTCTGAAGAGCATGGATTTTCATAATTTTGAATGTCATTATGGACAGTTACCTCATTTTACACTGTAAGATTGTAGTATTGATAAAGGCCCTGTGCAAGATTAATCAAGAATGACAGATGCAGAAGAAATGAGCAACATTTTGGTCATTAAAAAAAGCATTTGGATGCTAATATTCACGGCAAGCTGTTTCTTTTTAGCTTTTCAGTGAAAATGAATAATTTTCATATTTGTACACAAATTTTAACCGGTTTATACTGTTAAATGAATAATTCAGTGCTTCTAATGTTAAATACCCCCTTCTCTGTCTGTCCTGCTCTCTCTCTCTCTTGTTTTGGAGCCTGCTTTAAAGTGAGAGGTTATGCTGCATTCATATCATCTCACCTGTAATGTGGGGCTTTTGTTAGTATAGTGTACTGCTTTAGTTGTTATGGAAATGATGCCATATCTGTTGTTTTGAAAATAGCAAGGACTGAAAGATTTTTAGTGTTTGAACACTTTTTTCTTTTTCTTATCCTTCGTCATCATTATCATTTCTTTGCCTCCTCCTTTACTTGAATTCGTGAAGAGTCATTGTGTCACAGTAAGCACTATAAAGCTGTTCTCCAGGTTACTGTTTTTTGTTGGTTTGTGCTAAAGCTAGGGTTCATGTATTCTTGGTTTTAACAAGATTTCATCTGCTGCCATGGGGGGGGGGGGGGGGGGGGGGGGGGGGGGAGGAGGTTGTTAGCCTTGAGGTTAGAGTGTTGAGCTTGCAGTCTGATTGGGTGTGTTTGAGCCACCACCAAGATGCCCATTAGAAGGAATATTTTCCAGGAGGTAATATCAGTACTGACTCCTCTCGCCCGAAAGTCATTCAGATAATATAAGACTCTAAATGAAGGTCCCATGTAGGAACACATGCAGAACATCTTGTTGGCACATTAAAACCTGGTCCACTTTTGGGAAGAGTAAGCCATTGTGTGCCAGTAGGAACAGAGGACGAAAGTGTTTAAATGCATGCACACTGTTGTGATGTCTAGACATCATCCCTGAAGTCTGAAAGCAGCTGTCATCATGGAGTGCAAACTGTTGCATAAGTAAAATCTCACTGTGTGTGTGTGTGTGTGTGTGTGTACCTTGATGCTCTAGCCGAGGAACAAAAAAAAAAGTATGCTACAGACCATGGAAAGCAGTGGTAGAGAATACATTTGGTCAGCAGAGGGTACTGTTGACTATAAGTTTACTCACACTTTTGTTTACTCTCTCTCTTACTGAAGAAGACAGCGTCAGCCCTCACCCAAACAATCTGATACTAGTGATAGTGTGTGTATGTCTGTGTGTGTATAGATCTTAGATAACGGCAAACTGTCCTTCAGTCATTTTCCATTCCTGCTGAAAAGTATCAGCCTGTGTTCAGTCACCATCAAATTTGTCACAATATTGTTGGCCTGACAAGAGCGCATTGGTGGTGGGGGAGGGGGGGGAGGGGTGCTGGGCAATTAGCTGGGTAGGGACAGGGCAGAGGGAGGGAGGGACCCTCGACTGTGTAGGTGGTGTTGGTTGCCTGTGGCATGAACCATTAGTGCTTGCAAGCCGGCTTTGGCTGTAGTGTATGCTCGGTGTGTACACATAGTGTGTGAAACACCAATCTAGGAGGTGAGAGAGTGGGCTGCCTGCCTGTACTGGATGTGAGGTTAGGATTTGGTGGTGGTGTGGATTGTGTGTGTCTGTGAGAGAGAGAGAGAGAGTATATAAAATTCAGGCAAATGGAGTAGTCATGGTGGATTTAGGCCGTTGTCTTTGTGAATATTGTGTGTACACATAATGGAAGTTTCTACTTATTGCATGTATGCATACAAAGGATCAGATTTTTAGTTAGCACCCTTGTCCAGATCAGATGTGGAAAATCGGATTCTTAGAAACCATTCTGCTGTTTATTGACACTGTGAAAGAAAGGAATCAGGATTGTAAAGAATAAACTTTTGTAATAAGTTGACACTATTTTCTGTTTAGGTAATATCAGTGAATCGTTGGTCTAGGAGTAATGCACCTACCTAGAGAGTGAGAAGTGTGGGTTCAATGCCTGTTTGTGCCCAAAACTTTTCCCCTGTCCACTAAACGGTGAGTGGTGGTCAGGATGTTAGTCTTTATGAGATGACTGTCCCATGTGCAACATGCATTCAGTGCATGTTAAAGAGCCCATGTCAACAAGTCAGTCGTGCCAGGAAAAATTCTGTAGAAAACAAGCCACTCTCGTAGGGAAACAGATGCACATACAGACAATTTTTTTTACCCAATGGGTGGCGCTGCTGTTGTGGCGATGTGCTGTCCCTGGGAAGAGCAGCCTGGATTTCAGGCAGAGGAATATGCTGTGACATAATGTGGTATACAAGTACAAAATAGATATTTTTAACTTGCCAATCCATTTGCACTCATGGGATATCTATAAATGTAAAATCAATAAGGACGGTGCATGCTAGCATTGCACAAAAGTCATTGTGAGCTCCTGGAGTGGTGGCCTTGTTGGGTGTGCTTGTGAATGAAGGCTGATTCAGAAGAGGGATAGGCTCCAGACACTCTCACAGTTCTAACCATTGATCAGGTTTAGTAGGGAGGTCGGAGCCAGCATGCAGGCTGTGGCTTGTCTGAGGGACGTCTTCCACAGAATCGATACCTGCAACCACTACACATCAGCACCAGGCTCATTCTGGGGCTTGCATTTTTTTTTTCTGTAGCGAGTCTTTTCGGGTGGCATTTCATTAGGTGTATTTTGTATCTAAGCAATTTTTTCTTCTGTTGTTTGTTTTGGATGGCATTTTGTGCCACCTTATCTCTTAAAAGAAGGGAGGATGAGAGAAGGCTGTAATAGTTGGTAGGTTTGGTAGGTAGGCCTTTGATGTATTATGTCCTTGCCTACATCAAAGTTTGCCTTTACCTTGATTTCATTGAAAGAATAGTTGTCTCCCGTGTTTGTTCATGATCAGCACTTTCTATAGATTGATTTTCTCATAATCTTAGGATGATTCATCAAGCAAAAGATTGACATCCTCAGCACTGTCTTGCCTTATTTGCTTTAATGTCTGTAACAGTTCAGCTATTGTGTTGTGAACTGGGGGGGGGGGGGGGGGGGGGGGGGCAGTTTGGTAGGTTATTTTTACAAATCTTATGAGGTTTAGTATTTAGTGCCATGATATATTTGGATATGATGCAGTGGGTTATGGTGTTAGATTTCATGGGTTGAGAGTACACATGACATTAACATCAGTATCGACTGATTAACTCATCTCAGTACAGCATTTACATGTGGATGCTTCTTTGCACAGTTGCAGTATGATTTTTTTTATTTTGTTTTTTGGGTTGTTTTTGTTGTTGTTGCAGTGTGATTTCTTAACTAATTTGAGTTCACTTTGGATGGATCAAAATGGGGATACCTTGCAATGGTGAAAATTGAAAATGATACATTATTTTAACTTTAATCTATTGTTAAGGTCAAAATCAATGATTAGGAAAACAATAAAAGCATACTTTTTGCAAGTCTGGTTCTGGAAAGTGGCAAAAGTAACTTACAAAAACCATGAATTGATTGTTGAGAGTTCTCAAAATGCACACAGAAAGTGAATAGTCATGTATACTTTTTATACTTTTTCCCCCTTTTAAACCCACCTGCTGGAAAGCTGAAACTTTGTAGAGATTTATTAAAAAGACAGCTATAATTTCCTCCAATCTTCAGTTTGAAAAGGAAAAAACTAAAACCAAAGAATGATTTTGACTGTAAAAAAACCAACAACATTGGAATTTTGTCTTCCACATTTGCTTTGTTGGTTTTGAATGAATTTAATGGTTTAATTTTGATCATCAACAAGCGATTAGTAGTCATTATGGAGGCTAGTGGCAAAACCAGTTTTAGCAATACTGTTATAAATGTCTTTGTGAGCTTGTCAGATTTTCGTCAGGCTGAAGTACCACTTTCATGAATATCCTCAATATATATTTGATGTTCGAAACAACTCTCCATAGCTTAGAGGACTTGGCAAAGTTTTTGTGTGTGTAAAAACTCAGACATAATAACCAGCATGGATGCCAGATGGAAAGAAGAACAGACAAAAACTTCAAAATGTAAGAGATTTGTTATTTCATTAATGAGCTTCTTGCATGTGGTGAGGCCATTATTTACAAGAACAAAGTCAGATATAGTTATTTTTTGTCAGCCTTCGAAGATGAAACAGCTCAGTTGCTTGCTTTGTGTGTATGTGTGTGTGGTGTGTGTGTGTGTGTGTGGTTTTTGGTTTGGTACCATCCTCCGTTTTAGAAGATTTGAATAAACCTGAATATTGTCAAAAACAACAAAAGTTTAACAAAATTCCCCCAACAGTATAAACAATATTAATCGCAATAATACAAATAACAAAAAAGTCCCCAACAGTTATAAACAATAGCCATAACAGAAATTTCAAACATAGAAGCCTATACAGACACTATCACAGAACTTTGGAACTTTTGGTTTCACACTCAGATTCTATCTAGCTTCCTGAAAAAACACTCAAAATAAATATATCAATTGCTGATAAGAGTGACAAGACTGGAAGACAGTATTTTCTGGTTTTGAAGGGAAGTCATATACTTTTAAAAAATTTTTACCTTTAACACATCATTAGCCATCAGTATCTTCTTTTCAACGTGTTCCTGGAGGACATCATGCAGGAGGCCCTCCTTGACTTCAAGACCACAATCACAATAGGAGGAAGGCCAGTCTGCAATCTTCGATTCGCAGACGATATTGATCTCATGGGCCGCAGTGAAGAAGAACTCCAGGATCTCACCACCAGACTGGAAACATCAGCCAATGCCCACGGTATGGAGATCAGCACGGAAAAGAGCAAGATCCTCGTGAACAGTACCACACCGACCACTCCCACCAGCATCAAGATGAGTGGCGAGACACTAGAGGAGGTAGAAACTTTCAAGTACCTTGGAGCAGTCATCACCAAAGAAGGTACAAGCACACAAGAGGTGAAGATCAGACTTGCTGTGGCACTCTCCTCCATGACTAAGCTGGCGAAAGTGTGGAGAAATCACAACATCAGAACCCACACTAAGGTCAGACTCTACAAGGCACTCGTCACATCCATTGCCTTGTACAGCTGTGAAGCATGGACACTTACTGCGATTTAGAACGTCGCATTCAAGCCTTTGAGATGAAGTGCCTCAGGTGGATCCTGAACATCACTACAGAGACGTAAAACCAATGACTACGTCTGGCAGCAGATCGAGGCATGGCTGGCAACAAGAACCATTGCTAGATACAGTCAAACGAGGAAACTGAAATGGTTTGGCCACACAACAAGCATAACAGCCTGTCAAAGACAGTCCTGCAGGGAATGGTGGAAGGAGCAAGGAGGCAGGGACGACCCCGCAAAAGCTGGATATCCAACATCAAGGAGTGGACCGGCCTCACTGTACCAAACCTCCTGAAAGCAGCCCAGGACAGAACCATTTGGCGGTCCACTTGCAGCGTCCGTGCGGGTACCCCAACGGTCGTCCCGACCAAGGGATGAAAGAAAGAAAAGAAAGAAAATCTTCTTGATATACTTCAGAAGAAGCGTGTGTTAAGTCACTTAGGTTTTTGAATGGTTATAACCAGCGTCAATATCACCAGTTTGTGTTGTGTTGAAACGACATTTACTTGAAAAACAAAACTGAAATGATAGATGTTTTTATTAGTTCTGTAGTTTTGGGAGTGATTGTTGCAAGTTCAGTCATGTGTGTGTGTTTGTGTGTTCTTGCCCAATGCGCTAGGAAGGGGGTGGGGGAGAGCAGCAAAGCGTAAAAACTAAGTTATCGTCTTGGTTTTTATGAGTTTGGTTTATAGTTTCTGTTTGGTTCGGTCTTTTCATGTTCTGTGCCTGATTGCCTTGACTGGTTTTATGTGAAATGTGAGCACCCCAGCTTGTAAAAATGGATTTATTCATTGATCAGATTGCCCAACTCACTCCGTCTTCCAGTCTCTCTCTCTCTCTCTCTCTCTCTCTCTCTCTCTCTCTCTCTCTCTCTCTCTCTCTCTCTCTCTCTCTCTCTCTCTCTTTATTAAGATGTATCCCTAACGGGCGGGGACTGGATGTAAAAAAGCACATGTGTGCTTATTCATTATCCTCGAAATAAAAGAAATTGTCATTGTCTCTCTCTCTCTCTCTCTCTCTCTCTCTCTCTCTCTCTTCTCCTCTCTCTCTCTCTCTCTCCCCCCTGCCTCCCTCCCTCCCTCCCTAATCTGAGCTCTCTTGCTTCCTCCCTCCCCCCAATTCACTTTTATCTTTCACTTCATTCCTCCCATCCACATCTCAGTTTCCTTTCATTTGCTTTTTGCTTCTGAATGTGTCTGTGCATGCGTGCGTGCGTGCGTGCGTGCGTGCGTGCGTGCGTGCGTGCGTGTGTGTGTGTGTGTGGGTGATAGTTGCCCAGCTTCCATTACAGATATTTGAGAAAATTAATTAATGTCTTCCCTATCCTGTTTTCTGACTGCAGGGTATATGCCCTCTTCATTTCACTGCATTTTACTTTTCTCTCCCCCCCCCCCCCTTCTCCAACCATTCCATTCCTCTTTCAATTCATCAAATATATATATATATATATATATAATACACACACCAGTCTTTCACATCACACTCGGCCCCTATAGTATATCACCACCACTCCCTTTTTATTCATTTTAAAAATTTTAGTGTTCATCATATTGCAACCTCCTCCCACCTCCACACACAAACACACACCCAACACCCCACACACACACACACAGTCACACACAGTCACACACACACATATCCATCTAATGTCACAACTTGTGAAAAGACTTTTTCATGAACTTGAACGCACACACATGCACACACACATACACACACACATCACACTTTCTCTCTTTTGGATGGTGGTACTTGGTCAGAATAATATTGGCAAGCAGTATGTATCGTGCATTGCAGAGCATGAAAAAAACATAGTGATGTGGCCCTGGTGTTTATATATGTTGACAGCCTACAGGTGCACAGCTGGTGTTGGTTTGTGTGCGTGTGGTGGTGGTGGTAGTTGTGTGTCGACACTGACTGAGTCATGGCTGGTTTATGAAGGCACACACATAACGTTCTTACACAGCTGAGCACTGCCCTGTTCCCTCCCCCCCTCCCCCACCCCCCAAACTGCCCTCTTCCATCCCCACCCCTCCCTTCAAAACCAGATGACATCATGCATTTTTTCCACTGGTGGAACATCTGGGAGTCACAGATGGTGGGGAGTGTTAGGGGCCCAGTGGTTAGGACTGTATTGATCGAATTGTTAGGTTGGGGGTTTGGGAAAGATACACACACACACACACACACACACACACACACACACACACACACACACACATCTCTCTCTCTCTCTCTCTCTCGCTCTCGCTCTCACTAAGTTTATGGCACAAGTGGTTAAGATAATTCAGAGCTAAAAGCCACTGTAGGGTTAAAACTGCTGTACATACTGTTTTAGTCAACAGACGGTACAAGAGCCAGTAACAGTCAGTTGTTACACTTCATACTGCAGCAGGTTTTTTAGCCCCCCTGTGTATGAAAAAATCATTGCAATTGCTGTTGATTGTGGCAGGTTGAATTGTTTTATGTACTCCCAACTGCTGCTTCATGCTATGATTAGGTTTGGTTAAAGGTATCGGTATCACACACACCCGTCAGTGACACAGCCCAATGTATGTTCATGTGGCTCTGTAGCTCTAACTGCAGAGTCTCTTCCAAAAGTCTCTCATCTTTTCAGAATAGCCAGTGATCTGATTTTTGCTTGAAAATCTGCTTTTCTTTGATGACGGGGTCAGTCCTAGTATGGGTGGGGGGAGATACCAAACGAAACCAACCCAACTAACCCCCCCCCCCCCCTGGACCAACCGCATGAATCAATTGCTGGAACACATCCTTCAGGATTGCTTAGGTCACCCAGATTCAGAAATGAATTTGACCCAGAGATGGACACGTGGGATAATTGTGGGGACCAGCTGAAGTGCTGAGGAAGATAGTGGACTTCATCCTCAGGATTGAACCAATGACATAAGCAATGGCCAGAAGACACCCCCTCTCCTTCCCCCCTCCCCTCTCCAAAAAAAAGAAGATAATAATAGATACAGGTAATGCAGTTTTGTGTGCAATATTGGCTTTAATGCATAAGCCATTCACCTAAAAGTGAACATGGAATTCTGATGGCAAGTAAGTCGCAAAGCAGTTCACATATCATTCAAATCAAACTCCTTGTTATGTTCACATATATACCTCATTTTTAAGAAAATATACTGTAACGGTACAAAATTGTTTTCTGCAATTCACTGCTGTGTTATGCATGAGAGACGGACTGTTATTGATCATGGTAGTGTCTCCATATAGGGGAACAATAACTGAAGTTACAAACAGAGATCCCTTTTTAAGGAAACTGCTTGTCAAAGTACACAGTATTTATGGAAATAATCATAATTAACAGACTTACTTGCTGTCTCATGGACAAGATTGACAATTCTGAAGTCAGTCTTCTGACTGCATTTTACCTGTGGGAGCAAGAGCTACGTTATAATTATGTTTTCATCTTCCCCCCTCCCTTCCCCCCACCCCCCAAGTGTATATATGAGTTTGAGGCTGTGTGCAACAAGCCCAAATCCATATTGAAAATATAGGATGAGTTTGCATCTTCATATGAGATGGGGAAGATCTGTTAATTTTTTTTAATTTACTCTTTTTAATTTTAAATTAAAGAAAATGGATACGAATTGTTTCATATTCAAGCCCTCTGTCCGATTTTTAAAATTTGATTTATCTATTCAATTATTCATTTTTAAAATTTGGCATGTCCCTGTTTTTGGCGAAAAGAAAACTTTGGAGATGAATGGGAGAGCTGCTCTGTATGTTTCCCCCCAAAGAGAATTTAGGATAGGACAATTGGTTTAATCAGCGAGTGCAGAAAGGTAAAGCTTCATTGATTTCTAGCCTGTAGTTTGCTTGTTGTAGGAGTGAAGCAGGCCAGGCCAGGCCCAGCTCTCTACATTGAAGGTAGCCAGCCACACAGAGCTGAGACAGCAGTCAGTTAAGTGGGTGGCTTGTAGCAGGAGGATCACACACACACACAGAGTCATAGTATTGATTTTCTTTCATTTCTCTCCTCTCGATGTGTTGCTGTTTGGCTCTCGATTAGTTGACCAGAGGGGCGTAAGTTGGTAGGATAGACAATCATTCTGTCCAGGTCACAATCAGAGAGAGTTCCTCAGACTCATTTTCATTTGTGAACTAAGCTTTGCAGCGGCCACTCTCTTGCAGTGTGTGCTGCGGAATGTTAATGTGAGAGACTGTGAAGTTGCCAACTCAGGGGACAGACAGAGAGAGACACACACACACAGTGAGAGAGAGAGAGAGAGAGAGAGAGAGAGAGAAGTATTGAACGATTAAGAGCCGTGGTGCCTGCTAGTGTGCTAGGCTAGCTGAAAAGTCTGCAGGAGTAGAGCTGAATTGAGGTGAAGAGTGTAGGATGCTGGGAAGGCAGTAGGTTTGGGCAGCCATTTTGGAGCGTGCAGAGAGAGGGATAGGGAGGCCTGTCAGATCCCATCTGTTGCCGTGGACAGCTGTTGCTACCAGTGTCACGCCACAGGACTTGGACTTGTGTCTGCTTCTCTCGCAGCTTTCCTTCTCAATAATTACATCCCTTGGTGTTGCTTCTGCTCCACGGTAAGCTTTGTGTATCTTCAATGTGGTTGGTGTGTGTGTGTGTGTGAATGAGTATACATGAGAGGAATTCAGATCTTGATTAAATGAGATGGAGCTTCTGCTTTGGTGTCCAATCTCCAAGAATACTGATATGGTTTATGATGTGGATGGAAATTCCATTGGTATTGTGAAATGTTAGTAGATGAGGGATGGTATGGATCATGTTTTGTACACACACAAATTTTTTTTTATATTATCATTTATAGATAGTGTCTATAGTATGATAGATGGTGAGATAAGTTAAAAGGCTGATCTGTTCTTGTTCTAATTTTTAGATAAATATCAACTCTCGCAACATGTGATCATGTAAAAGAGCTTATCGAAAGGTATATTCTTTTCTTCCACTCAAAAAAATGTGAAAGTCCTGTGAACAGTGTGTTAGTCAGCTAACTGATATAAAGAATTGTCATGTGAATGGTATGTTGGTCAGCTAACTGATTTAGAGAATTGATTTGTTGACGTTTGGCGCATCTTCTTTTGTTTACCATTGTTCATTTTGGATAAAGATCGGAAACAAAAGCTAACATAGGAATCTTTTCGTATTTAACCGGTTTATGAAGGTCATTTGATTCGACTTGTCTTCTCCCTTCACTCTCTGAGGACTTACCAGGGCACCACACAGACACTGTCAGGCGGTGTGTCATGGTCGGGTTAAACCTGGCAGGGCCCATCCCTGGGTTGTAGACTGCACTGGCTGTGTTGATGTTCCGTGCTACCAGTCGTAGCTGGCCTTCTCTTCTCTTAAAGATGGATGGGTTATGAACGTGAGGGCAAATTGTTAAATTAGTACATTATGGCCTCAGTTCATAGCCTTGTCCTAATGTTTTGAAAGGAAATGGAGTAAGAACAAATGTTCATTCCAAGGAAAAAATCCCCTCAGACAGACACTTCCAAGTGCAAATTTATGTTTGTGTCATATCATGAGTTCTGTGCTCAAGCCACTTGGTGATTCCACTCCTGCATTCCTGCAGATCATTCATTCCGCTTTATACCTGACTCTCTAGCTCCTGTCTTGAGAGTTTCTGCTTCTCCCTTTTTCTTCATCCACCCTTCAGTCATGGATTATAATACTGTTAGTTACACATATCGCTTTGTTCAACTTAATTGATTCGTCTGCTGGGTGTTGTCTGTCATTGTGAAATATCGCTTGTCTTGTCATTTCTGTTTTGTTTTCATTCAAGTTGAATTCACCTAGGCTTTAGACGAAAATAGATTTGTTTCAATCAGGTGTATGCCACAAAAATGTCAGCATGAATAAACATTACAACAAAACACAAACAAAAACAACAGTCTCTACCCCAATATCTTTTGCGGGGATTTCTTTTTTTATCGGAATGAGAGTCACCACATACACATCAGAATGGTTCGCTTTTGTCACTGTTCTGGACATGTTTATCATCATGTTCAGCTTTGAAATGGACTAGCTGTTTTATTATGCTGAAGTACAGAGAACATTTGGATTGGAAACGAGACATGTTGTGCAAAAGCTGTACACCCAGTCTCTCTCTCTCTCTCTCTCTCTCTCTCTTGTTACCTCTCCCTCTCTCGCTCTCTAAGTAGTAGTAGTAGTTCTTCAGTTTAATGTCCTTCCACTAAATAGTGATATCAGAGGGGAAAGTGTGTGTGTATGTGTGTGTGTGTGCGTGTGTGTGTAGGGGGAGGGGTATGCACATAACTAATCAACAACTATTTTGAAAAAAGCATAAACAAGAATTCTGAAAAAACAAAACAAATCAAAACAAAAAACATCAAACAGCTAAAATACTAACTTTCCAATTCATATAACTTGAAGCTATCCTTATATTAAAGGAGTCTGAAAATAGGAGTATGGCTTAATGACAATACAATTTCTTTCATTAATGGAATGTCTTTTAGAATTTGCTGTAAGCTACGAACTGGTAAGGCTGGTAAGATATTTTTCACATCTCTGCATCGTAAAAGAATGTGATCATTGGTAAGATTTTCACCACAGATACATGTTGCTTTTTTGAAAATTTAGTTCTAAAAGCATTGAGCTTAAACATGTAGATAAGAGATACAACATTTTTATATTCATGTAAATTACGATATTTGATCTTATCAAAAGATATTACATTGGTTACATCATCACTCCAGGAATAACTGGTACTTTGTAGTTTCTTTTTAAAGTGTTTCCAACGTGCATTTTGTAACATGTTATAGCCCTCATGGATGGATAGAGGAACACTTATGCTGCAAGACCCATCGGAATGCTCAGCTCCACATTTTGCTTTTCTGTTAACTTTTTCATTAATGTAGATACCACAGTGCGAGGGAATCCAGCAAACACCAGTGCCTCGTATCATCAGAAAATGAATTAGATGACTAATCTCAATTATGAGATCTTGTCTCACATTTGAACTGAAGTTTCACAGAGCAAGTAAGACTGACCTGGAATCAACACAGAAAAGCGTTTGAAATATGTCTTTGGGAAAATCTAGAAGATAATATAAAGCCATCAAAATAGCAGACAATTCAGCTGTAAAAATAGATCGATTTTTTCCTAAATAATATGATCTCTCAATTTTCAAAGATGGTATGACAAACGCTGCACCCGCCTCATTGTTGTTCAAAAGGGAACCATCTGTGTAGATTTTTAAATGATTTGGATATGTACTTTCTATATATTCTTTTACTGATGCGCTAAGAATATTTTCATTACCTTTTTTCATTAAAGAGGAATAATTTACGTCAAAATTAGCTCTCTTAAGTTCTCTAAGTGTGTGTTTGTATGTGTGTACCTTTTGTGTGACATTTGTGTGGATGAGTCGGAGTGAAAGGGAAAAAATGGGTACATGTATCTGTGCACAATGTTGATGTTGATTTATGAAGTGTTAACTAGTCCTTGTTGACCACGACTTATGCCACAGATGTGGGTGGTGTGTGCCTAAATTGTCAAAGTTCTCCAACAATGAATACATCGACTACTCAGCGGTCAGTCACAGTGTATGCAGGACATGACACGTGTTTGTCCTCTGTCCACCCACGTTGATCTTGTTTCAATAGAGCATAACGACCATGGCGTAATGACCGCAGGGGTAATTGGATACATTGGACATTAGCGTTTGGTATGTCCATTGTGTGGATTGACTGTGAACAGATGGTCTTAGGATGTGTCTAATACATGACTTAAGGGACCATGTGGTGTGGGTGTCAAAAACAAGGGACATGTATTCCTGCATTTCCCCCACACCATTAGAGTCACTTCATTTGTTACTTGACTTCCTGGTTTATGTCATTTTGCTTTTCACTGATACAGATACTGTTTCATAAAGGCATCTCTATCTCTGTGTCTGTTTTTCTGTCTGTCTGGCTGGCTGTCTGTCTGCTGTGTCTGTCTCTATCTCTGTGTCTGTCTGTCTGCCTGTATCTCTGTCTCTCTCTCTCTCTCTCTCTCTCTCTCTCTCTCTGTTGGTTTGTTCTGAACCTATCATGGTATGTATCCTATACAGCAATACCGTATTCAAATATCGCTTAAAAAGATGATGATAAAAAGAAAAAAAGCAGTGACCAATTGGTTCTTCCATTTGAAATGTAGGAATCAAGCAGTCAGGTCTGAGATGACTGTTTTCTGTGATTGATTTCCATCATTCTGAAGTGGTTGCTTTTTTTCAGACTTGCTATTTGGGGCTCAGAAAGACTTTACCATTGTAGCTGTGGATAGACACGTTGTGAAATGGATAGAGGTGTACATATACTGATATAGTGACATACACCACACGCACATGAGTACGCATGCAACACACACACACACAGAGCTTTGAATCCAAATATCTACAGTCAGATCTGTGTAGTTGATTCTTTATGCATAATGAACAAGAGAGAAAAGGTTGAGTCCAGGAACAAATCATGTTTATTTTTGTGACACTGACTTGTGAATGGTAATAATTTTCTATTCAGGGAAAAGTAAGGGAGATGGAATTTAAAAGGAAAAAAATTATCTGTGCATTTGACAGTTTTTGAGGCAAAAAAAAGAACAAAAATTTTCTGTGCATTTGACAATATTTGAGGCAAAAAATAACAAACTGACAGTAAAGCTAAAGTCATTAAGTATAACTACTTCCAAAGATTCATTTATTCTTAAATCCTGCAACTATTTTGTAGTGTACTGACATCCTTGGGGAGCTGTCTATGCACAGTTTGCACTGACAAAGATTACATCATACTTTCTTAATAAGAGGTACCTAATAACAGTGTTAATCAGCTCATCATCACTTAGTGGGCCGATAAGTAACAGTATGGGCTGAGCTGTTTGTCGTACTGATTGAAATGTGTTGTGTAATGTTATACAAACAATATTGATAAAGGTATAGAAATAGTTACACCATGTTTGGATGTTGATGATGCAAAAGAAGGGGCCCTCTCTGGGGAAATAGGCAATAATGTTTATAATTGACCCTCCACCATGAAATGAGTCAGATAGCTCCTGACCCACTTTCTGCTAGGAATGATTTTAGACAGGTGGGGGCCAAGTGTTGATTTTGACACTTCAATTGCTTATAAAACTGTAACTAAGCTTTCCTCTACATTGAACTAAAGTACTAAGACATAATTTTGTTGCCTTTTGCTTTAAAAGCAAGTTTAATATATAAAAAAATTTAAAAAACACCCAACCCCACAACCTGACCATCTTTTATGATGCTAAATTCATCAATTTCTCATTTTGTCGCTTCAAAGAGTCAAGCATGTCCATTTGTAATGAACTTCATAGAATTGTCCGATGTTTAATCCTTTTTATTATTTTTTTATAGTGAATATTAATTTGTTAATATTGCAGATAAATAACATGTTTATTAAAGATTGACCTACAATTCATTGTGACTCATCATGTGGTGGATGTCACATATGCGCAGAAAGTGAGAAAAAAAGAAAGCTGTGTGTATTGCAGGCTGGTATGTCAGTGTGGAGTATGATTCATACACTGATACAGGTCTGAGTTCAACATGTGTTTCACTGAATTCTGTTTATTGCTTTCCATCTTTTCTTTATTTGCTAATATATCTTCTCGAGTGAACTATGATAAATGTGTGCTGTGTATCATAGCTGTTGTATTGTTTCAGCTTCTTCACTTATTTTCTTTGCATATTTATCTGTAGAAGTAAATATATGTGAATTGGTCTAAAAGAGGGATATTGTCACCAGGAGGAGGGTTTTATATAGTATGGAGAATTGGAGTGGGGAGGGGAGTAAACGATCTGTCTCTCACCTGTGACTTTTTCATGCAGTTGACGTGTTCTTTCTCACTCTCGCACGCACACACACACACTCTCTCAAACTCATACACACACACACACACACACACGCACGCACGCACGCACGCACACACACACACACACACACACACAGAGGAGCTGAATGGTTTCAAAATGCTGAAATATTTTCTGGAAACATATTTGAATTTGTTTGGTTCATTCTGGAAGTGAAAATTTAGAAGGGGTTGAAAGATTTTGTGAACTCAGAAGTACTACTGCAAAGTTAAAATGTTCATCTTGTAGCACCACAAGCATTGATTGTGCTGTGGTTTAGCATCTGGTGGACGCCTGAATAGAGTGACATGTAGTGCAATAGTCAAGTAAGTTCAATAGTGTAGTTCTTTACAAACCACACCAAAAAAGCAACCCCAAAAGACACCTTAAAGTGAAACCTGTTCAGGAGTGTTTTGATTCTTTGTAAATGATTGTTATTGATCATCCAAATTATCTTTTTTTAAAAAGTTTTCAGAGTGATAATTTTGTAAGAAATATATGTTATGGCTGACTGAAGCACCATCAAGTAGAAATGAAAGGTGGTGGACATGTGCATGTGTTTTAAACTAGGGGGCAGGGTAGCCCGGTGGTAAGAGTGATCTGACAGTGATTGAGGGTGCTGGTTCAAATCTCCCCTGGGGTGTCTTTTCAAGAGGATTTTGTGCCTGGAGTTAGCTTTGGTGCTGATGACTTCACTCCCCTGAAAATCCTTTATGGGAGAGTATAAGCTGAGGACCTGTGTGCAGACTCAAATGGAACATTGTGTTCACCCATCACAGCTTTATCCATCTTAAGTAGAAGAGAAGGCCAGTTGTGATCTGAGAGGATGGTATGAATGTACCCAGCATGCACCCAGCAACCTGGAGAGAGATGAACTTTGCAAGGTTCAACTTGCTGAGGACACACCTGTTACAGCCAAGTGCCTTAATGACTTCTCAAGGAGTTGAGGGAGAAGTTAGGGGAGTTATACAAGTTGTCATGGCTGTTTCTGTCGGGGGAAAAAAATCCCAACATGTCTTTGTCAAATCTTGCTGCTATGTGGCCAATCCCCCCTCTCCCCCCATGGCTGTTTTTTTTGTTTTTGTTTGGGTTTTTTAGACCTTCAAGATCAGATTAAGACACAAAGCTAAGGCCAGTTAATTAGAATAATTTATGTCTGTAAGTTCATTGACAGTCTCCTCACACAGTCTCCCAAAATGTAACTGAGTGAATTGAAATGTAGCTGTTTAGGTCACAAGCTGTTGTGCTTATACAACAGACAGCTAACATTGAGCATGTAGCTGTTTAGGTCACAAGCTGTTGTGCTTATACAACAGACAGCTAACATTGAGCAATGCTGCCTTAGGAAGAAAGAAGTGGGGGTGTATTAGTTACCATTTAAAGATAGAGTGGAGGCGTAAGTTAAACCTCCACTGTTATCTCCTTCTCGCTATTGTTCAGCTGACAACCAAATGTAGGTGAGCTTTGCCTGCCCAGATTGTCTATGTATGCTGGTCATGTTTGAGGGCAAGTGTGTTATTTCATCCACTTCTTTTTTTAAATAAATGAACTGTGCCTGTCTTTATAGGCTCTTGTTATCTGTGAGACTTTGGCCTATCTATCTAGAAGGAGTGACTGAATGGGTGATTTGTACAGATCTTTCAACCATGTGTAAAGTTCTGAAGGCTATTATCATGTTAGTTCATTGTGGGTGGGAATGAGGTTAAAAAGGTTATCTGTAGTGTATACTCAGCTTGTCTCTGTCTCTCTCACTGTCGCTGTCTCTCCTCTCTCTCTCTCTTTCTTTAAGGTCAACAAGTTTTGGGTGTTGTAGACAAGAGAGAGAGAGAGATTGGAGTAGAGAATGTGAGTCTCTTGGGTATCAACAGAATTATCTTTGTCCTCGTTGGATGTTGTTTGCTTAAAAGGGTGTGTATATATACATGTGTGTAGTGAGCTTAAGAGCAATGTGTGAGAGATCAGAATGAGAATTTTAACATGGAGAAAGAAGAGTTTATTTACTTTGATATGTAATATACTTAGTGGTATGGCCATTCATAAATGGAAGATTTTGGTAAGGAGACATTGTACTTGTGAAATTATGATGATGTGGATAAAAAAAAAAAGAGGGGGGTGGGGGAGTAGACAAAACAGAGTCTGTGCGCAGTTTTCATGAAACGTTGTTCATGGCACATCTCTCTTGACTTTGATTCCCCATCAACCTCTATCCCCCAGCTTTCTTTTTTAGTTTACTTTGGCTTTTGGAAATTTATGCTTAAGTGTGTTCCTCTCAGAAATTATGAGCTGCATTCATCCATTTGCACAATTCATTCATTCGCATACGCACATACATGCACTCACACACAAACACACACATACACACCCTAAACACTTTTTAAAACATACCTGTTTGTACCTGTGTCTTTCCATAGCCTTTTACTGATTGAAAAGAAACCAAACCCTTATTTTGCTCCTTCAGTCTTCATGGACGCTCACATAGCAACTTGCCAACTATTGTTGTCTGTCATAATTATTAATGAAAATGCAATAATTATGCTGCCTCTAAGCGCCTCATAAGTCCTCCCCATCACATCCAACTTCAGCATGTGAGAGAATCGCTTTCTTTTAAGTCTTTCTGGAAAAAAGGCAGGAGAAGGGACAGAGAAGGCAGAAAATAGACAAGAAGGAGATGACATTAAGAAAAGGAACAAGGCAGAAACAAAAAGAGGGATAGAGAAGAGGAAATTCTTATAACATAATTTTCAGAAGGCGAGGATGCTATTTGTAATGACAGCAAGCCCCTGGCATCCCCAATGGGGGACGTATTTATTTTCATTCTTTTAGTTGAAATGTAGTTACCATAATGGTGGGCGAATGATTGCCTAAGAAAAATCTCACCATTTGTGATGCTTGGAGTTCTAGCTCAGGAACAAGGCCACCAAAAAAAATAAATTCATTCCTGTTGCCTATTTATCTTAATGTATTTACATCATTTCTTTTACCTTTGGATCTGTGGGTGTGTTTCAGATGGCCTCAGCAAACGACTCCAAATGGCAGAAGGATGCTGCAGACCAGAACTTCGACTACATGTTCAAGCTGTTGATCATTGGCAACAGCAGTGTGGGCAAGACCTCCTTCCTCTTCAGATATGCTGACGATTCCTTCACGTCGGCCTTTGTCAGCACAGTCGGCATCGACTTCAAAGTCAAAACAGTCTTCAGACAAGACAAACGCGTCAAACTGCAGATATGGGTATGAGCTTGATGACAATTTGGGAGCGTTTTGGTAGGTGGTTGGGGGTGGTTGACACGTGTATATGTGTGTGAGAGTGAGAGAGAGAGTTTGTGTACATGTGTTTGCTTTATGGAGCTTATAATTGTAAGCAGATAATATCTGGTGTGTATAGTGTGTGAGTGCTCCTGTACATGTGTACAAGCTTTGTGTGTGTGTGTGTGTGTGCATGCCTGCATGCATGCCTGTATGTGTGCATGTGTTTGTGTATACACACATATACAGTTACGCATCTATTATATGCGCAGAGCTGAACTTGATAATCAAAAGGTCAGTCAGGACTCCGGCTCAAAAGGACAGTTACTTTTAAAATAAAAAAAGACTGATTCTTCAACCTGTCCTCCATTTTACTTGATAAACAAGAATGTTAAATTCAAATGACAGTAAAAGTTTTACCACAGTCACTTGCTTTCCCACTCCTTTTTCTCTCCCTCAGGCAGCTGCAGTGAAAAGTTAATTACTGAGCATGTACGCTATCATTTCTTGTCATCGTGGGAAAAAATTACTGCATACTTCTCCCCTTCCTGCTTCTTTCATTTCTGTTTGCCATGAGTTGCTGCTTGGTGTGTATTTTGAAAACGAGTTAGAAAGTTTCTTTGCGGTCAGAATTATACAAAGCTAGATTGACTTTTTGCATCTGTGATTGCCATCAGCAAAATGTTTTCTTGTGGTACGTGTATCCACTTTGTGTGTGTCTGTGTGTGTTTGTGTACATGCATATGTGTTTGTTAGTACATCAGCTTATTTGCAACCATGAGAGCTTGTATCCATGCGTTGGAATTTTCAGCAGTTGTTGTTTGTTAGTCTAGCACTTAGTTTTTGTCCCCGGTCCCACCCCCCTGTATTCTGAAAGAAGTTTACACCAGTTGCAATCCTCCCTTTTTTTCAACTTAAGTTCAGCAGAGTATTAGGTGTCAAATTGACAACCCACTCTTGCGTTGGAATCTCCATCCATAAATCAACACTCAATTCATCCTCCCTGCAGAGCGGCAGAATGACAGCAGCAAGCCGCCATACACTGAGCGCTGGGGATATTTGTCACCAACATAAAGTAATTATGAAGTTGACCCAGGCCTGTTAAAGGGTAGTTAAAGCAAAGCAGTGTGAGTGGAGCTGTAATACCCAGGGAGGCAGACAGACAGGCAGGCAGGCAACAGTGCCTGTAACTGGTCGTCCAGTCGGAAGGGAAAGCTGGCTGCATTATTGATGAAACAGCAGGCTCACGTTCTCTTGATTGTGCCATTTATACTGAGAGACAAACCCTGGGCTGGCTCTTTGGTATTTCAACTCTGGTGATTACTCCATCATTTATTCCTTTTGTTGCTGCAAAACTCGGCTGCAGTGTTTGTGTAACCGTATAAGGTTGTGGGTAGGTGTTTTGTTTGTTTTTTTTCTTCCACAACTGAATTGTAAGCTGTTTCCATGTTGTAGCATTACAAATTAAACTATGATTCTTTTGTGTTTTGTTTTTGCCACCCCCCCCCCCCCCCAACCCCCCATCCTCTCCTCATAAAAAAGCCCATCACCACCAAAACAAACAAGTAGTCAGTTATCAGCAGACCAAACAAAAAGCAATAAAACACATACACACAGGCACAAAACCCACAACAACAGCAAAAAACCCCACCCTAGCAGTATACACAGTACAGTGATCCTTGCTGTGTTGGTTTTAATTTCTTTCACCCAACAAGCGAGAAAGAAATTAAGACAATTCTGAAAGAAATGACAATGAAATCATGTGATCTCGATCCTGTACTTGCTTCTCTTCTCACTCAGTGCATTCCACAGCTTATACCTACTATCACGAAAATAGTAAACTCATCTCTTCTTTCAGGAATATTTCCATCAGATCTCAAAACTGCAATAGCTACACCTCTACTCAAAAAGCACAACCTCGACCCTAACATTCTGAAGAATTACAGACCTGTTTCTAACCTACCTTTTATCTCTTAAGTCCTTGAAAAAGTTGTCCTGACACAACTCAACAGCCACCTTCATTCCAATAGTCTTCTTCCCCCGTTCCACTCTGCCTATCGGGCCAAACACAGCACTGAGACCACCCTAGCCCACACCTTAAACACGCTTCTACATGCTTCTGACTTGGGGAAAATCTCCATTCTCAGTTTTCTTGACTTATTTGCAGCCTTTGACACTATAGACCATTCAATTCTTCTGTCCCATCTCAAAAACACATTTGGTATTTCAGGCACAGCCCTCACCTGGTTTACTTCATACCTTACAGTCCGATTCTACACAGTTACAGTAAACAAGATTCAATCATCACCTACCAAACTGGAATGTGGAATCCCACAGGGATCAGTTCTCGGCCTTGTTCTTTTCACTCTCTACACTGCTCCACTTTTACATATAATAAACCATCATCAGATCAACCATCATTTCTATGCCGATGACTCTCAGATTCTTAGCAGTAATACAGCTGAAAATGTGCCTTCTCTCTTGACAAGTATGGACTACTGCCTTCAAGATATCCCAAACTGGATGATACAGAACAAGTTACAGCTAAATCCAGACAAAACCGAAGCCATGCTTGTAGGGATCAAACGCAAACTCTCTCCCATCACAGCAGCTTCAATAGAATTCGGCAATACATCAATTCCTCTATCCACTGCTGTGAAGTATCTTGGTGTTGTTATCAACAACACACTCTCCATGCAAAAATTTATCCCCCAGATCTGCCAATCATGCTACTATCAATTACAGCATATTAGTGCAATCCGAAAGTACCTGTCCACTGATGCAATATCCAAACTAGTCACGTCTCTTATTCTTTCACATCTGGACTATTGCAATTCTCTTCTGGCTGGTCTGCCAGCATCATCAATCCACTCCCTTCAAGGGCTACAAAACTCTGCAGCTCAACTTGTCCTCAGAAAGAGAAAATCTGAGCTCATAACTCCTCTCTTGCAATCTCTCCACTGGCTGCCTGTGCCACAGAGAGTTAACTATAAGATCAGTACCCTCTGTTACAAATACCTCCACAAAACAGCTCCCTCCTACCTCTGTGACTGTCTTCACCTATACACTCCTTCTTGTTCCTTCCGCTCTGCTGCAGATACCTTGTGCTTATGAATACCAAGATTCAGCCACTCCACTGTTGGCCCTGGCTGTTTCTATGTTTCTGGTCCAGTGATCTTGAATGACCTTCCTCTCTCCCTTCGCCAAAAGCCAACTTATGACACTTTTAAATCCAGCCTCAAGACATATTTATTCCAAATCTGATTTGTCCCCTCTTGTTTCATCTCAAATCTATCCCTGCCTAAAACAGCCAAAATCCCATCACCTTGCCAAAGTGTATAACCTTTATGTGTGTGTGTATGTGTATGCGCTTGCGTGCATGTATGTATATTTGAAGTTTTTAATTCTGTTAATTGTTATTGGTTGTATGTGTAGGGGTGTGTTGAATGCAAGCACTTTGATTTCTTTTTGCAAGATCTAGCGCTATATAATTTCCATTAATTTTTTTTATTATTATTATTAAGTATTTTACATTTTAGAGATTTTAAGTTTATCTGACTGTATATATAATTTAGGATTGCTGCTAATGATTAAAGATTTCATGTCTAGTGTTATACAGAGAATTATAGACACTTACATTAAATTCACACAAAGTTTTATGATGTTGGCTTATTGTTTTTAAGCTACTCTTTCTCAGAAGGAACAGTCTGTCAAATTTGGTACATTGTTATTAATGGTAAACAAAACTTTTGAAAACTATCACGATATAACCATCTAGTATGATTTTGTAAAATAAATGCAAGAGAATCAATGTGGAGACTGTGTGTCAAATTGACTTAGATGAACGTGATTGATTTAAGGAAATAGTTTTGCTTAAATAGCTTTTCCCCCTCTCTTTCCTCAAGGAGACTGAATAAAAGTAGAGTGTACTTCTCTATAAAGACAGGGACTGTGTAAGTTAGATACATAAAAAATAGATACCTGAAGTTCTTTCAACAAGGGTCATCATCATCTTTATACCAGTTTCTAGATCTCTTAAAACTATGTTGCCAAGAACACACTGAAGCCAGACTTAACTCAAGTTCTTATAAAATAATGAATGTTCATTCCTGATGAGTAAGAATCTCCAGGATTGTATCCATACCTAGTAGTTATCATCTAGTTGAGTGGGAAATAATGATAGTAACAAATACAGAATTTCTCCTGATAAGTCAGAAAAGTTTAAACTTCATTAGTTAACTATGTTTTCAAGATGGGCAGTTTCAAACAGTATCATTGGGCATGCTAGTAATTCAGTCAGTAGTATTCTTGTAATGATTTTGGAATATTTTTTTAATACTAAAATTTCTTAGAATCATGGCTACATACCTGCTGGTCTCACAGAAGAACAAGTTTGGATTCTTGTCTCATATTTATGTATCCTTGATGGGAATGTGTAAAAGAGAAAGGATGCATGCATGCATGGTGTGTGTGTGTGTGTGTTATTTCACTTGATAGACCAGAGAGAAGAAGAGGCTAGGAGAGCTCTGGTTTCATCAGAAATATTCACTTGTTTTTATTCCAAACTTGGAAAATAATGCAAAGTTACCTGAAAGTGAATATCATTGTTGTTTTCAGGACACAGCAGGCCAGGAAAGGTACAGAACAATAACAACAGCATATTACCGTGGTGCTATGGGCTTCATTCTTATGTACGATGTCACCAATGAGGAATCCTTCAATGCCGTGCAAGATTGGTGAGTTCTAACTCTGTGTGTGTGTGTGTGCTTGCATGTTTAGAGCAGTTAGATTATGGAAGGTTGGGCATATGCTTTGTGGTGGATTACGCTCAGTGCTGTCTTGTCTGCCAAAGTTCCTAATGATGATATCCAGCATTTGATGGACCCTATAGCCAAGCGGTTAAAACTGTTTGACTTAATCTCTTGGGTCCATGAAGCTGTGGGTTCTGATCTTGGCAGGGGCGTCTGGTGAATTAAGGGTGGGGATTTTTATGATCTCCCAGGTCAACTTCAAGTGCAGACCTGCCAGTGCCTTGATCCCATCAAATATATATATACATGGTAAAGATCCTGTAATTTATGTCAGTGTTTGGTGGGCTATGGAAACATAGGCTGCGTGCATCTTGTACAGAAAAAAAAGCAGGTGCTCTGATGTTGGAATATGTCGGCTGAGGCCAGTGGGCAGACCTCCTGCAGAGTTAGAAGCACAGAAGAAGATGAAGCACTATGCATGCCACCCAATAAGGAAACGCAGAGAAGAGTTCTAAACAAACATATCCAGCATGTATTTTTAAAAAAACAACCAAAAAGACGTAACTATTATTCTTTTGAAGCCTTGATTATACATGTGACATTTCTTGCAGCTGTCAACATGACGATGCCACTCACCTCGCAAAGTTTCTTTTTTCAAACAGTGATTTTTTTTCTCTGCAGAAATGATGGTGGTGCACTTTAAAAACAATACGGTTTGTCTGTATCATTGAAGACCTTCCCCCTGGAACCTAGTAACATACTAGCTTTGTGTCTCTCACTCTAGCTTTCTCAGCCTGTGTCTCTTTGTACCTCTTTTTCACATTTCTTTTTTTAAAAGTTTTTGGTTTTGTTTTTTGCTGCCTCCTCTTCTGTGATGTATCTGTCTTGTTTTCACACCGCGCATTCCAATCTCATCATCCTAGCCAAGGTTCCTCTGACAAACTGCCTGCCGTGAATTGTTAGACCCAGTCACCCTCAAAGCTTTGACAAAAACTCACCACAGAAATGGAAGTAAGGAGGAAGGTAAAGGAGTCCCATAACCTATAAGGTCGTAGGGGAGCGAGGCGTCAGAGACCTCACTTCTCTAGGGCCAGCATATTGAGGGCGGCGCCCATCTCCTCTCCCTCGCTGCTTTACCTTCCCTGACCCTAAAGAGCGCAGGTACCCATTTACAGCTGGGTGAACTGGGGGAACTGTACTGAAGCCAAGACGCGCAAACGGTCACCCATCCAACTGGTAACCACGCTCGACGCTGCTTAACTTGGCTGGAGGGAAAGCGAGTGCTCCGACCACTGAGCTATCCCGTCCCCTTCAGAAATGGAAATGTGCAGGAAATCAAACTTTGAGTCACCAGGAGACCAAGTGGCAGAGGCTGCTGAATCAAGAGACAGTTTTCTTTTATTGCATGACAGTTGATGATGAGGACGCTGTGGAGGTGCACTAGCTTTTGAGATTGTTTGACAGGGCTTTACTCTATGTTCCTGTGACAACATGGCCTGGCGTCGTCAACCAAGCCTGAGAGATACAGACACCTGTGGTGTTGGTCAGGTAGCAACACTCTCAAGATCACATCCATAATCCATAAAGTGGATGATGCTCAGTTGGGTGGTTTCAATCTTCCCACTGAGCCTATAGCAATCTCTGTGTGAAGAAAAAAAAGACAAAAACTACTCTGTGTGAAGTAAACATCAAAAACCAAACAAAACCAAGGCAGAATTCTAAAACCCCTATAACTGATGGAATTTGAACCTGTGACCTTCCAGCCAGGAATGTAATGGGCTGACCTCTGCGTCATGGTGGCTTGTTCTTTCCCTGCTCTTTGTGTTTTCAGTTTAGCTTGGAAAGAAATGTACAAGAATAGTGTCTGCTGGAAAATATGTGAAATTGTATTTTTGTTTCATAGTTTTTGTTTGTTTGTTGTTGTTTTGGGATTTTTTTAAAGCTGAACATGTGTGTGATTCAGCAGTGTGATGCCAACAGCTGGTCTGTTAAATCAAGTATTAGATTGTCTTGGATGAAGTGAAGGAGACATTTTGAAACTAGTCTTTAGAACTACTTGGCTTACTTGACTTATGCCTCTTGATTCCTTGTGGAACATAGGGCTGCAACAACACCCCTCCAACGAACTCGGTTTTGGGAGATCCTCTTCAGCTCGGCCCATGTCATTCCGGCTATTTACAATTACTGGCGCTGGCATATTATTGTAAGAAGTTCTCAAGGTTTTTACAGTGTAAGTACAACTTCAGAAGGAAACTTTGACTATGGATTTTTCTTCCAGACAGGAAAATTCAGTTGAATATAGAAAAAAAACAACCTTTGGCATATGAAAAGAAGAGTGTAAAGAAGTTGAGCATAGTTTTAGAAACACTTAATGATTTCCAGAAACTAATGAAGAGAAATAAGAGTGTAAAGAAATTGAGCTTAGTTATAGAAATGCTTAATGATTTCCAGAAACTAAGTGATGACGTGTGGAGGAAAAAAACATCTACAGCATTGGGTTTCATTTCAGCAAGTAACATGAAGTCTAGAAAATCAATCTGGAAACCATTGCAATGTATAGATGGCATATGAAGGTTGTAATTGCTTACGTACTACAGAGACTGCGCCCATCTGCAGCTAAAATAGATAAGACTGACATCATTCCTTGCCAGCTCTGTATAAATGTTTACCTGTAGCATTGGAGTTTTTCTTTGAGATCATTTGTTGATGTAAATGAATTTGAAGACATTTGAGCATTGGAAAGAAAGTCGTATGAAGAAGAAACTACTTGGTATTAGACACAAAAGAAGAAAGATTGTTTGTAATGATGGAGAAAAAAAGTACTGTGAAGTATCTGATATGAGAGAAAGGAGAAGGAAGGAAGGGGTCTTTGGCATAACTGGAAGAAAGCCTCCATGTGATGTATCAGTGAAGGCAGCATTGACTAAAAGGACATTGTATGGTGTGAACAGTATCTGTTCATCCAACTCTGTAAGTTTGATAGGGATAAGCTTTAAACACATTGTGTGGTACATACTGGTACTTTTTGTTGTTGTTTTCTTCTGTCTTCATAAAAATGGAAAAAAGTTTTGCAAAGTATGGGTTGGCAGGTTTGTTTAAGATATATAGAAGTTCTTTGCATGTGTGTTGTAATTTGTGTGTGTCTGTGTGTGTGTGTGTGTGAGAGAGAGAGAGAAGGGGAGTGGGTCTGTATGTGTATGTGGAATACTTTACTTTGAAATGTGTAAAGCTTTTAAAGTGGGCCGGTGAGTTAATTTGCAGGGCACCTGAAATGAAATGCAGGGCAACAGCTACTCTGTACCTGTACAGCGGTGTGTGCTCTCTGCCAGTGCGCTTTGTTATTTCAGCAGTATGCCCTCTGCGTTATGTGTATACATGCAACAGTCTGTGTGTGTGGTGTGGACAGTACTTGACCAGGCCTTGGTGTGGGCAGGTGCACTCAGATCAAGACCCATGCTTGGAGCAGTGCATGCGTGGTCTTGGTCGCCAACAAGTGTGACCTGGAAGATGCCAGAGTGGTGAAGCAGTCTAGGGGGCAGGAGTTGGCCCAGGATCTAGGTAGTCCCTGTCTGCATCCAGCCCTTGAGGACCTGGATGTGTCCCAGTAGTCCCTGTTGTTTTTTTCTCTCTCTGTCATTGTCCAAAACCAGGGGCCCACTTACTCCTTCACCCATGTGTTCTTGTATTGGGATGGTTTTCTGGTGCTGGGTGTTGGTTGAGGTTGCAAACTTTTATTCCCTTTTCCATGTTGCTGCGAATTTTGGAAATGTCTGTAGGTCTATGTGTGTGTGTCTTGCTGGGATTGTGTGTACATTATTGCATGTTGGTTGCATTGCTCTCTTGCCATGGTGAATGGTAGTTTTCTAACAATTTTAAGAACTCCTGGAAGATTTTTTTTTTCGAGTAAGAGATGCCCTTTTCAAAAGTTTTCAAGAATATATGATTTGAGAAAGGAAATATTTTAAACAGGGGCTTTTGTTTTGATAAAAGACTTGTCATATCCCTAAACATCTGATTCAGTCAGTAGGAAAGAGGTATTTTTGATTACAGTGAAGCACTAAAAGTACATTGAAAAAAAATTGAGATGCAAATGGGGGGGGAAAATTGACAAGGAAAATAATTTTCTCACATCCATAAACAAGATAAAACTGCCGCATGCATGGCAAGAGTTGCTTGCAGACGGTACATGCCATTTGCTTCAGGCGTTCTTCTCTTACGCTTCCCTAGCTCCACAGAGGCATACTGACACGTAACTCTGTAATCTGGCTTCCTCACGTGTACTGTATACTTCTCCCAGGACTTTGTACAGGGTGGCAGGATTTTTATCTCCCCTCCCCATGTCCGGTGTGTTTCCTTCCCCAACTAATGCCCGGTGTGTGAGGGTGCTATGACTGACATTCTCACGGGTTTGCCTGTGTGGTGGTGATGGTTGCAGGTGCACACAGATCAAGACATACTCGTGGGATAACGCCCAGGTGGTGTTAGTGGGCAACAAGTGTGATTTGGAGGACGAGCGGGTGGTGTCTGCCGACTGTGGCAAACAGTTGGCCGACCAGCTAGGTATCGGCTAAATGCATGTTCCCCTACCCCCATACCTGCCCCCAGTCACCTGTAGGGCTAAGCTACTGCCCCACATGTTTTTCATGCCTTACAGTTTTTTCTAATTTCTGAATATTATACTGTACAGGTAACTTTTTGCTATTTCATATTAATCACAGTGGTTATTTGTGTACGCCATGGTTTGCGCTTCTGCCCGATGTATCGATACACTAAAAATATATAATGCACATAACACTAGTACTGCATTGAGTCAGTTGGTTTGTCTACTGCAATGTACGTGGGATAGATTAAATGCGTAAAAAATCTCTGCACTCATAATTGTATTCATTATTAGTGCTATTACAAAAACTGAAAATCGGGAAGAGGGGGGGGGGGGGGGGGGGGGATGTGGAAATTTCAAGTGCACAATCAATAGCTTCTGTCTAAAGTAGTGATTTGGGGGGCTGATTTCTTTGCTCATTTCTAACAGTTTATTTTCATGAAAGGCATTTCTGGTTAATTGGTTTTCAATGGAGTTAACAGTTCAATAGGCAAACATGGATTATTTGTTGAAAGTTTCTTTGGTCAGTGATTTGAAGTTTGTATTTTGATGGTTTTATTAAAATTACCTTTTTTTTTAATTGTTCACATGGTTAATTTTTTTTTAAAAATCAAATAAACAATGTTGAGTGACCAAGTGTTTGATACCGTTGGCACCTTGATTGTGTGACAAAGCAGCACAAAGGTTATTGCTTGTAAGTGGGGAGAGGGGGTTGTTTTGTTTCATTTTTGTACTCAAACAAGTCTGCAAGAAGTGAAGTACATGGTAATCACTGGTAACCAAAACAAATTGCAACCATGACTAACAAAAGTATGATGTAAAACCAGCCTTGTTTAGCTACGATGGTACACTAACTTTATTAAATTCTGTGTCAAAGTTAAAATATCGCTGCAAGCTTATTCATATCATTACTGTAACAAGCTTATTCATATCATTAACAAGCTTATTCGCATCATTACTGTGACATATCACTTACTAACTTTTTGTTTTTCTAGGTTATAGTTATGCCAAAAAATGTTCAGGCCCTGTCAATGCTGACAGTGCCCCAGAAATCTAACCTATCTGAAAGAAGTCACACTGAACAAGAACACTCCCTTCAAAATGTAATGAAGAGGAAAAAATACATAGCAAAATAAAGATGCTTGGTTCTCTTGTCCAGCAACAGTCAGTAATATTTTTGTTTTGATGAAATCCAGTTAAAGACGCACTTTGTGTAAAAGGGAGGAAAAATAAACTGTTTATTCATTTATTCTTTTATTTCAAGGATAACAGAATAAGCACTTATGTATTTTTGTACATCCAGTCCCTGTGTGCATGCAGTTTTACGAGTTTGTCATCTGTTCCCACCGGCACAAATGGCCTACTCTTCCAAAAGGCAAAACAGGTTTATGCGCAAGATGTTCGCATGCATTCGCACACAGGACCTAGGTTTTTAGTCTTATTCAAAGGACTCGGGTTAAAGTCTCATCCGAAGGACTAAAGGAAAGGGGATAGGAGCAGAAATAAACAAAATGGCAGGAGAAAGGGCAGTTGCTGTACCATACTGCTAGAGGGTGCAGATGTTGCTGATAAAGGGAAGAACTGGAGGGAGCTTTAAATTATATGGGATATTTCGCCCTGTTCGGTACAGTGATTAAGGGGTTAGGTTGTTTTGGTGGTGTCGATTTTATGTTTGGTTTAATTTTGGGGTCATAGTTGTTACATAGTTGTTCATTTTGTGGCATAGTTGTTATATGACAGAGGGATTATTATTTTGTTGTTGTTGTCCATTTATACTTAGGGATGACGATAGTAGTAGTTGTCGTTTGGGATTTTTACGGGGTGTTTTTTTTTCCCCCATATCTTTTAATATTTTGACACTTGCTCCTTAGTTGTTCAACTTATTGGTGTTGTTGTTGGTTTGGGTTGTTTTTTGGTTTTTTTAAAGAAATATTATTGACTCACCCCCCCCCCCCCCCCCCACCCCTATCCCCACCCCCTCCCCCTGTTCAGCCATAATTTGTGATTTGACATCAGCTTAGTCTCTTTCTAAATAGAGAAAAAAAAGAGAGATTTTTTAAAATAAACCTATTTTGTTTGTACTGAATGTGACACAGTGTATTCTGTCAGTGTTGGCTTATCATAGTGGTGTTATGACTCACTGGAACTGTGTGTCTAAAGGGTGAACTGACACCAGCTCTCTTTATTTGTGCCAGAAGTGCAACAGGACGCAAGCTCACAATGTAGTTCATTTCAGTGCTTGCAGTATGACAGGACACAAACTCTTTGTTATTGGTTTCTGTTGTTTCATAGTGCTAGTTTTAGTGGCGTAGTTGTGATATGGCACTAAAAAAAAAAGGTTGTCAAATGGCAGAAACCCTGTTGTAGGTTTATGTGCCACACAAATCTTGGTATTGGTTTCCATGCCATAATTGTGATATGGCACAAACACGGTTTGTTTCTGTGCCATAGTTGTAACACAACACATACACTTGGTTTTTATGCCACAGTGGTGATAAGGCACAAACTCTTGTTGGTTTTCTTGCCACAGTTGCGACTGTGATGTTGTTTGTTTCTGTGCCAGTTATGAAGTGAACAACATTTTCATTCCACAGTTGTACTGTAACTCTCAAGTTTGTCTCCTTTTTTATGCCAAAGTTGCAATTGTGGCTTATTTCTGTGTTTACTATGTTTCTAAATTGAGTTTTTACCATTGTCTTTTTTAACAGAAATGTGTTGTTTTTTTCCATTTGTGTATTGTTTGACTTGTTTAAATCGGGGGTGGAGGGATAATTCTTATCACTTGAATGGATAGCAGTTGCAAAAATGTGTATCACTGGAAAATGTACAAAATGTTTGTAGTATATGTAGGGATGCTAGACATTTTTCTCAATTATCTCGCGAACAATATCTGAGCTCATCAAATACAATTTTTTTAATGACTTGTCATAAGTAATCGCACAATATGACAGAAAATCATTTTGTCGACCATAACGACATATTTGTTTTACTGCATGGGCAGGTCTGGAGTTTTTCGAGA
Source organism: Rapana venosa (assembly GCA_028751875.1). NCBI lineage: Eukaryota > Metazoa > Mollusca > Gastropoda > Neogastropoda > Muricidae > Rapana > Rapana venosa. The sequence goes on from CM054150.1 coordinate 33,245,641, forward strand.
CCTCGGCCAAGGAGAACATCAACGTGAAGGCAGTATTTGAGCGGCTGGTGGACATCATCTGCGACAAGATGTCGGAATCCCTGGACTCAGACCCCACCCTGGTGTCCAACACCACCAAGGCCACGCGGCTGACAGAGAACCCCAACATGCAGAACAACAACTGTGCCTGTTGACAGATTGTCCTCAGCCACCCCCACCACCCCACCCCCCCACCCATACCCCTGTTTAAAAAAGAAGCACAACCCCTGTGGTTGGCGTAACATCCATTCACTACTATTTCTGAATCAATTGATTGCCCAGACGTTCATTCAGTCAGCCAACGTTCTGGGGGGCATTTTACAACGTCTGCCGCGCTACTCTCTGGCAGTTTTCTGTTCCCTTCTTGTCTCCCCTGCCCCTGTGTAGTTTGCACTGGGCAGGTACAGGCAGGGTGGGGGAGCAGAGAAGCGGGAACCAGACTCGTTTTATCATCAGACATCTTAGCTGACTGCTGAATTTGTTCTTCTTCTGTCAGATCGTAAACCGTTCATTTAATTTAGGAGACATTGCTCTGATGTCGTACATCTGAAGAAGAAAAAAATGTTGGAATTGGGGGGGTTATGTAGCTGCCATACAGGAAGAAGAAGAAGAGGGTGTGAGTAAACTACGCATCAACCACAGTTTAAGCATTAGAGGAAATGGGAAAAAATCTGTTTGGCTGACAAAATAGGCTGTAAAGGGACAGTCAATACTCTCTGATGTAATGAAAGTGACCATTTTGGTTAAAGAGGTGTGGAGGAGCATTCATGCTAAGCCTGGCTAGTTGCTGGATGGAAGTAGTGCGTTTGTTGTTTTCTTGCTGATGGTAACCATCTACATCAGACGTCGTCAGTGCCAGCTCGCACTAGTCCGCAATTTGCTCTGTCAGACACATATTGAACACACAACCAGCTTATGAAAAATAATAACTAAGTTTGCCAACCTTCTGTCAACTTTCCTGGCTTTTTATGCACATCTTTAATCACTGCAACATCGTATGATGAAACTTTCTTTGTGTGATGTGATTCTGGTGGAAGGAATGGGGACTGTAAATATGACGAGTTGAATTTCAAGTATTTGTCATTTTAATAATAGTATTGAATAATGAATGGAACTCATATAGCGCTATATCTTGCAAAGACAAATCAAAGCGCATGCATTCAATCTAATCTTACACAGTCATGCAAACAATGACAAACAATCAATAGTTTTAACAAACAGATATTACAAACATCGTACACTCTAGACCAAATCTATGAAATAAAATTTCAATGGTCGAATGTTTTTCAAAAGCACACACACACACACACACATTTTCATCTGAAGAGCTGCTTGCTGTATTCAGTTGTTGGCAAATGGTGATGTCTGAGGGCAGATAGTGAGTCAGCCAAAAGCAAACAGTTGACAGCAATATGCCAGGCCTAGTGTGAATGTAGCCTGAAGTGTTGTTATATATAGTAAGCTGCTGGGGATTAACTAATGTTGAAAGATAACTGACTTAACAGCTCTGATGTATGGTAATCTGTCTGTGAGGGAATTAACCTTTGATATGTGCATTTCTTTATTATATCCATCAGAAATTAATCATGTTGAAAGAAATAATTGTTGTTTTTGTTGTCTGTTGTTTTCAGACAGCTAATTTCTTAGAGAGATCAACTTTTTTGTCATTGCCAGGGATAAAAGAGACACTGATTCTTTATTACAAATTACGCAAGAGTGTGATAATTTTAAATCTTGCTCAGTGGCTTCTAGTCATTCTCCTTCAGTTCATTCCATAATTATTTGTGTTGAAATCTTTTTTTTTCATTCTTAATTAAGACACTTATTTTTAAAATAAGGCATGTGAATCTTTTTTTTCCTCCTGTTTATTATTGAGCTTGTAACCATTCCAGTACATTATTTGTGAAGCATTCTTCAAGTCACATTGTGCAAAGTTTGACCATTCCATTGACTGTTGTCCAAGCCATCATCATGAAGTCTGATTTGAGAAAGATCTTCACTAGAGGTGCATTGACAAAGGACTAGATTGAGGTGAAGTCACTGGTAGTAGGTTCTCTGTAGCAGTGTGTACAGGTGTGTGTAGACGTGTATAGCTGTACTGTCTGTTGTTGGACTATTTATAAATGCCTGTTGGTGGAAGGCGCTCACAGGTTTTCTTGTCCCGACTGTTAACGATGAGTGAAGTTGTGATCTGTTGAATGCACTCTTTCTTTTCCGTGATTCTGTTTGCCTCCCCCTTCCCCACATTAGTGATTGTGTTGAGTGGAGCTGTTGGTCCACATGTTTGTCACAATAGTCTGTGATGGTCGGGGAGATCTTAGTCAATGTTATTCGTTCAAAAAGATATTTCACTCGTATGACAGACAATAGTTGCTGTCTGAGTGTTTGATGAAGAAGAATTGAAAAGATATTGACAATGACATGGTAAGCCGTGAAGAAGCTTTGGTAGGTTTAGCTCGTGGAAATGTTGTACATTTTAGCTTCGAAAGGTATAGGATAAGGTGTGGGTTGGAGAACACAAGAGATAGTTGGCAGCTCATTAACACTAGCTGTAAGATTCTGTTGATGAATGTTCTGAAGTCACAGGTTGGAGAAAACAATTCTTTTGGAAAATTGCTCATTGCTTCAGTTTACACTGGTGGAGACTAACTATATAGTTCTCAGTTTGTTTGCATTATTTTCTTCATTTTTAAGGGCATTGGATCTCAATTCTTTCTCCATTAGTCTTGCTCCCTATTTCTCTCTTTCTCTCTCTCTCTGATGGGTTTTTTCTCTCTAACTTTGGTACACACCTGTAGTTCTGGTGTATGAGGAGATGGGTCTCATCAGCCTTGTTTTCAGCTGAGGAAGAGCTGTGTGAGAGAGGCATCATGCTGTGATTCTGATACCTGTTGCATTTATCAGCTGTCCTGCATACATACCCCTTCCCTGCCTTCTCGACCTAACAGCTTTGTTTCTCCCCTTCCCCCTGTTCCTAAGATCTGGCTTTCAGGTTGTCTAACTGTGTTCATTTTTGTTGAGCTATTATACCTCTATTTTTGGTTTTTTATTGTTCTCGGCTAAGTTTTATAACAAGTATAATTATATTTTTTGTATGTGTGTGTGTGTGTGTGCAGTGTATGTGTTAGCAGCAGTTCAGAACTGTGTTTCCAGTGCTGCTAACCTTTGTGTGCAATAAATGCTGGTTTTTTTCCCCTTTTCTTTCTGCTCATTCTGTGCTCCATCATTTTCATTTCTCACACATGTACTCGGAAAAAATTACATGTTTGAATTTGTTGTGTGTCTGAGTGATGATGTTGATGATGATGCAGCTTGATGTTTGGACTCTCTCAGCTGAGCTTTTCATGACTTTAAAAAAAGCATTTTTATTTGGGGTTTACTGAAAGTTTTGTAAGTGCAATATTGTTACTTCATGTACGTTTGACGCTCAGATGTCTCAAGTGCGGCCATAACATTGCGCATAGTATCAAGACATAATGTCAAGAGCTTTGAGTGAGAGGAAAGGCAGTGTCCTTTTTATTCTTTGTATTTGATGGGGCTTTTGCAAAGGGGAATAGACAGCAGGACTTTTAAGGTCTAATTTACCAGTCATTGCATGACGTAGGGGCATTGTTGTACGAGTGAAAATTGTCAGAAACAAACTTGCCCATTTTTCTGTAAACTTTGCAGCTAACTTGTGTGGGAAGTTTGCTTTGTTCAGGTGAAAGGGAATCATGAAGTCTTTTTTTGTAAATATATTCATCTACGCATTAAAAAAATAAATCCTTAGACTAGTGTTTTGAAGATGTATGTATATATAATGTCCGCAAGTACTAGCATGTGATACTACCCTCTTAATGTACATTTCTTCTTCCTTCATTACTGTCAGAGTTCAGTTGTCTGAAAATATTATGTCAGGTGGAAAGTTGCCATGTCATCTCAAAGTTGATTTATAGATTGTTCTCCTCTGGAAATGTTAAAATTTGATTAGGCTGTTTTAAAAACAGTTAATTGGAGAGTGAATCATGTAACAGAATGCAATGAAAAAACTTTTGGGGGGTTAAGGGTGAACATTGTAAAATAATGGAGACTATATGAAAAAGAAAAAGGCTTTTAAACCTAGGTATCTATACAGAGGGTCAGTCATTGTTTGTATGCTTAATTTTTCACATTTGTGTGTGTGTGTGTGTGTGTATGATGAAGCAATGACTATGTCTGATTTGTTGATGAAGTTGCATCTTCTCTCTTTTCAATGTGGCATGAAACTGATTTATTATGCACCTCTATGCTTCCTTCTTGCTTTTTCCATCAAACAAATCATTAGCTCTCATTTCAGCAAACTCAATAGGAAGGTGATCTACCTTTCAACAGTGTGTATCTCTTGCTTTACAAGGCCTTGACTACCAGTATATATTCATTTTGGATTCCTGTCTTGCCACTGTTAGGATGAGTATTGAAACATGAAAGTGATGCCCACCTAGTTCACAAAGCACGGTATCAAACTCATTCATCCTCCTGTCCTACACCCTTCCTGCTATACAAGTTCTTTGTGTAGCAGCAGAAAATATGAAGACAAAGCAACCGCTTTCTTGTAAAATACAATTAGACTTAGCCGTTGGTGTGTGACCTGTAAGTAGATCTATACACGCCTTAGGCGTGTTTAACATGGCGTGTGTGCAAGAGAGAGGGGAGTGTTGTGGAGTGTTTCATCTTGCAGATGAACGTTGTAGCGGGTGGAATGTGTGTCCTTTTTTTGTGTGAGTTCTTTAAGACGAGCACTTGTACAGATGTAAGGCTTAGGCACAGAATATAGCGCAGTTTCTGATCAGAGTGCAAGTGTTGTGATGTATGTGTCTGTGGCTGTTTTCATCTTTAACTGCAACACCAAAAGCAACTTTCTCATTCTTTCTCCCTCTCTCTCTCTTTCTATATCTTGTAAAGACACAGGGAGTTGATAGCATGACAACAGCTGTATGTTGTAAGCTCTATGACTTGTATAGGAACTGGTGACAATGTGATTCAGTTCAGGTGATTCCCTGTTGGTGGGGAGCAGAGTGAGGAGCTAGAGGGTTCTGTAGGAAGGAGCCAGCAGCTGTGTGTTTTCTGCCTGTGTGTGTGTGGTAGAGCCACTACTGGTCTTGAATAGCTGGAGTAGCTGTCAGTAGCCACCCACGTATAATATTGTCAAGTATTTCACTGTCCTTGTAGATGACCCGACATTAATCTAATAAACACATTGAAGCTGATTGAGGTGTTTTGTGTTTGTGTGAGATTTGGGGAGAGAATGTTTAAAATCCCCTGTGGGGATACCAGGGGGCATAATTATCCATATGAATAGCATCCCCACCTTCTGGAAATTCTTTCTGGGAATTCCCTCTTTTCTATCCTTCTCTTTGTTTCTGTCTTGTTCCTTTTTTCTTGTCACTTCCTTTTTGTCTATTTTCTGCGTTCTTGATCCAGTCTTCTGCCTTTTTTACCAGAAAGACTTAAAATATGACAATGCTCTCCCATGCCGAAGTTGGATGTGCTGGGCCTGACTTGTCACGGCAGCGCAATGCATCGTCGCTCATATGACAGACAACAATGAGTTGCTGTCTGAGTGTTCAAGGAAGAAGTAGAAGAATGTGGGTTTTTTTAAAGTGGACTGATATTTTTAATTGCACAAACTTCCATGACCCACAAACTTTGTGCATCTTGGGTTGGCTGCCGAGCAAATGACACAACTCTATAAAAAAAAAAGTCAGTGATATAATTCAATTCAAATACTTCATTATCTCACACAAAGAGAAACTCATGCAAGTCACAAGCCATACATAAAAGCAGTAAACATGTTGCCATATTATCACAAAAAAATGCCACAACACAGTATCCAAACATCGGCACACACCCATCACAATTTAAAAAGTACCCAAAACTTGGCAATACCTCAGCCAATCATAAACTCGCCTGTGTAAAATCACAAGCACTTGTGCGTGCACCAGCATGTGCATGCATCCACACACTCACACAGCTCATGCACGCATGCATACACACACACACACACACACACACACATTGGGAACCTTCACACATATTTTTATGACACAAACCAAATTAATACTCTTCTATTGAAATATTGAACACAATTTAAAATAAAAGGTAGTGACAGTAATGAAAAGTCAGTGATGTCATCACCCCATATGACTACCCACAATCCACTAGTGGTAGTGCCATCGTTTTGCTTGAGCTAGCCAAGAGCAGAGACAAGCTTCCATCCACACTCTTCCTTTAGCTCATTTCAGTGCCCCCCCCATCCCCCCTCCCACCAAGTTAAACATAACATCTATATCTGTGGCGTCACTCTTGCTTCTCAGATTATTGTACTTAGCTTTCTCTGCTCATTTCTTTCCTTCTTTTATTGCATTGTATTGCACATCTCTTTAAGCCATGGCAGATTTCTCTGCATGAAATTTGGGCTGTTCTCCCCAGGGAGAGCATGTCACAACAAGAGCAGCGCCACCCATTATTTTGTTTAGTTTTCCTTTCTCCAACTGTATTTGATTCCCTATCAGAGTGGCTTTTTTAGACAGAATTTTGCCAGGGACAACTCCCTTGTTGCAGTGGGTACACTAAATAATTATATGTAATACACATGACTGTGGTTTCTCATCTCATCAGAAAGACTAGCACCCAGACCATCACTCATGGTCTAATGAATGGGGGAAAAGTTCCTGGCCCAAGCAGGGATCGAACCCACTGCAACAAGGGAGTTGTCCCATTAGACCATGAGTGATGGTCTGGGTGCTAGTCTTTCTGATGAGATGAGAAACCACAGTCATGTGTATTACATATAATTATTTAGTGTATGTATGCAGGGATCGAACCACCACACACTTCAGAACCAGACTATTCTGGACCTGGATCAAACCCAGACTTTTTGCTTTCTAGACAAGTGCGTTACCTCTAGACCGCCCATTCATCCTCCTTGGCATCAGACTGTCAAAACAGAGCTGAAGACCTTCCAACATACCTGGGGAACCATTCAGAAGCTGGCCGAGGACAGACAGGAGTGGAGAACATTTGTTGCTGCCCTACGTGCCAATAAGGCACAAAGGCATTGATGATGATGATGATGATGTTCTCTTGAAACCACCCCCCTCTCCACTGTACAGTCCGATTTGGTCACAGAGATTTTGGATGAGGAGTCAGACTTCATCCCAAATCGTAGCAGGTCACAGCTCAAGACAGATCGAGACACAGCTAACACAAGTCTGTGAATTGCTAAGGCATAAACTCAAGGCCATTCAGACCTTCCTCCCAACTGTCATCGTGGATATTCCCCAGGCAAATGACATCTCAAGAAATCCCTTGACGGTTTGAGACCCTCAGTCTCGCATCTTGCTCGCTACCCAGGAAGGGCAGCTGGTAAAACTGGAGATGTGATGGTCCCTGTTTTCAGACAGGCAAGGAAAATGAACGTTGCCTCGCTCTCTACTTCCTTGGAGCTCATTAGGCTTAGTGCTGATTGGTTGACAGCTAGCTAGGTGGGCTGGTTCCCTCACTACATGGAGTCCAGTGCCTCCAGCCCACTGCTGCCTCTAGTTCATGGCGCCGTCCTTGAGTGCACTCCCATCCCTCCCTTTCTTCACTCTTTCTATTTTATTTATTTATTTATTTTATCCTTTTATTTCCAGGATAATGGAATAAGCACTCATGTGCTTTTTTACATCCAGTCCCCTTGTGTATGCAGTTTTGTAAATGTCATCCGCTCCCACCGGCACACAATGGCCTACACTTCTGAAAAGCAAAATGACTTTTAACATGTGCACAAGATGTTCTGCATGCATTCGCACACTGGGCCTCGGTTTATAGTCTCATCCGAAGGACTTTTTGGGGGTAGTGGAGTCGGCACTGATGTTAACTCTAGAGGAAAAATCCTCTTTAACGGGGAATATAACCCAGGTCAGCAGGTCATGCGCGCAATGCGCATCACTCTAACCACCAGGCTGTCCTGTCCTACTGTGAAGGAGGCAGCGGGGCAGTCCCTGGTGATTGTGGCTGTGGACACCTCGGCCATGGCGTGTTTTAACGCCAGCAACTCTGCCCTTCAGGGAGTCCCAGTCAACCTTAACGTGGTGAGGGGAGCCTTTGGGTGCCTTGGTAAACCTCATTTTGATGGGCGAGTGGGGCTTGTGTAAATTGCTAAGTATGGAATTTCGTCAGCGCCTGGGCTTTATCGCAGTTCTTGATTAAACCATTGACGCTGGGGGCAACAGCAAGGTGAGAGGCTGTATGACCAGTGGCTTTCCCACTCATGGAATTCCACTTTACAGCTTAGTCTTTAGTGATCGACTATGACTCTCTGACTAGGAGGCTTGACTCGCACAGTCCTTATGTGTTGCAGCCCTGGGGGCTGGTTGGCCTTTGGAGAGCATCTCCAATAATAATAATAATAATAATATCAATCATCACTCACTCATCCCTTGGTTGGGACGACCGTTGGGGTACCCGCACGGACGCTGCAAGTGGACCGCCAAATGGTTCTGTCCTGGGCTGCTTTCAGGAGGTTGGTACAGTGAGGCCGGTCCACTCCTTGATGTTGGATACCCAGCTTTTGCGTGGTCGTCCCTGCCTCCTTGCTCCTTCCACCATTCCCTGCAGGACTGTCTTTGACAGGCTGTTATGCCTTGTTGTGTGGCCAAACCATTTCAGTTTCCTCCGTTTGACTGTATCTAGCAATGGTTCTTGTTTGCCAGCCAGTGCCTCGATCTGCTGCCAGACGTAGTCATTGGTTTTACGGTCTCTGTAGGTGATGTTCAGGATCCGCCTGAGGCACTTCATCTCAAAGGCTTGAATTCGACGTTCTAGATCGGCAGTAAGTGTCCATGCTTCACAGCTGTACAAGGCAATGGATGTGACGAGTGCCTTGTAGAGTCTGACCTTAGTGTGGGTTCTGATGTTATGGTTTCTCCACACTTTCGCCAGCTTAGTCATGGAGGAGAGTGCCACAGCAAGTCTGATCTTCACCTCTTGTGTGCTCGTACCTTCTTTGGTGATGACTGCTCCAAGGTACTTGAAAGTTTCTACCTCCTCTAGTGTCTCGCCACTCATCTTGATGCTGGTGGGAGTGGTTGGTGTAGTACTGTTCACTAGGATCTTGCTCTTTTCCGTGCTGATCTCCATACCGTGGGCATTGGCTGATGTTTCCAGTCTGGTGGTGAAATCGTGGAGTTCTTCTTCACTGCGGCCCATGAGATCAATATCGTCTGCGAATCGAAGATTGCAGACTGGCCTTCCTCCTATTGTGATTGTGGTCTTGAAGTCAAGGAGGGCCTCCTGCATGATGTTCTCCAGGAACACGTTGAAAAGAACGGGGGATAGCGGGCAGCCTTGTCGAACTCCAACTGAAGTCCGGAAGAACTCCCCGATTTCTCCACCCATGAGGACTGCACTGTGGGAGCTGTCATACAGCGCCTGGATGACTTGAATCAGGTCCTCGTCGAAGTTATAGTCTCTCATGACTTGCCACAGAGCTTCTTGCCACACTCGGTCGAAGGCCTTCTTGAAGTCAATGAAGTTGTTGTAGAGCTGTAGTTGATGTTGGAGACGCTTCTCTATGAGCATTCTGATGTTGAAGATCTGCTCGACAGTGCTTCGACCTGGTCTGAATCCTGCCTGTTCTTCTGATAGGATTTCTTCTGCTTGTGGTTTCAGTCTGTTCAAGGCAATGCGTAGCATAACTTTGCTTGGATGGCTTATCAGACTGATTGTTCTGTAATTTTGGCACTTCTTCAGGTCTCCCTTCTTTGGAAGTGGAACTATGATGGATTGGGTCCACTGTTCAGGCCACTCTTTGCTGGTCCAGATGCGTTGGCAGATGATTGTTAATGCCTTGATCATCTCTGGGCCTCCGTTCTTGATGAGCTCAGCCGGGATGTTGTCAATCCCTGGTGACTTGCCTCCTTTCAATGATCTTACTGCTTCTTCTACCTCTTCCTCCAGCACCTGTGTGCTTTCGGGATCTGATGGTCTGGGATCTTGCTCGTGAAGTTTGTTCGGATCAGCCTTCAGCTTGTAGTTGTACAGGTCACTGCAATATTCTGTCCATCTCTTCATGATAGTGGCGCTCTGGGATCTTGCTCGTGAAGTTTGTTCGGATCAGCCTTCAGCTTGTAGTTGTACAGGTCACTGCAATATTCTGTCCATCTCTTCATGATAGTGGCGCTCTCTGTAAGGACTGACCCCTCTTTGTCTTCAATAACGGAGGTCTTTGGCTGCTGGGACTTGGTTAGTACCTTGATGGTCTGGTACGCCTCCTTGCTGTCTCCTTTCGCCATTGCCTTCTCAACCTTGGAGCATTGTTTTGACATCCAGTTCCGATGGCCTCGGTCATCTTCTTCTTGATTGACCTGTTGACTGTTCTATACTCTTAGGCCGTTTCTGGGTTTTTGTTCTTCTCTGGCTTTAGCTCCCTAGTTGATCGCACAGGTCCAGGATATCGTTGGTAACCCACGGTTGGTTCTTTTTCCTTTCTTTCCCAAGGATCTCCAGCGCTGTCTCCTGAATGGTCTTGCTGAAGGTCTCAGTGAGGTTGTTGATGTCATCTTGGAGGAAATTCAATGCTGCAAATCTGCCGCTATCTCAGCTTTAAAGATTTCAGCGACTGCCGGGTCCTTCAGCTTTTCCATGTTGAACCGGGGATTTCTCTTCTGGTTCTTGGTCTTCAGCTTGATCTGTAGGGTCATGAGTACCATGTTGTGGTCACTGCCAATATCAGCGCCAGGGAAAGTTCTTGTCTGGGCTTTGTTGATGCTCGACTTAAATCGTTTGGGGGCCAAGATGTAGTCAATCTGGTTATGTATCTTTCCATTTGGTGAGTGCCACGTTGTTCTTCTTGATGTCTTGTGGGGGTATAGGGTGTTGGCGACAGTAAGATTGTGGCTGCTTGCGAATTCCAAAAGTCTGAGACCTCTATCGTTGGTTTCGTCCACGCCAAAACGGCCTATTGTCCCTGGCCATTGGTCATAAGCGTCAGGTCGGATCTTGGCATTCCAGTCGCCCTGGATCAGAGAAAGTCCTTCTTTGGAGTTGATTTGTTGGCGCTCTCCAAATCCTCGTAGAAGCACTCGATTGCTTCATCATCGTAGTCTGATGTTGGTGCATAGACTTGTATGATGGTCATGTTGTGTGGTTTTGCTGCGACACGCATGGAGATCAGTCTACTTGAGATTGGGGTACAGCTGATGACACTGATGACGTCATCAGCTGTACCCCAATAATAATATATGGAATTTATATAGCGCTGAATCTTGTAAAAAAACAAACAAATCGAAGCGCTTGCACTCAATCATTTACAGGCATACAACTCTCCTTAAACATAATGAACAACAGATTTCAAAAACCATGCGCGCACACGTATGCACGCATGCACGCACACACACAAACACACACACACACACACTCGGAACAACACTTAGAAGGTGAAAGATGCTGTTGAAAATTAGGGACAGATATTTGGGGGGAAAGTCTCAGGTAGGAAATAAGTGTGTTTTGAGGGTGGATTTGAAGGTATCAAGTGAAGGCTTTTGGCGAAGTGAAAGAGGGAGGTCATTCCAGGTGGATGGACCAGAAACAGAGAAGGAGCGACGCCAACAGTGGTTTGTTTGAATCTGGGTGTTCGAAAGCACAAAGTATCTGCGGCTGAACGAAGGGAACGGGATGGAGTGTACAGATGAAGACAGTTACAGAGATAAGAGGGTGCAGATTTGTGGAGACATTTGAAACAGAGGGTATTGATTTTATACTCCAGTCTTTGTGAGACTGATGTTGACTGATGCTGACTGTCCTTATGCTTACTTGGCTGAGAGAGTGGGGATGTACTGTGGAGAAGGCATCTCCACTATAATCAAATTTCTGCCCAGTTTCCAAAACAGCAGCTGCCTCCTCTGCTGTTTTGGTGGTCATCGTTGGACGAGACGGACAAACATAAGTATGGAATTTCAAACGTGGGAATTATACACCTACAGGCCTGTTTACACCCAGCAAAACCTGGGCTGCCTGTATTGCAGATGATCTTAGAGAAAGGGGCATAAATAAGGAGGAAGCTCAAAACAGTGAGAGATGGAGAAGGCTCATCAATGTCAAACCTCCCCTGGGAGAAACGTGACAAAAAAGGAAGAAGAAGAAGGCCTGATTACACCTAGTTTGGTCAGAATGGCACCCCTGGGAACAGTCTGTAGGCCCCCATCCTGTCAGTGAACACAATGGTTTGACAGGAGCTATTGTCTGACCTTCAGGTGTTTGGCCCAGGCCAAAAGCTGTGTCAGGTTATTGATGTCAGCTAATTGCTAAGGCCTACATTAAAATGTTGTTATGTTTAAAATGTTGTGTTGAGATTGCCTTCAGCCATGACAAGCTCTTAACATAACAACCTGCACTCTCCTTTATAGGAGAAAAAATCCTCTGAAGTCGGAGTATGTCTGCCTATGTGGCGAGGTACTTGAAAATAGTCATACACGCAAACTTCTCACCGGGTGTACTTCCTATCTCACAGTGATTCCCAGGTGGGATGAGTGAGTCAGAGTGCATGTTCTGGGTGACCCCCAGGGTGTAAAGCTGGGGAACGCACAACAACGACAACAACCTTCAGGTGTCATAAACATTGAAAAGAGGACAGGCCGTTACAAAAGCCTGAAAGAGATGAATAATAATAATAATAATAATAATGTATGGAATTTATATCGCGCTGAATCTTGTAAAGCAACAAATCAAAGCGCTCAGAAGTGGATGGAAGGGAAACGAGAAGAGGGAATAGTGGACTTCTCACTATTAATGGATTGGACGGTATGGGGGAGCTGCCATTAACATACTTGTTGTTGAGGTTATGTTATAGTCCCAGTGGAGATATCTGATTTGGGGATTGTGGTTGCAAGTCACCTCACTTTCATGCTGCAGGCCACAGTAAAACTAGTACACTTCTTGAAGCAACAGTGCCAGACCTACGCAAGCGTAAAAATGCTGCACAGGCCTGAGCAGATATATGAACATAATTACCATGTCCCACCCATAAACACCCTCCCTCACTTCCTCCCTACCCGCATCCTAGTCGTAGTTCTTTGAACAGGTGACTCCATCTCTCTGCTTCCACAAGAAGAGGAAGAGACCACTTGTGGATTATAGGTAGTCAGTGACATGGGGCAGTGATGCCATGGCCACTGACCTTTCTTTTTTTTTTTACATCACTGACTTAGTTTTTCATTTCACAGTTACCTCAGCAGTCAATCCAAGATGCACTTGTGGGACATGGTAAGGATGTTTATCACAGGAGGGTATGGGGAAAAAATATATATACTCTTTTTGTTGTTGTTTGCATTCCTCGGCTAGAGCATCAAGGTTCACCAATGGTGAGATTAATGTGTATGTGGCCTTTAAAAAAATTTTTTTTTACCCCAACTATTTATAGGTAAAGGTAAAGGAGTCCCATAACCTATAAGGTCATAGGGGAGCGAGCGTCAGAGACCTCACTTCTCTAGGGCCAGCATATTGAGGGCGGCGCCCATCTCCTCTCCCTCGCTGCTTTATCCTTCCCTGACCCTAAAGAGGGCAGGTACCCATTTACAGCTGGGTGAAGTGGGAGAACTGTACTGAAGCCAAGGCGCGCAAACAGTCACCCATCCAACTGGTAACCACGCTCGACGCTGCTTAACTTGGCTGGGGGAAAGCGAGTGCTCCGACCACTGAGCTATCCCGTACCCTAACTATTTATACTCATTCAAATAATATGGAGTGTATTTTGTTCCTGATCACATAATTACATATGCATGTACACACACACATGCAAGCACACATGCACACACACACATGAAGTAAGAAAAAAGCACATCTTGCTGTAAAACATTTTTAATATGAAAATTCAAAATCATCCATTAAACAAGAAAGTTAGAAAACGAGTCTTCCCGACTTTGAATTGCATATTTGATTGAATATGTAAAATCACATCCATGTATACAAAGAAAATACATCGAAGAAACAGAGGAGTATTATCACATGGCTTTATTCAGCTGTCACATTGTCTATGTCCCCTCTCCACCTTTGAATCCCTCTATGACAGTACTTTTTTTTTCTCAACTGATAGGCTAGTTCACATTTTGTTTAGCAGCACACCTACCCTCAAGTTTCAATTTGAGATACAAAGTCATTGACAATCAGGGACACTGACCCATTTCCTTAGCTACTCATGTAACCACACAAAAACCTTTTACGGTGGAACAACTCACATCATGATAAGATTTTCTCATCAACGCTATCTTTTTCAAATGATAGACAAACACCAATGTGCATGTGCATTAGCCCTATGACTGCAAAATCATAGATCTACGTTAATTTCTGTCAGCTACTGCAAGTGTGAACAGACAATGGGGGCAGATACAAAGTGCTTGCTACACTTTGGCTCCAGATGAAATTTAATACAAGGATTTGAACTTTCTGGAATGTACATCGAAAAATCATATTCCTGGTACACTAAAAAAATAACACTTTTCCAGAACACTATAATCTCTCTGAGATGGTAAGCAAGCCTGAACTGATCATATACTTGGTGCAAAACTTGATTTAGTACTGAAACATTGAACTGATCAAGATATACTCAAGGCAAAAACTACATTTAAAGTTAAAAAATCCAGCTGATTAATATACTAGATGTAAAAGTTCAAGTAGTTAATCATGTTGTGGTCTGGAAAGTTGCTGTAATGTCATGAAGGGGAATGTGGCCAGCCAGATAAGCAGAAACGGGGGTCATTTTTTTTGCTAATATGCACCATTATATATCTTAAGTGTTCAATATATCTGTAAAAAAATAATTAGTGAGCAGCATTCATGATGTTAAAATGTTTGTAAAGATTATAAACTTGGATGAAAAATGTAACATATAACTGATTTTTTTAAATCTAATCTACTCTTTTTGTTTTTTTGCACTTCTGATCTTTTTCTTATTTAGAAAAAAAATTGATGAGTAAGTGACAAGGTGTATAGGACACTAGAGTGCTGAAAAATGATACGTAGCACTTTTCTTGATTTGGCTTCCAGAATAAAATGTAAGATTGGATTTATAATTCAGCGCTTGTACATATGACTGTGTGAAGCACTCTGTAAAAAATATTCACTACATACGCACAAATTCCCTAACTCTTATGATACATTGAATTTTTTTTTTAAAGTGAAACGAAAACTGATAACCAAATGACAGCTTGTATTGTAAACTGAATCACAGTTTGTAAGTGTAGCAGTTCAAAATACTTCAAGAGAAATTTAAAATATTTATCAACAAAACCAGTTCATACAAAAGTTGTTCGTCGTTAAAAATTTGTCAGGATGTAAAAGGATTTCTCAACAAAATCAGCTCATATAAAAACTGTTAGGGCTATACGCGTTGATTAAACCATAAAAAACTGTACACGTCAAAATGTCAAATTATGTCAGTAAAACATGGAATTGAAGTGTTTGACAAGCAAAAACAATATATGACATGAAAAGAAAACGGACGGAATGTTACAAATGCAGCTTCTGAAATCCCAGTTTCACAGCTACAACCCAAGGAGACCAGCTCCAAGATGTCTGAATGATATAGAGGAGGGATCTGAATATGACACAACAATAAGTGAGTCACCCAGTCAAAAGAATGTAAAATATTAGTATGGTGCCCAATCTGAATTTTTTGCCACTCTTTCACAAATCTGTGCTCTCACCCAGCTGTGGCATATTTCATATTTATTTTAAAAGAGGTCTGTTGAACAAGAATAAAATAAGATAAAGGCATTGATATCAAATATCAAAACTTGGCTTAGCTTTTGTTTCTTTTTTGTTTGTTTGTTGTTCAAAGAAAGATGGCATGATCCCTTCCAAAAGTGACCACATGCATTTAAACAAAGAAACCTTGTTGGTGAGGGTGACTGAACACACTTGACCCCCCCCCCCCCCATCTGCTTAAAAAAAAGGCAACATTATTACTGCAGATTTTTTGGAATGCTGGTTGACATTTTGATAAATTCATAAGTTTTGTCAAAGCAGCACTGTAACAAATTCAGAGTGCTCAGACCTGCAACTAGTTATCACTGAAGCGAATGCCCTTCCTGACTTGACAGTCAAAATTTTTCCACCAATAAATACGTTAGAAATTTGGGAAACTGTTGTTAACAGTTAACCAGTTTAGCACATCAACAACATATCACAGTAAGTTAACACTTCATATTACAACACGCTAACAATCAGAAGAAATGTTCAAACAAAACACGTATTATGTTTTTGTGTTTTAAGGCAGCAGTTTCATATGAATCTCATAAATACTCAGGGCAAGTTAATGTCTGTTCCCATCATTTATATATTATTTTTCATTTCTCACCCCAAAAAAGCCTCACTTCTTCCTATTTGCCTTTTTGCCATGGCCGGCTTTTCCTCCTTTGCCCACACTTCTTTTGGACGCTGGCTGAGCCCCCTCCTCTGCTTGGCCAGCAGTGACGTCAGCTTGGGTGGCAGGGCCAGTACTCTTTGCAGCCTGAGATTTCGCGGATGATTCCGAAGACTCCGATGTACTTGTCTCAGTCAAAGACCTGGACTTTGTAGACGTGGTAGAAACATCAGTGTCATGATGGTCAAGCGTATCATCGGGTTGGATCTCTGTGAACATGAAGAGAGTCAATCATGAACTGATTACCGCAGGCAAATATAAATTTTCAGCGATAATAACTTTTTTTAAAAAGTCCTGAGGTCCGTATGCAATTTGATAGTAAAATTAATAACATCAGTGAGAGTGCAGGCAAGTGTCACAATAAAGCACATATAAAAATGAACTTCCTCGCAGAGTTATATTTCAAATATGACAAGCATGCAGGGAAATGTATAGCTACACAGCAAGTTCCTGGATAAGGAAGGTGACAACTTTCCTCTCCACGTCTTCGTCTTAAGCAGAATGTTACCCATTTTAAATATTTTAAAAATAATATCCTCAAGCAACCAGACATGAAAGTACAGTGCCAGTCTGGTAAAATGAGCTACAACTTGAGTTTGCTTTGTTTCGTGAATGGTACTCAACTGTGTTGAACATAAAACTAAAGGACGGCTGGAACCAGAGAAAATTATTCTGTCAGTGTGAAAACTGAAACACTGTTTAACAATATATTTGAGGTAAAAGATCATGGCAATTTCCAAGGATTCAATCACATACACACAGCACACTCATGCACACACAAAGTGAATGTGGCCTCAATGTTGAATGCAGACAGGCTACAGAATACTGCCCATCTATTTGGATGAGAAAAACTTGTTTCCTAGACATTCAGGTTGAACATATCACCCTCAATCTTTCGACATAATAACAATAATATATGGAGTTTATATAGCGCTGAATCTTGTAAAACAAACAAATCAAAGCGCTTACTTCTTTCAACATGTATGTTTACAGTTGCAGATGATCTAGTTAACTAACCCAACAGTACATCAGGAAGGCTCTTGTGTTGCCACCTAAAATTCATCAAGAGAAAGCGAAAGCCAATGTTACTTCATTTCCTAACATCTGCAAAACTTACATTTCTTTTTAGTTTTTTTTCCAAGAAAAATAAACTCATCAAAGAACCTTTTACCTTCCCCCTGTTGGTCCTCCGCCTGTGCAGGAAGGTCTGTGCTGGATTCCTCTGCCTTGTAGTCTGTCAGGGTCACAGTGGTCTCCCCTTCTCTGGACTTGTCTGCCCCTGCTGAAGTCTCCAAGTCCACCAAGATGTCTGGTGGTGCCTCAGAGGTGTCGTGAATCTCTGCTGTTGTCAGGGTCTGGTTGCTGTACAGCACACCTCCGTTTTCGTTGTCGTCAGGTATGAAAGCGGGATTCTCTGTTCCTGCTGGCTCCTCTACCCCAGTGCTCAGATGACTGTACATTGTCAAAGATCGTTAATGTTTAATGTGAATGCTTTCCTTCAAAAACGTTACACTATTGATGCAAATTTTAACTACTCAATGCACATCACATATCAACACAAATTTTAATGACTTAATGCACATCGCAAAATATTAAGACAAATTCTAACTGCTCGATGCACATAAGTTATTTGGTAAATATCAATGCATAACTTGTTTGGTAATTTAAGCGAGCTAACAAAACCAATACCAAGAAGACTTTGCCTCAAAAGGCACTTGTCTTCACAGTTTGAAAATGAAAAATGTTTTCTTCCTGATGAGATGCTTAAATAATGTTCATAACACACACACACACACACACACACACACACACACACACACACACACACACACACACATACACCCCTGTAAAATCAACATAAGGTACTTGCTTCTGGAAAAACAAAATGCAAGAGGAAAAATTAGGTGAAAAGAGTGATACAAGTTAACCAGCCTAAATGAATCAATTTTCAGAATAACTATGTGGTTTTAAAATAATAATAATAATAATAATAAATGGAACTTATATAGCGCTATATCTTGCAAAGACAAATCAAAGCGCATGCATTCAACCTAATCTTACACAGTCAGGCAATCAATGATAAATAATCAAAAGTTTAAACAAACAGATATTTACAAACATGGTGCAATGCAGACAAAATCTATGAAATAAAGTTTCGATAGTCAAATGTTTTTCAAAAGCACACATACACTCGCACAGGCCGTATACTTTAGCAGGGTGATAGAACATGGGTTAGATATGAAACAGGAGGGGGGGAAGTCTTAGGTTTGAAATAAATATGTCTTGAGGCTGGATTTAAAAGTGTCATAACTAGGTTTCTGGCGAAGAGAGAGAGGAAGGTTGTTCCAGATGGATGGACCAGAAATAGAGAATGAGCGGCGGCCAACAGTGGATTGGTTGAATCTAGGTATTCGTAGGCACAAGGTATCTGCAGTAGAGCGGAGGGAACGTGAAGGAGTGTACAGGTTAAGACATTCACATAGGTAGGAGGGTGCAGTTTTGTGGAGACATTTGTAATAGAGGGTACTGATCTTATAATCTACTCTCTGTGGCACAGGCAGCCAGTGGAGAGATCGCAAGAGAGGGGTAATGTGCTCAGATTTTTTCTTTCTGAGAACTAGTCGAGCTGCGGAGTTTTGTATACGTTGAAGGGAGTGGATAGATGTTGCTGGCAGACCAGCTAAAAGAGAATTGCAATAGTCCAGACGTGAGAGAATGAGAGAAGTGACAAGTTTGGCTGTTGCATCAGTGGACAGGTACTTTCGAATTGCACTAATACGCCGTAATTGATAGTAGCACGACTGACAGGTCTGGGTGATGAATTTTTTCATAGAGAGTGTGTTGTCGATAACGACACCTAGATACTTCACGGAAGTGGATAAAGGGACTGATGTATTGCCAAGTTCTATTGAAGTTGTTGTAATGGAAGAGAGTTTGTGTTTGGTCCCTACAAGCATGGCTTCGGTTTTATCTGCGTTTAACTGTAACTTGTTTTGTATCATCCAGTTTTGGATATCTTGAAAGCAGTAGGCCATCTTTGTCAAGAGAGAAGGCAGATTTTCAGGTGTAACACTACTTTGAATCTGAGAGTCATCTGCATAAAAGTGATGGTTGATATGATGACGGTTTATTATATGTGATAGTGGAGCAGTATAGAGAGTGAAAGGAACAGGGCCGAGAACTGATCCCTGCGGGACACCACATTCCAGTTTGGCAGGTATTGACTGTATCTTGTTTACTGCGACTGTCTGGAATCGGTCAGTGAGGTATGAACTGAACCAGGAGAGGGCTGTGCCAGTAACACCGAATGTTTTTTTAAGACGGGAGAGAAGAATTGAATGGTCAATAGTGTCGAAGGCTGCAGATAAGTCGAGTAGAGTGAGAAGGGAGATTTTCCCCGAGTCAGAAGCAAGTAGAAGTGTATTTAGGGTATGGGCTAGGGTAGTTTCAGTGCTATGATTAACGCGATAGGCAGACTGAAAAGGGGGAAGGAGACTATCTGAGTGAAGATGGTTGTTGAGTTGTTTCAGAACAACTTTTTCAAGGACTTTAGAGATGAACGGTAGGTTGGATACAGGTCTATAATTCTTCAAAGTGTTAGTATCGAGGTCGTGCTTTTTTAGTAGAGGTGTAACTATTGCAGTTTTGAGAGCAGTTGGAACAATTCCTGAAAGACCAGAGCCAAAACCCTGTGAGGGCACTACCTGAGATCTTCTTCCTTTATGGCCAGGGTAGGGGGCGCCCTCTTCAGGAACGACGACAAACTCTCCTCCTCCTCCATCTGCACACAGGTCAAGGTCACAGGCACGGCTTTCACACTGAGCAGACAATGAATTTATGATCGCATGTTTAGTCTGAATAATTGTTGTTGTTGTTGTTGCCCATTCCCCAGCTTAACACCATGAGGGTCACCCAGAATATGTACCCTGACTCCCTCATCCCACCTAAGAATCTTTTTTTTTTCCCCCAACCTAAGATTCCCTGTAAGATTCAAAGTACACATCGAACACAAATGAGACTGACTGGATTTTTTTTTTCATTCCTTGGCTAGAGCTCCGAGGTTCCCCACTTATGGAATGTTTGTGTATGTACCCATTTTACCCACCATGAAGGTAGCCACCTTCTGACTTCAGGGATGATGTCGAAACACGATACCCATGTGCACGTGTTTTTAGAATACATTTTTTGTCATCTGTTCTTAATGGTATGAGTGGTCTACTCTTCTGAAAGGCTGATTGGGTTTTAAGATGTGTGCAAAATGTTCTGCATGTGTTCACACATGGGGCCTAGTTTATAGTCTCATCCGAAGGACTCAGACACAGTTTGAAATATGATTTAAAGATGAAGTCAAACACATCTAGCAGGACACAAAAAGACACTATCCTATAGACAAGTTTATAAAAAGAAAGCTGAATTAGTCAATCACACACGGGAAACTAGTCTATGTGCATGCATGAATACACACACACACAGACACAGACACAGACACCCACACAGACACAGACACCCACACCCATGCACATGCGGACACCTGTACTCACGTCCTCCAGATCGTAAAGACCTCTGCCCAAGTCCAGTGTGCCCGTCATGCACAAGGCCTCTGTCTCTGGTCCCTGAATGGTGGGAGGGTACAGGTCTTCCCGGTACTCACGTTCCTCTGAAAATCAACAACGCACATTTTGCCACTGTTGCTCCTTGATGTATGAAGTGTACAAGATACTGTTGTTTCTTATAGCAGTAAGACATTGTTGTTTTGTTTTATACCCTATGAAATGTATAAAATGTTATTCTTTTCTTAACTATTAAGTATATGAGAGATCTTTTAAAAAAAAAAAAAAGTATATAAGATATTGTTATTGCTGTTTGTTAAGTATACAGTGATTATGATATTGTTACTACTATTTGTAATTGCAAAAAAGTTTATCTGACTATTGTTACTGTTGTTTCTCACTGTATAAGTATTTAACTAAGATGATATGCAACCCTAAAAGCCAAATATGCTACATATAAAACACTTCTGAATAGATCCTATTACCAAAAGATCCCCTAACATTTTCAGACAATATCAATTTTTTAAACAAGCAATGGCAGTTTGTTGCAGCTTTTTTTTCTTCAAACTTGAGCAAGTAAAGTTTAACTGTAAGCATAGCATGCAAATTCTGTCTTTTAATCTCTCATTTTGTTTTTAATCTGAAACTTCTACTGCTAAATCAGCATTATTTTGGCATCATAAACAGCACCATGCTGAAGAAATGACAAAACTCAAAAGTGAAAAGTAAGTCAACATTCAAACACATGTCTGCATAAAAAAATGCCCAATCCAAAGGGGGCTGCTCTCTTATCCGTGAGTCATCCCAAAGTCAGAATGTGGCTACCTTAATGGTGGGTATAGACGGTGGGATACACAAAATATCATCATTGGTAAACCTCAGAGGTCTAGCCAAGGAACCAAAAAATCATGACTCAACTTGTCCCCTAATTCCGTGAGTAGTGGTTTGAGGCACTGAAATAAATGTTTCAAGCCGTTTGTCTTGGACAAATTGAACCAGATGGAGCCCGTCCCTCTCCAAGTTGCAGCATGCATTCTGTGTATGTTCTGATCTTCCATGCCACCACCCAGACTTGGCCCTACTCTTCTACAAAAAGATAGAATTTTGAACATACATGTGCAAGATGTCATGTCACGCACACATTCACACACAAGATCTTAGTTTATAGTCTCACTTGATGGATTTAAAGCATACCTCCTGAAGAAAAGAAAAACCCTGAAACAAACACTTTGGCAGAGATCCGAACTGCGATCTACAGATATCATCAGATCACAACGTCAATATTAAATCACCAGGCTGATCTGCACCCTGGACCATGATTACAAATAATTCCCATGGAATATTCTTGTTGGATTTTTTTGTTTTGTTTAGTTTTTTTGTTGTTTTTGTTGTTGCAAGGATGGGGTGGCAACTCACCAGTCACTGTCACCAGTTCAGGGGACTCTTCCCAAATGCTGACGAGGACTTTCTGTGTCAAGTCGTGGTGAGTCTTTCGACGCCGGCTTCCATCCAGCCACAGAGCTGAGTGAAAAAGACAAACAAGGCAAAGGTATCAAAGGCTGAAAGAGAAATATAAAGGGAAAACAAAAACATCAAATGCACCTGCTGTAAGACAAGAGATCAGTGGTTCGTGAAGTTGTAACCTGGTTCATCATACAACCACCTCAACAGTAAAAACCAGATATGTTTTTCTTTCCTTTTCTCCCTTAACTCCCTGAGGAGTCACTGGAGCACTGCACTTCACTTTTTCAGGTCAGGATTCTTGGGCAAGTTGAATCTGGCAGAGCTCATCCCTCTCCAGGTACAGGGGGCATGCTGGGTATGTTGGCATGCTGGGTATGTTGGTATGTTGGATATGTTGGTATGCTGGATATGTTGGTATGCTGGGTATGTTGGTATGCTGGGTATGTTGGTATGCTGGGTATGTTGGTATGCTGGGTATGTTGGTATGCTGGGTATGTTGGCATGCTGGGTATGTTGGCATGCTGGGTATGTTGGCATGCTGGGTATGTTGGCATGCTGGGTATGTTGGTATGCTGGGTATGTTGGCATGCTGGGTATGTTGGCATGCTGGGTATGTTGGTATGCTGGATATGTTGGTATGCTGGGTATGTTGGTATGCTGGGTATGTTGGTATGCTGGGTATGTTGGTATGCTGGGTATGTTGGTATGCTGGGTATGTTGGTATGCTGGGTATGTTGGCATGCTGGGTATGTTGGTATGCTGGGTATGTTGGTATGCTGGGTATGTTGGTATGCTGGGTATGTTGGTATGCTGGGTATGTTGGTATGCTGGGTATGTTGGCATGCTGGGTATGCTGGTATGCTGGATATGTTGGTATGCTGGGTATGTTGGAATTCCTTAAAAACCACTGAAATGCTGACATAAATCAAAAGATGTTTCTACAATGCATATTTTACCCTCTGCATGCATATACATGAAGGGAACTCATGCACTGGCAGGTCTGCAGCTTAAGCTGACCCATGAATTTGTAAAAATCTCCACCCTAAATTCACCAGATGTCGCTGTCACGATTTGAACCCACAACGTCAAGGACCCACAGGATGGACGTTAAATGCCCTTACCCACCCAGCCATCATGTCCAATGACTGATGTGATAATAGGTTCCAAAATGGACCACAGAGGAATTGTTTCTCTTCCAGTGACAATCAAAATAGTGACTGGGACATGAATCTCTCACTGACACAGATAAAAAAACCCACCTAAATTCCTGGGCACAAGTGGTTCTTTACAATGATAAAACAATGTTCAATAGAGATCTGTATGAAATCTTGCAAATGTGGCTTCACAGCAAAACCAAGGCTGTTCAAGAGAAGAAGAAAAAAATCCTACCTCCCCTAGAAATAAAGTAATGGAATGAAACCTCTTTTGACAACATTAAGAAAATGTTTGAAAATGACAATAAAAAGTGGATGTACTGCAATGGCCATGATCATGTAAAGGATCTCTTTGAGAAAGCTGTCCAGGTTGTATCAATGAAAAAAAATCCTTTGATCCTCAAAGTAATATGATACAATAACATACAATACAGATTAATTTTAGCTGCTATGTCACAAAGACAAAGAAGGCAGAATGCAACAGTCTTTTGCTCTTATTCTCACAGCATTGCTTTAAAAAAAAAAAAATCTGTTTGCAATTATCTACAATATGTCCTTTTCAATGCTTTGTGGAAACATACATACATTCACTTCTGTTCATTACAACAAAAAAGCTCATTTATTCATTCAGAATTATATCCATTTCCTAAACAAAAACAAAACTAAAAAGCCTCAAACATTTCCACATGAAAAGTGCTTCTGTAGCTCGTATTCTTTTTTCTCAATCGCTTCTCCTTACCAATGATGTACATCTTGAGAAGCAGGCGTTTCTTGTGCTGAGGGACCAGGATGAGGTCATAGTCTCTCTGGGCCAATCGCTGAGCAAACATCGGCATCAGTGTCATGAAATGGGCCGCGTTCTTTCTGATTGTCTCCTGAACCATTTCTGAAACATTTCAATTGCAATGCAAATCATGCAGATTCATCTTTTTTTTTATTAACAAAGATAATACAATATATCCAGACACAAAAACATTACACTGGTTAAAAATGTGTATCTAATCTAAAGCACAAAACAAAGAATGTTGAATACAAAATTCATTAAAAGAAACCCCCCCCCCCCCTTTCCTAGAAACAGAATTATCAAGGCTTTGTTAATGAATTTCACCCATTTTTTGACACTATGGTTGATCAACTGAAAAATAACACCCCCTACACACACACACACACTACCATATAAACAAAACTACACAAATCACCAAACTTCGGACACCCTAACAAAAGCAACAACTGGTCTCGACCACGACTCTCTCTCTCTCCTCATAAACACCCACCCACCGACCCACCCACCTCCAAAGAGAGACTTGGGCTCCAGGCGTTGATACATGTCAATCATCTCGTCCAGCACCGCCCAGAGGGTGGGGTGAAGGCCATCCTGCAGCAGCTCCGACTCTCGCGTGTAGGCGTTGAGCACCTGGATCTGGTGCGCCATCTCGTGCACGGGGGTGAACATGGCCGGCAGTCGACGACAACGCTCTGAAAGAGAAGCCAGTATCAGGGGACTGACTCCTTTCTCTCTCTTAACCCCATGATAAAAGGAAACGACCTTTCAATATTAACTGCATCAAGACTCAGGGTTCTCTCTCTGTCTGTGTTTGTTTGTTTTTCTGTCTGTCTGTCTGTCTGTCACACACTCTCTCTTTCTCTCTCTTTCTCTCCCTCTCTACCTGTCAATATTAACTGCATCAAGACTCAGGGTTCTCTCTCTCTCTGTTTGTTTGTTTTTCTGTCTGTCTGTCTGTCTGTCTGTCACACACACACTCTTTCTCTCTCTCCCTCTGTCTCTCTACCTTTCAATATTAACTGCATCAAGACTCAGGGTTCTCTCTCTGTCTGTGTTTGTTTGTCTGTCTGCCTGCCTGTCTGTCTGTCACACACTCACTCTTTTTCTCTCTCCCTCTGTCTCTCTACCTTTCAATATTAACTGCATCAAGACTCAGGGCTCTCTCTGTCTGTGTTTATTTGTCTGTCTGTCTGTCTGTCTGTTCACACACACACTCTTTCTCTCTCTCCCTCTGTCTCTCTACCTTTCAATATTAACTGCATCAAGACTCAGGGTTCTCTCTCTCTCTGTTTGTTTTTCTGTCTGTCTGTCACACTCACTCTTTCTCTCTCCCTCTCCCTCTGTCTCTCAACCTTTGAATATTAACTGCATCAAGACTCAGGGTTCTCTCTCTCTGTGTTTGTTTGTCTGTCTGTCTGTCTGTCACTCACACACACACACTGTTCAACTCTAAAGGCAAAATCAGTACTAACTAAAATCCCCTTGCAATCTTTTGCGCAAAACTACACAGCAACTTCCTATCTGTGAATGTATGCATGACGACTTCTGTACATGTTGAAAAAAAAGCTTATCCACCAAGTGAACAATGTACTACACCAGTGGGGAACTCAAAACCAAAACCTTCATCGTCATAAATGTCCTTGGCCCAAGCTAAAAGTTCCATCAGTTACTGATGTAGGCTAAGTACCAAGGCCAACACTGATATAGTGTTATGCTTGAAAATATAATGCTTAGATTGTCTTATGCCATGGCAAACTCCTAGCATAAGAACCTATTACCTTCCCCTTCACCTATCCCCTAGTCTGGCCGACCATCAGGGGCACCACTGAAGATTTTTCAACTAGCTTCCTCCACTCCTCACGATTATCAGCTTTCTGTAATATGTCAAAGCTGAGAAGGGTGAAATTGTACTCAGAAGTAGAAAAATATCCTCTGCAGTATGGTTGCCTATATGGTGAGGTACTTGAAACAGTCACACATGCCATTGTGTACTTACATTGTCACAGTGATTCCTAGATGGGAAAAGTGTCACAGAACACATATTCTGGATGACTCCCTGGGTATTAAGCTAGGCAATGCCCAACGACAACCATTGTCTCTCACTCACCGATGACAGCCCGGCCTCTCAGAACGGCAGCTAGGTATTTCTGCGTCTCCACCCCCTCCACATCGTACTCATACGCCGTCATGACCGGCCACAGGGGCTCCAGGATGCAGCGACCTTGGCAGCAGAACTGATAGGCCAGCAGGAAGAGGACGAAGATGACGACGGTGCCCAGCAGAAACACACCATTCAGAGCAATCAGCACTGCCACGCTGTAGGGCTCCACCAGCCAGGGAGACAGAACCTTAGTACACAGGAATCCAGTACATGAACAACGTGTTTTCCATTATTCATACATAGAGTTTTTGAGAGACCACCTACATCCTACATCACTGACATCACTAAGATCAGTTGTCTGGGAGGAGGGCTACAGGAGATTGTAGAACTCAGCAGAGAAAGATGGTGGACCCTGGTGGCTATACGTGGAGTTCCTACTGATGACAGCAGCGATGTAGACACTCACGTTGAGTTTACGTTCAGTTTTGATTTTGGTACACAAGGAAATTAATCAAAACGTAATATGATTTAAGCATATGCTTTCTGCCAATAAGAAATTAACTTCAAACTAAGAGGGAAAATATCAGATGAAACCAAAACATTTTTTTGTATTTTGTTCGATAAGCACAACATGAATACAGGAGAAGGAAAAGAAGCATGCATCAATCCAGACACCAACACCAATGCTAACCTTTCTCAGCTCCAACTTTCTAGCTCCCCCTACCTTCCTCATCCTTCTCACATCCTTATAGAATGATTTTTTAATCAATTTGGAAATTATCATTTTATTCAATATGGAAAATATTATCATTTTACTACTGTTAAGCTGGAGACCGGTACCGCCCCCCCCCCCAACCAAAACAACAAAAACATACAAGCAAAGAAAACCAACCACTAAAAAGAAACGGAAGAGCAACAACAATAACAACAACAAATCTTCCAACACACACACACACACACACACCCCATGCCCACACTCTCACTCACCTCCGTAGGCTCGTACTGAGTGAGGACAGTCCCGAACAAGGCGTCGCCGGCCAAACAGAAATAGCCCATCACCATGGCGACGTTGAAGACGGTCAGCCGGAACGGCCGCACGGCCAGCACCAACAGACCGACCAGCAAGAGGAGAACCATCATGGAGATGGCCTGGGCGCTGATACTCTGGAAGGTGGCCCCATAGAGGATCAGCAGCAGCAGCTTCACGACGTGGACCGCGGGACGGTGGTAGATGGCTCGCAGACGGAAGGAGGAGAAGAGGTGGAAGGCGTGCACTGTCCACACCACGTCCAGGCCTGACATATACTCCACCTGAGGAGAGTCGAGGGGGATGGTGGCTGCAGTTACCAGAGCTTGGGTTTTTTAAAAAAAAACATTTAAAAAAAAATTTTTTTTTTTTCATGGGGGAGGGTTTGCTTTTTGTTTTGGGGTTGTTTTTTCTCATTTTGTTGTTGTTGTTGCTATTTTGGGTGGGGGTGGGGGTGGGCACGCAGTGCATATGTGTGGTGTGTGTGTGTGTGTGTGTGTGTGTGTGTGTGTGTGTGTGTGGAGTGTGTGTGTGTGTGTGTGTGTGTGTGTGTGTGTGTGTGTGTGTGTGTGTGTGTGTGTGTGTGTGTGTGTGTGTGTGTGTGTGTGTGGTGTGTGTGTGTGTGTGTGTGTGTGTGTGTGTGTGTGTGAGAGTGTGTGTGTGTGTGTGTGTGTGTGAGTGTGTGGTGTGTGTGTGTGTGAGAGAGAGAGAGTGTGTGTGTGTGTGAGTGTGTTGTGTGTGTGTGAGTGTGTGTGTGTGTCTTTGTGTCTGTGTCTGTGTGGGTATATGCATACATGTACACATAACTCCCAAACACATATTTCTAACAACAAAACACATAACTCCCAAACACATATTCCTAACAATAAGCCCACTTACGCACAACACCCACACACACACATACATACATACACACACACACATGCAAACCTACCCACACCTTGACCTACAAACAGTACGCACTCTCCCACAACACACCCACTCCCTACCTTAGTGGTGAGCAAAATGGTCACATGTACATAAAACCTCACCATCATGTGATTAACCTCAGAGTTCTAGCCAAGAAATGGGGAGAAAAAAAACCCCAAGAAAAACAAACAGCCAATCAGAAGCCAGAATGCAGCTACCTTAATGGTGGGCAAACGGTCGCGTGTACATAAAACCTCACCATTGGTGAACCTCAGAGTGGTGGCCAAGAAATGGAGGGAAAAAAAAGAAAGAAAAACAAACACCCAACCATGAGCAAACGGTGACATACATAAAACCTCACCTTTCAGCGAACCCCTCAGAGCTCTAGCCAACGAATAGGGGAGAAAAAAATAAAACGAAGCAAACAAGAAAGCCAAACAGCCAACCTCTTTCAGCTTGAGGAAGTCTTCGTGATGCTGGTCTGTGGAGGCCATGGCCTCGTGGCGGATGCGCCATATGAGCCATGCTGGGAAGACCACCATCAGCAGCAGCACAGCCACCAGCACAGGGACGATGTAGGCCCAGTGCAGCCCTGACCAGCAGTCGATGCTGTTCTCCACACTCATCTCACCGGTGGATGTGCAGTGAAACACCTGTGGAATACAGGGGATGGGGGACCGGGGGTGTGTGTGGGGGGAGGGGGGGGGTACGAGGAGGGGGAAGTGGGGGGGAGGAAAGATGTTAGAATCAAGGAATGAACTGATGTGAAAATGATTTGCTTCGTAGTACTTATCTTCAGATGAATGAAGCAGTTTTTGTGTTGTGTTCTGTTATATTGTGATGTGTTGCCTTGTATACTGTACTGTTTTGTTTCGGCCTATATATAATAATAATAATAATAATAATAATAATAATAATGTATGGAATTTATATAGCGCTGAATCTTGTAAAGCAACAAATCAAAGCGCTCAGATTTTATTTCATACCACTTTAAGTCACGGCAGATTTCTCTCCGTGAAATTCGGGCTGCTCTCCCCGGGGAGAGCGGGAGAACGCGTCGCCACTTAGCGCTGCGCCACCCTTTCACCCTTTTTTTTTTCTTCTTTTTTTCTGCAGCTGTATTTGTTTCCCTATCAGAGTGGCTTTTTTCTAAGAATTTTGCCAGGGACAACTCTCTTGTTGCTGTGGGGTTTTTTACGTGCGCTAAATAATTACGTGTAACACACGGGACCTCGGTTTATCGTCTCATCCAAAAGACTAGCGCCCAGACCACCACTCATGGTCTAATGGATGGGGGAAAAATTTCCGGTCCAAACGGGGTACGAACCGCCGCACACTTTAGACCCGGACTTTTCGCTTTCTAGACAGGCGCGTTACCTCTAGACCACCGATCCACCATACACATCCTCAGCTCTCCCCATTGCCCACCCCACCCCACCCCAAAAAACCCTATGAACTCTCTCACTCACACTCTTTCCATCTCTCCCTCACCCCCCATCACTCCCTCTCTCTCGTGTACCTTAAAAGCTGACACACCAAAGGGCAAGGCTGTGATCTGCAGAATGATGATCATTGCTCGCTGGAGTCTGGCCACGTGCACCAGCAGGTAGGCAGGTTGGCGTACGTGCAGCACAATCCTTACCACCGCCCAGACGGACATGAGCAGAGCAAAGAACCAGGCCCACCCGGTCAGAACGTAGTGGAACTTGGTGCTCACCGTGTTGCTGGGAGTGTCGTAGGAACGAGCTCCGATAAAAGCGCCAGAGTCCACCTGTATGGACGAGGAAGGGGTAACAACCAGTTGGAAAACATGCATACACGCATGCACACACACACGTGCATGCACACGCACACACATGCATGCACACATGCACACGCACACACACTTTGGGAGCACACACACACTGATCTATTTTGCTATTATCTTTCAACTGGATTGGAATGAAAATATTGTCTCATTACTGTTTGTTGCTGTTTTGATCTTATTTGTTTTATTATCACTAAATACTTATTTAACGCTGATAACGAGAGTACCAGTTACCATCTCCCACCTACCTCCCCTTCATTCAATCATTTGCTAAATACACACACATTCATGCACATACACAAAATATAAAAGAAAAGGAAATCACACACACACAAACACACACGTCACACACACATTTTTAACACCAGACACACACAGTATTATACCAAACACCCAACTTTCATGCTAGCACAGGCAGTACTTACCTTAACATACTCCCAGACATCGGCGTTGAAAACGAAGATGAAGTTGGTGGCCTTGATCCATGACTTGGGCCAAATCCACTTCAGGGACATGGCCTGTAGGACAGCCAGGATCTGGAAGAACTCCAAGCACAGCAGCAAGGCATCCGTGGCCACTAGCGAAGTGTTTCGCTTAGTGGAGTGGCGGTTGTACACTTTCTGCTCACCAACCTCGGTCAGTTTGTTGTCCTTGGTGTGCTTTTTCTTTTCATCCTTGGGAGAGAGGATGAAGGGCTCCACTTCCTTCAAGTACAGCTGCGGCATGGTGCGAATCTGTCTGCTTGCCTCCACTTTTGTCACGAGGTGCAGAGATTCACAGGAAGCGCCTACAGTCTGGAAGTTGGAAGTTAGTGGTGGAGTGATTGGTGAGAAATTGCTGATCGCTGAATCAAGGAACAGGTAAACAGGAAAAAACGCACAAAGCAAGTACATATATGCTTGAATAAAATTGTTATGCACATTCTTAGGTATAAAAGTCTGTTACACACCCACGGAGAAAGAGAGAGAGAGAGAGAGAGAGAGAGAGAGAGAGAGAGAGAGAGAGAGAGAGAGAGAGAGAGAGAGAGAGAGGAGAGAGAGAGAGACAGACAGGCAGGCAGGCAGGCAGGCAGACAGACATAGGCAGACAGACAGAAACTAGACATGAGAGAAAATGTGTATATGTGTTTGTGTCCTGTGTGCTGTGTTCCTGATTGTCCATGGAAGTAACTAAAGTCATGTCTGTACAAATGTGCTTGAATGCATGTGGCATATATTATATGAGCATGTATAGATCTATCTTCACCAAAATCTTCCTCTTTTGTGGCTGTTAAGTCTTGTCGCTATAGGGGGGCCTAATGGGCAATACCCCAGATGCCGAAAACATGTGATATATGTGTCTATTGATATCGTAAAAAAAATTATTTCTTTTCAAATTCTTTCTAAATTTCTATTACAGATAGAAATGAATAGCGGAGTTTATATAGTCGTTTGTCAGTCACTCCTTTCGAGTTCCCAGCGAGTTTCAACGTTTTCAGTCTTCTTCATTATTTATCGTTTGTCAGTCAGAGGAAAAGTGAGTTGTACCTTGTGAAAGAATAGTTGTCAGTTTTAATTGGGTGAACATGAAATGCGATTACAAAATCGAATGAATGGATGCCCCAGCAAATACCACACAAATAATTTACTTGCGTTGTACTTACTTCAAGATTTAGTGGTCTGGATGGCCGCCATATTGTTTACCTCAGCCGGATTTCTCAACAACGGAAGTGACATTACCCCTTAACCTTTGACCTTTGTCTTGCCCACAACTGACCTTATCCAAGAACTGTAACTCGGCTACCCAAGCACTGCAGGGTGTGTGTGTGTGTGTGTGTGTGTGTGTGTGTGGTCAAAATGATCTTTATTGAGGGTAAAAGATTAAGTTTACACAACTTTTTTTTCATGGTGCCCTGTGTGTGTGTGTGTGTGTGTGTGTGTGTGTGTGTGTGTGTGTGTGTGTGTGTGTGTGTGTGTGTGTGTGTGTGTGTGTGTGTGTTGTTGTTGTTGTTGTTGTTGTTGTTGTTGTTGACTTCAATTTTACGTCTGTTCACTTCTAGTGATGTTAGAGAGGGGGGGAGGGGGGGGGGACCGAGAGAGGTGGATGTGTTGTTTTTAAAAAAAACAACCCCAAAAACCCCAACCCATGTGTTAAAAAAAAATATCGAAAAGAAACTTGGCAATGCAACAGGAATTAAAAAACAAAAACAAACAAAAACAAGTTATTAACGTTAATGTAACTATAACAAATGTCCTATGGGACTGTGACAAAGACCTTTCACAATTTCAAATGCCAGTTTTAGATTACTGAATATGCTGGTGAGGGAGTTTTCAGAAAAATGAGGCATGAAAGGCTTTACACTCTGGCAGTCAAAAAGTATACTGGAGACCACGGTAGAGATTCTGAACCCTCTCTTTGGGAAGATTTGGGAAGAGGAGGAAGTACCATCAGACTGGAAGGAGGGCTACCTCATCAAGCTACCCAAGAAAGGATACCTCAGCAACTGTGCCAACTATAGAGGGATAATGCTTCTGTCGGTGCCAGGAAAAGTCTTTAACAGGATCCTCCTTGAGAGAATGAAAAATGCAGTCGACCCTCTCCTCCGAGACCAGCAGGCCGGGTTCCGCCAGAACAGATCATGCGTAGATCAGATTGCCACCTTGCACATCATCATCGTTGAGCAATCTTTAGAGTGGAACTCATCTTTATACATCAACTTTGTTGATTATGAGAAAGCATTCGACAGTGTGGACCACAACACCCTCTGGAAATTGCTTCGCCACCATGGAGTGCCAACCAAACTGGTCAACTTGATCAAGAACTCCTATGAAAGAATGACCTCCCGGGCGATCTATGGAGGACAACTCACAAACAGCTTTGAGGTGAAGACCGGAGTCAGACAAGGCAGTCTCCTGTCACCTTTCCTCTTCCTCCTGGCAATCGATTGGACCATGAAGACTTCAACAGCATACAGAAGAAATGGAATCCAGTGGACACTGTGGGACCAGCTGGATGATCTCGACTTTGCAGACGACCTGGCCCTGCTTTCCCACAGCCGCCAACAGATGCAGGACAAGACTACAGAACTAGCAGCCACCTCATTACAAGTTGGTCTCAAGATCCATGAAGGCAAAACCAAGATTCTCAAGATCAACGCAGCGAGTGAGGACCCAGTCACACTAAATGGGAAGGAGCTGGAAGAAGTGGAGATATTCACGTACCTGGGTAGCATCATTAACATGCAGGGCGGCACAGACGCAGACGTCAGAGCAAGAATTGGCAAGGCGAGGGCAGCCTACTTGCAGCTGAGGAACATCTGGAGCTCCAAGGTGGTGTCGACCCGCACAAAAATCAGGCTGTCCAACTCCAACGTCAAGTCAGTCTTACTATATGGAGCGGAGACATGGAGGACAACAAAGACCACCATCAAGAAAGTGCAGACCTTCATCAACAGCTGCCTGAGACGAATCCTCCAGATCCACTGGCCCGACACCATCAGCAACGCAGACCTGTGGCAACGTACCAACCAGCTGCCAGCCGAGAATGAAATCCGGCGCAGGAGATGGGGATGGATCGGGCACACCCTGAGAAAGCCAGCCAGCAACATCACAAGGCAGGCACTATCATGGAACCCCCAGGGAAAACGAAAAAGAGGAAGGCCAAGAAACACCTGGCGACGCGACCTTGAGGCAGAAACCAGGAAGATGGGATATACCTGGGGACAGCTGGAGAGAATAGCCCAGGACAGAGGACTCTGGCGGACTGTTGTCGGCGGCCTATGCTCCAGGGGGAGTGATGGGCCTAAGTAAGTAAGTAAGTAGTCAAAAAGTATATGCGTATTAGTGATATTCTCACCACACAGGCATTTACCATTTTTGCTGAATTTGGTTATCAATGCATTTAGTTTTATTCTATAAAATAAAGTATTAATTCTTCTTGATGTAAAAACACTTGTACTAACTTCTGAATGGTTCACCAATGTTAAATTATCGGTATTGATTGCAGTTCTAGTTAAAAGTTTTTCATTTTGCTGATTAGTTTCGGTGACCTTTCTCCATGATTTTTCTTCTAGTAAGCTGTACTCCTCTTGTAAGGATAAAGGCACATGCGATTCTATTGCATCCCATCCATGTTTTGCACCTTTTTTGGCAGCTCTATCCGCCCACTCATAATTCACACTTATGCCCTTTAAGGTTAAGAGATGTATGACATGCTTAATCTCAAATATGATTTTCGAAGTTTTCTTGTAACATGGGGATTTTAAAGCATACAGTACCGATTAAGAATCAATGCAAACAAGAATTTGAAATATATACAGGGGCAAATCAAGAATATCAGTAAGACCCATTAGTATTGCTACAAGTTCTGCTGTAAATATCGAGTGATGTTTACCAATATAATATGATTTTTCAACTTTTAACGCTGGTATAACAAAAGCTCAGTGGTCGGAGCACTCGCTTTCCCCCAGCCAAGTTAAGCAGCGTCGAGCGTGGTTACCAGTTGGATGGGTGACCGTTTGCGCGCCTTGGCTTCAGTACAGTTCCCCAGTTCACCCAGCTGTAAATGGGTACCTGCCCTCTTTAGGGTCAGGGAAGGTAAAGCAGCGAGGGAGAGGAGATGGGCGCCGCCCTCAATATGCTGGCCCTAGAGAAGTGAGGTCTCTGACGCCTCGCTCCCCTACGACCTTACAGGTTATGGGACTCTTTTACCTTTTTTTTTTTTTTAATAACAAAAGCACAACCTGTTCTTGATTATCTAGACGTGATCTGTCTGTATACATTTGTAAATGGTCAAAATATTTATTGTGGATGTGGAGTGTGTGCTGTGTGGGCATGAGTGTGTGAAGATTTTTTAAAAAAATAGGTGAAACTTGTTTAGAAATATCACAGAATTAAAAGCACATTGCTATTGTCAGGACAAAACGTGTCTTGAAAGAAAGTCAAGTTTTGGAGTAACCTTTGATGTTGGCAGGACTGGACTTTTGGAATTAGAAAAAAGTCCAGAAATGATCTGTGATGTTGGCTAGACTGAAACCTCTAATGATGGCTGATTTAGAACTGTGCTCTGCCAGAAAATCTATGCAATATCATTTACTGAAAAATCGCTGTACATTTGATGGAAATTTAACATGTTATGTGTGAGTTTAGGCGAGTTGATGGGGTGGTGGCAAATCTCAGCTAATGTCCATTGCTGATAAATTATATCACTGTTGATTCGATATCAACACATTATGCTGTGCTGACAAATCTCTTTGTTTACCGATTGTGATATATCACACCAGGTGGTGCTGGCAAATCTATCTTAACAAGTCATTGCAAAGTCCACAGCAAATTATCATTGTCAAACTAGTATGAATTCAGATGGAGAAGGCTCATCAATGTCAAACCTCCCCTGGGAGAAACATGACAAAAAAGGAAGAAGAAACTAGTATGAATTCAAAGTTGAATTACTTATATATGTAGTTTTTGTGTTTTGGATCTTGTTTTCAATTCAGTTATGACAGACAATATAGCCGAGTGATTAAGATCATTCAGCTTCAATCCCATAAGTATGTTCTTTCGAGCCAGAAGGCCCATAGAGCCAGAGCTTATCCTGGTTTCTGTAGCATTAAGCGAACTGATGGTTTTTCACCACCCCTGTGACAGGACGCTAGTCTGTCGCCAGATACTTCCCCAGCAGAGCTGGTACTCACTTGTACACCTGGGTGGAGTGAGGAAAATAGGAGTAAAGTGTCTTTCCCAAGGGCACAACACTGAGCCGAGCGGGGATCGAACCTGCGACCTCTGGATCACGAGTTGAATAGGTCCATAAGCAAGGGTTCAAATCTTGGTGGTGTCTGGTGAATTAACAGGATTTTTACAATCTCCCAGGTCAACTTCAAGTGCAGACCTGCCAGTGTCTAATTCTCTTTGTGTAGACATAACACATGCAGCAAATCAAATATGCACATTAAAGATCCTGTGTGGCCCTGGCCAAAACGCTGTGTCAGTTATTGATGTCAGCTAATTGCCAAGGTCTACACTAAAATGTTATGTTGTAAAATGTTGTTGAGAATGCCTTCAGTCATGACAAGCTCTTAATATAACAACCTGCACTCTCCTTTAAAGGAGAAAATCTTCTGGAGTATGGCTGCCTATATGGCGAGGTACTTAAAAACAGTCATACACACAAACTTCTCATTCAGTGTGTGCAGTTTCAATCTCACAGTGATCCTCAGATGGGAAGAGTAGAGTGCACATTCTGGGTGACCCCCAGATGTTAAGCTGGGGAACACCCAACAACAATAACAACAGATCCAGTCCTGTAACCAATGTCATCGTCCAGTGTGTTACAGAAACACAAACATACAAAGCATTCACCCTGCATCTGGAGGGGGATGGGCTCTGCCAGGTTTGACTCACTCGTGAGATGCTGCCAGGTAAAATTCAGTGCACTGCCCAAACAACTTCTCAAGGGCTTGAGGGAGAGGGAGATTTGTTTTCTATCATTTTATTTTGTGAGTGCAAGGGTATAACTGCATGGAAAAAGAGCCAGCTGAATCAATAGGGTGATAAGTGAGTGTATGTGTGTTTATGTGTATAATTATTATGTGGGTCTTAGTGGGTGGGTAGGTGGGATACAAGTCAGACAAGAAAAAAGAGGGATAGCTGATGGAAAGAATGTGGGGTTTTTGTTGTTCTTTTTCATATAATTTATTTTACTCTCTTTATAGATCAGATTGAATGTTACTTTGCTTACATCTAATACTGATTAAGTTTTTGGCCTGGGCCAAATGTTTGTACAACAGTATCATCCAGTATAGTTCTGAAGAAGGATGTACATATGTCTTTTCAATGATACAACAGGCTTCTGATAAAGAAAGCGAACATGAAAAAAAACATTTTATCCAGGCATCCGATCAAAGGAGTTTTTTCCCCTGGAGTTTGTATCAGTACCGACTTCACTCCCCCAAAAGTTGTTCAGATGAGACTATAAACTGAGGTCTCTTGTGTGAACACATGCCAAACATCTTCCGCAAGTGTTAAAACTCATTCTGCCTTTTGGAAGAGTAGGCCATACATGCACACTGGTGTCGTGTTTTTAGACATCATCCCTGAAGCTGGAATGCTGCTGCCTTAATGGTAGGCAAAATGGTTGCACACGTAAAATCTCACCTTTGGTGAGTCTTGAAGCTTGGATGTGACTCTGTGTGTGTGTGTGTGGTGTGTGTGTGTGTGCGCGTGCATGCATATATGTGTGTGTAGTCAAAATGCCAGTGAAGGTTGTAAACACAGGGGTTGCTTTAAGAATGGACAGAAATCAAAAACTCCACAGGCACCATCCAAAAATCAAACACCAGAAAGATTACTGAAAGAAACTTTATTGTCAGAATTATGTTTGCAGATGGCTGAAAAAAGCTAGACAAGTGTCAATTCCATATACAGCTCAAGCTTAGCAAAAGCAAACAGTAGGAGCCAACGGCATATCTGTCTGTGAAGCAAGTCCATGGAAACTGTAGCAACACTGTAGAGTTTTGACAATGGCATGTTCCATTCACTGTTGGCAATAGTTACGTTTTTTTTCTTCTAAAGTTATTGTTAAAACATCTCTATCGCGATACAGGATACATGAAGCACCTGCTCTTTTTGCTACACACATAAGTCCTGTCATGGTTTGAGTTTCGAAATATAATGAGCTGATACACAAAACTAAGATGTGGGATTTATGAGTGCCGAAAGGATTTGTGGTCGACATGCTGCACAAGCGATACAAGGAACATGTTCAGAGACAAAACTCACGCTTGGGCAGTTTCCCACTGACACGACACACTGCTCACAGAAACGAAACAACGAAAATTGCTGCCATTTTGGACAGGAGGAGCCCAACATAACAAAGCCCTTCTATATCCACTAGCAAGGGTCAAAACTGTTTACGGCAGTCACTGGTAGAAGGCTTACGTCTGTCTGAAATTTGAGGTAAGCTTCCAAACAGCAGGGGGTCTGATTCCACATCACCGCTGATAGTTTTACTGCCTGTTTCCATGTCCATTAAAAAAAAATTCAAAACATTTTTTTTAAATCAATTTTTTGTTAAAAAACTGAGATGGACAATGATCCTTTTGTTAAATTTAAGATTTTTAGAATAAAACAAATTTGAAGCAAAAATCATTGCAATCAATTCTCGCCGAAATTTTTGCCACATTTTATTAACTGACTTAAAATTTTTTTGTCTCCAACTTTAAGCTATAATAATGACTAAGAGAGAAAGAAAAAAATCTGCAGATGAGAAAGGAAGTGGCAGCAAAGAGCAGAAGACATGACAGAGTACAGGAGGAATAAAACCTGTAAAAGGCTGGACAACTGAAAAACTGTGCCCAAACAATTCTGACCCTTGCACTACAGGGACATGGGAGGGTA
This sequence comes from Rapana venosa, assembly GCA_028751875.1. Classification (NCBI taxonomy): domain Eukaryota; kingdom Metazoa; phylum Mollusca; class Gastropoda; order Neogastropoda; family Muricidae; genus Rapana; species Rapana venosa. The sequence continues at coordinate 33,284,250 of CM054150.1, forward strand.
GAGGCACAAGACAAAAGACGTAATGAATCATGTCAACATCATCATGCAGCACCTTGCTAATACTAAGTACAATCAACTAGACACAAACAGAGCACAATAACAAACGATTACTGTGAGCAATAATGAATACACATAAATGGTAAAATAACTTGAACTGTTAGTTACATTCTGTTTAAAAATAAGAATATTGCTATGCCTACTTTTCATTATAAAAAAAAAAATCTGCAATGTAAAGAAGGCAATGAAATGATAAAGAAAACTAAGAAATGAACAAATCAAATCCTAAACCTGACATCTGCATCTCTAGTCTGGCCCATCTACAAATTAGACAAAGCTTCCAATCTTTCCCGTTTCATAAGTTTGATGGCAACATCTTAAGCATTCATGGATCTCTCTTTTTATTTCCACTTTTGAATGAAATTCTGAGCTTGTCAGTATATTTCAAATCAAGTTTTCAGTCCTTATGCATCAGCATAATAAAGAACTCTAACAGAAAGGCATGATAAGAAGCAAAACATTTTCACAGCCATACCTACAGATGTTAAAAAATATACTAGTGATGCTTGCTCCAAAATTTCAATTTGTTACAGCATAATGGATTGCAGCAAAGCAGAATATAACTTTTGTGTAGAAAAAAAAAAAAAAAAAAAAAAAAAAAAGTGGCTTTGCTCTCAGTAAAAATGAAACAGAATTGTTAAAACAATTTCAGAACTGTTTTTCTTTTTTTTTCCTCAACAATGTCAAAAGCACCAACTCGCATACACATTCCTACAGAGGAACAAAACACTACAGCCACATCACCCAAAATAAAAGTATCAACATATACTATTGATTTTCAGATGTTAAATATCTGTGCAAAATAGTGGATAAATAAACCTCTGTATTTTCATACATCTTATTGAATGGATATATTTATCAACAGTTATAAATTTGATCATGCAGAAAAAAGCCATTTGTACACGTATATGAGCTAAACCGGTTGATGAATCTTAACCATGCGGTATAGGAGGGGGTACATGAACACTGCTAGAGATGTAGGGACTAAGCTAAGTGGATCACCTAACTAGAGATGAATGGCAACAAACAGGGAGGAGTTCTTTCAACAAAGCAGATGTATTTACAACAACCATGGCTGTTCTAAGCCGCCCACACAGGAATCCAAAAACCACCAAACAGAATGTCCAGGCTCAGTGCTGGCGTGTCCTCTTAAGGGCCAAGAACACAGGCTGATGTCTAGGAAGCAGAGTAGGATCAGTAAAAGGGACAGTACACAGGGTTGATTCTAGAGCAGTCACACAGCAGAGGAAAGAGTCAGAGAGTAACAAGCCAACACTGCCATCAACTTCGTCAATTCAGCAGCCATTCCTTCCATTTCCTTTGCTCAAACATGTAACAATCTCTTAACGCAAACTTTAAAAATGTCAAAAAATCATAAAAGTCAAATGTATTCTCAGTTTAAAATGCATTTCTAATGACATCCTACCCCTCTCTTCTCCATCGGAATGTTACAACATATTTTCATCAAGGACATAAAATTTGGGCAGTGATGGTCAAGCTGATCAGTAAACAAGACAGACTGAGTGAAATTAGAATAAATAAGGATGAAATAAATTATGGAATGCCATCATTTTTTTCCTTCTTTTTTGGGGGTGGGGGGTAGAGATGAGGGAGAGAAGTATAAAACTTCTGGACACTATGTGGCTTTAACATGTGATGCTCTGCCAGTTAGCATACAACTGTCATTTATAGTGTCCATTTTGCTGCCCTGAAAAATCTCACCAAAATCATGACACAGGTGAACTAGCAATTCAGTAAACTGACAAGATCATAGTGATTGTCTACCTCCACCATGAAAAGCTTTGATCAGCACACATTATTTGCTCTGCTAATGATGTATAAAAAGACTGCACTGTTGTCTATCTTAAAAAATTCTGCGTCTAAGTATTGTATCTTCTAGCCCCTACATTCACACTGTTTCAAACTGTCTCATGTGTTTTGTGACAAATGTGGCAATGTACATGTATATGAATATAAAAAAGATGATACAGTGCAGCATAAATTTGACTTCCAGTATTAGAATGTTTGATCCCACCATAATATCCTTCACACTGGAATGCCATGATAATTTTGTTCACACGGTTATAAATCAGTTTCTGTACAGGAAGAAAAGAAATTATGTATATAACAAGAGTTAATCTTTTGCAATGTCCAACATTTACACCATCATAGAACTTGTTGCGTGTGTGGAAAAAAACCCAACACAACAGAATCAAACAAAAAGCCTCAAAACTGTGCTCAGATTTGGTTTTCACGGCATAGCTACTCAAACATAGTTGTTCCAGATTTTGCTGGGTTTTGTTCTGTTTCTGTAAATGCTGAATGCACTCTTGACTGCGATACATATGTTGATGTATGACCACGCTGAATTATAAGCAAGTCGTAGCATGTTATATTTCGAACAAGACCAAAACATGTCTAAAACTTCTTTTTGCTCTCTCCTCCACCAAGATGTACAAGTTACTGTTTACAAGTAATGCACATGTTCATCATTTAACAGTGGTCAGCATAACATCATCTAAACCTTGCCTAACCATCACTGCCCAAATCCTAAGCACAATCAGAATCATCATCAAATACTATCAACACACTTCGATAAATGTACATGTACAACAAATCAACTTCTTAAACAACTAAAAGTGGTCAAAACATGTTTTCCCATTAGTAAAATATTTATGTGTAAAAATTATTTCTTCTCTTTCAGATTAACATGCACACACATTCACACTCACAACTTAGCAATGGATTTAAAACACAGCCATGAAGCACAATGAAAATTCTGTCAATTGAAATGATTACACCACCACATTTTCCACATGTGCACACAGGCATGTCATCTTTTTCTAAGCACTTGCTGTAAACAGACAGACACATACATCCATAGTAAATGCAGCTTTTAACTTCTCACAAGTCATGCACACACTTATGGTCCTACAACAAGTCCCCAAACAGTGAAGAATGTCATGAATCGTTAGGTGAATTAAACAGTATAAAACATACACAGGAATTAAACAGCTACATCCAATTACATGTAAAAAGCTTGCGTAATTACCAGCATCTCATAACTGTCACAACTGAACATTTCATAAACGAGGGATAAGGTCTGATCCAAATCTGTAAAAATATAGACACATTTAGAACTGCTAGCAACACAAATGTGATGGCGAAACTCAACAGCAGCACAGTCTGTGCTGAAGATAGGAATACCTCATTAACACAACATGAAAGTTTTCAGACCTTGCACATATCGCATGAACTATCAACAACGATACTGATGTAATGCCAATACAAGGAGCAGAAGTGAAGATCACCGCCAAGGTAAAAAAACATGACGCAGATGAAGAGAATGGTGACATAAAGAGAGAGAGGGAAAGAGAAAGAGCCACTGCAGATGAAACCACGGTTCTCTCTCCATCTGTAACAAGGACAATCATTTCCATGTAAGTTATGGATATTCGAATCACAGCACACAGAATGATAACGTCTAACAGATAAAGACACATGTACTTTTCTAGCCTATGTCATCACAGCATATAACCAGTCACCAACAGTTCTGACAAAAACCACCAGTATCAGAGTAAATTCCCACTTACAATTATAAGCTTGAAAATCAGTAAAAAGTTACAGTAGTGCAAATCAGTTACATAACAACTTTAATCTTCAACAGTCTGTCAAACTATATAAAACCATAAAGGCATTACAGTTCTTGAAACTTTTCACA
>CM054150.1:33293027-33295813 GCA_028751875.1 Rapana venosa
CAATTTCAATTTTTCTCTTACATTGTAAAAAAAAAATCCATATTCAAAAGTCCTTAAGTAGTTATATCTAACATGGAAACCAATATAATACATAAATTTTCTTTTTCTTCAAATCTGATCCATCCAAGTTGCTGAAAGAAAACTGAGAAAGAGAAAAACTTCATCACACTCAAGATCTAAAGTGAAGATGAGCTTGAAGAAACACTGGGAAAGCAAGAAAGTACTGATCTCTATTCTACAAGAATGAAACAATACAGACAGGGGAAAAGATGTAGAATTGGAAAGTGACAGTTCACACCAAGTGATCTGCAGTTTCTAACAGAAGCCAAGATACACACACAGCAGCAATCTGGTATATAAAGTCAATATTGCATTGCAAATTCACAACATCACTTTTAACACAAAAAAGGAAGGAGGAGATCGTAGGTTTTTTTTTCTTTGTCTTTTAAAACATGATGGACCAAAAACAAAATGTTGGGAGAAAAAAGAATCCTGTTCTGTATCATTATTTTAATCAATATAAATTTTTTTTTTTACAAGCAAACAGCAACAAATCGGTGACAGCAAGTTTTTTTAAAAGTGAATGGGATCAGTACACAGTATGGTTACATGCAACACTCATTCTGTTACAGTCAGCCAGCATCAGCATCTGCAGAGGAACATACCCAGGTTACAGAACATACAGCATGGCCCGGGGTCTGCCCTCTCCTGACAAAGTCTATGTATCAGCACTGAAGGTTATTCACAATATTCAATGTAACACAATATTCAGTCAACAACAGTAAAAGACAAAATTAAAACAACAAAGACATAAAAAAAAAATCAAACATATGTATGAAGAAATACTTGGCAGCCTTTCAGTTTTTAACAATATAGAGAACACTATTTTAAAATATTTTTATCACAAAAAGTTCAGCTGGGACTGACATTAAATAACTTGAAGCAACGGGGAAGAACAGCAAACAGCTGATAAATGATATGAAACAGTATTCTGAGGTCCCCTGCTTTTTGAACAAGATAACAGACTACAAGATGGAGACAATCTTTCAAAATAACCATCATGATACACTAGGGAAGCCTGTCGAAGGTAAACTACAAAATATTTATTTTACAGAACTCATGTACAACTAATAAACTTATGTTTATATTATGAATATAAACACATATTGCATACCCACAAAAGCACTCCAGAATTCTAACAGTTTATGGCCAACACTCTTCTTACACCTCAACTGCACACTATCATTTTCGATATTCAGATTTTATTTGCCAAAATAGTCAGCTGAACAACTGGAGTGACAATATTCTTAACAGTTTAAAAACTCTGGAAGCAAATTGGAGCAAAAGGTATATACAGAACTAGTTATTTAATTGATAGCATCAATAAGAAAAATTTGCAGACCTGAGAAATGAAAAAAACCTGAACATTTTATCAGGTAATGACAAGTCTATAGTCTGTATTCTAATGATTTAAAGAGTCACAGCATTTCAGTATACTTTCATTACACAACTGGTACATGTGGTGATATAAATCATGATTGTATATATCATACAAGACTGTAAGTGTAACTTACATCATTTAAACAAATTATACCACAAATTAATAACATCTTTCAAAGAATTTTTCTGATAAATCTAGTATGATGTCACTTCAGCAGACTTCACAGTTAACCCCCCACACAATGTAAAATCTTCCTAGAAACCTATTATGCTTAAAAATTGGTACATGCTTATCTTCCTCGTAACAGTATTGTATTGTACTGTATTGTATTGTATTGTATACTACTTTCATTCACAACAGATTACTCTACGCAAAATTTGGAAATGTAGAACTTCCTTATTCCGTTCACTATGTTAAGTGCATTGTCAAAGCTTTGGAGTTTGTAAAATGTTTTGAATTATAAAAAAAGCCTTAAAAAAACTAAGAGCAGTATGCAGCCAAGGGTTGAATTTATCTGAGTGAATGAGTCAGACGTGGGTTCATACCAACAGTCAAGGGAAGGTGAATTAATCACCACCTGCAATTTCAATGGACTTACAAAACATAAAACTGGTACAACACCAAATGCACTTTCCACAAAAGAGCAGAAACTGCAGTTATCACCAAAAAAACAACAAACCCCACTTGTGGTTCACCCATGCAATCAAGACAACCAAAAACAAGCTGCAGTGACACTGTTGTGTTAGACGACACACCGAAACCATCCAGCTCATACCGCAGCCTGTTCGTTCTGAGCATCACCAGCAGCTGCTTTGCCTGATGCTTCAATATTCCCTCCTTCTGATGAGGCTGAAGCCCTACGAGCATCCTAAACATCAAGCATGATATGTCAGTTGACACCTTCTCTCTCTTATGAACACATCCTAAAAATCAAGCACACTATGTCAGTTGACACCTTTCCCTTATGAACATGGCTTTTGAACAAAACGGCATGGTCAGAGATCAAAAGAACATACAAATGATCTCAATGACAATAACACTCATTTCGCAGCTCTGTCATTGTGAACTGCACAACCACCAATAAGAAAAACCACTCAATTCTTTTTTTCTTTAAAACAAGATAAAACCTAAAAACAAATATTGTCCCAGCAGCTTCTGCGAAGAAGTCTGTGAGTAAACATAGCCCTTATCATCCCCCCACCCCACCCCAACCAACTTCCCTTCTACCACCACCTCTCTCTTAACACCAATTGTTCCCACATCTTTTTAAACTGAAAAACAGAACCCTATGAATAATTATGATACATTTACACATTGCCATCCCCAGTTTTAAACCAATAAAAGA
>CM054150.1:33296313-33303813 GCA_028751875.1 Rapana venosa
TTTTTTTCATCAATTTTGTTTAGACCTTTTGCACTTTTCTTTTCACAAATCCAAAACCTCAACGCACCTTTGTTTATCAAAAACCTTGAAATCCTTGAAATCTTGGGGAAAAACCCAGTTTTCATGAGAGCCCTTGGACACTCTTGACAGCTTGACAGTTTGACAAGTCCTGCGTGCGTGTGTTGAGTGCGTGTGTGTGTGTGTTGTGGGGTGTGCGTGTGTGTGTGTGTGTGTGTGGTGTGGTGAGAGAGAGAGAGAGAGAGAGAGAGAGAGAGAGAAGAGAGAGAGAGAGAGAGAGAGGAGAGAGGGGGAGGATTTTGAAGGTGTGTGTGCATGAGAGCAATAGAGAGACAGAGAGAGAGAGAGCGTGTGTGTGTGTGTGTGTGTGTGTGGGGTGAGGGGGGGGGGGGGGGGGGGGGGGGGGGGAAAAGAAAATGAGAAAAAGAGAGAGAGACAGACCGACACACAGATACAGCATTTTAACATAATAATATGCTTAGCAGTATAGACAGAATATTGCAAACATCGCTTGACTTGTAAAATATCTTTGCTTATTCTGTGACTTGAAATCAACTCCAAGAAAAAGTAAAAAAAACCAACAAAAAAACAAACAAAAACCAACAAAAATTCTTTAACCACTCCTTTCCCTTTCCCCTCAACCCCCCGAAACAAACACCTTTCGACCAAAAAAAAATTTTTTTGCAAGAAATCCCTACCCCCACCCCTTCAAAAAGCCACGATGAACAACGACAACAACAACACGCACACACACACACAAAACCCCAACACACACACAACGCACAAAGAACACATTCATTGCCCTTGCTATTAATCATTCTTCAGATACACTATAATACCTTAAAGCCAAACGGGCACAGTGCCCTGTATGCATATCTACTATCAGCCTCACCCCATTCAGACAGATCTACGGCCTCATCGCATTTCGTACGCGGAAAAGCGCCTCACACACGCACGCACGCACGCACGCACGCACACGCACGAACACACACACACACACATGCACGCACACACACATATTAAAAATGTTTGTTTGTTTAGTCTAATACCACCAAGTGTGAATAGACTATAAAATGAACCACAAAAACAACAGTAAAAACAATAACACACACAAATCGCGCGCGCGCGCGCACGCACGCACGCACGCACAGATACACAGAAAATAACAATAATTGTGTGTATGCCATAGGAGCCAGAACTTTTTGGCAAAGCAACTACACTGGTGCAGCTACAACGATCCCCATTGTTCTTCTATGTCTGTCTGTCTGTCTGTCTGTCTGTCAGATATATGATATAATATAATTAAAAATTAATTACCCCCCCCCCCCCCCCCACACACACACACACACACGCGAGAGAACCAACATTTCAAAACGATGATATTAACTTCTAATCGGGAAGGCGGTGCAATAATCGTACGAGGAAGGTCTTTTCTTTAGTTTTCCTCCTTTTATTCTTTTTTTTCTATAATTATCCGATTGTTTGATTGCGATCATGTAAGCATTATCAACACTGACTGACTGTTCTGCCCATGAAATATATCTGTATTCAAATCTGATTGTTTGATAGTGATTGTATAGCCATTCTTTTTTCTTTTTCTTTTGTGTGTGTGTGTTGAACACAGAGTCAGTGTTTTGCCCTTGAAAGATGTCTTTCTGCCGATTGTTCTGAAGATTTGACTGCTTTACTTTACACTGAATGAAAGGGTGTGTGTGTGTGTGTATGTGTGTGTGTGTGTGTGTGTGTGTGTGTGTGTGTGTGTCTGTGTCTGTGTCTGTGTTGTCTGTGTGTGTTTTTTGTCTGTCTGTCTGTGTGTTTGAGCTTATGAAAGATGCCTTTCTTCTAAAAATTTCGGGTAGGTAGGGTGAAGTGGGGTGGGAGGAAGAAAGACATTTAACACAATATTATACTGTCTCTTCCTGAAGTCGGAATGCAGCTGCCTTAATGGTGGGCAAAAGCGGTTGCATACGCAATATACCACCATTGGTGAACCTCAAAACTAGCCCAGGAACGACACCCCTTCCGACCCCCCCCCCCCCCACCCCCCACCCCACTTTCTCTTTTAACTTCTCTTTTATTTTCTTAATTAAGGGCAACCCACTCAACATTTTCAGGCAGTGTGTCGTAAGCTATCTGAACATGGCGGAGCCCATCCCTCTGTAAGTTGTTCGCTGCATGCTGGGTATGTTCTTTTAAAAAAAAAAAAATTCTTTCTTCCCTCTGGCTAAAGCTGGCTTACTCTTCTACCGAAAGGCGGATATGGGGTTGTAATGAGTGTGGACAATGTTTTGTGTATGTATATATATACTGGTACATTGGATATAGGACGGGGATTCCCCTCTTCCTCTCATCCCCCAGACAGTCAAGGCCACAAGAGCAAGGACTGCACGTGAAAAGAGCAAGGAATGGCGGAGATAATGAAATTGACAAGGCCACTCTACTCTCAAACCAGACGGTCAAGGTCACAGAGCACGGACTGCACGTGAACTGAAGGGTTTGGAATGTAGACGTGGTGAAACTGACAAAGCCTACCAGACGGTCAAGGTCACAGAGCATGGACTGCACGTGAACTGAAGGGTTTGGAATGTAGACATGGTGAAACTGACAAGGCCTACCAGACGGTCAAGGTCACAGAGCAGGGACTGTACGTGAAATGAAGGATTTGGAACGCAGAAATGGTGACACTGACATTGCTCTTTTTCTCTCGTCTCTTTTGTCTGCTGTCTGTCAATTTTTGTCCCTCTGGGACAAGGGAAACATACATCAACAACAGAGACAGACAAAGAAACAAAAGAAAAACAGACAAGTCTTGACAGCAGAAAAGAGAAGAGAGAGAGAGAGAGAGAGAGAGAGAAGAGAGAGAGAGGGAGAGGAGAGAGAGAGAGAAGAGAAGAGAGAGAGAGAGAGAGAGAGAGAGAGAATCTGTATCCCCGGGGGTTACAAAAGTATACATACTTTTCTTTTTCATCCGCCCTTGCCCTGAAAGGGACGAAACTTAATAATCGGAGCTAATATTTTTCAAGCAAACTAAAAAATTTAAAAAAAAAAACAAAAAAAATATTGATAACTATTTTAAAAAATCATATATTTGATGTAAACCACACACACACCAAAACACACACCCACACACACAACAACACACCACACACACACACACACACAGATCAGACAGCCACCAGCCACCACCAAAGACAGACAGACAGACAAGCTTTCGTGTAGCACTAAATTTGCATCAAACAATCATAGCTGGATCTAAGATATCAACGAAATCACAAATTACAACCGAAAAAATTTTTAAAACTCTTTGTGCCTCTCAAATGGATTCTTAACCGTTTGTGGAAGCAACAACAAAACAAAAACAACAAAAACAACAAAAACAACAAAAACAAACACAGCACAGCACACAGAAACAACAACAACAAAAACAACAAAACAACAAAAAAACAACAACAACAACAAAAACAAAAACAAAAAACAGCACAGCACAGCACAGAAACAACACAACAACAAAGTAAAAAAACAACAAAATCAAAACAAAAATGTCGCACAGCGCACCACCACCACCCCCCCCCCACCCCCCCCAAACCCCAACCCCCCACACCCCCCACCCCCCCCCAACCACCTCACCAACACCACCACCACCACCACCACCACACCCACCACGACCCCCCACCACCACTCAACAGCAAAAACTAAACGAATCGACCAACCGTAAACAATCAAAGCGAACGTAGAGTATAGAGTATTTGTCCAAAATCTGGAATGTGTATACATAACCCAAAATGTCCACACGCACACCCCCACACACAACTTCATCATAGAACAAAATTTTAATGATAACTATGATTCCCAACAGATTAAAAAAAAAAATGGAGCAGCTTGGGGGCATCATAAACAGTGCTTTTCCCCGCTTGTTTCTCTTTCAGAATATGCATTCCTTCTTTTCTTTTTTCTTCACATTCCACGACGCTTTTGGAAAGTAGCCTACAGGTAAGAGGACAGACAACGACCTACTACTGCATACATACATACATACATAAAAACACACACTACCCTGCTTGTTTTCGCCGACGGACTAATTTAGTATGGAGGGTTGGGCTGGAGTGTCCGCATTCTTCTGGAAAACATTTTTTTATGGGTGTATGTGTGATCGTGCGATGTTTTGGGTTGGTTGTGGGGGTGTGTGTGTGTGGGGTTGTGTTAGTGTCTATAGGTCTGTGTTAGCTGTCTCTCTGTCTAGTGCATCTTCGTTCTTCTGCGCTTCTGTCTGTTCTTGTCTGTCTGTCTGTCTTATCAAAAAAAGAAAATAAAGTTTTCCCGTGTTCTCTCATTCTCTGTCGTCTGTCTGCCCCCCCCCCCCCCCTTTTCTCTCCTCTTTGCTTCTCGGCCCGTCTGTCTGCTGTCTCTGTCGGTGTATTGTCGTGTCTGTCTGTCCGTTCTCTACTGTCTGTCTACTGTCTGCTTGTCTTCTGCTCCGGAAAAAAAAATTGTTTTTAAAAAAAAGTGTTCAAAATTGTTCTCCTGTTTTTTCCTGTCTGTCTGTCTGTCTGTCCCGTCTTCTCTCTCTCCCCTCTCTCATTTTTTCGGTCTCCCTTTTTTCTCCCTTTTCTCCTTTTCCCTCTTTTCTCTCTCTCCTTCCCAGCAAAAACTAAATCCTCTCTCTTCATTTTCCTTCTCCTCCTTCCTCTTCTCTCCTTTTTATCTCCCCCTGTCTTCTGTTTGTTGTTTTATGTCTTTCAAACAAAATAATTAATATTTTTGAATCGAACAAAAAACCCCATTATATAGACCTCCCACAACCCCCATAGCTAGTCTTTTCTCCCATTTTACAGATTTACGTGTGTGTATTGGAGAGATCTCAGACAGTCGCCATTATTGTCTGCTGGGCTGAAAAGAATGGGCAGACGTTCTTCAGGATCGCAGTCAACCAGAATGAAGGCCGTCCACTTTGTTACAAAAGATACCACAGATGCACTACAGGTCAGCAAGTAAAGTAAGTTCCGGTGTGTGTAAATTTGTGTAGGTTGTAGTGGTTGAGGTGAAAGCGTGTTGTGTGGTGTGTGTGTGGGGTTTGGTTTTGTTTGGTTGAGGAAGTGAAAGTGGTGTGTTGTAGTGTGGTTTTTGTGTGTGTGTTGGTAAAAGTGTGTGTTTTTCTGGAGAGGAAAAGTAATGTGTGTGTGAGAAGAAAAGTTGTAGTGTCTGTAGAAGAGAGAAGTTGTGTGGTGTGCGCGGCGCGTGCGCGCGTGTGTGTTTCTTTTTTCTTTACGGTTTTTTGAAGACAAAAGTGCAGCGTGTGTCTGCGCACGCCCGTCATCTACCCACCTACCTACCACTTTTTGCTACTATCTATCATCATCTATCTATCAACATCTACTAAACTATCTACTATCTATCATCTATCTATCTATCTTTTGCTGTCTGTCGTCTGTCTTCTATCTATCTTCTATCTATCTTCGCCGCGCGATTTGTGGTGCCTGCATTAAAAACATTCTAGCATATGTTCTCTTTTTTTGTTCGCGCATTCCAACTATTAAATATCTCCTACATTTTTCATGCCGACAATTTGATTACATAATTCCTCCATCATTCTTTACCCCCCGACCTGACCGCATCCCAAGGGAGGCCCATCTCTCCACATAACGACCTCAGACCTTCACCCAAAGAAGGAGGGCATCTAGGCCGCACTCCGCATTAATTTTTGGGGGGATTTTCAAATGTTTTTCCCCCTAAACTTAAACCATACACATACACCACTTACCTTGCCTCCCCCCCCGAAAAAAAAGCCTTTTTTTTGGGGAAAGCCACCTTATTCCTTTAAACCATTTTAAAAAAAAACAGAAGCAGCACAGCATAGCACAGCAACAACAAAAACACGACAACAAAAGCAACAACAAACCATACAAATTCACAAAAACACACTACCCACTCTGTCCGTTTCGTTTTCTAGCTTCTAACCACATAGCAGCGTCAACACTGTAGGCCTCAAAAAAAAAACCCTTATCAAATTTTAAAAATATACACTACCAACTTTCTCAGACTACCTGGTGATGCTCTATGTCCTCAATCCCCAAAACACAATCACACGCTGCATTTTTTTCATACTTAAAAAATATGTGAAAATGAGCGAACATTTTTCTTTCTGTCTAAATACCACTCCATAGAAAACACTACATCACCCGGAAGCTAAACCTGGAGTATAGCCATATAGGCTATGGAGGAGGACAAATCTTACACAAGCCATCACCTCCTAAAAACCCAATCCAGCTATCATCACTCTGCCATTAGTTCCACTTCATTTATCTCACCTCTTCTTCACCCCTTGACCCCCGCCCCCACCCCCCTCCCCCTACCCCACCCCCCTCCCCCACCCCCAACCACATTCCTCCATAATATAACTGACTCAGACTGACTGGAGCAGAGCGGCTGGACTTTTTGACCGAAGCCCCCCCCCCCCCCCCCCATCCCCCATCCCCATCCCCCAAGTACCACGCCTCTGACCCCTCCACTCCACACCCCTATAACCATTAATCAGTCCCTGTGGTCATTATAGTCAGTGTAGTGGCCAAGCTCTGTCTGTAGCCGTGCAATCAGCATACACACGGACACTGGTGGTACTATGATAATAAAGACAGTTCTTTGGCTTGGTACAGTGGTGTATATATAATATACACATTGCAGGCTAGATGAAGCAGTATCAGCAGTTCTCTTAGCAACAGAGGGACCTGCTCTTGTTACCATCGTTACCCTAACTATTCTTGGTAAGGGGAAACGATGATGGAAAGACGTCATCTTGCTCTCTCTCTGTCTGTCTGTCTGTCTCCCCCCCCCCCTCTCTCTCTCTCTCCCTCCCCCCCCCCCTCCTCTCTCCCTCTCCCTCTCCCCCCCCCCCTCTCTCTCTCTCACTCCCTCCCTCTCTCTCTCTCTCTGTCTCTGTCTGTTTGTGTGTATGTTGTTGTTGTTGTTGTTGTTGTCTTCAATTTAACGTCTGTTCACTCTAAGTGATATTAGACGAGTGTGCGTGTGTGTGTGTGTGTGTGTGTGTGTGTATTTGTACGGTTTCGTATTCTGTGTTTGCGCGCGCGCGCGCGTGTGTGTGTGTGTGTCTTTCTCTTTCATAACTCCTTAACGAATCTTTCCCGAGGGAAGGGAAGTGGAAAGGGAGGGTGAAGGCATGGCGCTGAATTTTTCATGCCAGGTCTCTTGGGTAAGTTGAACCTGGCAGATCTCATTCTACTTCAGGTACTTTCCCAAACATGCCGGATATATGTTTATGCTTCCCTAATCCAACGCACGCTGACATGAACAGATGACAACATTTACAAAACCGCATACACACGGGGACTAGATGTAAAAAAAACCAAGCTCATGAGCGCTTATTCCATTATCCTCGAGATTATATATATATTACAATAATACAAGGAAAAAAAAGAATGAATTACGGAGTCTCTGACGTGCATATTTTTCATCTTCTGCATGTAAATA
>CM054150.1:33328813-33336313 GCA_028751875.1 Rapana venosa
GGTGCATGCAAGCTCCCTCCCCCGGCCTTGTCCCTCCTATACTGCCCGTCCTGTCAGCGCTGTCCTCCTCCTCCTCCTCCTCCTCTCCTCCTCCTCCTCCTCTCCTCCTCCTCCTCTCCTCCTCCTCCTCTCCTCCTCCTCCTCCCATACGGGCTAGGCTAACTTTGAATTGATCCCTGTAGAATTTGATCCGCTGCCCTTAATGACAAGCAATGAGGAAAAGGAGAGAGAGAGTGGGAGGGGGGGGGGAGAGTGGGGAGAGAGAGGGGGAGAGGGGGAGAATGGGAGGTGGGGGTGGGGGGAGGAAGGGAGGGAGAGTAGAGTAAGGTGAGGGAGGGAGGTGGAGAGAGGAGAGAGAGAGAGAGAGAGGAGAAGAGAGAGAGAGAGAGAGAGAGAGAGAGAGAGAGAGAAAGAGACAGATAGACAGACAGACAGAGACAGATAGAGAGAGAGAGACGCAAATACATAGGCAGACTGAGAGAGAGAAGAGAGAGAGAGAGAGAGAGAGAAGAGAGAGAGAGAGAGAGAGAGAGAGAGAGAGAGAGAATAGACAGAGACAGAGGGACAGACAGACAGAAACAGACAGAACAGACAGACAGGGACAGACAGACAGAGACGGTGAACCAGACACAGCAACAACAACAAAAAGTAAGTGAGACAGACACACGGAAAACAGAGACCGAAACAAGAGACACAGAGAGGAAGGAACAAACGAAAGAAAAAGAAAGAAAGAAAGACAGAAAGAAGAAGAAAGAAGAAGAAGAAGAAAAGAAAGAAAAAAGAAAGAAAAAAGAAAAAAGAAAGAAGACAGAAAGAAAGAAAGAAAAAAAAGAAAGAAAGAACGAAAGAAAGAAAGAAAAAAGAAAGAAAGAAAGAAAGAAAGAAAATCTGAATAACGTTGAAGCGACTACTTTTGAGCATCATCGTCCTTGCTTGCAGACGACAGCAAATCGATCAGCAGCGCATGACAGCATCAGCAGCAGTGGCAAGGCACGAGCCAACCCCCGCACCCCCCATCCCCCGCACCCCTCCTTTTCTACCTCACTCTCCCTCCTCCCTCCTCCCCTTCCCCCTTCCCCCCAGAAAATGAGACCGACTATCCCACACGGTAGGATTTTATCCCAGGACAGGAAAGGATGGAACCTTTCTTCCTTACAGACAAAGAGATAGAGACGGACGGAGAGACAGATTGGCATTCATACATACATGCGTGTGTTATGAGTGTGTGTGTGTATGTGTGTGTGGTGTGTGTGTGTTTGTGTGGTGTGTGTGTGTTGTGTGTGTGTGTGTGTGTGTTTGTGTGTTTGTGTGTATGTGTGTGTGTTGTGTGTGTGTGAGTGTGTGTGTGGGTGTGTGAGTGGGTGTAGTGTGTGTTGTGTGTGTAGTGTGTTGTGTGTGTGTGTGTGTGGAGATGTGTGTGATGTGTGTGTGTGTGTGTGTATAGTGTGTGCGTGTGAATTGTTGTGTGTATGTGTGTGTGTGTGTATGTAAAGTCTTTCAAAGTAGTCGATACACGAGATCATCGATGCAGTATCAATAATTTAGAGTGCGTAAAAGCATCCACGACAACTAGTAAAAGCATCCACGACAACTAGTAAAAGCATCCACGACAACTAGAGAGTTGTTCCCTTAACAAAATACTCCTCGAAAGCAAACTGCAAAGGAACCCACTTTTAATGGGAAGCACACTCTCACTCCACCCCCTCGCACACACACACACACACACACACACACCACACACCACAACCACACACACACCACACACACACACCCCCGCCTCCTCTCCCCCCCCCCCCCCCCCCCCCCCCCCCCTTACACAAACAACACAACACACCATAATTATCAAATCTTACATAGAAATGTCTTGGCTACAAACACTGGGTTCTTTCCAAGACAGCACAATCGTAGCACTATGCTCCCCCCCCCCCCCCCACCTCGAAGACCCCCCGGAGAAGTGAGAAGAGAGTAGAGAGAGAGAGAGAGAGAGAGAGAGAGAGAGAGAGAGAGAGAGAAAGAGACGAGAGAAAACTCAAACTCTAATGATTTATTCACAAAAAGGCCATTGGCCCATACATGAAGGGGGTTGCCGAACTGTTTAGTATTTTGGTGGGGGTAAAAACAATAGTAACGACAACATGTTACTGTATAACAAAAAAGTCAGCTACAAAAATATGACTTAGGATAACAATATCTCTCTTATTCTGAAAGCTTTACACAAATATAAAGTGAGGCTGCGCACAACCTCAGGATGACTTGATGCCAGGAGTAAACAGAGTCTAAATAAATTAGGCTGTCTACTATATTTAAAGAGCGAGAGAGAGAGAAAGAGCGAGAGAGAGAAGAGAGAGAGAGAGAGAGAGAGAGAGAGAGAGAGAGAGAGAGAGAGAAGAGAGAGAGAGACAGAGAGAGTTAGTGTGTGTACGTGTGTACAGATGATAATCATCAGATAGCGGTCCACAGGCCTGTAGGGGTGTGGGGTTAATCCTTCACACCACTTGTCTGTGACCTTTTTCCCTTCAGCCTGGCCTAGCCCATTGTCTTCGCCATCATACACAGACACACACACAGACACACACACGCACGCACGCACGCATGCATGCACAGACACGCATGCACGCGCGCGCACACGCACACATGCGCGCGCACACGCACGCATGCACACACACACATACACACACTCACACATACACACACTCACACAAAGTGTATGGCATTCCACCTTGCTCTTGTTTTCTTTATTCTTGATAAACTTGAACAAGCCCTTAAACCAAGTGAGCCAGTTTTCTTAATCTCTTTTCTCTTCTCTGTCTGTCTGTTTTCTTCTTCTCTCTGTCTGCTCTTCTCTCTCTCTCTCTTCTCTCTCTCTCTCTCTCTCTCTCTCTCTCTCTCTCTCTCTCTCTCATCTCCTCTCACTCACACACTCCACAACACACACACACACACACACACACACACACACACACACACACACACACACAACACACACCACACACACACACACACAACACACAAAAATTGTTTTTCTTAACCTCTCCTTTTGAATAATTCAGTTGAAGGTGTCTGCTTGTCTGTCTGCTCTGTCCTGTCTGTCTGTCTGTCTGTCTTTTCTCTCTCTCTCTCTCTCTCTCTCTCTCTCCTCACACACGCACACACACACACACACACACACCACACACACACACACACACACACACACACACACACACACACACATACACCGCGCTTGTTTTTCGTAACCTCTTTGTTTTGAATAATTCAGAGGAGAGTGTCGATCGAGCAATCTACCACCACGGCAACGAAATCTCTGCTGCTGATCTAATCACTGTCTCCGTGTATCTGGGATTCTTCAAACGTAACTATTTTCGTCTCAGTGCGCACAGATGCGCGTGCACAGCACCACACACACACACACACACACACACACACACACACACACACACACACACACACCGCGCCACACACACACACACCACACACACGGGCCGCGCGCAACCACACACACACACACACACACACACACACACACACACACCACGCGCGCATCTTTGGAATATCACACAGAGAAATCTACCAGTGCTCAAAAGTGTTTAGAATTTAACCCATCTCAATACAAAAGCTGGATCTGTATTATACAGGTCTATAAGCAATTTAAACAATATACTACTACTTCTACTACTACTACTACTACTACTACTACTACTACTACTACTACTACTACTACTACTACTACTACTACTACTACTACTCTACTCCCTCCTCCTCCTACTACTGCTACTACTACTACTACTACTGCTGCTACTACTGCTACTACTATACGACTACTACGACGACGACGACTACTACTCCTACTACTGCTGCTGCTGTTACACTACTACTACTACTACCACTACTACTACTACTACTACTACTACTACTACTACTGCTGCTGCTGCTGCTGCTGCTCCTCCTCCTCCTCTCCTCCTCCTCCTCTTCTTCCTCCTCCTCCTCCTCCTCCTCCTCCTCCTCCTCCTACTACTACTACTACTACTACTACCTCCATTATCATTGGTATAATTAGGATGAGGAGGAGGAGGAGGAAGAGTAGGAGGAGGAGCAGGACGAGGATGTCCAAGTAGGACTTTCTGTCTTTATTTGTTTTGGTTGTTTTACAGTCCCAGTGGACAAATATCCGATTTTAGGGCCTGTCGTCACCGCAACTAAGTCATCCCACTTCTACGCCGCGGGCGACCTACCCTAAAAATAGTACAACTCTAAAGGAATGCACTGCCATGCAAGCATGATGCATGCTCGTCACAACAGCGCTTTATTTCTGTCACTCTGTGTGTGTGTGTGTGTGTGTGTGTGTGTGTGTGTGTGTGTGTGTGTGTGTGTGTGTGTGTGTTGTGTAAGTGTGCGCTTTATTTCTGTAACTCTGCCTCTGTGTGTTTTTGTGTGTGTGTGTAAGTGTGTGTGTGTAAGTGTGTGTGTGTGTGTGTGTGTGTAAGTGTGTGTGTGTGTGTGTGTAAGTGTGTGTGTGTAAGTGTGTTTGTGTATGTGTAAGTGTGTGTGTTTGTAAGTGTGTGTATGTGTAAGTGTGTGTGAGTGTGTGTGTAAGTGTGTGTGTGTAAGTGTGTGTGTAAGTGTGTGTGTGTAAGTGTGTTTCACTTTGTGTATGTGTAAGTGTGTTGTGTTTGTAAGTGGTGTGTGTATGTGTAAGTTGTTGTGTGGTGTGTGTGTGTGTGTGTTGTGTGTGTGTGTGTGTGTGTGTGTGTCTGTGTGTAAGTGTGTGTGTGTAAGTGTGTGTGTGTAAGTGTGTGTGTGTGTTGTGTGTAAGTGTGGTGTGTGTGTGTGTGTGTAAGTGTGTGTGTGTGTGTAAGTGTGTGTGTGTAAGTAAGTGTGTGTGTGTAAGTGTGTGTGTGTGTGTAAGTGTGGTGTGTGTGTGTAAGTGTGTGTGTGTGTAAGTGTGTGTGTGTATGTGTAAGTGTGTGTGTTGTGTGTGTCTGTAAGTGCGTGTGTCTGTAAGTGTGTGTGTGTGTGTGTGTGTGTGTGTCTCTTTTAAAGGTATTTTCCAAATCCATTAGAGTCCTTCCCACGCAAGCTAACAATGTCGATGTGTAATGTTTCTATTTGTGCACAGGTAAAAACTTTTGGTCCCCACCTTTTACACGAAGGGAGTGTGAAATTTGTGCTGCGACATTCTGGAATTACACAGAGTCATTTATAAATAAGATACGTCCATGTACCATCCCTCTCCTTCTCTGCCCAAGAGTCCCCTATGACGTCAGCAGCTATTAATAGCACATCAGCCGATTCCCCCCCAACTACGATCGAAGCGCCGATGTGGTCGACAAGGGGGACAGTGTGTGTGTGTGTGTGTGTGTGTGTGTGTGTGTGTGTGTGTGTGTGTGTGTGTGTGAAAGTCAAAGTCAAAGTCAAACTTTTATTTTCAGATGGTACATTGAATAAGCAGTGCATTTGCTTTTTTCATCAAGCCATCTATCTAAAGAAAAAAAAGCGAGAAAAAAAGATAATATATATGTAGATAAAGAATAATGTGTGTGTGTGTGTGTGTGTGTGTGTGTGTGTGTGTGTGTGTGTGTGTGTGTGTGTGTGTGTGTCTGTGTGTGTGTGTGTGTGTGGTGTAAGGGGGGGAAGAAGGGGAAGGAGCGTGTGTGTATGAAAGTGGGCATGCGTTCTTACATGGGGCTTCGGTTATAGTCAACTCCTGACTTTTGGGGGAGTGAAGTCGGTACTGATGTTAACTCCAGAGGAAAGTCCCCTCGGAAAGGCGAGACGCCTGAAGCCCCGGGCCGTCAGATCGCGAGCTCAATGCTCTAACCACTAGGCTATCCCGCCCCTTCTCTCACAAGTTTGAGTGAGGCCAGAGCTGGTCATGGAGAAAATCTGGAACCCCCCCCCCCCCCCCCCCCCCCCCCCCACATCATTTCAGATGGATCAGTGGTTTAGAGGTAACGCACCCCCCACCTACAAAGAAAGATGTAGCGGGTTCGATCCTCGTTTTCGGCCCGAACTTTTCCACCCCATTAACTATTACTCTGTGTGGTGGTCAGGGTGCTAGACTTTCGGATGAGACGATAGATAAACCGAGGTCACGGATGCAAGAGACCTTCAGCGCACATGAAACCAACAAGAGAACGGCCCCCGGCAATATCCGCTAGACACAAAACCCCGCTGTCATAGAGGTAAACAAATTCCAAGCAGACAGGATCTTTTTTATAAAAAAAAAAGGGGGGGGGAATATAATGGGTGGCGCTACTCCTGTGGCGACGCGTTCTCCCTAGATAGAGAGATCTGCCGTGACTTAGAGCAAACAACAACGTACAACACATGTATCCTCCACACTTCCAACAGAATACATCCCTCACAGTAGAACAAAAACCCAAAACACCGACGACCCAAGCCAACAAGTAACCGCTGTGTGCAAACTTGACGACAGGTCAAGGCTGGTCATTGACAAATAATCACATCCCATTATTAGTTCACGATATTAGCTCGCCATGTCTGATAATAATGACCTCCCCCCCCCCCCCCCCCCCCCCCCCCCACCCTCAGCCCCCAACCACTTAATTACCAGTGAAAAGAGAAAAGAGACTGAGTGCTGTAGCAAGCAATCCATTCAAAGTGTCACTGCCCTTGTAATTGTACTGTCTATATTCTTTTTATTTATCTATTTCTTCTTTTATATAGCGGATAATGGAATAAGCACTCTGTGCTTTTTTTTTTACAGCCAGTCCCCATGTGTATGCGGTTTTGTCAAG
Source organism: Rapana venosa (assembly GCA_028751875.1). Classification (NCBI taxonomy): domain Eukaryota; kingdom Metazoa; phylum Mollusca; class Gastropoda; order Neogastropoda; family Muricidae; genus Rapana; species Rapana venosa. Next base: position 33,335,572 of record CM054150.1, read on the forward strand.
TTTGTCATCCGTTCCCACCGGCACACAATGGCCTACTCTTTCAAAAACCGGAAGAGGATTTAACGTGTGCGCAAGATGTTCTGCGTGTGCGTTCTCTACACGGGGCCTCGGTTTATAGTCTCATCCGAAGGACTGTTGGGGAGAGTGGAGTCGGCACTGATGTTAACTCCAGAAGGGAAACATATCCCCTTGAACGGGATTCGAACCCGGGTGGTCAGATTTCGAGTCCAATGTTCTGACCACTAGGCTATCCCGTCCCCCCTGAGGATGATACAAACTGGCCGGCTGACCACTGAGAGAGGCGTCAGACAACGGCGGCAACCTTGGCTGGACTGGTCATTTTATTGTCAGTGACCTTCAGGAGCCGCTGATCAATACTGGCCGGCCAGCCCTGACTTGCTTGCTTTGCATGCATGCACTGCCTGCCTGCCTGCCTGCCTGTCTGCCTGCCTGCCTGCCTGTCTGTCTGCCTGCACTGCCTGCCTGCCTGTCTGCCTGCCTGTCTGCATGCCTGCCTGTCTGTCTGTCTGTCTGTCTGTCTATGATGGGCTGCCCACGTCACTGAGTGGCACGTGCACTTGCAGACTGTCTGACAGACTGATAGACTGGCAGACAGACTGACGGGTAAGAGAGAGAGAGAGAGAGAGAGAGAGAGAGAGAGAGGAGAGAGAGAGAGAGAGAGAGAGAGAGAGGGTGAGAGGAGAGAGGGAGAGAGAGAAGAGAGTGAGAGTGAGGGAGAGAG
>CM054150.1:33338813-33343813 GCA_028751875.1 Rapana venosa
AAACCGAGGTCCCGTATGTTGCACAAAATTATTCAGCGCACGTAAAAGAACCCACGGCAACAATGGAGTTGTCCCTGGCAAAATTCTTAGAAAAAGCCACTCTGATAGGGAAACAAATACAGATCGAAAAAAAAAAGAAAGGGTGGCGCTGCTCTTGGGGCGACGCGCTCTCCCCGGGGAGAGCAGCCCAAATTTCACGCAGAGAAATCTCGTGACTTAAAGTGGCATAAATGAAATAAATAAATGATATGAATGAAAAAGGAATTTGTTTTGTTTGGTTTTCTATGACTCGTGCTCTCTCTCTCTGTGTTCACTTTATTTCCTCGTTCCGGTCTTTCGACACTCTGTAAATCATGAACCCTCTCTCACTCTAGTCACCCCCACCCCCACCACTGCCCTTGCCCCCACCCTTCATTACGTCCATCAGGGAAAGTAGACGTTTGTAGATATAGTTGTACTACTAGAGAAGTAGACCTAACTATAGTTATTGTCTTCAAGTGTGCTGCGGTTCCACAGCTATCAAACTATATGCACGAATCAAACTAGATGTCGAAAAGGGGGGGGGGGGGGGGGGGGGGGGATTCGAGTTGGAGTGATGAGTTAGACTTAAAGCTAAGAATATCTTCCCGGCGAGGGGATGAGGGAAGAGGGAGTTTACACAGTTTTACACAGTATCCTCACTTTCTGGAAATTCTGTGCAAGAAAACCCCTCTTCTTTTCCACCACTCTCTTTTCTTTCTGCCTTGTTCCTTTTCTTCCTGTCACATTCTTCTTCTTGTCCATTTTCTGTGTCTCTTTGGTCCATTCTTCTGCCTTTTTTTTTTGTTTTACCAGAAAGACTTAAAAGATAACAATTCTCTCCCACGCTGAAGTAGGATGTGCTGGGCCTGACTTGTCAGGCGCTTAACGGCAATGCAAGGCATTTTCGCTCATTAGACAGACAACGATAGTTCGTTGTCTGAGCGTTCGAAGGAGGAGGAGGAGGAGGAGGAGGAGGAGGAGGAGAAGAAGAAGAAGAAGAAGAAGAAGAAGAAGAAGAAGAAGAAGAAGAAGAAGAAGAAGAAGAAAAAATCACTTATAGTTATAGTATTGATCCTTCAGTTAGAGTCTTCTCCGGGGAACATTTAAATTTAAATTAAGTTTAAAATTAAAAAAAAAATTCTTTTATATCGAGGATAATGGAATAAGCACTGATGTGTTTTTTACATCCAGTCCCCGTGTGTATGCAGTTTTGTGAATTTTGTCATCTGTTCCCACCGGCACACAGTGGCCTACTCTTACGAAAAGCGGAACAGGATTTAACGTGTGTGCAAGATGTTCTGCGTGTGCGTTCGCACACGGGGCCTCGGTTTATAGTCTCATCCGAAGGACTTTTGGGGAGAGTGTGAGTCTGCACTGATGCAGAGGGAAAATATCCCCTTGAACGGGAATCAAACTCGGGTCGTCAGATTGCGAGCGCAATGTTCTGACCACTAGGCTATCCCGTCCATTGCTGTTGTTCAGCGTTTCCCCAACTTACTATTCTGGGGGTCATCCACAATATTGTACGTTGCCTCACTCATCCCACCTGGGAATCACCGCGAGACTGTAAAATACACACTGGGTGAGAAATTTGTGACTGTCATCAAGTACCTTGCCATAATACTTATAGGCAGCCAAACTCTGGCTTTGGAGGATGATTATTTGTTTACTCCTTTGATGGAGAACAGTAAAAAGGTCAAGGTGTCCCATAACCTAGGTGGTTGTAGGGGGAGTGAGGCATCGGAGACCTCAGCTTCTCAAGGGGCCCAGCATGTTGATGGAGAATACAGATTGTTTATGCTAAGAGCTTGTCATGGCTGATGACAGTCTTAACGTAACATTCCAAAAGCATAACAACATTGTCATGAAGGCTTGGCACTTTGCTGACATCACTAACTGACACAGCTTTTGGCCTGAGTCAAGCAAGCAAGGCTCTGATAGAAGAGGGAAAAACCGATGAATAATAAATAAAATAATAAACCCTGCAAGGCTTACTACGTACCTTTTATTCACAGGTTTATTTCTGCTTTTCTTCTTCTTCTTTTTTCTTCTGTCGCGGTTGACCTACTTTTCTTGACCTATTTATCGATCGTTGTTGATGCTTGCTGATGTCAGAAGTTCTTTGTTTTTGTTTTACAGCTGACGTTAGATTTTTTTCTCCATACAAGTGAATATGCACGTGGTGTGTGTGTGTGTGTGTGTGTGTGTGTGCACGTGCGTGCATATGCATGTGAGTGTTTGTGCACGCGCGCGCGCACGCACGTGTATGTTTAAAATCAATTCTAGCTATATATACTGCTGATTGTTTTTTCTGAGCTATTTCTTGACCATTATCGATGACTATTTTTTTAATTTTTTTTTTTAGAGACAGCTGACGTGACGTTAATTTTCCGCTTGGCTGAGAATGCGCATGCACGTGTGTGCAGGCTGGAATCGATGGAGGCCGAGAGAGATGCGTTAGTTCCTGCTGCTGGCTGAAGCTTCCTTGGTGGATGGAATGGGAGTGGCGTTTCAAAGGTTGCTGGTTCCATTCTTGGTCACCCCTCCAAATTACATCACTTTATTTTTGGGGTTGGCCATGGTTAAAAGCGAGCATCTCCTACTCACCGCCCCCCCCCCCCCCCTCTTTAATTTCACACACACATGCACACACTCATGTGCGCGCCTTCACACACTCTCACACACACATGCACACACTCATGTGCGCGCCTACACACACACGCGCGCGCACACACACACATATGCGCGCGCGCGTTAAAATGAAGACACACACGCGCGTGCACACACACACACATTTGTACAGTGTGTACTGCTACAGTTTTGTTTTTTATAAAATCTCGGCTAAAAGGGAACAAGAAACAAAAGGGAAAAAATGAAAGAAAGAAAGATCAGGAGAAGGAAAAGAAAGAATAGACAGAAAAGGAAAGAAAAAAACAAAACAAAAGCAAAACAAACACAGGAGAGGGAAAAAAGGGACAGCAAAAACGAAAGAACGATCTCCTCCCTCCTTCCAAAACAAAACAAAGTGGCCAAAAAATCGACGAATGAAAGAAAAAAAATCCCATAAAAAGAGAGAAATGAAAAAAAGTAAAACCTACACCTCCCCCCCCAAAAAAAAAAAAAAAAAAAAACGCCTGGGAGAGAGGAGAGAGAGAGAGAGAGAGAGAGAGAGGAGAGAGAGAGGAGAGAGAGAGAGAGGAGAGAGAGAGGAGAGAGAGAGGAGAGAGAGACGATTATCAGACAAGAATACCCAGACTTGCAACGTTCTTCAGACAATCAGACGAGACACAGCCTACCCCTCCCCTCCCCCTCCCATTTCCTGACACACAAAAAACCCAGCACAAAACTGCGCACAACATTGTTCTGATGCCAACACTCGCTTGCCTGCTTGCTTGCTTTGTTGGTTGTTGGTTTTTTTCCCCACTGTGATTTCATGTCGACATTGCTAAAGCCAGATGAAAAAAAACCCCAACAACCCACCCCAGTATGTGAATGCTTGTCTGTAACTTTTAGAAATGAAGATGATCTTTATCTTCATAACGAGGTGTTTGACTGGATTATAGACATTATTTTAGATCAGATTTTACATCGACAATTCCATCTCTCATCCACCCACATCCCCCCTTCCCAAGTATATTATATAGAATTGCTTGATAATGTTAGGCATGCGTGCACGCTCTCTCTCTCTCTCTCTCTCTCTCTCTCTCTCTCTCTCTCTCTCTCTCTCTCTCTCTCTCTCTCTCTCTCTCTCTCTCTCTCTCTCTCTCTCTCTCAACACAGACACGCACAGACACAGACACACACAACTGCACCTCAAATCACATCACATAAAAGACACTAAATCAAAGAACGTACGAACACACACATATGTCTCATGCCTTTCAATCTTATTCCCTTACCACATAGTTAGCACGCAACTATACCTGTGTAATATATATGTAAACGTGTGTGTGTGTGTGTGTGTGTGTGTGTGTGTGTGTGTGTGTGTGTGTGTGTGTGTGTGTGTGTGTGTGTGTGTGTGTGTGTGTGTGTGTTTCTATGGGCCAGAGGGTCCGCAAAAACTGAATAAACTATTGGTATTTGTAATACACACACACACACACACACCACACACACACACACACACACACACACACACACACACACACACACACACACACACACACACTTTTCCCCTTAAAAATGATTTCAGTTCTGTTGGAGTATAATGATGAACAAACTTTGAATAAAACTTCAACAACAGCAACAACAACACACACACACACACACACACACACAACACACACACACACACACACACACACACACACACACACACACACACACACACACACACACATCTCTCTCTCTCTCTCTCTCTCTCTCTCACTTACACACACACACACACACACACACACACACACACACACACACACACACACACACACACACACACACACACACACCACACACACACACATTTCCAGGGCGGGTGTGTGAAATAGTGCATTACATAGAAAGTGAGCCCTATGTGCGGCCTCTGCTATGGGCAAAGCCATAGTGTCAACAACATGAATTAAAAGAAGACCTACGTGCAACGTCTATATAATGATCAGGGTACATTTTTCACACTGACAGTTCTAGTCAAAGGCGAGTATTATATATATATATATATATATATATAGATATATATATATATATATATCAGTGACAATAGAACTACGTCTCGTTTACACTACTGCCAAATGCGCGAATTTAATCTGTTATTTTCCATTGAAATGAAAATCCGCATGTTGTTGAAACCTTCATTTCTATTGAACATATTGGTATTAAAAGCTGTTGTCGGTTTGTTGAATTGATCTGTTGTGTTGGATAGGTTACACACATGTGTGGCTTTTTAAAAAAATACAATTTTGCTTCAACTTAAGGGAAATGAATGTGTGTGTGTGTGTGTGTGTGTGTGTGTGTGTGTGTGTGTGTGGTGTGTGCGCGCGCGCGCG
>CM054150.1:33348813-33351313 GCA_028751875.1 Rapana venosa
CACACACACACCACACACAACACACACACACACACACCACTGCTACAACATCTGCTAAGTGTGTCAACACCACTTTATTGATACGAACTTGCAAGATTTCGAACGCGCGCGCTGTGTGTGTGTTGTGTGTGTGTGTGTGTGTGTGTGTGTGTGTGTGTGTGTGTGTGTGTGTGTGTAGTGTGTGTTAGTGTGTGTGTGTAGTGTAGTGTGTGTGTGTAGTGTAGTGTAGTGTGTGTGTGTAGTGTAGTGTAGTGTAGTGTAGTGTGTGTGTGTAGTGTGTGTGTAGTGTGTGTGTGTAGTGTGTGTGTAGTGTGTTAGTGTGTGTGTAGTGTGTGTGTGTGTGTGTGTGTGTATGTGTGTGTGTAGTGTGTGTGGTAGTGTGTGTAGTGATGTGTGTATGTGTGTGTGTGTGAGTCTGTGTCTGTGTGTCTGTCTCTCTGTGTGTCTGTGTGTCTGTGTATGTCTCTCTGTGTGTAGTGTGTGTCTGTGTATGTCTCTCTGTGTGTAATGTGTGTCTGTGTATGTCTCTCTGTGTGTCTGTGTGTCTGTCTATTTCTGTTTGCCCTTGAGAGCGAGGCTGTCCTTTTTTTAAAGGAAATATTTGGACACAGTAACTGTTGTTCGTAGGGAGAAGCTTTTGAAAGTCGATTGTGCAAATACTCGGTGTGAAATACAAGGTACTACTGCATCGACGGCGACAAACCTTTGTGGAGTAGAACTGGGAATTGTTAGGGAAGAACATTCTCAGAAATTAATTGTTTAAAAAAAGAAAAGAAATTCAAATGTGGGGGTAAAATAGGATTAAAAAAACACATATATATTATATATATATTTCTTAGAAATTAGTAGAGGGGAAATTAAAAAAAAGGGAGAACATGCGCAAAAAGACTTGGAACATACTTAGACAGACAGATAAATAGACACACAGACAGACAGATAGGTACAGACAAACAGGTAGACAGGTAGATAGATTGCCAGGTAGATAGACAGACGGATAGATACACAGGAAGACAGATAGATAAGAAGATAGATTGTGTGTTCGCTCGCGTGTGTATGTGTGTGTGCGTGCGCGCGCGTGCTTGGTGTATGTGTGTGTGCACGCGTTGTGTTTGTGTGTGTGTGTAGAATATAATGTGGGTGTTTGTGGAGGATTTTGTCATACAAACGCGTTCAACATGCCCAAGACCCCCCCCCCCCCCCCCTCTCTCTCTCTCTCTCACACACAGAGTAAGACTGGAAGATGGGGAGAGAGACAGACACACAGACACACAGATACAGACGACAGACAGAGACAGGAGGCCGAGACAGAAAGACAGAGAAGACAGACAGGACAGCGTGAGAGACAGAGAGAGGGGCGGAGACAGAGCAGGCTCACAGTTTTACCCTTCAGAGCAGAATGACAGTGAAGCACGAAGCCTTCTAGTTCTACACAATTATCTTGAGGTGACCTTTGTGACCATTTGCGCCGAGAACAAAACAGCTGAAAGAACGAACATTGAGACTTGTATGTGTGTGTGTGTGGTGTGTGTGTGTGGGGGGGGGGGGGGGGGGGGGGGGATGGGGGGGGGGGGGGGGGGGGGTAGGCACAAAGTGAAGTAAAAGTCACAACCCCCACCCACCACCACACACAACACACACACACACTACTCACTCACATACACAACACACACACTACTACTAGTCATAATAAAAAGTATAATAATTGCTGCTGTGGCTGCTGCTAATACTGCTGATGGTACTGCTGCTGCTGCTGATACTGCTGCTGCTGATACTGCTGCTGCTGATACTGCTGCTTCTGCTGCTGCTGCTGATGTTGATGATACTGCTGCTGCTGCTGCTGATGTTGATGATACTGCTGCTGCTGCTGCTGATACTGCTGCTGCTGATGTTGATGATACTGCTGCTACTACTGCTGCTGATGTTGATGATACTGCTGCTACTACTGCTGCTAATGTTGATGATACTGCTGCTGATACTGCTGCTGCTGCCGATACTACTGCTGCTTCTGCTGCTGATACTGATACCACCACCACCACCACCACCATTGGGCCTACAATGAGGCTTGCTGTCTGTGGTAAAGAAAACCAGACTGGCAAGCACATCCTTCAAAGTTGCACACTATTCAGCGACCTGAGGAAGATCGTGTGGCCGACGGAGATAACATAACCCTGCAAACTAAGCTGTACGGCCCACGAGAGGAGCTAGAAAGGACATGCCATTATTTTTCCCAGACACATCTGACAGTGTGAAGAGAACGAGAGAAGAAGAGACCATTTCTATCACCACAGCCATAAAATGTGTCACCTCTTCGTCCTCCTACTGCTACTACTGCTGCTACTGCTACTGCTACTACTACTACTACCACTACCACTACTACTACTACTACTACTACTACTACTACTACTACCACTACCACTACTACTACTACTACCACCACTACCACTACTACTATACTACTACTTCTTGCTGCTGCTGCTGTTTACTATTACTACTACTGCTG
>CM054150.1:33356313-33361313 GCA_028751875.1 Rapana venosa
TTGCTGCCATGGACACCCCCCCCCCCCCCCCCCCCCCCCATCCTTTGGAGGTTATGAGCCCAAGGGAGTGAAAAGTATATAGATCTATCTAGCTATCCAATACACACTGTCCATGACAAGAAAAGACAACCTTACAGCTAAAAATATTACACGATGCACGACAAAAATAAGAACAAAGAGGAAAGGGCTAAGAGAGAAGAAATAACCAAACTACTGAACTGGATGAGCAAAACGACCAACAACCAAAACAAAAAGCAAAGTAAAACAAAAACAAAACCAAAACCAAAAACTACCCCAAAACAAAAACCAAAAAACCCACCCCTACAAAAAGCAACAACCAAAATAACAAGTACAACAAACAAACAAAACTAACAAACACACACCACCCATCCTCCCTCTCGCCCATCTATCCCACCACTCACAAAGAATCCACAAACAACAAGGAAGGAGAAAGAAACCCCGCACATTCACGAGACGTAGCACTCGAGTGAACCGATCACTGATAACTTTAGTCATTCGCCCCCACCTTCCACCTTCTTCCAGAGAGAGAGACAGAGAGAGAGAGAGAGAGAAGAGAGAGAGAGAAGAGAGAGAGAGAGAGAGAGAGAGAGAGAGAGAGAGAGAGAGAGAGAGAGAGAGAGAAGAGAGAGAGATGACAAATTCTTTTATTTCGAGGATAATGGATAAGCACCCATGTGCTTTTTTACAACCAGTCCCCGCCCTTAGGGATATATGATGAGAGAGAGAGAGAAGAGAGAGAGAGAGAGAGAGAGAGAGAGAGAGAGAGAGAGAGAGAGAGAGAGCAAAACAAAACAAAAAAACAAAACAAAACAAAAAGAAACACACCACCACCACCAACAACAACAAACAAACCCTGCTTGAACCGCTGACAACTTACTGATGATATTATCTAAGTTTCGAAATTGATAAGTCTGTTCATAAACAATGCTCCTCCAAAACACACACACACACACACACGCATCCAATCAACCAAACATCACGCAATTACAGAAACTTGCCTCTGATTCTGTCTGTGGCTCACAGAAGATGAGACAGCCACAAAAAACAACAACCAACAACAACAAAACAACCAACCCCAAACAACAACAACAAAACAAACACAACCCCAACAAAACTTATAATTATACAATATAATACTCACAGTCTGGCCCATCACATCTACGACCCAGGGTCAGTAGGCTAGCCACACGAGGAGCAGACAAGACACAACAGACACACCGAAAAATGGAAGCCTTTTGACAAAATAATCTGTTTATGTTTTTGTTGTGACTCAGAACTGTTGGCAGTACTAGCAGTAGTAGTTGTTAGTAGTAGTAGTAGTAGTACTGCAGTCGCAGCATCCTGGTCGCAGCTCTCACTTTTGTCAACAACTCAACTGCTCCGAGCAGCCCACAGTTAGACAGACAGACAGACAGACAGAGGGATATTAGAGAGAAGGCAGACCTCTTGCTGGGCTCAGTGACACTGAAAACGCCGCACACAGACGCACAGAGCGAGAGAGAGATTCTGCCCGGGCTGCTTCTAACCTATTCTCCTGGTTGGCTGTTTCAAATGTAATCCCTCCCCTCCTCACTTATTTTACTCCCCAGGCGGAAATTTTTTTTTGGGGGGGGAGGATCTCGAAACTGGCTCGAACGTAAAAGTTAAACGCATGGTTGTTTTTTTTTAATTCAATGATGTTTCAGGGGTTGTCGTTTTGGAGGATTTTGTCTTCTGGGTGTTGTTTTTTGCCTTTATTTATTTTCCTTTTTGGTTGTTGTTGTTGCTTGTCTCTGATTCTGGGGCTCACTGAAGATGAGGCAGCAAAAAAACCCCAAACCAAACGAAAGCAAAACTGATAAGATAAATGTTCACACAGTCTGGCCCAGCGAATCGACCCATGGCCAGTCGCACAGGCAGACAGACACACGAGAGAAGGAAGCCCCCAACTTGCTTCCCCCCCCCCCCCCCCTTTTGTTGTTGTTGTTGTTGACCTTTGATCCATCATTTTCAAAATGATGAAGAAGTAACTGATTATCTATCTATCTATCTATCTATCTATCTATCTATCTATCTATCTATCTATCTATCTATCTATCTATCTATCTATCTATCTATCTATCTATCTAACTGATTATCTACTCCTGCTTCCCCCCTTCTATTTTCTGAATTGCATCCCTTCATTATCAAATCGAGAATTCAGGACTGATGGCACTAAGTAATTTTACACGAGGAAATAGAATAAGAAACATAGGACATCATCTATAACAACAACATACATACACACATATATATATATATATATATATATAAATATATATATATATATATATATATATATTAATATATATATATATATATATATATATATATATATATATATATATATATATATATGTGTGTGTGTGTGTGTGTGTGTGTGTGGTGTTTTAATGATATATTCCTAGATTTAGTTCAGCAGAAACCAAAAACAAAATAAAGAAAACAACAACAACAACAACAAGCAAATCATCGACAAGGACTATCATAAGTTCACTTACTGTCCTGTAACGGTACGCTTGTATTTTTGTGAAAACTTTTCATGAATAAATTCTGTTGAAACAAACCAAACCAAAACAAACAAACAAAATCCAAACACACACACACACACACACTAAAATTGACTTGAACAAAACCTGCGGACATTGGACATCTTGATTAAAAACCCTGATACTATTTCAGTAATACCGTCATTTCACGTTTCTAAAGAAAACAACAACAACAACAACAACAACTAAGCACACACACACACCAAAAAGAAAGGGGAGCTATTTCAAACCACTGTCACCGGCCACCACAACATTCACACACACACACACACACATCCCACAGACGAGCAAAAGGGGACATGCAGGAGGAGGAGGAGGACTAGGCTAGCCTAGCAGGGCCAGATTGGGAGGAAAAACAGTGGGAAGAGAAGGGAAGGGAAGGAGAAGGACGGAGGATATAGAGGAGGGATGGGGACGGAAAAGAAAGAAGACGCGTTGGTTGGTCGCCACCACTTTGGAGAGGAGAGAGAAGAGAGAGAGAGAGAGAGAGAGAGAAAAAGAGAGGAAATATGGGACAGAGAAAGAAAAAGAAAAAGAGAACGAAAACAAAAGTCTCGGTTGAAAAATGACATGGTGCACTGACACTGTACTGGTAGGACTCCTCTCTCTATATTCTGCAGCCACTACCACCACCACCACCACCGCTACCACCACCAGCAACACCACCACAAACAGGAGAAAGGACAGACAGAAAGCCACCAGGGGGCTAAGCCTACCAGCGACACACACACACACACACACACACGGAATGTTCACCAAGTATAGGCCTAGCTTTCATGTAAATGTTCTGCCCATCTTGCAGGTGGGCTTTTTACTATATTACTTGCTTGACTTGCCCATATCTGGCTTGATACAAAGACGTTCCCGCCACTTGCTATTATTATCATTGTTGTTGTTTTTTAAAGACCAAAAATTTTGAAAGAGAGAGAGTGTGTGGAGGGAGAGGAGTGGGTGGGTGATGTTTGGGGGTGGGAGGGGGGAGAGGGGGGGGGGGGGGGGGGGGGGGGGGGGGGGGGGGGGGGGGCGGGGGGGGGGGGGATCTCACGGGTTTTAGTGAGATTTTAGAGCACAACCCCTCCCCCCTTCCCTTTTTCCCCCAAAAAAAGGGAATTTTTTCTTTAGGGGGGGGGAAAAAAAAAAAAAGGGGGAAATCCTGCATGCCCCAAAGTGGGTGGGGGCCATAGAAGAAGAGAGTTTGTTTGGGTTTTGGGGTTTTTTTTCCTTTCCACACAAAAAAAAAGAAAAAAAATTTTTTTTTTATTTAAAATTTAAATTTTTTTTTAAAATTTGTGTGTTTTGTTTTTTTTGTTGTTGTGTGGTGTTGTGTTTTTTGTGTTGGTTTTGGTTTGTTTTGTGTGTGTGTTGTTGTTTTGTGTGTTGTGTGTGTTTTTTTTAAAATTCAAATTTTTTAAAAAACCATAAAATTTTAAATATCCAAAAAAAAAACCACAAAAACCCCCAAAAAAAAACCCCAAAAAAAACACCCCAAAAAAAACCCCAAAAAAAAACCCCCCCCCAAAAAAAAATCCCAAAAAAAAAAAAATAACTTTAAACCGAAAAAAAAAAATAAAATCATTGTTTTTTTTTTTTTTGGTTTTTTTTTTTTTTTTTTTTGGGGGGGGGGTTTTTAAAATTTTTTTTTTAAAGAACCCCAAAAAAAAGGGTTTTTTTTTTCCCCCCCCCCCCACCCCCCCCCCCCCCCCCCCCCCCCCCCCCCCCCCCCCCCCCCCCCCCCCCCCCCCCAACCCCAACCCAACAACACCAAAAAAAAGCCCAAAAAGGGGGGGCCCGGGGGGAAACCCTCTCCCCAAAGCCCAAATTGGGGGTCTGTGCAAAGGGTTTAAAAAAAAAAAATAAATAAAAATTTCCCCCTTAAAATATACACCCCAAAAAAATTTCAAAACAAAATTTTCTTTTTTTTGGGTTTTTTGGGGGGGGAGGACAAGGGGTTTTTTGGTTTTTTTTTGAAAATCCCAAGTCCCCCCCCCCCCAAAACCTAAAAAAAAAAAACCCTCGCCAAAAAGTCAAAAGGGCCCCAAAAAAACCCCCCCCCAAACCAGGCCTACTTTATACAATAGCACACTTGCAATTGCACTGAATGGTGGTGTGGTGTTTGTGTGTGTGGGTTGGTGTGCGATTGCATGATCTTTCTTTGTGTGTATGTGTACGCACACGCGCGCGCCCCACACACACACTTTTATTCTCCCCCCTCCATCCCTAATCTTTTCTCTCTTCTCCTCCCTCTCCTCTCTCTCTCTCTCTCTTCTTTCTACTCCCCCAAATTTTCTCCCCCCACGCACAAGAACTGCACACATACGCATCTTTGTTCCCCCAAAAAATCAACACTAAACACGGAGGAAAATGACTGCACAAACGGGGGCGAAGGGGTGGAGAGAGAGAGAGAGGAGAGAG
>CM054150.1:33366313-33378813 GCA_028751875.1 Rapana venosa
CGACAAACAACAACCACAGAAAAAGTGGGTCCAAGTTAGCCATAGTAGGTAGCTTGGGTAACTCCAACATACCCAGCATGCATTGCACTCTGCTCCGGGGAAAGAGAGAGAGAGAGAGAGAGAGAGAGAGAGAGAGAGAGAGAGAGAGAAGAGAGAACAGACAGACAGACAGACAGACAGAGACAGAGACAGAGAGACAGAGACACACAGAGAGAGACAGAGACAGAGACACACGAGAGGACAGAGACAGAGACAGAGACACACACAAGGAGAAGAGAGAGAGAGAGAGAGAGAGAGAGAGAGAGAGAGAGAGAGAAGAGAGAGAGAGAGAGAAGAGATGGGCTCTGCCAGGTTTGAACTCGTCTAAAAGGAACATTCTGCGTTAAAAATCAGTGTCATTCCCAATCATGTCAGTGTAATCGGTCAGAATTTAGAAAACTACAACCCCCCCCACCCCCACCCCCCACCAACAACCCCCTCCCCCCCTCCACCACCCCCACCCCCAAAAAAGGCCATCGAGATGAGACTAGTGATGTAGTCTGAACATGGTGTGCATGGTTGTTGTTGGGCAAGAACTGATAAAGCTTTTGGGTGAGGCTAAATCCACTGTTGTGCTTGTTTGGAGACGGGAGGTGGGGGGAGGGGGGAGGGGGGGGGGGGGGGGGGGGGTGTCGTTCCTCAGCTAGAGCTCCGAGGTTCAGCAATGGTGAGATTTTGCGTATGCCACAGTTGTTGTATTTTTACCCACCATGAAGATAGCGGTATTCCGACTTTGTGAGATCCACGGCATAAGATCTGTCCTTACATTTATAACTATTATGAACAGACCTCTATCTATTTTGCTACATAACTATTGTGAACAGACTTCTATCTCTATTGCTACATAACTATTCTATTATGAACAGACTTCTATCTCTTTTGCTACATTATGAACAGACTTCTATCTCTTTTGCTACATTATGAACAGACTTCTATCTCTTTTGCTACATTATGAACAGACTTCTATCTCTTTTGTTACATTATGAACAGACTTCTATCTCTTTTGCTACATTATGAACAGACTTCTATCTTTTTTGCTACATTATGAACATACCTCTATCTTTTTGCTACATTATGAACATACCTCTATCTGTCTTTGCTACATAACTATTATGAACAGACTTTATGAACAGACTTCTATCTCTTTTGCTACATTTTGAACAGACTTCTATCCCTTTTGCTACATCATGAACAGACTTCTATCTCTTTTGCTACATCATGAACAGACTTCTATCTCTTTTGCTACATCATGAACAGACTTCTATCTCTTTTGCTACATCATGAACAGACTTCTATCTCTTTTGCTACATCATGAACAGACTTCTATCTCTTTTGCTACATCATGAACAGACTTCTATCTCTTTTGCTACATCATGAACAGACTTCTATCTCTTTTACTACATTATGAACAGACTTCTATCCCTTTTGCTACATTATGAACAGACTTCTATCTCTTTTGCTACATTATGAACAGACTTCTATCTCTTTTGTTACATTATGAACAGACTTCTATCTCTTTTACTACATCATGAACAGACTTCTATCTCTTTTACTACATTATGAACAGACTTATATCCCTTTTGCTACATTATGAACAGACTTCTATCCCTTTTGCTACATTATGAACAGACTTCTATCTCTTTTGCTACATTATGAACAGACTTATATCCCTTTTGCTACATTATGAACAGACTTCTATCCCTTTTGCTACATTATGAACAGACTTATATCCCTTTTGCTACATTATGAACAGACTTCTATCTCTTTTGCTACATAACTATTATGAACAGACTTCTATCTCTATTGGGTACGCCGGCTGTTGTGAGTTTTCCCGTAGAAGCAGTCTGGTCTGTGTTAGATAGCTGGTCTGTATTAGATAGCTGGTCTGTGTTAGATAGCTGGTCTGTGTTGGATAGCTGGTCTGTATTGGATAGCTGGTCTGTATTGGATAGCTGGTCTGTATTGGATAGCTGGTCTGTGTTAGACAGCTGGTCTGTATTAGATAGCTGGTCTGTGTTAGATAGCTGGTCTATATTAGACAGCCGGTCTGTGTTAGATAGCTGGTCTGTATTGGATAGCTGGTCTGTATTGGATAGCTGGTCTGTATTGGATAGCTGGTCTGTATTGGATAGCTGGTCTGTGTTAGATAGCTGGTCTGTATTGGATAGCTGGTCTGTATTGGATAGCTGGTCTGTGTTAGATAGCTGGTCTGTATTAGATAGCTGGTCTGTATTAGATAGCTGGTCTGTATTAGATAGCTGGTCTGTGTTAGATAGATGGTCTGTGTTAGACAGCTGGTCTGTGTTAGATAGCTGGTCTGTGTTAGATAGCTGGTCTATATTAGACAGCTGGTCTGTGTTAGATAGATGGTCTGTGTTAAGAGAGCTGGTCTGTATTAGATAGCTGGTCTGTGTTAGATAGCTGGTCTGTATTAGATAGCTGGTCTGTGTTAGATAGCTAGCTGGTCTGTATTAGATAGCTGGTCTGTATTAGATAGCTGGTCTGTATTAGATAGCTGGTCTGTGTTAGAGAGCTGGTCTGTATTAGATAGCTGGTCTGTATTAGATAGCTGGTCTGTATTAGATAGCTGGTCTGTATTAGATAGCTGGTCTCTGTTAGATAGCTACCCACTCAGGCCATAGAGGGCAGGTGTCGTTTTTAGAGAGGGCTGGCCCCCCACTCTAAAATAATACCAACGGCAAACACTACTACAGCTCTCGAGGTAAAAGCTCTCCTCAACACTACACACGAAACTCCATGAGTGCTCTACAGCACCAGGTGAGAAAGTAATGTCTAACGTGTGCACTGTATAGGCTACAGCCCAGGTCAAAGGTTTTGCCAGTTAGGTCTGATTATAAGCTAAATGCCAAGGCGTATATCCAAAACTGTTGTTGTTATGCTTCCAAATAATATCGTATGAATGTTGTCTTCAGCTATGTCACGTTCTTAGCGTAACAGGCTGAAGTCACCTTTTACAGGAAAGAAAAAAAGTCCTCTGAAGTCGGAGTGTGGCTGTCTGTCACTATGGCGAAGTAGTAGAAGTAGTAGAAGTAGTAGTAGTAGTAGTAGTAGTAGCAGTAGTAGTAGTAGTAGTAGTAGTAGTAGTAGTAGTAGTAGTAGTAGTAGTAGTAGTAGTAGTAGTAGAAGAAGAAGTAGTAGTAGTAGTAGTAGTAGTAGTAGTAGTAGTAGTAGTAGTAGTAGTAGTAGTAGTAGTAGTAGTAGTAGTAGTAGAAGAAGAAGTAGAAGTAGTAGTAGTAGTAGTAGTAGTGTAGTAGTAGTAGTAGTGTAAAAGTAGTTAGTAGTAGTAGTAGTAGTAGTAAGTAGTAGTAGTAGCAATAGTAGTAGTAGTAGTAGTAGAATAGTAGTAGTAGTAGTAGTTGTAGTTGTAGCAGCAGCAGCAGTAGCAGTAGCAGCAGCAGCAGCAGCAGCAGCAGCAGCAGCAGCAGCAGCAGCAGTAAGAGTAGTTGTTGTTGCTGTTACTGTCGTTGTTGTTGTGCG
Organism: Rapana venosa; assembly: GCA_028751875.1. Taxonomy (NCBI): domain Eukaryota; kingdom Metazoa; phylum Mollusca; class Gastropoda; order Neogastropoda; family Muricidae; genus Rapana; species Rapana venosa. The sequence goes on from CM054150.1 coordinate 33,369,851, forward strand.
TTCCCCAGCTTAACACCCTGGGGGTCGGCCACCCAGAACGTGCACTCTCGACTTTTCTCATCCCACCTGGGAATCACTGTGAGATCGAAATTGCACACACTGAATGAAGGAGAGGTTTGCCAGTATGATGACTTTTTCAGGCACTTCGCCGTACAGGCAGCCACACTCCGACTTCAGAGGATTTTTTAAATTTCTCCTTTAAAGAGGAGAGTGCAGGTTTTATTTATTTATTCATTCTTTTATATCGAGGATAATGGAATAAGCACTCATGTGCTTTTTTACATCCAGTCCTCGTGTGTATGCGGTTTTGTAAACTTTGTCATCTGTTCCCACCGGCACATAATGACGCAAGATGTTCTGCATGCGTTCGCACACGGGGCCTCGGTTCATAGTCTCATCCGAAGGACTGTTGTTATGTTAAGAGGTTGTCACGGCTGAAGGCAAATCAATCTCAAGACAACATTTTTACAACGTAACAACATGTTAGTGTAGGTCTTGGCACTTATCTGACATCACTAATAACTGACCCAGCGTTTTGGCCAGGGCCAGGCGAAGTAGGATGGTCAAGAACAGTCCTACCAGCGAGCAACCTCCTCCTCCAGCATCTATCTACAGTGTCCTAGTACTTCCCGGGTGCGATGAGTGAGTCAGCGTGCTTGTATATACTAAGCGGCTCCTAAGGTGTTAAGCTTGAGCGCTTTGATTTGTTGCTTTACAAGATTCAGCGCTATATAAATTCCATACAACATTATTATTATTATTATTATTATTATTATTAAGCTGTGGAACGCCCACCAACAACAATATGCCCGTTACAGTCAGTGTCCTCGCTTTTAATGTCATGCAAATGGCATGAAAGGCGACAATGGTTTTGATTCGTAAGTAGCCTACATCATTAAAATACAAAACCCCAAAAGAATTAGTGATGGGTATCAATATGCCCTTTTGTTCGAGGTTGCATTTCATTCTGAAGCGTGATTTTAGTATGTCGTGCATACACTGAATTCAGATAGCGTGCAGTGTGTGTGTGTGCGTGCGCGCACGTGTGTGTATGTGTGTGTGTGTGTGCGTGCGTGCGTGCGTGTGTGTGAAAGACAGACAGACAGACAGAAAAAAGAAAAAAAAGAAAATGCTTTTAATAAAAACAACATGAAACCACCGTGACAGACGCTAAGCGTCCTCTTTTTCTCACAACATTCTTGGGGCTTTTTTTTCTTTCTCCCTGTTTACATTCCTAAAAAAACGAAAGAAAGAAACAAAAGAAAAAAAAAGAAAAAGCAGTTTGTTTCCCATGTTATTGTTATTGTTCTTTTTTTTTCTTCTCCTGTTGAAAACAAAGGCCTCTGTGAACAACACGCACACACACACACACATACACACACACACACACACACACAACACACACAACACACACACACACACACACACACACACACACACACACCACACACACGCATACACACACATATACATACACACACACACGCACACGCGCACACACACACACATACACACACACATACACACACACAGACATACACACATACACACACACGCATACACACACATACTCACACACACACACATACACACACATACACACACTTACACACACATACGCACACACACGCATACACACACACACACACAGACACATACACATACACATATCTACATACAGTCTCACGTTTCGCGGAAACAAAAGCAAGGCTAAAAGCCATGGAAAGGGAGACAGGACCACTGTGAATGTGGACAGTTCCCAGCACAGCAAAAAACAACATAGACACACAGACACACAGACACAGACAAACAGACAGACACACACACAGAGACAAACAGACATACACACACACACAGACACACAGACACACACACACACACACACACACACAGACAGACACACAGACACATACACACACAGACACATACACACACAGACACACACACACACACACCCAACCCCACATACACACACATACACACACAGAGACAAACAGAGAGACAGACACACATACACACGCACCACACACACGACACACACAAACCACACACACACACACACACACTTACACACACACACACACATACACACACACATACACACACACAAACACACACACACACACACACACACATACGCACACACACACACACCACACACACACACACACACACCACACCACACACACCGCACGCACACACACACACACACACACACACACACACACGACTGACAACAACATTCATAACAAACTTCAGCTTCATGTCAACGTTTGAACTTCTAACCCCCCCCCCCCCCCCCACCCCATCCCTCCCCCTACCTCCCCCCTCCCCCTTCCTCCCCCTCCCCTCGCTCCTCTTCCTCGTCTTCCTCCGTCCCTTTCTTGTCGTTGTTCTTTTAACACTAATGATCAGTGTTGTAGTGTAGTGTAGTGTGCTGTGTTGTGTTGTGTTAAGTGTTTTTGTTGTTTCCCTGTTGTAGCACTGTCCTGAGGTGTATTGCACTGTTGCTGTATTGTATTGTAATTGTATTGTAATTGTATTGAATTGAATCGTAATGTTTTGTGTTATACTGGACTATAATTATTGTATTGTGTTTGCATTTGCAATGCATTGTATTCGTGTCGTGTCGTGTTGTGTTATATTGTATTGCATTGCATTGCATTGCACTACATTGTATTGTATTGCAATTTTTTTTGGGTCGTCGTCGTTGTTGTTGTTGTTGTCGTCGTCGTTGTTGCTGTTGTTGTCGTCGCCGACGTTGTTGTCATTATTGTTGTTGTCATTGTCGTTGTTGTTGTCGTTATTGTTGTTGTCGTCGTCGTTGTTGTTGCTGTTGTTGTCGTCGTTGTTGTCGTCGTTGTCGATGTCGTCGCCGTCGTTGTTGTCGTTGTCGTTGTCGTCGTCGTCCTTGACGATGTCGTCACCGTCGTTGTTGTCGTTGTTGTTGTCGTTGTCGTTGTTGCTGTCGTTATTGTTGTTGTCGTCGTCGTTGTTGTTGTCGTCGTTGTTGCTGTTGTTGTTGTCGTCGTCGTTGTTGTTGTTGTCGTCGTTGTAGCTGCTTCTCTGTGACTTGCACTGGGGAGGCCGTTGCTGTTTTCATGCTTCAGAGATCCAGGCGATAAAAGCCAGAAAGAAAGGCCGTAAAGTTAAAGAGATGCTGCATCAGAGGGAGACAGAGATCAATACACCAATACATCAATCCATATAATCAAACAATGGATGAATGGATCGATGGATCGATCGATCAATCATTTAACCAGTCAGTCAATCAAAGCGCAAGATATAGCGCTATATAAATTCCATGTATTATTATTATTATTATTATTATTATTATTATTATTATTATTATTAATCAATCAATCAATCAATCGGTCTATCTATCTATCTATCTATCTATCTATCTATCTATCTATCTATCTATCTATCTATCTATCTATCTATCTATCTATCTATCTATCTATCTGCCTGTCTGTCTGTCTGTCTATCTATCTATCTATTAATCAATCCATCCATCCATCCATTGATTAATCAATCGATCAATCAGTCAGTTAGTCGGTCAGTCAGTCAGTCAGTCAAACTATTTCATTCCAAGAAAAGTTAAAGAGCAATACATCTTTTTTTCCATTGATTTGACTCTTGCTGAATAAAGAGAACACACGCGTGCACAGCGCATACATATATACACATACATATACATACATGCACGTGTGCACGCACGCGTGTACACAGAGAGATATTTATTTATTCTTTTTTTTTTTATTTCGAGGATAATGGAATAAGCACTCATGTGCTTTTTTCATCTAGTCCCCGTGTGCATGCAGTTTTGTAAATTTTGTCATCCGTTCCCACTGGCACACAATGGCCTACTCTTCCGAAAAGCGGAACGGGTTTTAACGTGTTCTGCGTGCGTTCGGGACATACGAAAGACTTTTGGGGGGGGAGTGGAGTCGGCACTGGTATTAACTCCAGAGGAAAAAAAATCCTCTTGAGCGAGAATCGAACAGCAGATAAGCAGATCACGAATACATCACGCTAACCACCAGAGAGAGAGAGAGAGAGAGAAGAGAAAGAGAGAGAGAGAGAGAGAGAGAGAGAGAGAGAGAGAAGAGAGAGAGAGAGAGAGAGAGAGACAGACAGACAGACAGACAGACAGACAGACAGACAGAAACATCAGTAGACCCAGCAGGACACTTCCAATTGAAAAGGCTGACAGGTCGGCACTGCAAATGAGGGTGTCCATCACAAAATAATAATAGTAGGATACGTGATCCCTACAATCCTGCCTCTACACACACACACACACACACCACACACACAACACACACACACACACACACACACACACACAACACACACACACACACACACACAAACACACACTTTAACACATATCAAACTACAACACACACAACGCACATACACACACACTACAACACAACACACACACACACGCACCGCACCGCACACGCACGCGCACGCACACACACACTACAAACACAACACACACACAAACCGCACACACGCACGCACACACACACACACACACACCGCAAACACGCATGCACACACATACACCCCCCCCCCACCCCCATCCACACAACACACCACACCACACCAACACACACACACACACACACCACACACCACATCTCTGTCTCTGTCTCTGTCTCTACTCAACACACATACACACACACACAACATCCCCCCACCCCCCCCCCCCCAAACACCACAGACACAACACCCCCCCACCCCCCCCCCACCCCCACCCCCACCCCCCATCCCCTCACACACAAACACAAACCCCCCCCCCCCCCCCCCCCCACACCACACACACAAAATAGCCCAACTGCACTCGACAGAAGAAAAAAACCACACGAACCCCCCCCCCCCCCCCCCCCCCCTCCCCAGCCCCCCCAAACCCCACCCCCCACAAAACCCCTAACACAGAGAAAAAAGAAAAAGAAAAAGCTTGTCACTACCACGTTCGTTTAGTAGTTAGTCCAAGATCACCGCTGGACTCTGTGGACTTAACAAGAAAAAAGGTCCGCCACACACTACACTCACAGTTTAGAGGAAGGAATAACGCATGAAGACCTGGGATTACACACACACACACAAAACGAAAAGAAAAAAGAAAAAAAAAACCACCACACGAAAAAAGCTAGGAGAGCGCTGTTAGAGAGTACTACTACATACGAGGGAGCTGGGATTAAAAAAGAAAAAAAAGGGGAAAAAAAGCTGGGGGGGGGGGGGGGGGGGGGGGGGGGGGGGGGGGGGGGGGGGGGGGGGGGGGGGGGGGGGGGGGGGGGGGGGGGGGGGGGGGGGGGGGGGGGGAGAGAGGGGGTAGGAGAGAAGAAGAACGATCATACTTGGACCTGACCGAGGAGAGAGGCCGGTCAAAAATAAAATCGGATTTTTTTTTTTTTTTTTTTTTTGTGGCGGGGAGGTTGACAGAGGTCATTTCACTGGATTAGTGGGTGGTGTGTGTGTGTGGGGGGGGGGGGGGGGGAGTTGAAGCGGAAGTATAGGAAGAGGTTTGAGTTTGGGTGGGAGGTAGGGAGGGCAGGGGAGGGAGGGGAGAATGAGGGTGAGTGGACAGGCGCTTGACATTTTTTGCCATTGTGGGATAATAATATTATCTGGTTTGCCATTGTGGGATAATAATATTATCTGGTTTGCCATTGTGGGATAATAATATTATCTGGTTTGCCATTGTGGGATAATAATATTATCTGGTTAATCATGATTAAAACGGGAGGACTGAAATTCTTTGAAGGTCTAAACGCTGAGCCTGCAGAGTGACTTCAAAGGGAGGGAGAGTAGAGGGGGAGCGATGAGAGAAGAGAGGAAGGAGAAAAGAGGGGGGGAGGGAGAGGAGGGGGGAGAGAGAGAGGGGAGGAGGGAGAGGGGAGAGAGAGGGAGGGAGAGGGGGAGAGAGGGGGGGTAGAGGAGAGAGACGGGGGGAGAGAGGGAATGAGAGGAGAGAGGGGTGGAGAAGATGAGGAGAGGAATTTTCTTGTAGGTGGGGAGGAGGTTGAGAGAGGTAGACAGGAGAGAGGGGGTGGGGAGGGGGGTAGGGGAGAGGAAGCGGAGTAGAGGAGGAGGGTGAGTTGAGGGGAGGAGGAGAGGGAGGGAGAGCAGGGAGAGAGGAGGGGGTGAGAGGAGAGGGATGAGAGGGAAGAGAGGGAAGAGAGAGGTTAGAGAGAGAGAAGAAGGGAGAGATGAAGGGACTGAAGAGAGAGAGGGAGGGAAAGAATGAGGGGAGAAAGAGAGAGGGGAGAGGGAGAGAGAGAGGAGGGGAGAGAGAGAGGAGAGGAGAGAGAGAGAGAGAGAGAGAGGAGAGAGAGAGAGAGGAGAGAGAGAGAGAGAGAGAGATGAACTCGAACTCGAACTCGAATGTTTTAATGAAGAGAAATAGACAGACAGACAGACGACAGATAGACAGACAGACAAAGACATGTGTGTGTGTGTTGTGTTGTGTGTGTGTGTGTGTGTGTGTTGCATGTGTGTGTGTAAGAGAGAGGGGGGGGGAGGGGGGGGGGGGTAGCAGACATACAGACATTAGGTTTACGCACAAGAAGTAAACATGTCTCTCAGTTGAAACGCACATCCCATCAACCGATACATGTATACATTCTAACATTACAGTAACTGCTGTGGTTCTGTAATAGTTCATGCTGGACCAGGAACATTGGCAGTACAAGACCACACGTGCGCGCGCGCACACCACACACACCACACCAACACGCACACGCACGCACGCACGCACGCATGCACACACACACACACAAAGACACACACATACAGGGCGCGCACACACATACGCGCGCGCGCATACACACATTCTCTCTCTCTCTCCTCTCTCTCTCTCTCTCTCTCTCTCTCTCTCTCCAGCATTATTTTCCACCCAAATGCATTCATTATGACCACTTTACCTTGCAGGGTACAACAGCACAACAGAAGGAACAGAGAAAGGGGTGGGAGGGAACAGAGACAAAACGGTTTGCAGCCTAAGAAAATACCAAACAGAGAGAGAGAGAGAGAGAGAGAGAGAGGAGAGAGAGAGAGAGAGAGAGAGAGAGAGAGAGAGAGAGAGAGGAGGAGAGAGAGAGAGAGAGAAGAGAGGAGAGAGAGAGAGAGAGAGAGAGAGAGAGAGAGAGAGAATAGTCTTATAAAAAGTGGTTTTCTTGGAGTGAATGAAAACTGGAAGTACAGGAGTGAAAACATCAAACTTCAAAAAGGTAAAGGTGTCCCATAACCTATGTGGTCGTAGGGGAGCGAGGCATCAGAGACTTTAGCTTCTCAAGTGGCCAGCATATTGAGGGCGACGCCCATCTCTTCTCCCTCGCTGCTTTACCTTCCCTGACCCTAAAGAGGTAGGTACCCATTTACAAGCTGGGTGAACTGGGGGACTGTACTGAAGCCAAGGTGCGCAAACAGTCACCCATCCAAGTGGTAGGCCTAACCACGCTCGATGCTGCTTAATCTTGGCATGGGGAAAGCAAGTGCTCTGACCACTGAGCTATCCCGTCTCCTATCAAACATGTAAACATTTATAAATATTTACGATGATATAGTCTACAGATTTTGCCCAGGTCAAAAGCAGTGTCAGTTATTGGTGTAAGGTAAGTGCCAAGGCTGACATAAAATATTGCTGTTATGTAATATGTTATGTTGAGATTGTCTTCAGCCATGATAAGCTCTTAGCATAACAACATGTAGCCTCCTTTTTAAAGGAGAAAAAAATCCTCTGAAGTCGGAATATGGCTGCCTTTGGGGGTGAGGGGGTACTTCTCATCCAGTGTGTACTTTGAATCTCACAATGATTCCCAGGTGGGACGAGTGAGACAGAGTGTGTATTTTGGGTGCCCTCCCCCCCCTCCCCGCCCCCCAGTGTGTTAAGCTGGGGAACGCACATCACCACCACCACCACCATCACCACCACCACCATCACCACCACCATCACCCCACCACCACCACCACAACAACAACAACAACAACAACATTTTTTACAAAAAACTTGTCCATGACACACGCTATTGAAGAACTAGCCTCTAAAAGCTGATGTAAGAACGTTACATCTTGTTAGATGTCTTTTGAAAGCGAACGTAAAAGAACCCAAGGCGACAAGTAAAGAGGGCTGTCCCTAGCAAACTTCTGTAAAACAAAACAAAAACAACAACAAAGAACCCTACTCTCATAGGGTAACAAATGCACATACAGACAGGGACAGGGGGAAAAGAGAGAATGGAAAAAGAAAAAGAAGGAAAGATACAACACGGTGGAGACAGACAGACAGAGAAAATGATTCAGAGATAGTGAAGACACAGATCTCTTTAAACAGACGTCCACTGAAGCGGTGTGCCACAAACTACTTGTGATCCAGATAACATCGCACAGAAGAGAGAGGGGCTACCCCGTAATAATCATGAAAGGATCTACCCGGGGTAGGCTGACACAGAATGGGAGGAGGAGGACGAGGAGGAGGAGGGAGAGGATTTGTAAAGCCTGAGACGAACATTAGTAGAACACTTTTGAAACTCACTCCTACCATGGACAGTGTTTTGAATACTCTGGTACATAATATAGTCTTCGGTAGATGGAAGAAGAAGGTATAGCCTGTACGTTTTGTGGCTGTCGACAAAATTGTAAGGGTGGGGACTGGGGTTGGTGGTAGCGGTTAGTAAAATGAATGTCTTTGACCTATTTGACTGTGGAAAGGTTCACACGCTATCAGCTACTCATTTTTTCCCCTACTCAGCACTTAACGTGGCATCTCCTAGTAAAAGGATTCTGTTTTTTGTACCCCGTTGCTCAGCTAAGGCTCCGAGTGTCACTAATGGTGGGGTTTTGCTATTGCGACCGGTTTTTTGCCCACCATGAAGGTGGCTGCACTTCGACTTCGGAGAGGATGTCTCAATACGACACCAGTGTGCATGCTTGTTGTGTGTTTCAGTGTT
>CM054150.1:33383813-33396313 GCA_028751875.1 Rapana venosa
ACACACACACACACACACACACACACACACACACACACACACACGGTGAGAAGTATTTGCGTGTATGACTCTTTGTCAAGTAATAATAATAATAATAATAATAATAATGATGTATGGAATTTATATAGCGCTGAATCTTGTAAAGCAACAAATCAAAGCGCTCAGATGACTTTTTAAAATTGTTATAATATCAAGGATAATGAAATAAGCCCTTATGTGCTTTTTTTACATCCAGTCCCCGTGTGTATGCGGTTTTGTACATTTTGTCATCTATTCCCACCGGCACACAATGGCCTACTCTTTCGAAAAGCGGAACAGGATTTAACGTGTACACAAGATGTTCTGCATGTGCTCGCACACGGGGCCTCGGTTTATAGTCTCATCCGAAGGACTAGGTGAGAAGTATTTGCGTGTATGACTCTTTGTCAAGTACCTCGTCATACAGGCAGCCATTCTCCGAATTCAGAGGATTTTCGTGTGTGGGGTGTTGTTGTTGTTTTTAAAGCAGCAGCAGTATGCATGACGTTATGCCAAAGAACTTGCCATGGCTGAAGACCATCTCAACATAATGTTTGACAACATAACAATTTTTTAATGTCAGTCAGAAGGGCTCTGAGCTGACATGGATACGGACATGTTGGATCAGGCTAAAGGGACGGAAGTGACGTGAATGTGAGCAAACGCACGGTAGTATGGGATATGACTCAACTTCCAGTGAAACCCGTTAGTATAGTATAGTATAGTGTAGTATAGTATAGTATAGTATAGCATAGCATAGCATAGCATAGCATAGCATAGCATAGCATAGCATAGTATAGTATAGTATAGTATAGTGTAGTGTAGTGTAGTGTAGTAGAGTAGAGTAGAGTATAGCGTACTGTAGCGTAGCGTAGTATAGTATAGCATAGCATAGCATAGCATAGCATAGCATAGCATAGCGTAGTGTAGTGTAGTGTAGTGTAGTGTAGTGTAGTGTAGTGTAGTGTAGTGTAGTGTAGTGTAATGTAGTATAGTGTGAGTTTAGACGGGATATACTTATACAGCTGTCGTTTACATGCACGTATGAAACATACAACTTTTGCAGAAAACAAAACAACAAAACTGTGTGTGAGAGAGAGAGTAACAGACAGATAGACAGAGATAGAGACACAGAGAGAGAGAGACAGAGAGAGAGACAGAGACATACAGACAGACAGACAGACAGAGACGGAGACAGAGAGAGAGAGAGAGACTGCTAGGTTACACACTTTAGTATTGCTATCGCGCATTATTATTCATTGATTTAGCTAGCAAGATTGCAGGCTGCACAAACTTAGTATGCATGCCCACAGGCGTAGACACATAAAGGCACACGTGCACACGCACGCACGCACGCACGCGCGCGCGCACACACACACACGCGCGCGCATGTCACTTGACGAAAATAAAAGGAAATGTGCTGCTTATTCAAAGTGCCATCTGGAAATACGATTTTTACCAAAAGAATCGACATTGACTTTGACTGACTTTCACACACACACACACACACACACACACACACACTGGACGATCAAAGAAAAGACAAAACTCGGCGACAACAACAAAAAATCAAAGGCCACGCCACATGCTGCACATATCTGACATTCCATACAGATGAGAAACGAAGAGCATCTTTCCTGCTTTAGGTACTTTTTTTTTTTTTACGGAAAGGGGAGGAGTGTGAGTGTATGTGTGTGTGAGGGGGGGGGGGGGGAGGTGCGTGCGTGTGTGTGTGTGTGTGTGTGTGTGTGTGTGTGTGTGTGTGTGTGTGTATACGTGCGTATGTCAAATCAAGTCAAGTAAAAATTTTATTTCCAGATGGTACATTGAATAAGCAATGCATTCGCTTTTTTTTCATCAAGCCATCTCTCTAGGTGTGTGTGTGTGTGTGTGTGTGTGTGTGTGTGTGTGCGTGCGTGTATGTGTGTATGTGTGTGTATGTGTGTGTGTGTATCGGGAGGAGGGGGCGTGTATTGCCCAGCATGGTAAGGTAGAGCTGGTAGGAATAGTAGAGTGGGGGTGGGGTGGGCGGAGGAAATGAAAAATGACAGGGACATCATTATTTTGAGTTTAATGACAGGAATTGTCAGCTTAAGTGGGGGGTGGGAGGTGGGGTGGGAGGCTAATAGTGACTTGAACATTTCCGAAAATTTGCGGGTTTCATGGGTCATTACTTTGTCCATTATCTGCTATACAGGGAGATAACCCTGTACAACCAAGCTGTACACGACGGCCCACGAGAGGAGCTGGAAAGGACATGCCGTTATTATTCCCCCCCGCCCACCCCTCCCCACCTTCCAGACACATCTAACGGGGTGTAAAAAAGCGAACGATTTGTGATTACTCGTCTGGTTATTTTCTATGGATTTCTGTACGGCAGTTTCTTGCGGGATAGTTGTTACGAGTGTGTGTGTGGGATGGAAAGTTTTTGTTTTGTTTTTGTATTGTGCGAGTTGTTATTATTTTGCTGTTGCTTTTTTGCAGGTGTGTGGGGGTGGGTTGGGGTTGGGGTGGGGGAAGAGAGAGAGAGAGGTGGGGGGGGGGGGGGGATGGAGAAAGAGAGTTTGTGTCTCTTATTTTTTCGGCATAGTGTCTCCGTGTGTATCGAGCAGGGTGGGTATGGATGTCTGCAGTGTGTGTGTGCACACTGTGCGAATATCTGTGTGTGTGTGTGTGTGTGTGTGTGTGTGTGTGTGTGTGTGTGTGTGTGTGTGTGTGTGTGTGTGTGTGTATGTGTGTCTCTGTTTGTGTGTCTGTGTGTGTGTCCGCGCATGCACACATGTATGATGATTAAAGGAGTGAGTGAGTGTGTGTGAGGGGGTGTGTGTGCACGCACGCACGCACGCACGCACGCACGCACGCACGCACGCACGCACGCACGCACGCACGCACGCACGCACGCACGCACGCACGCACGCACATGTGTGTATGTGCGCGCGCGCGCGCGCGCGCGCGTGTATGTGTGTGTGTGTGTGTGCAGGCTTGCGTTCGTGCATGTGTATATGCACGTATATATGTGCATGCATACATGTGCGTGCTTGAGCGCGTGTGTGCATGCACGAGCGCACACACATCCGTGTACGTGCACGCATGATCACGCGCACGTGCGTGCGTGCTAGTAGCAGTGCCTGTGAGCGTGTTGTCTGTGCCTGTGCGCGTGCATGCGTGTGGAATGAATCCCTGTCTAGAGGAGGAGGAGGGGGCGGGGGAGGGGGAGGGGGGAAGAGAGGAGAGAAGGGGGTAACAACTCGTTAGAGAGATCGACTGTGGGAGACAGAGCCTAGGGGGAAGGGCGGGAGGGGCAGTAAGTAGCACAGCGCAGTGATGGAGAGGCGTGGTGTTGGCGCTAGCTGTGCAATCAATAGTTACATCATACCGGTTAGGGATGGGAGGCGGGGTTGGATGGCCTAGTGGTTAGAACGTCAGTTAGTTAGTTACACTGGCGATTGGACGCTCCGCCCGGGTTCCTTCCGAGCCACCACCGAAACGTCTGGCTCCTTCAAGGTGATTTATATGTGTAGGCCATTGTGTGCCGGTGGAAACGGATGACAACATTGACAAAACTGCATACACACGGGGACTGGATGTAAAAAAAAAGCACATGAGTGCTTATTCCATTATCCTCGATATAAAAGAATAAATAAATGAATAAGTATTTCCAACCTGGAGTTTACATCGGTGCCGACTCCATTCCCCTTACAAGTCCTTTGGATGAGATTGTAAACTGAGGCCCCTGTGTGCGAACGCACGCAGAACGTCTTGCCTCACACGTTAAAACCCGTTCCGCTTTTTTTCAAGAGTAGGCGATTGTGTGTCGGTGGGAACGGGTGACAAAATTTAGAAAACTGTATGTAGAAGGGGACTGTGTGTAAAGAAGAAAAAAAAGCACATGAGTGCTTATTCTATTACATTCGAAATCAAAGAATGTTTAAAAAAGGATTAAAGAGAAGAAAAAAAAACCGATTTGAGAGTGTCCGAGTGCAAGATGTTCTACGTGTGTTTGCTTGCATACCGGAGCTTGCGTATCGTCTCTTTCGACGGTCTTTTGAGAGAGTGGAGTCACTACTACTATTGTATTGCATTGTATTGTATTGTATTGTATTGTATTGTATTGCATTGTATTGTATTGTTTGTATTGTATTGTATTGCATTGTATTGTATTGTTTGTATTGTATTGTATTGTATTGCATTGTATTGTTTGTATTGTATTGTATTGTATTGTATACCACTCTAAGTCACGGCAGATTTACCGGCGTGAAATTCGCGCTGTTCTCCCCCGGGAGAGCGCTTCGCCACAAGAGCAGCGCCACCCATTATTTTTTGTTTCTTTTTCGTCTTCATATGTATTTGGTTTCCTATCAGAGTGGGTTTTTCTGCATAATTTTGCCAGGAACCACTTGTTGCCGACGTTCTTTAACGCGCACTAAATGAGTATTGCACACGGGACCTCGGTTTATCGTCTCATCCAAAATACTAGTACCCGGACCACCCACCATTCACGATCTAGTGGATGGGGGAAAAGTTTTGGGCACAAACGAGAATCGAACCACCACACACTTGAAACGCGGACTTTTCGCTTTCCAGGCAAGTTAAGTACGTGACCTCTAGACCCCCGATCCCCTCTGCTTTATCTGTACACGTAGGCTGTTCTGTCATGGTTGTTTTTTAAGGACCTGTACTGTAGAGGCTTCTGACAATAGTTGGACATACGATACGCCGTAACTTCAGCCACTATCTTAAAATGCCACCGCTGATACTAGCACTGAGAACAGTAGTTTGTTAAAAGATTTGTTATTTTTACATTTTCTTTCAAATGACCCGTAAGCCTGCCTAACAGTCGTTACCAGAAAATGCAATGAAAATAAACAGTTTTTATCGGAAAGAGGGCAAGAAAAACATGACAGTGCCACGCCTGGTGGTTGGAACGAATGTGATGTCCTTAGCAAGAACCTCTGTCCTTATCATTAAACTGCATAAACCTGACGTCAAATTCAGTAGGATGTTCAATTCAAACTGATATGTACGTGTTTTTCTTCATCAAGTTCAGTCGAGAAAAAACGGACAAAACACGACGAAACAATGAGACTTTATGAAGTTGTATACTACGTAATTTTTACGTTTATGTGTGTTTATTTGTTGTGACAATATCGTTATTTTGTTGTATTTTTTCTATTCATATCGATTTTCATCCCCAAAAAAGCCTTATCATTTGAATTTATCACGGAAGCCAAAATGCGGCCACTTTAAAGGTGGGCCAAAAAACCAGTCGCATTTACAAAATCTCTCCATTGGTATCCCTCAGAGCTTTAGCCGAAGAACGAAAAAACCCACCAGGGTTCTTTGATATTTCCAATTCAAATTTGTGAAGTGTGATGGCTCAAACACGTTCAGCGCTTGAGCTGAGACTATAAAACCGAAGTCCCCTGTGCGAATGCACGCATAAGGTATTTCGCACGATGTCAAAAACTCATCTATCTTCCACAGGAAACTCTGCTAGTTGTGGCCAGTGGCAAAGGATGACACGACCATGTCCATCATGGAATAGTCGACCTAGAGAAGGACGTGATCCACCATGTTTCAACTTGCCTGAGAACGCTGCCTAGACTGACTGAAGGGTGTAGCACGGTCCTCAATGTCTCTTCGACTAGCGGAGATGTCCTCTTCATGGACGATGACTCAAGCGTAAAACAACAGTCTAGCTCAGCTCACTCGGCTACTGGCTGCAAACTTTGATTTGAGATCAGACCATCCTCTGTGGTGGGAGTGTGGTTGCCTGCATGCGCTACGGGATACTTGGAACCAGTCACACACACACACAACACGCAAACTGCTAATTCAGTGTGTATTTTCAATCCCAACGTGATTCCCAGGTGGGATGAGTGAGTCGGAGTGCCTGTTCTGGGTGATCCTAAGGGTGTTAATCTGGGGAACGCGCAAAAACAACAACAACAACAGCAACAACAACAACAACAACAACAACAACAACGGCGAGCACATCCTTCAGAGGTGCACGCTATTCAGCGACCTGAGGAAGATTGTGTGGCCGACGGAGATAACCCTGCAAACCAAGCTGTACGGCCTACGAGAGGAGCTGGAAAGGACTTGTTACTGTTTCTCCCAAACACATCTGACGGTGTAAAACAGCTAACAAGAGATTTAGAAGAAAATTAGAAGGAAAACAAACTGATGTCTACCAGCTGCCCAATGTAGAGACTGAACCTTGCACTGCTGCTGAGCACAGTTGAAGCTTTGAGCTCGTTGCTGCTGCTGCTGCTGCTCTCTTGTCAGTGTGCATTGGTAGACATTTTGAATACAACGGTGTTGAAACCAACGATAACAAACAACCAAGCAAAACAACTCTTAACTTAAACGACAGTCGTCCTGTTAGCGACACCACCCCTTTACATACATTGCTTTACTATCGGTTGTCGACCCAGTGATGCACGCCTGAGTGGGGATGAGGAATGTCCGTCCAGCTTTGCCCTCCTCTGCCGACCGCTGGAGGGGTCAGGTATAGCAGGCAGGTAGGTAGGCAGGCAGGTAGGTAGGCAGGCAGGTAGGCAGGCTTTCACGCCTGAAGGAGAATGTCTATCGCTGTCTGATCTCCTCACATCTGTCATCTAAGGAGCTTCTTCGGCCATAAATCTGACCATTAGTGTCCGAAATGTCCCCACAGCTACTCTGCTTGTTTTTTGGTGTTTAAAAAAACCTCCTGTTCTAGGGGTGGTTTCATATCATTCTTTATTTTTAAAATGTTGTCTGTGTAATAAAAAAAAAAGGTAAAGGTGTCCCATAACCTATGTGGTCACAGGGGAATGAGGCATCAGAGACCTCACTTCTTTAGGGGCCAGCATATTGAGGGCGGCGCCCATCTCCTCTCCCTCGTTGCTTTACCTTCCCTGACCCTAAAAGAGGCAGGTACCCATTTACAGCTGGGTGAACTGGGGAACTGTACTGAAGCCAAAGCGCGCAAACGGTCACACATCCAATTGGTAACCACGCTCGATGCTGCTTAACCTTAGCTGGGGGAAAGCGATTGCTCTGACCACTGAGCTATCCCGTCTGTGTCATAGATTTGGAAATATCGGGGCTTAGACAAAAACCGAAACAAAAACAAGCAAGAAATAGCAATAACGAAACAAACGACAAACAGCAATAAAGACAAATATCGACTGACAAGAACGCAGCCCCAAAACCTTCATATTGAAAGAGAAAAGTATGTTGCGATCGATTCCGATCGAAAGAGATCATTATCTTGATAAAACTCTCTCTGTCTCTCTGTCTCTTTGTCTCTGTCTCTGTCTCTCTCTGTCTCTCTCTGTCTCTCTCTGTCTCTCTCTCTCTGTCCTCTCTCTCTCTCTCTCTCTCTCTCTCCTCTCTCTCTCTCTCTCTCTCCTCTCTCTCTCATCTCTCTCTCTCTCTCTCTCTCTCTCGCTCGCCTCGCAATCTGACGACCCGGGTTCGATTCCCGTTCAAGGGGGATATTTTCCTCTTGAGTTAAAATCAGTGCAGACTCCACTCTCCCCAAGAGTTCTTCGGATGAGTCTATAAACCGAGGTCCCGTGTGCAAACGCAACGCAGAACATCTTGCGCACATGTTAAATCCTGTTCCGCTTTTTGTAAGAGTAGGACAGAATTTACATAACCACATACACACAGGGACTGGATGTAAAAAAAGCACATAAGTGCTTATTCTATTATCCTCGATATAAAAGAATAAAATGAAATAAGTAGATAAAGAAATTAAAAGTGTGTGTGTGTGCGTGCGTGCGCGGCGCGCGCGCGCGGTGTGTGGTGTGCGTGTGTATAAACATACGACTTCAATAACAACACAATGAACAGCGGGATACATTGATTTTGATGCCTGCAGTGGCCTTACATAACGACTGTTTTGCTTAGTTTTTTTAAATTCTTATATATAATATATATTATATTATATATATATATATATATATATATATATATATATATATATTATATATATATATATATATATATATATATATATATATATATATAATATATTATGAAAGGCTAGACAAAAAAGCCAAAAATACACACACACCAATATCTCATGAGCACACACAAATCGTTGCTTTTACTGAAAACAATCTATGGTGAAATCCCAGTTGCTTCTTATCGAAATGAAAACCGATCTGCAACCAAAGCCCCATGTCTCCCCTTTTCCACTTCAGATTGCATTGTAAAATAATGAGATGGGGCAAGTGCTCCCTTCCCTCTCCATTCCCTCTTCCTGCCCATCTTAAACACACACACAACACACACACACACACACAGCACACACACACACACACACACACACACACACACACACACACACACACACACACACACACACACACACACACACACACACACACACACATACGCACGCGTGCGCCCACAGAGAGAGAGAGAGAGAGAGAGTCAAGTCCAAGTATATTACACACACACACACGCACGCACGCACGCACACGCACACACACACACAACACACACACACACACACACACACACACACACACACACACACACACACACACACACACACATATATATATATATATAATGCGCGCGCGCACACGCATACACACAATCAAAATGAAAGAATAAAACACACACACAATTATTCAAGTCCAAGTATATTCAACACACACACACACACATGCACACACGCACACACACACAACACACACACACACACACACACACACACACACACACACACACAACACAACACACACACACGCACACACACGCACACACACGCACAGAGCCAAGTCCAAATATATTCAACACACACACAAAATACAACACAACACAACACAAACACAACACAACACAACACACACACACACACACACACACACACACACACACACACACACACACACACACACACACACACACACACACACACACACACACACACACACCTCAAATATCTTCAACGGACAAAGAATACCCCCTCAAAAAAAACCTCTAAAAACAAAGACACTGTTCACATTGTGTAATAGGGGGTAAAAAAATCCTGTGTCACTTCAGACTTCAAAATGGGCCATCACTGAGTAACCTGCGTTTGAAGAAAAGACCTATCAAATTCAACTTGAACAAACAAAATCAAATTTTTTGCCGAATTTGCTTGATATTATCTTCCTTATAGCGATAATGTTTCGTGGTCATGCATTTCTCTGTTTTGAGATAATAACGTACTTGAATTTGAATTTGCCGTCCTTCTTAATATCAAATTATGAATGACAGACGCAATAGCCGAGTGGTTAAGACCATTTGACTTAAATCCCATGGGTCCACGAAGTCGTGGGTTCGAATCTCGGCGGCGTCTCGTGAATTAAGGGTGGGGATTTCTACGATCTCCCATGTCAACTTCAAGTGCAGACCTGCCAGTGCCTTCATTCCTTTCTTGCAAATACATATGCATAAGATCAAAATATGCATGTTAAATATAACGTATTTCATGTCAACATTCGGTGGGTAACTCGAACATACACAGCATACATCCCGAAGTCGGAATGCAGCTACCTTCATGGTGGGCAAAAACGGTTCGCGTACGCAAAATTCTCACCATTGATGAACCTCAGAGCTCTAGCCGAGGAACGAAAAAAACAATGTATGAATCGGTGCTACATGTTGATTTGATTCTAAAATGTGGGACATTCTTGTCATATTGCATATTTGAATATGACTCGCACAGTCTTTATGTGCTGCAGCCCTGGGGGCTGGTTGGCCTTTGGAGAGCATCTCCAACGCTGACTGTCCTTATGCCCACTTGGCCGAGAGAGTGGGGATGTACTGTGGGCAAGGCATCTCCACTATAATCAAATTTCTGCCCAGTTTCCAAAACAGCAGCTGGCTCCTCTGCTGTTTTGGAGGTCATCGTCGGACACGACGGACAAACATACATACATATTTGTTCATTTCTATGTACAGTATGGATTAGGATTTAATCTGGACTCTCGTCATACGTCTTGTTTGCTCTTTTCTTAGTTGACAAGCCCCCACTTCCACCCCACCCCACCCCACCCCCACCCCACCACCACCCCGGGGCTGATGCTGAAAGAAACATGGCGCCAGTCTGATTTTTCGCTGTTCCTATGAATGCGGATTGAATCGAACTGCATTACAGTTGTGTACTGCTTTAAGTCACCAGCAGATTTCTCCGTGTTGAAATTCGGGCTTCCCTCCCTTTGGAGCAGCGCCACCCCCTTTTTTTCCTTTTCCTGTCTACATGCATGTATCACAATTATTTGTTTCACTTCCACAGTGACCGTTATTCTACAAAATTTTTCCAGAGACAACTTTTTTTTTTGGTTGGCAGGGGGCAATTTACGCGCACTAAAATGCATGTTGTACATAGGATCTCGGTTTATAGTCTCAATCGAAAGACTAGCACCCAGGCCACCACTCATGGTCTAGCGGATTGGGGGGAGGGGGCCGTGGGGGGGGGGGGGGGAGGAGTTGGCTAAAACGGGGATGGAACCCGGACTTCTAAAGATTCAAGATTTTTATTTCAAGAACCCCCCCCCCTCCCCCCCCCCCCCCCCCCAAAGGGTACATGCAACTTAACAAAACCACAACTTGCGAGATGTGGGCGTGTGAAAAATATTCACAACACAAATTCGTTCTAAAAATGAAGAGCACAAATTATGGACATGAAAAGTGAAAGAGCATTTACAATACAGGAAAGGTATGATAAATCAACATGATACATGTATCAACAATCGATTGCACTCACTCCTCTCTCTCTCTCTCTCTCTCTCTCATCTCTCTCTCTCTCTCTCTCTCTCTCTCTCTCTCCTCTCTCTCTCTCTCTCTCCTCTCTCTCTCTCTCTCTCTTACTCTCTTCTCTCTCTCTCTCTCTCCTCTCTCCTCTCCCTCTCTCCACCTCCTCACCTCTCTCTCCTCTCCTCTCTCCTCCTCAACATATCCACGTGCAACGCAAAACATCTAAAACGCGCGCGCTGCACACACACACACACACACACACACCACCACACACACACCACACCACTCACACACACACACACACACACCGCTTTCTAGGTAGCGATATCGTGCCGACCACCGATGATACATCATTCTGGGGATTTCCACTGTCGTCTGTAACCTGCTACACAACTCATGGACATTCCTCATAATACACACACATTCACACACGCACGCACACCACATACACACGCACGCACGCACACACACACAAACGCACCACGCACATACACACATACACACACACACACACACACACACGCACACACACACACGCTGCATACACCTGTAGAACTTTTCGTGTTGGATAGCACTTCAGCCCCCTCCTTTCAAACCATTATTCATTCTTGTGTGTATCGTTTGTGTTTGGGCCTTCTTTGGTCATGTTTTCATGTTTTGGTCACGTGTGTGTGTGTGCGTCCGTGAGTGTGTGTGTGCGTGTGTGTGTGTGTTTGTGTGTGTGATGTTTTAACAGTCGTTATCTATAGCAAGAAAGGTGCAACTTAACAGTTAACTTGATGGTAGGGAAATATAAGTCATGTTTAAACAGTCTTTATCTCTATATAGTAAGAAACATATAACTTTAGGGTTAACTTTAAACTTAACAGAGGGAAATATTAGTTACGTTTTAACGGCCGTTATCTATAGTAAGAAGCGTAGAACTTTGCAGTTAACTTTAAAGTGAAGATGGGGAAATATTGGCCATGAAGAAACAATGATTATTTATAGTAAGAAAGGTGTAACTTTACAGTTAACATTAAACTTTAAACAGGGAAATATTAGTCACATTTAAACAATGGTTACCCATAGTAAAGAAGCACAGAACTTTACAGTTAACTTTAAACTTAAGATAGGGAAACATTACTCATGTTTAAACAATGGTTATCGATAGTAAAGAAGCACAGAACTTTGAAGTTAACTTTGAATAAAAGATACGTAAATATTAGTCATGTTTAAACAGTCTTTATTTATAGTTTAAAAAAAACAACCCCACCACATATAACTTTAGGGTTAACTTATAAACAAGACAAGGAATTACTGGTAATATTTTAACATTCGTTATCTATGGTAAAGAAAGGTGTAACTTTGCAGTTAACTTTAAAGTGAAGATAGAGATATATCAGTCATGTTTAAACGATGGTTATCTGTAATAAGAAGAATGATATCAAAATATGCTTTCTGAAATTCTCATTTTGGACAAGGTGTTGAAAGAGGTGTGGATTTTTGCCAATCTTTTAGATTGATACTTGACTCTTTGACGAGATCAGAAGTATATGTGCCAATTGTAGCAAGAGAAGATATATTTTTAGCTCTTTTAGAAAAATCTATGTCAGATCTAACTGAAATGTCCGATGCAATATTATTTTCGACTGTTGAACTTCGTAAGATATACTTTGAAACGGCTACGTTACGATAATCCTCTAGAGGTAGTACTCCTATTTCTCTATACGTTCCTAAAGAAGATGCATGAAACGGAA
>CM054150.1:33416313-33421313 GCA_028751875.1 Rapana venosa
AAAAAAGAAAGGAAAAGAGACCCCCTCCCCCCCCCCCATCCACCCCAAAACAACAACAATAAAAAGAAGTTAACCCAGGCATAGTCAAAACAAAACTGTCATTATAACAGACACTAACAACGTGCACATTAGCTCCACACAAAAACAGATTTGTGCAAAATGTTGTAAAAAGTTGCTTCCTGTCGAGTTTAATCTTTAAAAAGCAATGGTAACATCATAGTGAGGACGGGATAGCTCAGTCGTCAGAGCACTCGCTTTCCCCCAGCCAAGGTTAAACAGCATCGAGCTTGGTTACCACCTGGATGCGTGACCATTTTCCCACCTTGTCTTCAGTGCAGTTCCCCAGTTCACCCAGCTGTAAATGGGCACCTGCCTCTTTAGGGTCAGGGAAGGCAAAGCAGCGAGGGAGAGGAGATGGGCGCCGCCCTCAATATTGCTGGCCCCTAGAGAAGCTGAGGTCTCTGACGCCTCATTCCCCTGCGACCTTACAGGTTATGGGACACATTTACTTTTAATATCATAGTAACTTCTATGGTCAGCAGAGCTTTAAACATGCTATGGGCAGTGTATTGCTGCCTACACAGGGAGATTATTTTCTTAAGAGGAACAATTTGGACAAAATAATGCATAAGCTATGTACTCTGTCACAAATCAAACTATCCTTGGGGGTTGGGGGGTGGTGGGGGTGGGGTGGTTTAGTAGTTAGAGCGCTGCTATCGCGATTTGAGGGCCCGGGTTGGAGCCCCCACTGAAACCTCCGTTCAGGGGATTTTCCCCCTGGAGTTAACATCAGCACCGACTCTTCTCCTCCCGAAAGTCCTTCGGATGATATTATAAACCGGGGTCCCGTGGGCGAACGCACCCAGAGCATCTTACGCACACGTTAAAACCCGTTCTGCCTTTCAGAAGAGTATGGCATCCATGTCGGTAAGAACTAACACTGCAACAACAAAAACACACAAACACACACAAAATGCATGCACACTGGCGTCGTGTTTACGTATCATGCCTGCAGTCGGAATGCAGCTACCTTAATGGTGGACAAAAGCACTCACATAACACAAAAATTTCACCATTGGTGAACCAACCCCCCCCCCCCCCCCCCCCCTAACCAAAAAAAATTCAACAACAACAACCCGAAAACAAAACAAAAAAAACAACAAACAAACAACCAAAAATAAAGGAACCAAACAGAGAGAAAAAACAACCCAAAAAGGGCAGAAAAAAAACTGTTCTCAAGAAACGCATAGGTAGGATTCTTTAAACAGTTTGACCATGAACAAAACAGAGTTGAAAAAAAAACCCACCCAGACCACATGACTTTGTATCCTTAAACTTAAATTAACCCGTGTGGAAAAAACGATTTGTTGACAACCTGATCATAACACGGTGGTGTTGCTGCTCTGCATGTCTTTGAATTCAGAGGACACTTAAGAAAGAAAGGAAAAATCGATATCCCCGATTGACTGCGAGAGCTGTGCTTGCCTTGATCCTAAGTGGCTGTTGTCAAGAACAAATATTTGCTGCAGTTCTTTTTGAAGACAAGGAGGCTCAGTGTGAGTCTGCCGGGACAGCCTGCCTCAACATCGTCAATTCTCAATATTTAGGGCAAAACGGGTACACTGCCTGTTTGCCAATTGTTCTTAAGTTTGACCCGCCTGCTATAGTGGTTAGATTCTTGTAAAAATGAGCCCTCCTCCCCCCCCCTCCAAAAAACATACCCTAACAACAAACCCACTCACAAACATAGTGTTGTTGATAATGTACGTATCATGTTTCATGCAGGAAAAAGAAAGTTAAAAACTAAATCCACAACATTGGCAGGGCTTTTTCGTCCCGGTGACGTAGAAGACATCACTGTCACAACAATAGGGTTTGCCAGTTTCAGAGCAAGCACACACACACACACAAGCACACACACACACGCACACACACACAAGCACACACACACACACACACACACACACACTCACACACACACACACACATTAAAGAACCAACCAAACAAACAAATAAACAAATGAATGACTAAGTAAACAAAAGAAAAACAAATGAACTTTTCGTCCTTCCAAAACTAACGAAAGCACACAACTTCAAACCATGGATTCTTACGCTAGCTCACATAACTAGGGTTTTCAACAGCATATTCTGAGATTCTGCAAGCGTGCCTATATATATGACTTTGAAAGTGAGCACTGCACTGACCTCAATGCAAGCTGATACCGCAAATCGATATCACAGTCGTTACACACATTTGCCAGATCTGTTAGTTAATTCTACTGCTTATCATTACTTATGACCTTCACCTCCGGGCAAATGGTAATGATCTGTGGCTGAGGTTATATGCACGCTCTGGGACTGTAAAGCTCATCGGTCAGAGGACTCGCTTTCCCCCCAGCCAATGTTAAGCAGCATCGAGCGTGGTTACCAAATGGATGGGTGACCGTTAGCGCGCTTTGGCTTCAGTACAGTCCCCCAGTTGAATCCAGTTGTAAATGGGTACCTACCTCTTTAGGGTCAGGGAAGGTAAAGCAGCGAGGGAGAGGAGATGGGCGCCGCCCTCAATATGCTGGCACCTAGAGTAGCTGAGGTCTTTGATGCCTCGCTCCCATACGACCACACAGGTTATGGGACACCTTTACCTTTACCTGCGCACACTCAGCGAAGATCTCCCACTCTCTTTTAACAGTAGGGGTGTTCTCTTGATGGGGACAGGACATGGGGTATGCAGGATGGGCGCAGCCTCCAGCTGTGGTGAACGAGGCACAGGGGCAGATAACCAGCACGATATCAAAACTAGCTTTGGGCATCCTCCACCAAGAGGGGTGGCAGGCTAGACTGGTCATGAGCTACTGCTCTGAAGTCGGAGTATGGCGGCTGAGGCCAGCAGGACAGACCTCCTGCAGAGTTACCAGCGCAGGAGAAGAAACCCAGGCACTCGGCATCGCAGTCCACTCAGTGTGGCCATGGTCACACGTGCACAATCTCACAGCGTTGGGATTTGATTTGCTTGTTTTTACATGTGAATTTTCCCATGAAATCCAGGTATCTATCTACCTGTCGTTCTGATCCTTAGCGGATACGGTGACATTAAAAAAACGTTGGCATTTGCAGAGAGAGAGAGAGAGAGAGAGAGAGAGAGAGAGAGAGAGAGAGAGAGAGAGACAATGACAATGACAATGACAATGACAAATGACAATGACAATGACAAATTCTTTTATTTCGAGGATAATGAATAAGCACACATGTGCTTT
Source organism: Rapana venosa (assembly GCA_028751875.1). Lineage (NCBI taxonomy): Eukaryota > Metazoa > Mollusca > Gastropoda > Neogastropoda > Muricidae > Rapana > Rapana venosa. The sequence continues at coordinate 33,419,568 of CM054150.1, forward strand.
TTTACATCCAGTCCCCGCCCGTTAGGGATACATCTTAATAATAATAACCCAATACTTATACAGTCTCACAATAAAAACAAGGGGAAATAACCCTTTTCAAAACAGCTCCCCCCCCAACAACCCTCCCCCCCCCCCAACAACCCTCCCCCCCCCCCCAAAGCAAGCAATTAAAAGAAAATCCTAAAAATACCCCACCCCTACCCCCACCCCCCAAAAAACCGTAACCAAAACAAACAAACAAACAAACAAAAGAGAAGAAAAAACCAAACCAACAAAAGATGATAAAAAAGAGAAAAACAGACAAACAACAACAACAAGAACAAGAACAACAACAAAGCCAAGAAAAAATAACACAACCAAACTTAATAAGTCATAAAGATAAACATCTACACATTGTCAAATGGTACACATACTTGTTATACATAATTATAAGATATTGAAATAGGGCACTCATTAAAACTTAAGTACAGAGGCAAGTCCAATAAAGTATTGAAAATATAAAAATATGAATCCTTCATCAGGATATACTATGACTATAAGCAGGACGATAAAAGGTGAGAGAGACAGAGACAGAGAGACAGAGAGTGTGTGTGTGTATTTCAGAGATAATATCCAATATATAAATCCCAAAACAGTATGCCATCCCATCAACACTCATTTTAGATTATACTCGTTTCAAATTATATGTCATGATAAAAATAAATTTAATACCCATACATCCACACAATAAAAACAAGAAACAAACCAAGAAGAAATTTAAAACTATACAGTCGTTGAGGGAGAGAATATGAGTGGGTGAGTGGGTGAGTGAGTGAGTGAGTGTGTGTGTGTGTGTGTGTGTGTGTGTGTGTGTGTGTGTGTGTGTGTGTGTGTGTGTGTGTGTGTGTGTGTGTGTGTGTGTGTGTGTGTGTGTGTGTGTGTGTTTGTGTTTGTTTGAGCGTGTGTGGGGGGGTGTGGGGTGGGGTGGGGGTGTTTCAGGGATAATACTAAATATGTAATACTCACATAGCACACGATCAACACAAACACTTTTTAATTATGCTCCTGCAAATTGAATGTCATGGTAATAAAATAAGTGCAATACCCATACACTCACATAATAAAGAGGGGGAAAAGCCAATAAAGTCATAAAAAGAACATCTACACATTGTAAGTAATAGAAACAAAATATTTTTTTCCAGCATAATGAATAAGTATTCATGTTCTTTTTTACATCCAGTCCCCGCCCATGGGGTCACATTTAAAAATGCACTCAGTACTCATACTTTCAAGCAGAAGAAGCAAAGGAAAAAAAACTTTTTTTAAAGAAAAAGAGAGAAGAAGAAAAAAACAAACAAACATACAAACAAATAAACAACCCCAGATGAGCAAAAGACAAAAACATACCCCCAGAACCCCCTCCCCCCCCCCCCCCACCACCACCACAAAAAAAAAGACAACAACAACAACAACCAAAAAGCAGACAAAAACACCCTTCCAAATAAACAAACAAAAAACAAGAAAAAACAACAACAAACAAACAAATGGAAAAAAAACACCATAAAGACCAAAAAAAACCCCAAAAAACCCAAACAAACAAACAAAAACAATTTTTAAAAAAAAATAGCACCTCCCCCCCTTCACACTCACACACACACACACACACACACACACACACACACACACACACACACACACACACACACACACACACACACACACACACACACACACACACACACACACACGTGCATACACCAAAACAAA
>CM054150.1:33426313-33428813 GCA_028751875.1 Rapana venosa
AAATTCTGTCATCTGTTTCCACCTGAACACAATGGCTTACTCTTCCGAAAAGCGGAACAGGATTTAACGTGTGCGCAAGATGTTCTGCATGCGTTCGAACACGGAGCCTCGGTTTATAGTCTCATCCGAAGGGAGACGAAGAGGCAGACAGAGAAAACGATGGGAAGACAACATCAGAGAGTAAACTGGCCTTGAGTAGTATGGAACGACACACTGCAGAAAGCTGAGAACCGCGAGGAGTGGAGGAAGCTGGTAGCAAAATCTTCAGTGGCACCCTAACGGTCTAGTAGACTACGGGATAGGTGAAGGTGAACTGGGGGACTGTACTGAAGTCTTAATCTTAGCTTGGGGAAGAGGAAGAACTCTAACCGCTGGGCTAGCCCGTCCCTGGACTTATGGCGATCATCAAAGTCAATCTTCTAACAGCCCAGGAGAAAATAGCTGAGTATGCATGAAACCAACAGACAAAAACAGTTCAAGGATTGCTCGCCTGTGCCGTCTACTGTGTAGCGTCAGCTGTAGTCTGCTCGTTAGTGTTTCAAATCCCTTTCAGCAGACGTCCAGCCACTTATTTTCACCGCTCTTTCGATCTGTTTATACAGTTGCCAGACGTTATTAATTTATGCTGACAACATACGTTTGACGGAAGATGAGGTCAGGAAAACCCAGCCTGTCTCTGTGGTTCGTGTGTGAGTATGTGTAAAGGGCCAAAGTGAGAGCGAAATCAATGTAAAGCTAGTGAACGATTGGGAGAGAAAGAGAGCAAAATCAATACAAAGGTAAACACTGCAAGAGATTGCAAACAAAGGAGAAAGAAAACCCCTCTCCGGGCACTTGAAGCAAAAAGTGCAATGATTGATGTCTACAGCACAGACAGACAGACTCCCACACCGATAAGAAGGATCGTCACAAAGACAAAAGCTACCTTTTAAAAATGAAACCTGCAAAAACTTAACGGCAGTAAACAACGCATGGTTTTTTTCCCTTTATCATTTGAGAAAAAAAATCAACAAAACCGAGTACCGCTGCAAATGGACTGACGACTAACAAATTCAACCCTGGAAACTACTCGGAATGTTTTGGAAGCAAGCAGCTGAGGGGACCATATCACTCATAATCGAAGACAAGCCCATTTGAACGGAACCCACAGAGGCAAGCTAACAGACCTGGAGCTACTGACTGTGCTGGCAAACTCACCCCACCCTACACCACCCCACCCTACACTACACCACACCACCCTACACCACACCACACCACCCTACACCACACCACACCACCCCACACCACACCACACCACCCCACACCACACCACACCACCCTACACCCCCACCCCCACCCCTCCCCACCCCGCCCACACCACACCACAGCCCCCGTCCCACACAGAGAGGGGAGGCACCAGCTGGCAGTCAATCAGTCAGACCACTCTGTCATGGACACCTCACTCCACTCCACTCCAGTGTCCGACGCCTCAACCATAGATAGCAGAAACTCCAAAACTTCCCCAAATTTACCCGGCGAAATGTGTTGACTGGTGAAAACTTTCTTAGCCAGGCCGGCAGCCCCGAGCTTGGACAGGAACTGAAGGGAGAGACAACTGTGGCCTGACGTGGGCAGTGCAGTGCAGTGCATGCACGATGTGGGACGGTGACTTTGGGCCGGGAATCCCGTTTCGTTATCATAATCATATTATGATTTGTCCATGTCTATGTTGACGCCAGACAGCAAAAGTTGCAAGCCCACTCTGTCTGGCTTCTGAGTTTTCAGGAGATATACGTCCTCTACATTCACAGTCTGCTACATTTTTTTTTTATATCGTACAACTTTCCTACTTTTGTAACTCAGCACCAACGTGAATAAAATGAATGGACTGACAGGACCACATCAATCTATTGAAGACGAATGTCACCAGCGACAGCGTCATCATAAATTAACTTGGAAACCATTTACACCCATCTCATATTCGGACCTGTTCTAAACAGATTCTAGTCACAATATGGACAAGTTCAGCACCTCACCACCAACAAAAACAAACCGAAACGAAAACACAAACACCACGCTACCGTCAACCAACACATAGCCATAAAAACAGTACAAACATAAACCAGCCCCATACCTTTCTCTACACATAACACTCCAGCACAAACTCCAAACAAACAACAAAAATCAATAATCATCCATACAGACCATGCAGATCTTCAACTGGTGTCCCAGACAGATGCCGACTGACGGGAACGGTAAAATCGCTGGGACCCGTGGATATCTATCCCCTGCAGCAGCAAACCCAAGACTCAAGAGCCAAGAATCCCCGATACCCGATCACCGAGGCCTACACTGAGTCCCCAGTTTCCGATCAGCTCCCGCACAGCATCTCATTAAGCCGCTCTCGGAAGGCAGGCAGGCAGGCTGGCAGGCGACTTGGCATCACCAGCTCATGTTAGAGAGGCAGCTCTGTCTCCCTCTCTCTCTCTCTGTGCCTGTCTCTCTCTGTCTCCCTCTCTCT
>CM054150.1:33441313-33453813 GCA_028751875.1 Rapana venosa
CCTTCTCCTGCCTTTTTTCTCCAGAAAGACTTAAAAGATAAAAATTCTATCTTATGCCGAAGTCGGATGCGCTGGGCCTGACTTGTCAGGCGCTTAACGGCAGCGTGACACATTTTTGCTCATATATCAGACAAAAGTAGTTGCTGTCTGAGCGTTCGACGACGACGACGAAGGCGAAGAAGAAGAAGAAGAATTGTATTGTATTGTATTGTATTGTATTGTATTGTATTGTATTGTATTGTATTGTATTGTATTGTACATCACTTTAAGTCACGACAGGAGTACTCTGCGTGAAATTCGGGTTGCTCTCCCCAGGGAGAGCGCGTCGCCACAAGAGCAGCGCCACCCATTCTTGCTTTCTTCTCCTGTCTGCACGTGTGTTTGTTTCTTTCTCCTTTGAAAGGAGAGCGCAGACTGTTACAGTAGGAGTTTGTCATGAATGATGACGATTTCAGCTTAACATAATGTTAACAACATAACAGCATTTTGATGAAGGCATCGGCACTTCGCTTATATCAATAAATGACAAAGCTTTTGGCCTGAGCCACGGTATGTCGGAATGCGGCTACCTTAATGGTGGGTAAGAACGGTAAAAAAAAAACCGCAAAAAATCTCATCATTTAGTGAACCTCATTGCTCTTAGCCGAGGAACAAACAAACAAAAACCACCAGAAAAAAAAACAGCCAACATTTTTTGTAAATCCACGATAAGAGCTCCCAAGATCGCAAATGGTGAGATTTTTGCATAAGCCACCATTAGCTTACTATTAAGGGAGCTGCATCGCAATTTCGGAAATGTATCTCATCTAATGTTTTATACAGGTAAAACTGATAACAGACGATAGACAAAGTGGACTAGTCAACTGCATGACTGGACGAGACTCTACCGCGAAAGATGACCACGTGGGCCCAGTACAGGGAGTGTTTGCCGGCAGTCTGGCTAGCGGAGGAGTGTCTGTGGTTCCAGTTTCAGCTAATAGCCCAGCAGCAGACTGTGTGTTGCCCCCTGCTGTGTGGTAGCATGAGCGGGGTGAGACTCTGCCATCATAGCTTACCATGGACCAGCGTCAAGTAGTATAGTATAGTATAGTATAGTATAGTATAGTATAGTATAGTATAGTATAGTATAGTATAGTATAGTATAGTATAGTACAGGGACGGGATAGCCTAGTGGTTAGAACATTGCGCTCACAATCTGATGACCCGATTCCTGTTCAAGGGGATATTTTCCCCTGGAGTTAACATCAGTGCAGACTCCACTCTCCCCAAAAGTCCTTTGGATGAGACTATAAACCGAGGCCCCGTGTGCGAACGCACGCAAAACATCTTGCGCACACGTTAAATCCTGTTCCGCTTTTCGTAAGGGTAGGCCATTGTGTGCCGGTAGGAACAGATGACAAAATTTACAAAACCGCATACACACAGGGACTGGATGTAAAAAAAAGCAGCACATAAGTGCTTATTCCATTATCCTCGATATAAAAGAATAAAATAGATAAAAAAATAATTACTTTTGTTAAACCAGTAAAAAACATTCTGTGAAAAAGAGTGCCTGGCAAATTCCGTAAAAGAACGTATGGCAAAATTATGAGCGCGTGTGCGTATATATGTGTGTGTGTGTGTGCGCGCGCGGGCACACACACACACACATACATACACACACGCGCGCATATTCGTACACGCACACATACACACACACTACATGCACATACACACTTGTGCCCACACGCATACACGTACGTGCCACTACTGCGCACACATGTTCGCAAACACACAGGTGCGCGCGCGCGCGCACACACACACAACATGAGTGCTTATTCCATTATCCTCGAAGAAAAGAAGAAATAAATAAATACACACACACACACACTTACTGAACTTTCCCTCTAGCCATAGAATTTGACCTGTCAGTACCGCTCTTACACAATCATTTCTCAAAATAACTTTTCCCCCCAACAGAAAACCCATCAAACCCTGCATTCCTTCTAGAACCATCAATACTATTCTCTGACACACTCCTCCCCCTGCGTCTGCTTACATCTTAGTCATCTGAAAAATCTATCGTTTTATATGTATATTTCTTTTAGCCTACATAACAGACGCTATATTATATAGCACAGTGGTTAAGACCGTTTGACTTCAATCCCGTGGGTTGGTGAAGTTTTTGGTTCAATCGTGGCAGCAGCGTCTGGTGATTATTTGTTTCCTTCCTTGGCTAGAGGTCCGAGGTTCACCAATGGTGAGATTTTGTGTATGCGACCGTTTTTTGCCCACCATGAAAGTTAGCTGCATTCCGACTTCGGGGGTGTATGCTGGTGTCTGGTGAATTAAAGGTGAGGATTTGTACAATCTCCCAGGTAGTTTTCAAGTAGATATCATCTTCCAGTGTCTTAAATTCCCTTCGTGTATATACATACACGCAGAATATCAAGTTTGTTCGATAAAGATCTCGTTATTCATGAGTCAGTGTTTGGTGAGTTGTAGAAACCTGAACATACCCAGCATGCTTCCTGTACCAAACAAATGAGCTGCTCTGAAGTCTGCTCTGTGTTGGCTGAGGCCAGCAGGCAGACCTCCTGGAGAACACGTGAGGGAGGATGGAGACCAGGCACTAGACACCCCCACCCAGCAAAGGACCACAGAGAAGAGAGGCGTATCTTAATGATTAAATGTTTAACCAAAAATTCGTAAAGTTGGTTTGTTGCTCATTGTATTATATCGTATACCACTTTAAGTCACGCTAGATTGATCTGTGTGACATTCGGGCTACTAGCATCCAGACCACTACTCACGGTATAGTGAATGGGGGTATAAAGGTTTCGGGCAATAACGGGGATCGACCTACCACACACTTGAAACCCGGACTTTTCGCATTGGTCAAAGCAGGTGCTTTACCTGTAGACCACCGGATCCACATGAGTTGCTTAGTCCCCCAGCTCTTAACGCCTGACTCACTCATCCCACCGGGGAATCACTGTTAGATCGAACGTTCTGGGTAGTCTCCAGCTTGAGCCTGACTCACTCATCCTACTTGGCATCCTACTTGGGAATCAATGTCAGATCGAATGTTCGCGCTGGATGGAAAGCTTGTGAGCCAAAGGCAAAGAATACATATCGAGCGGTTTCAACTATCACCCAACGAAACAGAGCGCCGCACAATTTGTAGGTGTGACCCAAAATAGTAACACATGTCGCTCGCTCTGATCCCATGGGAGATAAGCCAAATTACCGCCCTGTCACACATACGCTACCATTTGTCCACCGTGAAGGTAACTGCATTCCGGCTTCAAGGATAACAGCTTATTTTCTCTCATCCCATGGTAACGCGAGGGTGGGGGTTAGACTCTCTGATGATGGCTTCCATAAACTGAAGTCAGATAGTAGAGGGGTTTTTTTTAAACCGCAAAAGAAATAAAAAGTATAGCTTGACAAAAGAGTGTCTTACATATTCTGTAGAAACCCTATCCATCCAAGGCAAGCCGTACACACGCACGCGCGCGCGCGCACTCACACACACATACATGCATGCACGCACGCACGCACACACACACATCTTTCTTCCATCATGTAATTTCACCTGTCTGTACTTCTATTACATAACCATGCCTCAAAATAACTCTTTCCAAATCAGGAGAGAGAGAGAGAGAGAGAGAAGAGAGAGAGGAGAGAGAGAGAGGAGAGAGAGAGAGAGAGAGAGAGGGGGGGGGGGGGGGAAGAAACAAACTTGCACTCCTACTAAAGCCATCCATACTGTTCATCATCTACACACTCCTTCCCCCTCCCTTCCCTGCGTCATCATTCCATACCACATCTTCTTGCTCATAGTAATGTAAAAAAAAAAATAAAAAAATTCTCAGCCCCAAAATAGAACATTCCCTTTTAGTCTATTATTGTATTGTATACCAGTTTTCGTCAGGGTAGATTTCTCTGGATGAAATTCGGCCTCCTCTCACCCCAAGGAAAGCACTCGCCACAGGAATAGCGCCACCCATTTTTTTTAAAATCATGTCTGCATTAGTGTTTGTTTTCCCTATGAGAGTGGCAATTCTATACATGGCCTTGACAGGGACAACTCTCTCGTTGCCTTGACGAGTCTTTTACATGCGCTGATTATGTGTTGAACAGGGACCTCAGTTTATTATCTCATCCGAAAGATTAGCACCCAGACAACCCCTCAAGGTCTAGTGGATGGGTAAAACCCTCAGTCTCGAGCAGGGATTCCAGGGACAACTCTTGTGTTGCCTTGGTTCTTTTACTTGTGCTGCATACATGTTGAAGAAGGACATCAGTTTATAGTATCATCCAAAAGGCTAGCACCCAGACACCCACTCAAGGTCTAGTGGATGAGTAAAAACCTCAGTCACGAACGGAAATTGCCAGGGACAACTCTCGTGTTGCTTTGGGGTTTTATTTTTAACTTGAGCTGAATACATGTTGAAGAGGGACTTAGGTTTGGTGTCTCATCCCAAAGACTAGCACACAGACCACTACTCAAGGTCTAGTGGATGGGGGACGAAACCTCAGGCACAAACAGGGATCGAATCCACGCTTCTCATTTTCTAGAAGGGTGTGTTACCTCTAAGAACACACACACATCAAGGACTGACCAAGACTGTCCTACGGGGAACAGTACAAGGAGGAAGACGAAGAGGCAGACAGAGAAAACGATGGGAAGACAACATCAGAGAGTGGACTGGCCTTGAGTGGAACGATTTGCAGTGGAATGCAGAGGACAGCGGGGAGTGGAGGAAGCTGGTTGAAAAATCTTCATTGGTGCCCCTACGGCCCAAGGGACTACGGGATAGGTGAGGTGAGGAGGTGTTACGTCTAGACCACCGATTCACTATCAGAAACTAGACAATAGGCCAAGCGGACAATAGTCGATGTATGCCAGCCTAGACTCTACCAAGAAAGATGAACACGTAGCTAGGCCCAGTACAGGGAGTGTCTGCCGTCTGGCCAACGCTGTGTTTTCTATAGTTCCAGTTTCAGCAGATAGCAGCAGACTGTGTGTTGGCCCGTGCTGCGATAGCGCACAAGTGGGTGAGACTCTCCGATGATAGCCTGACTACTATGGGCTGAAGGTCAAGTAGCATGTACCTGTTAGGAAGTGAATAACAAGCATTTTGTCAACAACAACAACAACGAAAAAGCGTCTTGCAAATTGTGTGGAAAGAAGTGTATGTCGAAGGCACGGGAGTGTGCCCAGACACACAAACACAGATACACACAGACACACATACACAGACACATACACACATACATACATACAGACATGCATATATACATACATACATACATACATACATACATGCATACACACATACAGACATACATATATATATATATATACATAATACATACACATACATACATACATGGGGGTATATATACACACACACGACGACACACAACACACACACAACACACACACACACACACACACACACAACACAGGGGGGTGGGTATATATACACACACAGGACGGACAGACTGACAGACATGCTGACAGACAGAGTCAGACTCAAAGACAGACTCAGAGACAGACAGACAGACAGATTGACAGACAGACAGAAACAGACAAACAAACAGACAGAGGAGATTCTTTTTTTTCTTAAAAAAAAGGATTGGGGGAGGGAGAGGGATGCTGCTGGTGCTGCTGCATCATGCTGCCAGAATCTCCCAGAGAGAAAGCAGGCAAAAGTGAACGCGGTGCCTGGTTATTGTGACAGCGATGTATGGACTAGATACACCCAGACAATGAATGTTACAACGGTGGAAAAGGTCTCCGAGACAGACAAGGCATAAAAAACCAGAGCACAAGTCAGTGAGACAAGGTCAGACAAGACCCCCCAAATAAAAAAGAAAGAAAGAAAGAAAGAAGAACGAAAGAAAGGAAGGAAGGAATGGAGGAAGGAAGGAAAGAAGGAAGGACATAAGAAAGGAAGGAAGAAAGGAAGGAATGGAGGAAAGAAGGAAGGAAGGAAGGAAGAAAGGAAGGAAGGAAGGAAGAAAGGAGGAAGGAAGGAAGGAAAGGAAGGAAGAAAGAAAGAAAGAAAGAAAGGAAGGAAGGAAATAAGGAAGGATGGAAGGAAGGAAGGAAGGAAGGAAGGAAGGAAAGAAAGAAGGAAGGAAGGAAAGAAGAAAGAAAGGAAGAAAGAAAGAAAGAAAAAGGACAGGATGAGCAATGCCAGACAGGAGACATAAAGGAAAGGTAAGGTTGTTGGGTTTGTTTGTTTTTGTTTTTATTTGTGTTTCTTTTTGTTACTCTTTCATATCCAACACAGCAATTACCAGTAAGGTGACCTTTCTCATGAACACCAAACGAAGTAGATCGTCTGCTTGTGTTAACGCGTTCTGTCCATGGCCAGTGAAGGAGTTTCTTTCTTTTTCTTTTTTTTCTTCCGAACAAAAACAGCAAGAATCCAGCAAAATGACATTCCCGCTAGCACAACACAGAAGATTGTCCGATGTCGTGTTGATGCAAACTGTCACTGACGCTGTCACTGAATATTTTCTTGTGTCCTTTTTCTCTTCCCCTTCTTTTCATATCAAAAACCTGCCGATGAGGAACAAGCTTTATGAAACCATGGAGAGTCTTCAGCTTTACCACAGCATTTGTCAGGGCCTCCGGAGTTGCTGTCGGAGCGTTCAAGGAAGACGATTTCAAAAGCAACATATCTGCAGAAAAACTGACTTTTTCTTGCTTATTTCAGATCGTACAACAGCGTTGAAGCGAACTGTTACAGCTTCTGAGTCATTGTTCCTTTTTTGCTTTTTGACTTTGCTTTTTTTCCCCTTTTCTTTTTCTTAATTTGTTCGTACGCTTTTTTTAATTATTATTGTTTTTTGGGGTTTTTTTAAGGTACAGAAACTTCACTTTATGGTACAAGCTTGGCTATAAAGGAAAAACACACCAGATTAGCCTCTACAGGTATTTGTAAGAGCTGTTGTTCATATTCTTTTTTGTTTTGTTTTTGTTGTTGATTATATGGAATGTAGTGGGAGACTTTTAAAAGACACATAATCAAATCACAAAACTCACCAGCTTCTGTATAATACTGGTTCAGGCATAGAGGACTGTCGGTTGGAAGGTTGTTGGTTCGAATCGAATGGAGATATTTGTACATTTATTTTGCTGAATCTTTTAGACAACTCTCAGCTCCGACTCTTAGCCGACTTCGCTCTGGGTTCAGTGAAACTACAGTCTGGTATCACTCGTACGTTTTACACATGCAGTTTAAGATGTTACTCAGATTTACCAAGAATAGAAGTGTCTGTGTCTCTCGTGGCTTGTTGACGAGAAATGTTTTAAGAACAGGGAATGTCAACTGGATTCCAATAGTATTACCATTACTCATCGTTATTGCTTCGATTACGCAGTAGAGCAAATAGACCATTCAGAAAATTGCCTAAGATTTAACCCAGCCCTTCATGCCCTGATCTCGTGGGACCGGTTGCCCGGCTGGTTCTTTTCCGCTTCAGCGCCTGTGCTGAGTTTGGTGTCCTCATGATCAGCATTTAAACTCCATAGGCGACCATCTTTTAAGAGACACTATCACTCATTTCACAGCTGGCGTCTCGCTCAACGTGGCCTACGACTTAGCTCTCATCTTCAGCAGGGCGCTTTGTAGATGGGCTTCCTCTGTATACTGGAGCCGGCGGAGCAGGTACCTCTGAACATCACTAAAGTTGGAGGGACGGGATAGCCTAGTGGTTTAAACACTGCGCTCGCTATCTGACGACCCGGGTTCGATTCCCGTTCAATGGGATATTTTCCTCTGGAGTTAACGTCAGTGCAGACTCCACTCTCCCCAAAAGTCCTTCGGATGAGACTATAAACCGAGGTCCCGTGTGCGAACGCATGCAGAACATCTTGCGCACACGTTAAATCCTGTTACGCTTTTCGTAAGAGTAGGCCATTATGCGCCGGAGGGAACAGATGACAGAATTAACAAAACCGCATACACACGGGTACTGGATGTAAAAAAGCACATAAGTGCTCATTCCATTATCCTCGATATAAAAGAATAAAATAAAAATTTTAAAAAGAATTTTTTTAAAGGTGACTCTTCAACAATGTGTGGCCTTTTTCAGTTGGTGGTTTCCTAGCTGCCTAGCACTGATAGCTCTCACAGACCAAAGAATATAATTGATAGCTCTCACAGACCAAAGACTATAATTGATAGCTCTCACAGACCAAAGACTATAATTGATAGCTCTCACAGACGAAAGAATATCATTGATAGCTCTCACGGACGAAAGAATATAATTGATAGCTCTCACAGACGAAAGAATATCATTGATAGCTCACACAGACGAAAGAATATAATTGATAGCTCTCTCAGACGAAATAATATAATTGATAGCTCTCTCAGACGAAAGAATATAATTGATAGCTCTCTCAGACGAAAGAATATCATTGATAGCTCTCTCAGACGAAAGAATATCATTGATAGCTCTCTCAGACGAAAGAATATCATTGATAGCTCTCTCAGACGAAAGAATATCATTGATAGCTCTCTCAGACGAAAGAATATCATTGATAGCTCTCACAGACGAAAGAATATCATTGATAGCTCTCTCAGACGAAAGAATATCATTGATAGCTCTCTCAGACGAAAGAATATCATTGATAGCTCTCTCAGACGAAAGAATATCATTGATAGCTCTCTCAGACGAAAGAATATCATTGATAGCTCTCTCAGACGAAAGAATATCATTGATAGCTCTCTCAGACGAAAGAATATCATTGATAGCTCTCTCAGACGAAAGAATATCATTGATAGCTCTCTCAGACGAAAGAATATCATTGATAGCTCTCTCAGACGAAAGAATATAATTCCCTGCGAACGTCTAGCTTAGGACGTCGGACAGAACGAGCGTGGAGACGGTCCTGTGTGGCGACACCTGGATGAGCGGTATAGGAGCAGCAGAATCTGAACACCACCAGAAATAAGATCATCACAGAAGATAGCAACGAAGTCTTGCAAATTATTTGTCAAAGTTGTCTTCCTGGAATAGTACTTGCCAATTTTTTTGGTCAAGAGAGTTTATCCCACACCTCTTTATCTCCTTCTTCTATGGCTTATACAGCAACTTTTGTCTTCAGTCACATAAGCAAAAATGCGTTGCACTGCCGCAAAGCGCCTGACAATTCAGGCCCAGAGCATCCGATCTTTGGCATGTAAGAGAATTGTATCTTTTAAGTCTTTCTGGGGGGGGGGGGGGGGGGGGGGGGGGGGGGGGGAAAGCGCAGGAGAATGGACCAAGAAGGCGGAAAATAGACCAGAAGGAGGTGACAGGAAGAAAAGGAACAAGACAGAAATAATAATAATAATAATAATAATAATAATAATAATAATAATAATAATAATAATAATATATGGAATTTATATAGCGCTGAATCTTGTAAAAAACAAACAAATCGAAGCGCTTGGAACGAAGAGAGGGATAGAAAAGAGGGAATTCCTAGCACAGAAAACCCAGAAGGTGGGGATGCCATTTATACTGACGAGTCCCCGGAAAGCGAGGTATCTTAAATGTCATACACGCAAACTTCTCAGCCAGTGTGCACTTAAGGATTCACGGTGATTCCCGGGTGTGATGAGTGAGTCAAGAGTGCATATTCTGGGTGACCCCTACGATGTTCTGCTGAGGAATGCACAACATCAGCAACTCATGACAGTGACTGACAGCACAGTGACAGTGGCTGAAGGTTAACTTCCAACGACTCTGTAGGTCAGTCACCGTGATTGGCCCAGGCCAAAAGCTGTGTCAGTTATTTATGTCAGCTATTTTTGCCAAGGCCTACACTAAAATGTTGTTATGTTGTAAAAACGTTTGTGTTGAGATTTACCTTCAGCCGTGACAATCTCTTAAACATAACAACCTGCACTCTCCTTTAAATGAGAAAACAAAAATCATCTGAAGTCGGAGTATGGATGCCTATATGGCGAGGTACTTGAAAAGAGCCATACAGGCAAAACTTCTCATCCGGTGTTACTTCCTATCTCACAGTGATTCCCAGGTGGGATGATGAGCGAGTCAGAGTACACGGTCTGGTTAACCCCCCAGTGTGTAAAGCTGGGGAACGCACAACAACAACAACAACAACAACAACAACAACAACAACAGTCACTAATATAAAGCCCGACGCAAAGCAGGCTACTTTTATGTTTTGGCTTCTTTCTTTCCTCCTTCCTCTCTTCGCTGCCTCATCATCTTCTTGTGACGCTTCATCGCGGCCAGCTGCCCCTCCCCCTTGTCCGCTCATCCCCGACTCTACCACGCACACAGCCACAGTCTGCATGGCTCAGTCAGTCCATATTGCAGAGCTGTGGCCCCACAGCCAGTCTGCATGGCTCAGTCAGTCAATATTGCAGAGCTGTGGCCCCACAGCCAGTCTGCATGGCTCAGTCAGTCCATATTGCAGAGCTGTGGCCCACACAGCCAGTCTGCATGGCTCAGTCAGTCCATATTGCAGAGCTGTGGCCCCACAGCCAGTCTGCATGGCTCAGTCAGTCCATATTGCAGAGCTGTGGCCCCACAGCCAGTCTGCATGGCTCAGTCAGTCCATATTGCAGAGCTGTGGCCCCACAGCCAGTCTGCATGGCTCAGTCAGTCCATATTGCAGAGCTGTGGCCCCACAGCCAGTCTGCATGGCTCAGTCAGTCAATATTGCAGAGCTGTGGCCCCACAGCCAGTCTGCATGGCTCAGTCAGCCAATATTGCAGAGCTGTGGCCCCACAGCCAGTCTGCATGGCTCAGTCAGTCAATATTGCAGAGCTGTGGCCCCACAGCCAGTCTGCATGGCTCAGTCAGTCAATATTGCAGAGCTGTGGCCCCACAGCCAGTCTGCATGGCTCAGTCAGCCAATATTGCAGAGCTGTGGCCCACAGCCAGTCTGCATGGCTCAGTCAGTCCATATTGCAGAGCTGTGGCCCCACAGCCAGTCTGCATGGCTCAGTCAGCCAATATTGCAGAGCTGTGGCCCCACAGCCAGTCTGCATGGCTCAGTCAGTCCATATTGCAGAGCTGTGGCCCCACAGCCAGTCTGCATGGCTCAGTCAGCCAATATTGCAGAGCTGTGGCCCCACAGCCAGTCTGCATGGCTCAGTCAGTCAATATTGCAGAGCTGTGGCCCCACAGCCAGTCTGCATGGCTCAGTCAGTCAATATTGCAGAGCTGTGGCCCCACAGCCAGTCTGCATGGCTCAGTCAGTCAATATTGCAGACCTGTGGCCCCACAGCCAGTCTGCATGGCTCAGTCAGTCAATATTGCAGAGCTGTGGCCCCACAGCCAGTCTGCATGGCTCAGTCAGTCCATATTGCAGAGCTGTGGCCCCACAGCCAGTCTGTCGTTCATGGCAGGCTGGCCCCGGACCACCACCGACCACAATTAATGTCCTGCACTAAAACGGAATCACCCAGAGGCGTGTTCCATAATGCATGTACTGATTTTCCCCCCACCGAGTTATTGTGCTGTGTCGTGTTGTGTTGTGTTGTGTTGTGTTGTGTTGTGTCGTCTTGTGTTGTATTGTGTTGTGTTGTGTTGTCTTGTGTTGTGTTGTATTGTGTTGTGTTGTATTGTGTTGTATTGTGCTGTGTTGTATTGCATTGTATTGTACTGTTTTGCATTGTATTGTACTGTATTGCAACATCAAAGACTGGACCGCCCAACCCCTGCAACACCTTCTACTAGCCACACAGGATCGTGAAGCATGGAAAAAGATCTCTGTTGCGTCTTCTCTCATGTCCCCCCTACGTCCTTTGGGACATGGGACTGAGTGAGTGAGTGAGTGAGTGAGTACTGTATTGCATTGTATTGCATTGTATACCACTTTCAGCCACAGCATATTTCTCCCTGGGGAGAGCGCGTTGCCGCAAGAGCAGCACCACCCTTAAAAAAAAAAAAAAAAAAAAATTCCTGTCTACATGTGGATTTGTTTCTCTATGAAAGTGACCCCACCCCACCCCCACCCCCACCCCCCACCCCCACCCACCCACCCCATCATTTTACCAGGGACAACTCTTTTTGCATTACCATCTAAATCACCACCAATCCACGCACCTTCCATTTGGCATACCAATTCTACTTTCCTGCGTGACTCGTTTCAACCTCATCATCCAAGTCTTAGCCAGGCTTGTCCTGTTGTATTCTCAGAGGGACATAAGAAGTTCGTAGAGACCGTTCACTATCAAGCCACCGTAAGGCCACTAACCAGAAGAGCCCTGCACTGCTGCTGGGTCACTTCGGTGGTGTTCAGCGGTGTCTGTTGCACAAAAGACAACATCTACGGAGCCCTCTGCTGACGAGAGTGATAGCTTAATAAAATTTTGGAGCTGGACTTGGTCATGTCAGTCAGTACCTATGAACCGTGTGGCGATAGGCGATAGCCTTCATCACATCTGTCGGCTAGCCCTCCCATAACTTCTCATCTGGAATGGCTGAAGTATTGCACTGTATGCAAGAACGCATCTGTACGTGTGTGCGTACGT
>CM054150.1:33461313-33463813 GCA_028751875.1 Rapana venosa
GTGCTGCTACTGCTGCTAATTCTGCTGCTGCTACTTCTGCTGCTGCTGCTGCTGCTGCTGCTGCTGTTGCTGCTGCTGCTACTTCTACTACTACTGCTGCTGCTGCTGCTGCTGCTGTTGCTACTGATGCTGCTACTTCTGCTACTGCTGTTGCTAGTCTTATTTTTTCTTTTGTAATTTCGCGGAGAATTGCGGTAAAGGCCAAAATAAGAGTAGAACGGCAAAACTTTTCCATACTAACACAATTCTATTGTCATTGCACCATCGATTTTATCTGAAAAACGGTCGATTCATTTTGGCGAGCTTTTAGCGATTTGTTGTGAACCAATTACCGGTATGTGGATACACACATGCTCCAGTCAACTGTAGCGCCATTTCATCTCATCGCGTCTACGGCAACAGAAAAAAAAGATTGATTAGAGGAAGGGATGGGGGAAGGAGTACCAAAGTGAAGAAATTGAAAAAACATTTGAAGAAAAAAACATTCCTTACAGTTTGGGGGGTTGGGTTTTTTTTAGGGTTTGTTTGTTTGTTGTTGTTATTGTTTTCGAGAAAATGTCCCAGTGTGAGGAATGGAAATATTTCATGGTGAATTCCACCTGCAAGGAATCCCACGGGACAGATGCTGGACTGATCCACCGGGATAGCCTATGTTTAGAACATTGCGCTTACAATCTGACGACCAGGGTTCGAATCCCATTCTAGATGGATTTTCCCCCTGGAGTTAACATCAGTGCAGACTCCACTCCCCCCCCCTCCCCCCTCCTCCAAAAGTCCATGGATTTTAACGTCCATATGGCAGATGGTTGACTGATCTTGTGCATAAGTCCACAGGGCAAGTGGCGAAGTGTGAGTGATGAAGGGCAGAATAGTTTCACGTTTCTACAGTTCACTGGCAACGAAATTACACGGCAAAATTACTTGTTGTACACAAACAGAGCCATTATTCCTGCATTTTGATCTTCACTGAGTAGACTATCGTAATTATTTGATGGAAAGAAGTGTCAATGATACGACGAAAAATTGGTTCATTTTCCAGCAACAGGGCTAAAAAGGTTGAAAAAGTAATAAAAATAATTAATAAAAAATAAGAAACGCCACCCACAACAACAATAATATAGAAAGAGATAAGGAAAACTGTATGCAAGTAAATTATAGGGAAACAAATACAGCTGCAGACAAAACAAAAAAGTGGTACTGTTCATGTGGCGACGCGCTCTTCCCGGTGAAAGCAGCCCGAATTCCACGCAGAGAAATCTGCCGTGACATAAAGTGGTATAAATAAATAAATAAAGGAATATAAAATAACAGTTTCCCATGTGCAAAACAACACAGAGAGCTCCTGCAATACCTTCATCCAGATTTGTGTTATATCCGACGGATGCTGTAGCCGAGTGGTTCAGACCGTTTGACTTCGATTCCGTGGGTCCATGAAGTCGTGGGTTTGAATCTCAGTGGCAGCGTCTGGTGAAGTCAGGGTAAGGATTCTTACGATCTCCTAGGTCAACCTCAAGGGCAGACCTGCCAGTGCTTTAATTCTCTTCGTGTATATACACACATGTAGAAGATCAAAATAAGCACGTTAAAAATCCTATAATTCATGTCAGCAATCGGTGGATTACGAACACACAGAAATACCCAGCATGGAACCTGTACAATGAAATAAACTGCTCTGAAGTCGTGGGAACGTGTCCCGGCTGAAGCCAGCGGGCAGACCTCGCAGAGTGACCAGCACAGGAGAAGAGGAGACCAGGCACTGGTACCCTGCCCGGGGAGGGAACGCAGAAGAGAGAAGAGAGACGCCCTGTCCAGCAGAATTGTGCCGCTCTGCCGACTGCAAGGACTCAGCTGTAGCATATATTATTATCTATTATATTAAGGAAAGCCCTGGAGCAGAAACTGGTAAGTGCGAGATGAAGTGCTTGAGGAAAGCTGTCAACAAGACCAGGAGACAATGACAAATTATTTTATTTCTTTTAAAATTATTTTATTTAAGCACTCATTTACATCCAGTCCCCGCCCGTAAGGATACATCTTAATAATAACCCAATATTTTAATCTCACACAGTAGAAACAAAGGGAAATAACCCTTGAAAAAAAGAAGAAGAAAAAACAACCAAACAAAAAGCAAAAAACCACAACATGATAAGACAAGATAAGAAACGAGGTGATCAGAGACATGGTAGGAGCCACACCCGTCCTACACCATATTGAACAACAACGAACCAAGTGGTTCGGGCACCTCACACGGATGCCGCCAAACCAGCCAGCCTTGCGTGCTTACAACTTGAGGTACTCTGGCACGAGGGCCAGAGGTAGACCCAGGCGACGCTGGAGTGATTCCGTGGCAGAAACACTGAAAGTCCATGGATTGTCCCTCCTCCAAGCTACCCGCCTTGCTGCAGACAGACAGTTATATCTCCCCGCGACACCACAGAGTACAAGCGGATGGAAAAGTAAAGTAAGTAAGTATATATCAAGGGCACACACACACACACAC
>CM054150.1:33466313-33516313 GCA_028751875.1 Rapana venosa
ACCAACTGTCCCCCTGTCCTAATGTCTATCTGTACTGGGCGGATGGAAATGGGAAACGTCAGAGCGAAGATGGATGACAGGGGATTGACTGCGAACTCTTCCCACTGTCTACTGTTACCGGACTGTCCACTCTGGTTCTGACCCCCTACCCCCCCCCCCCCCCCCACCTACCCCCTCCTACTCCCATCCCCTCCCTTTCCCCTCCACCCCCCCCTCCACCCTCCCCCATCATGTCCATTCAGGTTCTAGCTCCCATGCCCTCAACACCCCCCCCCCCCCCCCTCCAACCACCCCCTCCATATTATATCCATGAGAAGCCACCTTCACCCACTGCCCCCCCCCCCCCCCCCCCCCCCACTCCCGCTCATCTTTCATCCTCCTTTACCTTCCATCTACTGTCAGTGTCAGTGTCAGGTCGTCACCTTTAGGTAGTTAGCTTTTAGCTTTAGGCTGACATCGGTTTTCGCTCATGGTTATGGAAAAGAGACAGGGATGAAGCTTCTGTCAACTTTGCTTAAGGTGCTTATACACTTTTCAAAGGGAATGTATTTTGTTGTGTGTTTTTTTGTTGGTTTATTGTTTGGGCTTGTTTTGTTTTCGTTGCTCGGCTAGAACTCCGAGCTTCACCACTGGTGAGATTTTGCGATTGCGACCGTTTTTGCCTAGCATGAAGGTCGCTGCATTCCGACTTCAGGGATAGAATGTTATTTGAGACAATCTCTTTGTATAATGAATTATAGACAGAGCGTGGCTACTTATATTATTTCTTCTGCGAAGTGTATTCATTCCAGATGTTCTCAAATATAAAATATTTGTACTCTGTCCCGTTTGTATGGCTATTTTGTTTTCAGATTGTTGTATTTATCTTGATTTTAAGTAGTATATTTTCACTGAAAACATATGGCATAATATCATGTTTCATTGTTTTATTTGGGTTTTTTAAAGTTTTTTTTATTTTTTATTTTATTCTTTTATATCGAGGATAACGGAGAACCCGTGTGTATGCGGTTTTGTAAATTTTGTCATCTGTTCCCATCAGCACACAATAGCCTACTCTTACGAAGAGCGGGACAGGATTTTACGTGTGCGCAAGCTGTTCTGCGTGCGTTCACACACGGGGCCTCGGTTTATAGTCTCATCCGAAGTATGTATGTAACATGGCTCAATAAAATCATGAAACGAAACTCTGTTGAGGCTCTGACCCTTATGCAGAGAATGTACCGGACAGTAGTGTCGTTTGTGATCTGAGTATCTTTCTTCTTTTGTGCTCCCTATATTAACCCTAAGCGTACAATTTCAGGCTTGTGTGTGAGTGAGTGTGTGTGTGTGGTGTTGTGTTGTGTGTGTGTGTGTGTGTGTGTGTGTGTGTGTGTGTGTGTGTGCGCGTGTGTGTGCGTGCGTGTGTGTGTGTATGTGTGTGCGCGCGCGCGCGCGCGCGTGTGTGTGTGTGTGTGTGTGTGTGTGTGTGTGTGTGTGTGTGTGGTGTGTGTGTGTGTGTGTGTGTGTGATGCAAAGCACACCTATGAGCGCTATCATCAGGCTCGGTATTACATTTCAGTTGAAGGACGTTATTGCTAAGTGGACAAGAGCCTTTGACTTTCATCCATGTGGATACACAAGGTCGTGGGTTCGAATCTCTGCAGCGGTGCTGGTGTTCTCTCTCTCTCTCTCTCTCTCTCTCTCTCTCTCTCTCTCTCTCTCTCTCTCTCTCTCTCTCTCTCTCTCCCTCTCTCTCTCTCTCTCTCTCTCTCTCTCTCTCTCTCTCTCTCCTCTCTCTCTCTCTCTCGTGGTCAGAACATTGTGTTCGCAATCTGACGACCCTGGTTCGATTCCCATTCAAGGGGATATTTTCCTCTGGAGTTAACATCAGTGCCGACTCCACTCTCCCCCAAAGTCCTTCGGATGAGTCTTTAAGCCCAGGCCCCGTGTGCGAACGCACGCACATTTTGCGCACACGTTAAATCCTGTTCCGCTTTTCGTAAGAGTACGCCATTGTGTGCCGGTGGGAACAGATGACAGAATTCACAAATCCCCATAAACACGGGGACTGGATGTAAAAACGCATATAAGTGCTTATTTCATTATCCTCGATATAAAAGGGTTTATTAAAATCTCTCTCTCTCTCTCTCTCTCTCTCTCTCTTCTCTCTCTCTCTTCTCTCTCTCTCTCTCTCTCTCTCTCTCTCTCTCTCGTTCCTCGGCTAGAGCTCCAAGGTTCACCAATGTGAGATTTTTTGCGAATGCGACCCTTTCCTCCCCCCCCCCCCCCCCCCCCCCCCCCCCCCCCCAACCCCACCAGTAGGTAGCCGCATTCCGACTTCGGGGATTATCTCTGGTGTGTTAATTCAGGGAGAAGATTTTTTTTCGATCTTTCGGGCCAACTTAAAGCGCAGGCCCGCCATTGCACTATTTCATTTCGTGTCTATTATTCACATGCAGGCTTTATTTTTTAAACCATGTTATAAGATCCTGTAGTTCATGTCAGCGTTTGGTGGGTTACAGAAACATGAATGTACCCAGCATGCAACCTATACCTGGAGTGGGGTGGGCTCAGCCGGGTTCAACTTACTCTGGAGACAGGGCCTGAAAAATTCAGTGCCCTGCTTTTAAAGACTGTCCTGGGGGAAATGAGAGAGAGAGAGAGAGAGAGAGAGAGAGAGAGAGAGGGAGAGAGAGAGAGAGAGAGAGAGAGAGAGAGGCAGACGCAGACGCAGACGCAGACGTTTATTCATAAAGGCCACAGCCCCTTAGAAGGGGGATAAACATAACAATATGATCATGACATAAAATGCAACAATACAATATTTGCTACTCATGTTAACACTGTGTTTCTTATCTTAAATGCTTTCTGTAAGTACAATGCTAAATGCCTTATAGTTGTATAGAAGTATAGTATAGAAGCAATATCAGTTTAAACAGACAAGGTTGCGTGTAATACTTACATGGAATAAATTGTTTTCTGAGATCACTTAATCCAGGACAAGTAAGAACAAAATGTACTTCATTTTCTTGTGACTCAAGGCATAACGGGCAAATCAAGTTACAGTCAGCTACTTTTCTATAGCGAAAACGATGCACAAAAATATCAGAAATGCCAACTCTAAATGTTATAATTGTTCTTTTCAAATATCTATCCAATTGTACTGATAGATACTCTGGAATACAATGCGAGGAATTTAACATATTATACACATAAAATCTACTGCTGTCTTCCATATGAGTACTCCATCTCTGCCAACCACAATCATTAATATGTTGTCGAAACACACCAATGAAACCATTCATATCACCTACACCCTGATTCATCCATACAAAGCCAAAACCCTACTCATACAATGTCATTCGTACACGTGAAACCCAGTTGTTTTTTCCTCTGGCATCTAATTCTGCTAGCATGTTGTAAGCCGTATGTGGCAATCTGTGTGGCTCCATCTAACTATTTTTATCCAATAGCGAATACAAGTCACTATAGAGCGTAAATATATAGGGTATCTGTTTGTCTCTCCATTAATCAAATCATTGGGTGTTTGCAACGAAACTCCAAGAAACCTTTTCAGTGCATACAGATGAACTTTTTCCGTGTGCATTGCCGCTGGGTCCAAACCCCACAGTTCTGCACTGTACTGTATCATGGGTTGAATTTGACAGTCAAACATCTTTAAGAGTAGCATCAAAAAATCATTCCCTAACCAAGACAGTTTCCTTAAAATACAAAGTAATGCATGTTTCGCTCTGCTTGCGTTCATGATACATTAAGATTCTTTTGAGCCAAGTCATGGGATGGCATGGAAGTTACATGTCTCTCACCTCACCTATCCCGTAGTCCCTTGGGCCGTGGGGGCGCCAATGAAGATTTGCAACCAGCTTCCCCCACTCCCTGCAGCCCTCTGCAAATCATTCCACTCAAGGCTATCAGTCCACTCTCTGATGTTGTCTTCCCGTCGTTTTCTCTGTCTGCCTCTTCGTCTCCCTCCTTGTACTGTTCTCTGTAGGACAGTCTTGGCCAGTCCAGATGTTCGTGTGACGTGCCCGTACCACTTTAGTTTGCGTCTTTCCACTGAATCTCAAAGGCCTACTCAAAACACACTTGTAGCCTACTAGATTTCACGAAGGCAGGTAAAGTATAAATTTTTATTTATTTATTTATTCTTTTATATCGAGGATAATAGAATAAGGACTCATGTGGTTTTTTTACATTCAGTCCCCGTGTGTATGCGGTTTTGTAAATTTTGTCATCTGTTCCCACCGGCACACAATGGCCTACTCTTTCGAAAAGCGGAACAGGATTTAACGTGTGCGCAAGATGTTCTGCATGCGTTCGCACACGGAGCCTCGGTTTATAGTTTCATCCGAAGGACTTTATAAATATATAAATTGCGTTTTGAGTTCTGTTTCAAGCATTTAGTTGGAACTAAGTCGGTGAAGAATCGCCTGGTCAATGAGTCTCAAATGTAGAACAAGTAATTGCCTGTCTGATATGAATATGAACTAAAGCTTATAAACACAGTTGTTATTGTTTTTGATGCTGCTGCTGCCACTGTTCTTGTGCATTCCCCAGCTTAACACTCTGGAGGTCACCCAGAACATACACTCTGTCTCACTTATCCCACCTAGGAATCACCGTGAGAACGTAAGCACTTACACACTGGATGAGAAGTTTGCATGTATGACTCTTCCGAGTACCTCGCCATTATAATGCAGCCGTACTCCGACTTCTTTTTTTTCCCCTCCCTTAAAGGAGAGCGCAGGTTGTTATGCTAAGCGCTTTCATGGCTGAAGACTGTCTCAACTTCCCATTTCACAGCATCACAGCATCGTGATACAGGACCTTGGCACTCAGC
Source organism: Rapana venosa (assembly GCA_028751875.1). Lineage (NCBI taxonomy): Eukaryota > Metazoa > Mollusca > Gastropoda > Neogastropoda > Muricidae > Rapana > Rapana venosa. The sequence goes on from CM054150.1 coordinate 33,471,154, forward strand.
TTCCATCAATAACAGACAACACTTTTGCTGGGCTAAAAAAGAAACGCGGATAAGTTGCTGGTAGTGAACAAGTGCAGTGTACCTAAAAGCCAATAAAAACCCTATGGAAACTGACAGAACTCTTTGGATGCGCTGGGCCTAACTTGTTAGGCGCTTAACGGCAGCGCAACGCATTTTTGCTCATATGACAGACAACAATAGTTGCTGTCTGAGTGTTGGAAGAAGAAGAAGAAGAAGAAGAAGAAATCATTGCCAATGACATCGTTTCTGCCATCACCATCATCATCCCTATCACTATCATAATTATCATAACAAAAACAAAAAGGGGAAAACTGGTTTTTAACGGCTCTTTATTACGGTTTTGTCCCCTGAGGGAAAATTGTTTACAAGCAAAGCTTTTTGCTAAATGAGTTTTTCATTCAGGTTTTGGCCAGTTGCCTGCTGATTTGTATTATTCGGCTAATGGACATAGCCCACACACACACACACACACACACACACACACACACACACATACGCACGCACGCACACACGCACGCACGCACACACGTCCTTCGGATGAGACTATAAACTGAGATCCCGTGTGCGAACGCACGCAGAACATCTTGCGCACACGTTAAAACCCGTTCCGCTTTTTGGAAGAGTATGCCATTGTGTGCCGGTGGGAACAGATGACAATATTTACACAACCGCATTCACACGGGGATTGGATGTAAAACAAAAAAAGCACATGAGAGCTTATTCCATTACCCTCGAAATGATAGATAAATAAATAAATAAACACATAGGGGAGGGAAGCGGCGGGGGGGAGGGGAGGGGCAGTTGGAGAAGGGGAATGGGATATCAATAGGATCAAATGATTTGCTTTTTTCATTAAGGGTTTAGGCCCTAACGTCGGCAGCAAACTTTGGCAATATGGTCAACTTGACTGGGCAAGATAATGACCCCCCCACCCCCACCTCACCCCCCACCCCCAAGCGACGATGCAAGAGGGGGGGGGGGTATGATGTGAAGGGTGATAGGAGGATAAATTAATCTCCACAACTTCCTTTTATATGAGTCACTGTGGAATTCATTCATCATTTCTGACACACACTAGTGCTCTCCATGGGGAGAGCAGATACATATACTTGATTACTGCTAGCAGGGACGGGGGGGCCTCTAACTCCTACCGGATAGGCTCTTGATGTTCCCGGTACAAAGCAGTCGCATATAGATAGCCAGCCCAATCCAATCCAATCTTCTTGTTTATAGCCCCGCCGACCGCAGAGGCCCTAGCCTACAACCGGTTGCCCTTGGCGCAGTGGTTAAACGCAGAACATTCTGGCTGGGATGTCGAAGGTTCAAACCCTGCTTAGAGAACCGACAAGCTAAGCCAATGACAGTGTGCTCAGCTAGGAAAGTTGATATGTTTACATTATATATTCCTGTTAGGTTTAAGTGTTAGGTACGTTACCTGCTACCGAGTAATCGATTGATTTTTTTTGGGGGGGGGGATTTTTTTTGTTACGTTCTTCGGCTAGAGCTCTGAGGTTCGCGAATGGTGAGATTTTGCGTATACGACCGGTTTTACCCACCATGAAGGTAGCCGCATTCCGACTTCGGGTTGCGATTGAAATGATAGTTCACTGTTCACTGTTCACTGGTCCCGTAACCCGCCAGGGTCGTAGGGGCGCTGCATGGTGGACGAACGGTGGACCAGCTGGCTCCACTTAGCGCGGTCGTGGGCGAGTGCCTGGGTGACACTGAAGTCCTCCCCTGTCCAATCACGGATGTCGTCGGCCCACTTTCTCCTCTGTCTGCCCCGTCTTCTCTTCCCCTGGACTGTTCCTTGCAGGATGGTCTTTGCAAGTCCTTCTGAGCGTGTTACGTGCCCATACCATCTGAGTTTCCTCTTTTTCGCCGTGGTCAGTAAGTCTTCATAGTCCCGCACTTGTTGAGTGATCATTCTGCGGACTTCATTGTTGGTGACATGGTCCTTGTATGAGATGCCAAGGAGCCTTCTGAGGCATCTCATTTCTACTGCTTGGATCCTCCTTTGTAGGTCTGCGTTCAGTGTCCAAATGATAGTACTATGTACCATAACTGTGTGCCAGATATGATATCGTGTGTGTGATGTGTTTCGATCCAGTCCGGTATTACTAAACCGTAGGACTAGCATAATGCGGGATCAACTCCACTGTCTCCATCGCTGCTGTCGTTGGTAGAAGCTCCACGCAATGCCACCAGGGTTCATCATCTCTCTGTGTCTCTGCTGAGTTCTACGATCTCCTGTAGCCCTCCTCCCAGACCACTGATCTCATGATGTTGGTGATGTAGGATGCAGGGTCAGGATAAGTAAAAGAACACCCCAAAACAGAAACAAGCAAAATAAACAACAATAACCACATGCACAAAAACCAAACAAACAGAAAACAACAACATTGTCCTATCACGCAGAGAGAGAGAGAGAGAGGGAGAGAGAGGGAGGGAGAGAGAGGAGGAGAGGAGAGGGGGGAGAGAGGGAGGGAGAGGGAGAGACAGAGAGAGAGAAAGAGAGACAGAGACAGAGAGACTAAACAATAACAACAACACCCTCTCCCCCCAAAAAAAGAAACCACCAACAACAAACAAACACTATCGAACAAACAAAAATTGACAGTGACAGAAGTTCTCATGACAAAAAGATCACGTCAAATAACATGTCAATAAAAAAAAACACACCCAACCTTTAAAAAAAAAGTTTTGAAGTAAATTGTACTGTCATACTGCTCTACATAAACTTTCTATCACAAAATAGCACATGATTGTCCTCGACCAGTCGCAAGTAGACCAAAAAAAGAACGACACCCCCCAAAAAAGGTCGCAGGTCACAGAGGTATTGGCCAAGTCCTTTGAAAAGAGGATTACAGTCCGGATGTGACAATTATCTCCTCCTATTTTACCCAGCCACTTAACTTAGCACCAGCAGATTGACAGAAAAATAATGTCACCTCCTAAATTCCCGCCCTTGGTGCAACGGGCTGCTGTCGAAGTGGATGGAACTTTCGCTTGTTGGCATTTGGGGTAGGGGGGTTGGGGGGAGGGTCTGTGAAAATGTGAAGGTCTCCCACCCCCTGGTCTTGTGGGTAACGTCCCTAGGGTGCAGGAAAGGCAGGTCCCTTGACAGATCCCCAGTGGCAGGACCTTGGCTTGTCACATGCTGCAGGAAGATAGGCTAGAGGAAGAGCAGAACGGAAGGGCGTGTGTGTGTGTGTGAAAAGAGGGGAGAACGATAGTTAACCTTTTCTATGGCGGCTAGTGTTTTTTGTTGTTGTTGTTGTCTTAGCGTTTTATGATTGACCGGATCATGTGAGTGAATGATGAAATCTTTTTTGTTGTTTTGTTTAGAGGTTCGTGTGGGGGTGGGTGGGGGGGTGGAGGAAGAAGGGGGCCATGGGGGGTTGTTGGTTTGTTGTTGTTGATGTGTGTGTGTGGTGGTGGTTGTTTTTTTTTAAAGTTATTCTTTTATTTCGAGGATGATGGGATAAACACTCACGTGCTTTTCTTACATTAAGTCCCCCATGTGTATGCAGTTTTGTAAATTTTTGTCATCCGTTCCCATCCAGTGTGTTTGGGGGGGGTATGTATGTGTGGCTTTTTTTATTGTTTGGTTTTCTTTTAATTTATTTATTTTGTTTATCCTGAGGGGGGGAAAGAAGAGAGAGAGAGAGAGAGAGAGAGAGAGAGAGAGAGAGAGAGAGAGAGAGAGAGAGATGTGGTGTGTGTGTGTGTGTGTGTGTGTGTGTGTGTATGAACTCTACTGCATTGTTATATTGAGTTGTGTAACACTGCTCTGTATTGTATTCATACAACACCACTATCACTCACAATAGATTTATTTGTGTGAAATCTGAAGCTGCTCTTCCTGGGAAGAATGATATAGCTACAGTGCAGCAGCATCCATTTCCTTCCCCTCTGCGTGTACACTGGCTTCCCTGTAACAGATTTTTCCTTGTACAGAATTTTGAAAATGACAACTGCTTTACTGCTGTGAATATTTCACTTGCGCTAAATAATCTTGCATAGGGGACCTCAGTATATCATCTCATCCCAAAGACTAGCATCCAGATATTTAAGCACTCATCGTCTTAATGGATGGGGAAAAATGTTCCCTAAGTGTGCGTGCGTATGTATGTACACAAGCAAGCATAGATCGCGTGCATACAAGTGTGTGCACGCATGTTTTCCTTCTGTGTGAATAGAGGTAAATTTAAGTAACTATATAGGCAGTAGTCGTTTCTGGGGCAGGCACCAAAATGTGAAAGAAGAATTAACTCAGAGCGATAATCAAATTAAAGAGGCGGCAAGGGAGAAAAACAGCATGAGACTCACAGCAAGAAGCAACCGAACCACAAAGGCAGCAACAATCGCAGATGGTATTATTTTGATTTATTTTTTTCAGTTTTACAACACACACACAAGCAAACCGATGTAACAGTCAATATTTGCTTTCTGTTAACAGAAAATCACAATAAATCACTGAAAATGACTATAAGGTATTCATTTGTTTTTAGTTACACATTCTCTCTCTCTCTCTCTCTCTCTCTCTCTCTTCTCTCTCTCTCTCTCTCTCTCACACACACACATTCTCGTCTAATATCACTGAAAGTGAACAGACGTAAAATCAAATCGAAGACGACAACAACAATAACACCATCAACACACACACACCTCAACAGATACAAGCAACAATAAATACTCAGAAATGTCACCCATAAAATACCATCCCCACCCACCAAACAAACAACACACACACACACACACAGAGCGAGGAATGTCATGCAGCCAATGCTACCTTCAAGCTTCAGAGGAAGCGGCATTAATGTCATTATCCAATTTTTATGCCATGTTCCAAAAACAACTGCCATTTCTCGGTCTTCACAAATTTATGGCTATCTTTGTGGATGAGATAACAGACACACACACCCCCACACACATAGAAACACACACAGAGAACACCCACACACAGAAACACACACACACATACAGAAACACACACATACACTTTTTCTCTCTCTCTCTCCTCTCTCTCTCTCTCTCTCACACCTACACACACACACACAAACACGCACACACACACACAGATCCACACACACAACAAACACAAACACCATATCATAGAATTTCCACACCCACAAAAAAAATCTTAAAAACAACAAAACACACACAAAAATACAAGCGCCATACATACATACATTCTGCCATTCATCATCAGTTACCACCCGATCACCTCCAAAACCCACGCATCGTGGCTATCAATATCACACATCTGATTTCCTGCTGTCTACAGCCCCACCAACCACAAAGCCCATATCAGGGCTGTCACCTCATAATGGTTTCAGTCACAACATTCACTTCAAGTTCATCATCAATAACACCTAATCCCCCTCAAACATCCAACACTGTCAACACAAAAAGAAAGAAAAGTCACATAAAAATGACACAAAGTACCTTAATGATCAAAATAACAGCAGCAAAATGCCCAAAGCCTTCGTGATAACACTGCACCAACAAAACGTAACCACACACCAAAACACACACAACTCTGTGTACAAAAAATTATAACCCAAGCCCCATAACCTGCACCAAACACTCAGCACAATAAATGAGTGCTACAAAACTTTGAAAGAAAATATTGTGCATGCACACACACACACCATGCGTGCGCACACACACATGGACGCACGCATGCACATACACACGCACACACACACGCACACACACACTTAAAAGAAAGTGCACAGTAAAAATCAGAATCAAACATTTCAACTACCAGGTCAAAACACTGAAAACAGTCACAGGAAAAGAATAAGGCTTGTGGAAAGAAGTATGAATGGGCTAAAAACACAACACAAAGCATCACCAGTTCACAAAGATAAAACACACAGATCAGAATTTGCAAACAAGCAGAAAAGAAAGAGAGAGACAGAGACAGAGGGGGGGGGGGGGGGGGGGGGGGGGGAGCTGGAGGAAACAGAGAGGAAAGATGTGAAATTTCCATCAGCATTAATGCTGTGTATGGCTGTAAGTTTACACAAACATATTCAAAATCATTTGCCAAAATTATTTATTTCATGTCTTCCTCCAGCGAAACTGGACCCCACAAAGCCACTGTCCAGAACATTTGGATTCTTCAGATTCACATTTAAGCTAAAACCATACCCCCCCCACCCCAAAAAAAATTTTTTTACAATTACATATTTTTTAAAAATCACTCTAGGAAATCTCGGTGTATTATGCATCTTCTTGGGATAAATTTTTATCAATGTTTATAAATTCATTCATAGAAAATATGTATATAGCATACACATAATATAAAATGCTTCAAAAGTTTAAAAACTTATAAAGCCGATAAAATACTCAAAAGATAGGTGTGTAATATGAGATAAAAAGAAGACTCTTCAGACCACAATGCAACATTCTAGGAGGAAATGGACCTATAGCATCTGTGCACACACTGCCGAAACTCATCTCCCTGTCATTGAAGACTAACCCTACTATGGCCAGTGGCATGGATGACATGAACATACCCTTCATGCAATCTGTGACCAGGACACAGACAGGCACTGCCTGGTCAACTTGCCCAAAACACACCGCATCAGAATGATGCATATATGGGACATTGGTGTTCCAGTAACTCCTCAGGGAGTTATGTATGAGAGAGACAGAGACAGAGAGAGAAGTCAGAGACAGAGAGGAGGGGAAGAAGAAGAAGAGGAGAGAGACAGAGACAGAAAGATGGAGAAGACAAGAGATGGAGTAAATACGAGAGAGTGACAGAGACAGACAGAGGAGGGGGCAGATACACATAACCTGTATATTCATGCTTAGCCTCCAAAACCCACAGATGGCACTTCTTCTCTTGTGTGGGCCAACACACCCACACAAAAGCTGTTATCTCGACACATACACTTCAATCTGAAGTGCAAATCAAATGAAACCGATTTATGCATAAAACTGATAAGGTTGTAATTCAAGCATAACAACAACAAAAACAACGACCAAAGAGCCACAAACTGCAAGCAACATAAAATACACCAAAAAAACCCACAACAAAATCACAAGAACTATGTTACGATTGTCAAAGAAAACGCCAAAAAAACAGAAAAGAAAAAAAGACACATTCGCAAATTAATTTTATACATCACATACTTGTAGCATATCATTGGATTAAAAATGAAAACAAATTAATAAATGAACTGTCAGTTGAACCCAATGTATCAGTAAGTGTGTGGATATATCAAGCAAAAGCAAGCAAAAATCAGCGAGGGTTAAAAAAAGGATTCAAATACACCCTGTTCTAATTGGACATTTTCTTCTCAAGGATGAAACTGTATGCTTTTTTGTTGGATTTTTCCCCCCTCAGCTAGAGTTCTGATATTCACCCCTGGTGAAATTTTATGTATGTGACCGTTTCTACCCACCATGAAGGTAGCTGCATTCTGACTTCAGGGATACATGCTGACTAACTGAAAAGGATGAAGATGTGTAATGGAACCACAGCCTTTGAGATAAAGCTTTCGAGTAAGACTTCCGAACAAGAGCCTTCAATAATAGTATAATCGATAAAATAAAACAGACATTCTATGTAGATAAAAGCACTGACAAATTACAAGCGGCTATCAAATAAGCTCCTCACAACAGAATGCACACATCCCCCAGTTCACTTACAAAGATGGGACTGTCAGATACAAACCATTTTCTCTTTCTCTTTTTTTTTATAAAAATGTTCAGAAACAAAGACACCAACCACCTCGTTTCCTCAACACATAAAAAAAACAAAAATCCTGTTACACAACCAGACCTCATATTACATAACACACAATATTCACTCAAACATGCAAGTGGGTCAATATCTGGATCAACACTTGGGTTAATACCTGGGTCAACTGACACAAATAATTGCACAGAATGACTGCCACTGAGCTTTCCTGTGGAAGATTTTAACAGATCTGAGTGGTTCAGATCTAAGTGGTTCTTTTCTGATATCAAACTAATAACATAGGAAACTGTTTTGATGGACAGAAAAAGAGAAAGAGAGAGAGAGAGAGCGAGAGAGTTGATGATGATGATGACAATGAAGATAATTAAGACAAGGGTTCAAGATTGTCATCATGAAAACTAATGCAGCAATGAACGCACAGACAGTGAACAGGAACTGGAACAACCTCAGATAGAAACAAAGTTTAAACTGACTAATTAACCCCCCTTCAATATTCAGCAGGTCAGATTATGAATATTAAAAGTCGTGTGCTTGGTGAAAGGCGCATATTCAAGTTCTTCAAAATCAAAACATCTATTTCATTACTCCCTTTCTTTCAACCCTCTTCCCTTATGATCAAATTTCCAAAATCAAACCATCACCATACCCAAACCCTTACTCATGCTCATCTCTGTGTGTGACCATTGTCTTGACTTGAATTTGAAAGAGGGTCATTATCAATTCACACACACACACACACACACACACACACACACACTGAGGCAAAAAACAGCACGTTTTAGCTCACCGAAGGCATTTTTCAACTTCACAATTCTAGTCATGCTTACCAGATTTCATGGCAGCTTCCTACAAAATCAATGATAACGCCCAAAAAAAATAATAATAAAAAGTTGATTCTCAGTGCTCAAGATAGTTGTCTATCTAGTAACCATGGAGAAAAAAAAACCTCCAACCTATCTTCTCTATAGACAACCCTCTACACAGCGTGTGCAGAAAAACGCCAGACACACATAAACCCATCAGAAATGCTCGAAGAACAGATGATGGCAACACAAATGATGTACAGTACAAACTTGAGCAGCACAAGCACATCACAGTCTGTTGTAAGCAGCACAAAAAACATGCAGCATGGAAGACAAAACTATCAGCAAGCACGAATGTATAACTATATAATTATAATGGTTCATTCGCAGGGTTACATCCTTGTGAATACATGATGGTTGAAGTTTTGGGGCTGTATAATAATATATATAAACCTGTAAACTCACATCTCAACACTCTTGGTGATATACCTGATTGATACTAGCATTACGACTTACTTTCAGTAAGACGAATGAGATGCTGGTAAACTAACATCTCAACATCCTTGGTGAAATACCTAAATGATACTAGCATTACGACTTACTTTCAGTAAGACGAATTAGATGCTGGTAAACTCACATCTCAACATCCTTGGTGATGTACCTAAATGACAATTCTACTACCACTCCCATTTTCAGTAAAAAGAAAATGCTCTTAAACTCACATCTCAACATCCTTGATGATATACCTGAATGATACTAGCATTACCACTCTTACTTTCTGTAAGAAGAATAAGACAAAAAAGTAAACAGCCATTACATAATTGTTGTGAGGAGCAATTTACTATTGATGTGGGTCAGTCACATTTCTTTCACATCTCTGTTCTCAGTGTTTGCTCAGAGACTATCAACTTATTTCATGTCTGTTCTCAGTGGTGCTTCCTTCCCATCCCCTTTATTCCTCATCCTCATCCTTTCGTGCCTTCTTTCTGCCTTTCCAAACAGTCTTGCTTGGAGTTCTACCTTTCAAATAAAATCATAGTAAAACCCATCCACAAACAGGCTTTTCTTCTCTCAAAAATAAAAATAAAATAGAGTAATTAAGAAAAACTTACATTAAACATAAAATAAACCTTTGTTTATCAGTTCAGCTTTTCTCGTGGAAACATCTGAGTTACCCATTTTTCATGTACGTGATGGAAAGAAAATCATTCCACAAAAGTGCCTGATATGTCCAAGAAGGAGCTTCATATTTTCAAGGTGATATATTTCACACACACACACATACACTTTCTTGTGCTGTTAACATACCCAGTTTTACTGAAGTAACAGTAGAAGAATGAGCACTGTGTATGACTTCTTGCTTTGTATAAATAATAAACAAATACACATTTAAATAAAAAACTTCTATCTCTAACATCTATCAAATAATGTGACTGCGATTCGGTCTTGACAAATATCTCTGGCACCATCAGACAATGACAGCAATATAAAAATTTAAAAACAAAACAAAACAAAGATTTAGTATTTTAAAGTGATATCTTGCAAAAGGTAATAATTATGTATCAATTCTTCCTAACCCGTCATGACCTCTCATATTTCAGGTGGATTGTGAACAAGAAAAAGAAAAAATCTTTAAATCATATCCTGCAATGGGTACTGATTATCTATCAACTCTCTCTAACCAGTCATGATTTTTTCAAATATTTCAGAAGGTTTACAAAGAAGAAAAAACAAAACAATTAAAGTTATACAGATGATTACAAAGCGTACAGTACAATGACATACTATTCAAATATTAACGTTTTTGGTTTAAAAAATAAATGACCAAAAAGATATCAAATAAACCACGAAGAGACACTATTCAAATAGCAAAGCCTTTACGTTCAAAATGATAAATTTGGCACGGTTTCCAAACCAACAGAACAGTGAAAGCAGTACAGCCCATGATGAAACCCCACAATGCAGGGGAGATAACATGACTGCAGCAAAACCTCTTATTAGATAAAGCAGGCCTATGTAGCAGGCACACAAATGGATTTTACCTTGACAAAACTTCCAGACATCCATTTTATCTCCAGAAATCCTTTCTCTCTTCCAGCAAAGAATTATCTCTTCTAAAAATACATCCTATCTTCTAAAGTTCACCAGATCTTCTAGATATCACCTTGTTTTCTTGAAATTCACCCTTTCCTCTAGAAATGCACCCTACCTTCAAGAAACCAACCATATCTTCTCTCTGCACTACCTTCTAGAAATCCACCATACCTTATAGAATTCCGCACTATCTTCTAGAAATCCACCATACCTTATAGAATTCCGCACTACCTTCTAGAAATCCACCATACCGTATAGAATTCCGCACTACCTTCTAGAAATCCACCATACCTTATAGAATTCCGCACTACCGTCTAGAAATCCACCATACCTTATAGGATTCCGCACTACCGTCTAGAAATCCACCATACCTTATAGGATTCCGCACTACCGTCTAGAAATCCACCATACCTTATAGAATTCCGCACTACCGTCTAGAAATCCACCATACCTTATAGAATTCCGCACTACCGTCTAGAAATCCACCATACCTTATAGAATTCCGCACTACCTTCTAGAAATCCACCATACCTTATAGAATCCCACACTATCTTCTAGAAATCCACCATACCTTATAGAATCCCACACTATCTTCTAGAAATCCACCATACCTTCTAGAAATCCACCATATCTTCTAGAAATCCACCCCTCCTGGCAGAAATCCTTCGAGGAAATCAACTGTTTCTATAAACCCACTCTATATTCTAGCACTCCACCGCATCTTCTAGAAATCCTTTTATCTTCCAGAACTCTACAATCTCTCTCTTTCACAAATCCACTCTTTTACAAAATCCACACTATTAAAAAAAAAAAAAACCAAAAAGAAACCTCACAATATCTTCTAGAAGACCAGTCTCTACCAGAAGACAAGTCTCTCTTGCAGAGGAAATCCAGTCTGCATACTGGACATCTGCTCTCTCTTCCAGAATCTACATCCTCTTCTAGAAATCCACTCTGCCTTCAAGATGTCTACCCTTCTCTCTAGAAATCAATTCTCTCTTTTGTTTTTTAAAAAAAAATCCAGTATCTCTTCCAGAAACCCATTCTCTCTTCCGAAAATTCACCGTCTTTTCTATAATTCCACAATATGATCCGTTCTTTTGCAAATCCACAATCTCTCCCATAAATCCACTCTTCCAGAAATCCACTAACTCTTCCAGAATTCCACTCTATCAAATACAGCCATGTTGGTATATCTACCTTAATGATACTATGCCCAAAAAACAACAACAGACAAAGCATAAATTGATGATAGACAACAAAAAAGCATCCTCCCCTTTTTTTATATACATATATAAATAAAAAGCAAAAACACAGACACCGGTATATCTTTAAGTAAAAATCATAAAATCTTAAGATTAAAGCCTTCTTCCCCATGACAGGATGAGGGAAATGAGGTGCAGAAAAAGAGAGAGACAGAAAGAGGAAAAGAAAACAGATAAAATGAGAGCAGGAGGTAGATACAACCAAATTCTATGAGAGAGCTTTATTCACTGAAATAAAAAATCAAACTGTTTCTTTTGGTTAAAAAATTTTTTTTTACGAACATGTTATGATGTGTGCAACTTATCTGAAAGAGAGGGAGAGAGACATAAGAGTTACACACATACATACACACACACACACTCTCTCTCCCCCCCCCCCCTCTCTCACACACACACACACACACGCACCTCTCTCTCTCTCTCTCTCTCTCTCTCTCTCACACACACACACACACACACACAAAACACACACACACAGAGGCAGATGCAGACTAAGACTAAAGACAGAAAAGCATGCAGATTAACAACAACAACAAAAACAGACATAAACAGAAAGAGACAGAGAGGATTTCAGAACAAATCTTTCCTAACCTTGCTTGTTCTTCCTGAGGGGGTACAGACTGACTCTGGTCATGTTCTAGGCATTATAGAAACCCTGTGTGCTTCACATGTTGTGCCTGTTGTCTATCCATTAGTTAGTGCACATATTCACACCTGTTCTTGATGTACTTTGCATGTTGTACTTGTTGTCTATGATAAGTTTCAATGAGTTACCATACATTTTCATTTACTCTCAAAGGTGTGTGCATGTTTACAGGTGTGTGCATGCACAGACACACACATGTGAGTACAAAGTCTCACACACACATACACTTGGTCTTACTACCAGCAATAAAACAAAACAAAACAAAAGCAAACAACTGACAATAGTAAATGAATCAGAATGTATGGCATCATAACGTACAAACTGCTTAACCACACTATAAAAACTAAAACAAAAAACCAAGTTTCAAATGGACTTTTGTATAAATAAAACAATGACATACAATGCCATGCAATTCATTCACCACCCAAACTTATAACAACATAACAAAATTTACACGACAGATAAGACTCACCCGCACACAAAAATGTCCAACATTTCAATAAAAAGACAAGCCATAAAGAGACCATAATACCTGGACATTAGTAAACATAACAAAACTTGGTGACACACCACAAAAACAACCAGACACAGACAGGAACCTTACCACATTCACCACTTTTATCAAACATAAGCATAAAAATGCACACCCATGCACGCACGTGCGCATGCACGCACACACGCACGCATGCATGCACACGCATGCACACACACACATGCACCATACCTTGCAAAAATTAATGACCTCGTTTTCTGTCATTTTGAAAATCAAAAACAATCTCCTGCAAATTCCACTTAAACATTTCTTTTGATCCCAAATGTTTAACCTACCTCTCATAGTTTTAAACACAAACACATTCACAAACGCACACTGTGTAAGCCTTTTCTTTTAACGTGGATAAAATATAAAAAAAGAGAACAAAAATGTAAGTTTGGCAACAATATGATTTCAGTAAAAAACCAAAAGAAATGATGATGAGCAGAACAATAAAATGTTTTCAAATGCCTTTGCTTCATACCAACCTGCCTGGAAATATCAAAAACAAGGTAATACCAAAACTACCCCCCTCCCATCCTATACTTAATGTACACACTAAAATATCACTAACGTTCCTTTTACCCCAGCCATACCACAAGCGTCATCCCTGTAAGGGATGCTAATTTCATCCACCTCGATAGCCAGAGGCACGAGATATATCAACCTTCAGTCTTGTCAGTAAACAGACAACCTCATCAACAGCAGAAGAACACAGTTCATGAAATATTGTCTTTTATTTTTGACTCTTCAAGGCCAATAATACTAGGCCATACTGATGATACCAGCCCTACTATCTCAATGTCAGAGAAAGAAAAATAAAGCAAAACAAAAGTAAAAAATATATTAAAAAGGCCAGACATGTAAATAACACTGCTAAATAGACTTCTAAACCCCACCCCAGTACTTGCATTACAAGTATATGCCAAGTTATTGCCAAAGTAAAACAGAACACAACATGATTATCACAACATAAACTGCTGAGAAAAGAGAAGGAAAAAAAAAGATAGCTCATTTGATTTTTTTTTTTTTTAAAGAAAGAAAATAAAGAGAATGGACTGAAAAGATAGAGAGTGAGCAAGAAAGAGACAGTACAAACAAAAGGAGAAAAAAAAATAGATACAAAGAGAGTTAGTAAAAAAAAAGTATGTTCTTTCGAGCCAGAAGGCCCATAGAGCCGGAGCTTATCCCGGTTTCTGTAGCGTTAAGCGAACTGATGGTTTTTCACCACCCCTGTGACAGGACGCTAGTCTGTCGCCAGATACTTCCCCAGCAGAGCTGGTACCCACTTGTACACCTGGGTGGAGTGAGGAAAATAGGAGTAAAGTGTCTTTCCCAAGGACACAACACCGAGCCGAGCGGGGATCGAACCCGTGACCTCTGGATCACGAGTTGACCGCCTAAACCACTCGACCACGGTGCCTCCTCAAAGAGAGTTAAGCAAGAGGAATTTCTAGCACAAAGTATTAAAGAACACTAGAGCAACTTCAAGTTCTCCAAATCAAAGCCAGAACAATGAAGATACCGATGAAAAAACACACTCATGAGAATAATACAGACTATTGCGTCATGCAGCAATAATCACAATCACCATCCTGGCTACTTACTCTACAGTATAAACTCCTTCTTCAAAGAAGCTTTGATCCCAAAACTTGCTTTGATACTCACCTCAGAATGTGATATGCCTCACAGTGAGAATGGCGAAAATGATTGAAGTAAATGGCAACATCTTTTTGCTTTGTTTTTTATTGTTGTTTTTTTTTTTTTTTGGGGGGGGGGGTTGCTTTGCTTTGGGTTTGTTTTTTTTGGAGGGGGGGGTGCTCGTAGTTTTGATGTTTTTGGTTTTTTGTTAGTTTCTTGGTTTGGGGTTTGTTGTTGTTAGTTTGTTTTGTTGGGGGGTTTTTGGGGGGGTGGGGGGATTGTTAAGGGTTTTGTTTTGGGGGTTGTTGGGTTGGATGGTTGTTGTTGGGGGTTTTTTGGGGGGCGCCTCCAGTTACATCACTCAAAATCATCTTCACATGTTACACTGCAACAAAGTTCTTTTTTGTAATATTTTGTACTGGAACTTTAAAAAATTGGTTTTGATCAATGCATGTAAAGATTGTAACGACACAAGACTAGATCTAGGTGTTATATTTTGAGATGGAAGGGTGCACACAAAAATAATGATAATTTGATATGTAGGAACTTCAACGATCATTTTTGTTTTTGTTTGAAATGGCACCAGCTGATCACTGTAATCAACATCAATGCTGGTCAAGATTTCTAGACTAACATTAATTTTGAATGCAGACATAAGAAACCAAACAAACAAAACTGTGCATGACTAGCCACAGTGTGGACATACTGTAGCTTCCTTACAACAAAACATACCATACATAATAACACTACAGGCATGGCATGTGTGTGTGTGTTTGTGTCTGTGTGTTTGTGCATGAAATGAAAGTAAAGCTATACTTGGGAGGATGAAAGTAGTCCTTGCTTTAGCGATGTTCTATTTGAAGCACTCCTCATTCATTTTCAGTCATAACAGGTTTTGAGTTTCTGGAAAGCAATAACCAAATGCAACACACTTTGACAAATACCCTACGATCATCAGTTACACTGTTCTTTTGTCTGCTCAATGCCACATTAAGGACAACATTTCTGACTTGGGCAAACAAATATGTGTATAAAGAAAAACAAAAAGCCTCAACACCGTTTGACAGAACCCTTCCAGAGATAAAAGAAACCAAAAAAGTCAATAATTGTATATATATAATATATATATATATTTTAGATTAGCCACACATTTTCTATTCACAGTCAATGGGCAACTAACTGGAATCAGAGAATGTAAAGTTTGTATTCTTAAAATAGCTTTTCCCTTTCCTCCCAGCAAAACCAGTCTTGATTTCTGTTCATGAATAAATAGAATGAACCAGTTTTCCACAGTATAGTATCATAATTTCTGTCAGCACGTTAAAGAGAAAAAGTAATCCAAACACAATTCATGAAATCAGTAATCTCAATAGCAAGACAAAATCAAATAGAGTAAAATGAAATATACAAAATACTGAAAATATGACTTATAAAGTTGGATGTGAGAACCTGAAATCATTTCTAGCGATACAATAATCCAAAATAATAGCAACACAAAATCACACGATACCCTGAGTCAACAAAATTACAAGGTTAATGAGAGTGGATCGGGATTAAAAGTGGATTACACATTCATAAAGACTGATTTTTAAAAATGGAATTAACAGTAGTGAGACACTCGGACAGCTACATTTTTTTCATTTTAAAATTAAAATAATTAAAAATCTGTCCACCTTAAAAATCAAATTCTACATCTATGGATAAAAATCCTGTGTTGAATACTTAAAAAAAGAAACAAACATACAAAGCACATAAGAATTGCAAATGAAACCTGAAATCCACAAAAATATTTGTAACTTTGTAAAGACTCGAGCAAAACACCCTCACCCCCCCCCACCTTCTCTCCACCCTGCACACACACACACACACACACACACACACCTACCCCCATCTCCAAAAAGGAGGCTAGACACTAACAAAAACAAAAACACAAGAGCCAGGATTTTTTTAAAGCACACATAATAATTATCACACCCTTGTAAATATCAGAAGGGGTAAAATAAAATAAAAAGAGACACAGAAGCACCAGGAGTGAACAAGACAATAACATAAACACACACATAAATTCAGTAACAAAAATTGCCAGAAACAAGTTGATATCTAATCATAAAGAAATGATAACACAGATAAAAAAAATAATAAAACCCTCCATAAATAAGCTAAGAAACTAATTTTTTCACCGCCATAGACAAATTTCATCGACGGCAAATGTCATGTTAAAAAGGAGTTTTTCCATACATTAACAAGGTTTCACACCTACAGTTGACTTGCATGCGTAATAGCAGACATATCATCCTTCACCCCTGACCCACTTTTAAGTGGAAAAACCGACCGTGTTATTCCGACACAGACTGAATGCCAAAAAAATTCAACGCTCAAAAATACTTGACACTGAAGAGAGTTCTTCAGTCAGAAACTTGGCAGAGAAAGAGTTAAACAGAAAAAGAATGAATGACGCTGAACTAGCTATTTATCTGTAAGCCCTAAGTACCTCTTTCCTATGAAGACAACACAGCTGAGATCACAGACCCACACAAGGTCAATCAGCACTACGACCAGAAATCAAATAGATGATGACGATGAGAAGGAAAACCCATTCCCAGTCACATTACCCTTCACATATAGCACCCTGTTCATTCACCATTCTTGACGAATAAGACAA
Source organism: Rapana venosa (assembly GCA_028751875.1). NCBI lineage: Eukaryota > Metazoa > Mollusca > Gastropoda > Neogastropoda > Muricidae > Rapana > Rapana venosa. The sequence goes on from CM054150.1 coordinate 33,488,541, forward strand.
TACCACCCCCCCCCCCCCCCCCCCAAAAAAAAAAAAAATTTAATAAAGAGATAACTAGTTGCTTGAAAAACACATCAAAATCATTTTTAGATTTTTTTAAAAACACACAAAACCCAAATAAACAAAGAAAAAGACAATTACAAGCACATATGACCTGTCTCTTATTTTTTTTGGCTTTTTTCCTGCTTCAAAACATTCACATCCAAACACACATACTTACAAATATGAACATATGACTGTAAGGAACATTAACAGTTGCTCATAACATCAATTTTTTTCTGCATACAAATAACAAATCAGACAGAATAAAACAAAATAAACAAAACAAAATTCTTTTAAAAAAAAAAAAATATATATATATATATATATATATATATATATATTATATTAATAATAATAATAATATCCTGTCTACAACCACTCCTGAAAACAGCAAGATTCTAGTTTACGTTCTTCTCCTCTTTGTCACCAAAAACCATGACAAAGCCAAACAAAACAGGCAAAAGCAAGGCAAAGATATTGGAGCAGTTTTGGTGTTAAGAATGACTTTTGATTTTTTCAATAAAATACATCTTTTTTTTATGCAACTGATTTCAAAATGAAAATAGTATGTGGCATATCATATGAAAATAAAATTCTAAAACTGATATGACGCATTCAAGATGTAAAATAAAAACTTGTGCACATAAACTGAGAAAAATATGAACAGACATGCTTACACGCATACAAAGAAACAATGATGAATATTTATTTCTCTCTATGTAATCAAAATGATTTATCGTAACAACAAACACATACATATACACACTAACAAATGAATGGACAAGCACACACACACATACACAATAACATGTTTTTAAAGAGAAAAACTTCTATGACACATACACATATTAATAAATATGTTACTTCTCTCTCTCTCTCTCTCTCTCTCTCTCTCTTCCTTCACACACACAAACACACACCTTCTTCTCAGACAATCAGATGCATAAGATAAAAACACAAAAACACAATCGAGACATGCTTATGAAAAAAAAAATCCCATCTAGAACATATCACACACATCACCGAATTCAAGGCAGTTAAAAAAAACAACAACACATTACATACACCCAGAATATAACAACAGCCACAACATACATACATACAGCTCAGCAGAACGATGACAATATCAGGTATTTAGAAATGGTTCTTGAGCACAACATTCAGGTGATCGGGTCTCTGAGGGAAGAAGTGGAGGGAAGGAGGGAGGGACAGGGGTAAGGAGGGAGGGGGAGAGAGAGAGGAGGGGGGGGGGGGGGGAGATGAGTGACTGGGAGGGAAAGGAGGAGGGAAGGGGGAGTAGTTGCTTGCTTACGACAAAACACTGGTTTTGGTCAACGAGACATACTCAATATGTACAAAAAATCACAGTCTGATGTTTGCAATATGGAATATGTCAACAAAATTCTCTCAATGACACAGTCATATCATAATACACCACTGACTCCAATAACGAGACAGAAGACATGCCTACAGATTAGATTAACTATTTACCAGTAATTCTGTTTTAAAAAAAACAAAACACCTGTGACTCCATCACCTTTCATGTAAAGCCAATAGTAACAAAGTCAAGGAACAGAATTGCTAGAAAGAAAAGAAAAATTGTTAAACCTTTCTTCTCCCTTCTGTTCCCTGTGTCAAACAGTGCACTGCCACGGCACATAGACATGCACACAGGACCATAAAACAGCACGGAAACTACACAGACCCCTGGCAGCACATTACACTGATGTGTGTACAAAAAACACACAATGAATGACTGGGAACATTCAAGATTGAACTGCCAACGTCATACATTACAAAACGCCGAAATGCTTTGATGATTTAGTGGACACCTTTCAATACATCAATATGAGCATTTCTGGACACCAACATTTCTGTTGGTCTGGAAATGGTGCACAATGCCAAGGCAGGTGTTGCTGGCAGAAAGTGAGCCTGGCAAAGGGTTGTCTTCTTTCTCTAGAATTTAAACCATTCAAATGGAAGTCACCAGAAAAGTTCTGCAGAAAAATGACTAATTCCCATGCATGCTTCCACTTTACCGCCTTCAACAGAAAGATGAAAAGATAAATCAAAGAACAGTTCAAAGGAATCATATGATGCCTGTTATCATGGTAAACAGAGTGCAATTTTATTTCTAGTGTTGCTTCTCTGTCTGTCTGACCTGTAAGGTTTAAGGGCTAAAACACACTTAAACAATGCTAATTTTTGGACAAGCATTTTGTTCTGAATAAAAGTGATCTATAAGGAATATTCCTTTGTTCTTTCTGTCATTTACAGCCACTGATCATTTCAAAAACACTTGTTTCACTGATTAAGGGCTAATGAAGACCGCAACAAATGGAGAAGAGGGATTGTGTAGATGTCACTAAAAGTGGCGGCAAACACAGTACCCAGTGATGCCGACAGGTCAGGTGAGACAGGTGAGAAGGGCTGACCGTAACAAAAATACAGCATATAGGATGATCCTCAGTCTTCATAGGCTTTACATCCCATTTCTGCTCAAAATTTTACATGTATGTCTTTCTTCTGTTAGTTTTCATCTGTTGCTAGTTTTTCTGTTAGTTTTTTTTCCAGCTGGTTTTCATCAGGCTTTCAGCAGTGGACTTCAGGAGAAGGCTGCAGGGACCAGCAAAATTGCTGAGGTCAACACACTAAGCTAAGCTATCCATCTACCAGGAATGCAGAGGAAACAGAAGACTGAAAGCTACACAACTCACTACCTAGCACAGGCTAACTCCCTACCTGTGGAATGCATGAAGGACCCCACCCTTACATTCTGTGTCTTCATCCCACCCCTGTCTTTATTCTTACTGCATCAACAGACTTCATCATTTTCAACATTGGCAGATGTCAGCCATGATATTAGGTCTCTGAGTGCGATTTTCATGGATAAAAAGTAAATGTAGTCAACTGTGAGATGATGCATCATGAACAGTGTCTTATGATGCTTTCCAAGAGATCTGCTCCACTGAGAAAGGGTAGACTTGTGAGATCCATTCCTTTGTACCGTCAACTGATAGTTCATACACATTTTTATTTTTCATTCCCCATCTAGAGCTCCGAGGCTCACCAATGGTGAGATTTTGCGTATGCAACTGCTTTTTTCCCCACCATGAAGTAGACACTTATACTGAATAACCTGTGTGCGCTGCATCCACATTTCATCAATGACAAGGAATTCAACAAAACGATTCCTCAGAAAACTACCCTGTACTAATCCATGACAGTATTACCATTAGAGATTCCTTACACTTAACGATCTGAAACAAAAGTACGAAACAAGTCTTGTCATGATAAACAACATCATTCCATACAATTCCAAGATCTTTAGAAACCAGAACATGATGCTGTTCCACATAATACCAATACATTTCAACATCAGAACAGAAATATTTTTGGTCATGAAAATACACAAGTGATTTACATGATTCCGGGACATTCAGAAATCGGAACAGAAATATTTTTGGTCATGAACTACATAACATTATTCCACCATGATTCCAAAAACATTCAGAAATCAGAACAGAAACATGTTGGTCATGGTATATACATCTCTCCACACGATTCTAGGACATGTAGAAAGGAGAGTAGCACAGATCACAGGATTGAAGAATACTGACAGTGTCACAGAGGGGGTGAGAGAACAAGCTCAATGTGTAGGTCTGCAGGCCCACTGGGCCCCAGTGCACATCCTGGCACTACAGACACATAGCACCGCTATAACTGCACGTCTGCTTCTGCCATCAATGGTTCCACTTCGTGCTTCTTGGAACCTGCACCAACAGCCACACAGTCAACTTCAGTGCCTACTTCTTTATCTTTAACTATTGATAAACTGATTGGTCCTTTTTTTTTTTAGCTACGATACGAAAGAATGCAAACAAACGTCTGTCTTGTATTCTAATTTATTTCTTTTCTTTTCTTTTTTTTTTTTTTTTTTTTAGCTTATAACCCGTATCAACTGCTGAAGGCCATATCAGGCCTACAATCATCCTATAAACAAAATATACCCTAACATATTTGTCATGGCAAAACAAAAATCCCTGTTACAACAACATTCAACAATTCCCTTCCCAACCCCGGTTCTCTGAGCTCAACTGTGCTTGCTTAATTTAAATAAAACATACATATACAAATCCCTCTATTTTGCTCTTTCTATTACTGACAACAATATCTCTCCCTCAAACTGGTGCAGAAACCAGTTAAAAGTCAAAAACCATTTTACTTACATTAACCTTTGTTGTTGTTGTTGTTCCTTGGCTAGAGCTCCGAGGTTCACCAATGGTAAGATTTTTGGGTATGCGATCGATATTGCCCACCACTAAGGTAGCCACATTCTGACTTTGGGGATGATGTCTAAACAGGACACCAGAGCGCATGTGGGTTTTTTGTCTTTTGTTCATTCTTCCCGGCATAAATAACATACTCTTTTGAAAGCAGACCAGGTTTTAATGTGTGCGCAAGACGTTCTTCTTGCATTTGCATGACAGACTTCAATTTATAATCTCACCTGAACGACTTTCCCGGGAGTGGAGTAGCCAGTACCGATGTTAACTCCAGGGCAAAAAAATCCCCTTGAAAAGCTGGTGGCTCAAACCCAAGCTCAAATCCTGGGCCATCAAATCACGGGCTCAACATTCTAACCACCAGGCCACCCCCCCCCCCCCTCCACAAGCAAAACACAAGACACGGAGAAAGAGGGGACATACCAGGTTCTTTCTTGGCTTCCAGAGCTAAAGAAGGGTTGAGCTTTCTGGTGGAGGGAGAGGGGTTGGAGGGCATGAAGGCCGCCACAAGCAGAGCCATGATCACCAGCACTGCACCAAAGGCAAACGGGGGGCCCGGCACAATGTTCTGCAACACGGTTACAGCTTTATAATGGTTACAGCTTTATAATGGTTACAGCTTTATAATGGTTACAGCTTTATACGTGTGAACTGGGGGTCCCGGCACAATGTTCTGCAACATGGTTACAGCTTTATACGTGTAAACGGGGGGCCCGGCACAATGTTCTGCAACATGGTTACAGCTTTATAATGGTTACAGCTTTATAATGGTTGCAGCTTTATAATGGTTACAGCTTCATATGTGTAAACGGGGGGCCCGGCACAATGTTCTGCAACACGGTTACAGCTTTATACGTGTAAACAGGGGGCCCGGCACAATGTTCTGCAACATGGTTACAGCTTTATACGTGTAAACGGGGGGCCCAGCACAATGTTCTGCAACACGGTTACAGCTTTATACGTGTAAACTGGGAGGGAGATGGCACAATGTTCTGCAACATGGTTACAGCTTTATACGTGTAAACAGGGGGGGAGATGGCACAATGTTCTGCAACATGGTTACAGCTTTATACATGTAAACGGGGGAGATGGCACAATGTTCTACAACATGGTTACAGCTTTATACGTGTAAACGGGGGAGATGGCACAATGTTCTACAACACGGTTACAGCTTTATACGTGTAAACGGGGGGGGGGGGGGGGGGCTGGCACAATGTTCTGCAATATGGTTACAGCTTTATACGTGTAAACGGGGGGGTCTGGTACAATGTTCTGCAACATGGTTACAGCTTTATACGTGTAAACAGGGGGCACAATGTTCTGCAACACGGTTACAGCTTTATACGTGTAAACAGGGGGCACAATGTTCTGCAACACGGTTACAGCTTTATACGTGTAAACGGGGGATGGGGGGGGGGGTCTGGCACAATGTTCTGCAGCATGGTTACAGATTTATACGTGTACAGTATTCTGTGTTTGTACACCAACGTTCAATGCTGTGTTGTTCTGTTTCTGTGTTGGGTTGCTTTGTTTCTGTGTTGTTTCTGTGTTGTGTTATATTATATTATGCTGTACTGACTGTATTGTATTAAAACATATTATTAGGTAATGTTGTCTTGTGTTGTATTATATTGTATTGTATACTTCTTACAGTCACAGCAGATTTATCTGCATAAAATTCAAATGGCTCTCCTCCTCAGGGAAAGTGCATTATCACAAATGGAGCACACACACACACACACACACACACTTCCCCCCCCCCACTTCCCCCGCCTCTTTTTTTTTCTTTTGCAGTTGTATTTTGTTTATTTCCTTATTTATTTATTTATACCACTTTAAGTCACGAGATTTCTCTGCATGAAATTCGGGCTGCTCTCCCCGGGGAGAGCGCGTCGCCACAAGAGCAGCACCACCCATTTTTTTCTCCCACTGTATTTGTTTCCCTATCAGAGTGGCTTTTTTTCTAAGAATTTTGCCAAGGACAACTCTCTTGTTGCCGTGGGTTCTTTTACGTGCACTGAATAATTTTGTGTAGCACACGGGACTTCGGTTTATCATCTCATCCGAAAGACTAACGCCCAGAACACCACTCATGGTCTAATGGATGGGGAAAAGTTTTGGGCCCAAACGGGATCAAAGACGCTGTTTTCCTAGGAATTTCGCCAGGGCAGCTCTCCCACTGACACGCACTAATCGTGCACTGTATACGACACCAAATTCCTGTCCTTAAATTCTATATTTGACAAGTACACATACCATATCAGATCCTGGGTTGTTACCTGTTTAGGCAAACTATGTCACACCAAACAAAACTAAGACTTCTGTTTTTGCTAACGTCATACACCACCACTACCATCAGTGAGTGCCTGCCTTACCTGGAATGACAGAGGAAGAAGTGGGGTGGATGTGTTGTCCACTTTGGGTGGATCTGCTTTAGGGTCTGCATCAATGTTGACGTGGAACAGGTAGAAGATGCACCCAAACATGGCCGGCCCCAAGCCATTGCACAGACCACGAATGCCGGTGATGATTCCTTGGGCAACACCTGACAAACACACACACACACACAGAGGAAAACATTGACTGGATGAACAAATGTGTATTTCATACAATGCATAAAAATCTCCACAACAGTGATCACAACAGTGAAAAAGTAATGCCAGACGTGGGTTTTAAGCGCTTTGATTTGTCTGTGCAAGATATAGCGCTATATAAATTCCAGTTATTATTATTACTATTATTTTAACAACAGCAGGGCATTAGCTGACAGGAGTCAACAGATAGTCCTTCGGATGAGACTATAAACCAAGGCCCCATGTGCGAACGCACGCAGAACATCTTGCGCACACGTTAAATCCTGTTCCGCTTTTCTTAAGAGTAGGCCATTGTGTGCCGGTGGGAACAGATGACAAAATTTACAAAACCACATACACACGGGGACTGGATGTAAAAAAGCACATAAGTGTTTATTCCATTATCCTCAATATAAAAGAATAAAATAAATAAATAGATAGAGAAGGCATAAGTGCAATACATGTACATGCCGATTCCGCCTGACCTCTCCCTCCCCTCCTTGAGGAATCATAGGGGCACTGACTGCAATGGACTTTTCGTACAGTGTGTTACAGGCAAGGTGAACCTGGTGGAGCCCATTCCTCTCAAGGTATCAGGCAGTAATGCAGCTGAAACTATAAACTGAGGTCCCTCGTGTGAATGCACACAAAATATCTTATGCACATGTTGAAACCTGTTCCGTTTTTCAGAAGAGTAGGCCATTTGTGCCAATGCGATTGGATGATAAAATGTACAAACCACATGCACACAGGGGCACAGGACGCCGTGTGTGTGTGTGTGTGGTGGGGAGGGGGGGGGGGAGGGGGAGGGGGAGGGGTCTGTCTGCATCTCTGTGTCTCTGTCTGTCTGTCTGCATGTCTGTGTCTGTCTCTCAGTGTTTCAAAATTCAAATTCATCAATACTATTTGTGAATGGTTGCATGCACATAATTATTTTTTTCGTTCCTTGATTACAACTCGGAGGTTCACAGATGGTGAGATTTTGCGTATGTGACCATTTTTGCCCACCATGAAGGTAGCCACATGCTGACTTCAGGGATATATTACATGATTTGAATGCAAGCACTCTGGTTATGTTTCTGACAAGAGATAGCGCTATAAAAATTCCATATATCACAACCATTATCATTATTTAATTAAGCTCGGCAACTGCATAAAGCCTGCTATACATACGCAAAAAGAGGTTCTAAGCAAGAGAGAGCAGAGAGGAAAAGAACTGCTCCTTCCTTACCTTGCTGATCTGCACTGGCGTGAGAGGAGACAAAGGCACTGATACTGGGGTAGGTGATGCTGGACATGGCCGCCATACACCCTGCTACCCATAATATCCTGAAACATGCATTTAACAAAACTTACATGTACAGCAGCAAAATGTCACCAATATGAAAAGATATTCAAAGAGGTAGGTGTACATGGCAGAAGCATAGCGTAAGCAGCTGTGTACAGCAAAGAACAATTCTAACATACACACAGTGGCAAACTGCATATGTAGATGCAGATTTCTGAATAAATGCTATGATATTACCAAGAAATATTACCTCATAATTACATCCCTTACAAAAATCATAAAATTATTTTTTTTAAATCAACAACCAAACAACAATTTTTAAAAATTTAATAAAAAAAACAACAACAAAACCATCTGACAAAAAAAAAAGAGGAAAAAACAACCCCCCAAAATCCTACATATTCAGCTGCTCTTTAGGGTAAATACATGCTTTAGTTTATTACCTCGTCTCTTCTGAATATTCATGTGGCTACACACACACAAAAACAACTCCTGAAGACATAAATGGAAATTCTTATGTCTGCTTTGCTTTTATTCGTGATGTCTGTTTTCAATACAAATCCTCCTTAAGTTTGTTCTGAGTGATGTGATCAACATCACAACATAATTCAGTTTGTATATATCATTACTGCCAGCCAGCCAGACATACCACCAGAAGTAAGTACCTATAGACTAGCTGCCACACTCACCAGGTCTGGGTGGCAAAGCCGTAGCAGGACAGCTGGATGATCTCGAACATCAGTCCAATCATGATGGTGTGTTTGTGGCCCAGGTATTTCATCAGCACCGACAGGATCAACGTCTGAAACCACAACAGCATTTCTGCGTTGCTCAGTGTCAGGCCTCCAGTTATCACACAGCTAACGGTTCTCTCTCTCTCTCTGTTTGTGCGTGTGTGTGTGTGTTTGTGTCTCTCTGTCAGTCTCTCTCTTTCTCTCTCTTTCCCTCTCTCTCTCTCTCTCCGTTCAACCCTTACACCCTATCTCCACCCTACCCCCTCACACACACATACAAATACCAACAAGTAAACAGTACACACACACACAGGCATGCATACACGCACGCGCACACACACACACACACAGACGTAAAATGAAATCAAACTCACACACACACAGAAACACACACTCACACACACGGAGAAGGGTTAATTCACTATATATTAGAATGAAGTTAAATGCATTCCTTGCAAAATTTTGTAAACATGTCAGATGTCTATGTGGGAATCATATTTCCAATACTCATATCATATTTGAGTGCCCTATTGTAAAACCTTTTTTACCTACATTTTCTGAACAGTCTCTGGAAAATGTATTTGAAAATTCAAAGATAGCCTTTGCCATTGCCAGATGTTTATTGCATAGTCCACTTGAATATTTATTGTAGTTACATTATTGTTATTTCATGTTTCCACATTGTTGAGTTTATATTTCATTTCATTTCATTTCATACCACTTTAAGTCACGGCAGATTTCTCTCCGTGAAATTCGGGCTGCTCTCCCCGGGGAGAGCGCATCGCCACAAGAGCAGCGCCACCCTTTTTTTCTTTCTTTTTCCTGTCTGCAACTGTATTTGTTTCCCTATCAGAGTGGCTTTTTTCTAAGAATTTTGCCAGGGACAACTCTCTTGTTGCCGTGGGTTTTTTTACGTGCGCTAAATAATTACGTGTAACACACGGGACCTCGGTTTATCGTCTCATCCGAAAGACTAGCGCCCAGACCACCACTCATGGTCTAATGGATGGGGGAAAAGTTTCCGGTCCAAATGGGGTACGAACCGCCGCACACTTCAGACCCGGACTTTTCGCTTTCTAGACAGGCGCGTTACCTCTAGACCACCGATCCACTTGCTCCTGTTTAAAAGTATTATTATTACTTTTCTAGGTGTTTTTTTTTCTCACAAAATACCAACACTGATGCTACTTCTTGACCTTTTCTCCTTACACTCCTTCCTCTCCCTTCTTTAACTTCCATTACACTTTCTATTTCCCTCGTCTAATATCACTTAGAGTGAACAGACATTAAATTGAAGACAACAACTCACACACACACACACACAAACACACATTCACACACACACACACACTCACACACAAAACACACACACACACAACACATACACACACAAACACATACACACACAAACACATACACACACACACACACACATACAAACACATACACACACACACAAAAACACATACACACACACACAAACACATACACACACACACACACAAACACATACACACACAAACACACACACAAACACACGCACACACACACACAAACACACACACACACTCACACACACACACACACACACACTCACACACACACACACACACACACACACACACACACAACTCACACACACACACACACACACACACACTCACACACACACACACACTCACACACACACACTCACAACACACAACTCACCTGGGCCAGCACTGACAGAACTCCGACCATGGCAATGTAAGAAGCTACATTTTCCCTGGAGAAGTCCATCACCTGGAAAAAATAGAACATGTCAAAACTGTATGCTTCAAATATTTCTACTCCCTCCCCATACCCCTCCCCACTCCCAAATTTCCACACACTCGCCAGCTTTATGACAGACTACAACGAGATCTTGGGTATATACCAAAGCAGAATTTTTCAAGGCTGAGCTAAATGATTCTTCTGTTGCTGCTTATAGACACTTTTGTGACTGTCAAATATTATTCAGCAGGCCCAGAAGGAAGGTGGCAGGACGGTTAAGACGTTCATCTGCCTAACAAGTAATTTGTGAGGTTCTGGGTTCGGTTCCCAGCCTTGAGCTTTCTTCCCAGTTTGACAAGAAAATCAAACTGAATGTCAAGCCTTTCGAAGGAGACTCTAAGCCAGTCAGACCCATGCACTTATGGACTTGTGCATGTCAAAAGAACCCATGACAGTTGAAAATTGATGAGCAGGGAGGCACCTCCCAGCTGTCGTGGAAAAATTGGAAGGTTTCCTTCCCAAACATATTTCTGAAGTCAGAATGGAACTACTTTAAAGGTGAGGGGAAAAACATTTAGCATACGCAAAAATCTCAACACTGGTGAACCTCTGAGCTCAAACCGAGGAACAAAAAGAGAATATGAGATGTTGGGTTGTTTGGTTTTTTTAAAATAACACTAGAATCAAGTATTACGCAAGCATTTCATCTTTTTCATGCAAAAAACACTCAACATTATAGCAATACACAAACTAAAGCAAAGACAGGAAAAGAAATTAATTCAGACATGAATAAACTATGACCCCAAAAAATTCAATCACAAAAGTGAGATAAGTGCAAGTTTTGAAAACCTTAAAAAAAAAAACCCTGAGATTTGCACTATGCATAAAAAAAAGGTCAATGTGAAAGTCACATAATGGTCACAGCTGCAACATAACTATATACGATAGAAAAATATATATAACCACCAAAACACACAAACACGCATGACCACTATGCCATGCTTCCCCCCCCCCCCCCCCCTACACACATACACACACACACACACACACAGCTGAAGAAAGAGGGAGAAAAAAAGAAACAGGAAGAATGCGAGGAACAAACCAGTTTTAAGTAGACAAATATCGAAGAGTATTCGCCCGCCTCTGGAAGGTAACTCAGGAACACGGCCATGGACAGTAACAATATCAAGTGGTCATGGCTGACTTTACGCAGTGCCTGAAACACACATACATAAAATACATACATTATATATGTTTATATACACATGCACACTCATGCGCATGTGCACATATATGGGGAGACGGGATAGCCTAGTGGTTAGAACACTGCGCTCGTAATCTGACAACCCGGGTTCGATTCCCGTGCAAGAGGATATTTTTCCCTAGAGTTAACATCAGTGCAGACTCCACTCTCCCCAAAAGGCCTTCGGATGAGACTATAAACCCAGGCCCTGTGTGCAAACGCACGCAGAACATCTTGAGTGCACGCTAAAATCCTGTTCCACTTGTCTTAAGAGTAGGCCATTGTGTGCCGGTGGGAACAGATGACAATTTACAAAACCACATACACACGGGGACTGGATGTAAAAAAAAAAGCACATAAGTGCTTATTCCATTATCCTCGATATATAAAAAAATTTAAAATTAACAAAATATACAGACACACATACATACATACACACACGCACACTCACACCACCCCCACACCCAAATCAGTCCCCACACACACACAAAATCACAATACAACCATCTCCTCTCCACCCCCCCTCCCCCACCCCCCACACTCACACACACATATTCACCCTTCACACACACACACTCACCCCCCCCACCCCACCCCACCCCCAACACCCCCCCCCCCTCCCCCCCCCCCCTACCCCTTCACACTCCTCACCCCGAAAGGATCAGCTTTCTCCCAGGAGATGGCGGATCCCCAGCTAGCCGGCCGAAGCTTCTCAGGCAGTGACTCAGGCACGGCCACCATGATGAAGATGATGTCCAGCAAAGCCACGGCCGTGGCCAGGCAGACCACCACCGTCTCACTGTACACATCCTGCAGGTATGCCCCCAAAGCGGGACTGGTCACCAGACTGGCAGCAAAGGTCGCCGACACCTGTCAGTCATAGAAATGCAGAGTCATGGCATCTTCGATTTCTTGACCGTTTAGGTGGTTGAGGAGTCTGTACTGACGTGAAGTCATTCCATCAGCTTCGCCTCAAAAATGAAACGTTTCGACATCTTTGATTCTTTGACCATTTATGGTCGTTACTTTGGAAGGAGACTTGTTAAGGAGTCTGTACTGCTGTGCAGTCATTCAGCCAGCTTAGCCTAAAACTGCAGTCTTTATAGCTTGAATTCTTGACTATTTATGCTGGTTACTTTGGAAAGAGACATGCTAAGTAGTCTGTATTGTGCAATCACTCAGTGTGTTCTTTTCTTTTTCTTTTTAAATTTATGTTCTTCAGCACAGACATCAAGCCTAAGGGTGTGAATATTCTGATGCTTTCTATTAATCAGATATTCATGTAATCATTTACATTCTGGTGATTTCTATAAATCAGATCAATCAATATAGTTATTTGACTTTCCATGTAGTAAAAAAAAATAATAATAATAATAATAATTTTTTTTTTTTTAAGTGTTCTTAAGCATGTGGTAAGCTTTACTTTCTTTTTCATAACATCCTGAAAATATGATTTTCTTAACACAAAAGATGGCATTCATTTTGTCTACAGCTCATCTGACCACAAATACCACATCTGGACTAACATCAGGTCAAAGACTTTTTTCAAATCGCAACTGTATGTGCGCATAAAAAAGCATGAGAAGACTGTGTGCATGTGGATGTGCATGAATTACTTTTAATCTAGTGATACTTATAGAGTGAAAATTTGAATAAACTTAAACTACTTGTGATTGGTTGCATGTGTAAGAATAGGATAAATGCAAGCGCCTTGATTTGTTTTCACAAGATTTACCACTGCATAAATTCCACATATTATTATTATTATCACTTACTGTGGCTATGTAACTATATCTAAGTGACTTACTAGTCCGTAGGCAGCACTCCGATCCTCATCAGTGGTGACGTCCGCCACAAAAGCAAACACCACACTGAATGTGACTGAGAAGATGCCTGATATAGACAGCATGGCAAAGTACCACCTGCACACACACACACACACAGTTCATCAAAACAAAATCAAGACCACACACATACAATGTATAAATTCACTTCCTGATGTCCATGAAAACCACAAATTAATGCAAAAGGTGATCAGTTTTATGTAGTACAGGAGGGTGAAAAAAAAAGCTCCTCAGCAATTCAAACCTACTTTTCAAATTTGTTTTTAATAAAAATTTCTCAATTTTAACTTAATCATTTAATGCTTAAAATCATTAATAAGACATAATATCCATAACAGTGAAAACTACTCTCTCATCAAAGGATCCAACAGAAAAAAAATTGCACAAAAAACTGATGTAAGCTAAGTGCCAAGGCCTAAATTAAAATGTTGTTATGCTTTCAAATGTTATGTTGATCTTCTTCAACTGTGACAAACTTTCAGCATTACAACCTGCACTCTCCTTTATAGGAGGAAAAAAATCCTCTGAAGTCAGTATATGGCTGCCTATATAGCAAGGTACAGCCACACACACAAATTTCTCATTCAGAGTGTAAGTTACTATCTCACAGTGATTCCCAAGTGGGATGAGCGAGTCAGAGTGCATATTCTGGGTGACCCCCGCACTGTTAAGCTGGGGAACACCTAACAACAACTCCCCACTCAATATTCCTCCCTGTGGACAACATCCAGAATGACTCACCAGACACTGAGGCGCATGAGGGGGATGGGGGCGCAGGTGAAGGTCACAGTCAGAAGCAGAAAAGGTTTCCGTCCCCATATGTCTGACAACGCTCCAATCATCGGGGCACTTAGGAAGGACAGCATACCCTGTAGGGAGAATACAGCATTATACAGTCATTAGCTGGGACCATCAAAGCCATGCAGTACAATAATAATCATTAGCTAGGACCAGAGGTACAGTGCAATATAGTTGATGGCTGGCACCCATCAGTACAGGAATACAACTATCCCATGTCTGCAAGTGTCCAACACACAGCTCTGAACAACATGAGCATTCAGTCCAAATCTTTTAAGTCTCTTTGTCAAAATTAACACTCTGTTGAGAGGCCAACATCTGGAAACGTACATTATTCCCATATTTCATTACTCTAAAGTTACCGCTGAGTGCATGACACAAATCAAATCAAATCTCCTGCCTTACATGATGTAAGCATTGTTCAGCAAGTTCATACCCAAACTTTTGATTTAAACCAACATTTTAAAAAGCAGCTCTTTACATGATCCCGTTCTGCTTTTCAGAAGAGTAGGCCATTGTGTGCCGTTGGGAACGAATGACAAAATTGACAAAACTGCACACACACACAGGGACTGGATGAAAAAAGCACATGAGTGCTTATTCCATTATCCTCAATAATAATAATGATGATAATAATAAAAACAACAAGAATGATGATGATGATCATCATCATCATCACCATCATCATCATCATACTCATAATAATAATACTCATAATAATAATAATAATAATACTCCCCAAGACTTCTTTGTTTTCATATCCAAAGTCTTGGTTCAAAAATGAAATTCTCTACATAATCTCCACTGCTTCTTTGTTTCATATCCAAACTGTTTTGGTTCAAAATGAAGCTGAGCTTCCAATGATTTCTTATGTCTTTGTGAACTTTTGGTTAAAAAAAGAATCTTTATATAACCTCCAATGATTCTCTAATCTCTCTTTTGGAGTCTTTTGATTATTGAGTAAACATTTTTGCTTATCTAACTAACTTTTTGTTGTTGTTCTATCTTTGTTTATGATTTTACAGTTTTTACACTTTCCACTGAAGTTTGATTCCAAAATGTCTACCACCTTCCTAAGAAACTGTTTAAAACATTTTAGGGGTATTCTGGTCTCCTCCAGGCTAATGCCTAATGGTTTCAAAGGCATTGTCTTTGTCATACTAATCACTAGATAATGAGGTAGCTGACACCAGACTTTACAAGTGGTTCAAAATGCTGTCCTTTTGGCTATTCTCCAGCTTTAGCTTCCTGGTCAAGTAATGTCTTGCATAGTGTGCAAGTCAGAAAATTTGTTTGCTCATTATCACTGATTTGTTTTAAATATGAAAAAAAAAAACCACTGTGAATTTGAGTGCATAGAGCAATACCAGGTAGTCATGAGAAAGTTGAAAATGTTCGTCAAATGAGTATTGCTTGTGTTACTAGAATGTTGACCCCACACATGCATGTTGTGGTTAACAAGCTAGCAGATGACAAAGGACCGAGGGGGTACAGCATTTGCTGACAACTTTTAAAATCTCACACCAACCAAATTTGTGTAGACTCACATGTGTTACGAGTCAGGGGCATGTCTTCCACAAAAGGTGGTTTCTACTTCTGTGGATACATTAAGTACATATTGTATGGATGGAAGAGTGACATAAGAAAATTGAAGGAAAAGTGGCAAAATGTTTAGTTGGTGTGTAGCCTATATTTGGTGAATCAGTAAGGATTTCTGAGATGAACGGTTTATGAAACTCTTGTTGTGTTTAACTTTCTGTTTTCAGTTCCTCACATACTTTTCAAATATCATATGGCATGATTTCTTTGTCATATCAATGTTCTTTCTAAACACACACATACACACACAAGCGCACGCGCACACCCACACATTCACGCCCACACACCCCTTTCCTCACTTTATTAAATAGTGTTTTTAGAAGAGGGAGAGGGGGAGGGGGAGGAAGAGACACTGGAAAAAAAATTAAATGTGTGTCATTAAAATGAGAAAACAATGCAGGTTTTATACTGCTATAACCTTTACCACAAAAACTGCAGTGTATTCACAAAAATCAATACAGATGAACAATTGTGCTTACACACAGCTTGTGTTAGTCAATACTCATACAGCAGGAGGCATAACAGCATCTCACAAAATGAAATGTCAAAACCATGCTTTACACACACACACACACACACACACACACACACACACACACACACACACACACACACACCACATGTGTACATACACATCTTTTTTTTTCTTGGGGAGGGGGGGGGAGGTTCTAATGTCACAATTTGTGAAAAAATATAAAATGAGACTGAACAGCATACCACACACACACACACACACACACACACCCATACACAGAGTCAAGATACAATCCTTAACAAAAATTAATAACAATCCAATGATACCACAAACCAACCACATACAAATGTGGTACTTTCACTCATCAGCACAGTTCCAAAAACCCAAACTTCCAAACTATTACATTCTGCATGTATTTTCAATTTTTTCTAAGTCAAAGAAAATGTGTAATAAGTAATAAAAAAGTAAAGAGACATTCCAGATACAATGGCTCAGTATGAAAGGAACATCCACAACAAAAACGAAATGTTGCCATCCTTATATTCTATAGTCCCTGCTTTGTGATGGCTTCAATTTACATTCACTTTCAAACCAACTGCCAATTCGTCTCACAAGAGTCGATATTTACATGGTGACAAGTCTTTTGACGGGATGTGTTGTTCTGTTGTTATTGTTGTGTTACTGCCTCCATTCCTGTGATTCACAGTGCTGCTGCTGCTCTCATCCTCATCTCACAATATACAGCCTCACCTCATTTGTTCCTGTCAACTGGGGTTACTGATGGTCTTAACTCTAGAGTGGGCATCTAGTTATTTATATTTATTATTTATTTATTTAAATTTATTCTTTTATTTCAAGGATAATGGAATAAGCACTCATGTGCTTTTGTACATCCATCCCCGAGTGTATGCAGTTTTGTAATTGTCATCCATTCCCACCAGCACACAATGGCCTACTCTTCTGAAAAGTGGAATGGGTTTTAATATGTGCGCAAGATGTTCTGCATGTGTTCGTACAAGGGACCTCATTTACAGTCTCATCTGAAGGACTTTTGGGGGGGAATGGAGTCAGTACTGATGTTAACTCCAGAGGGAAAATTCTCTTATGTGGTTTAGTGCTGACCTCGGCTTTGATTTTTCTTCCATTTTCATGGCTGCACCTAAGAGCAGCAGCAGTTAATATGTTGCAGCAGAAGAGTCAGCCATTAAAAATAAAAACAAAACAAAACAAAAAACAAAAATTAGCCTGATTCGACAAATAACACTTCAATTATTGGCAGGCCTTGTTAGTGGGCAGTGTTGTATGCGTTACATCAGAGCCCTGCCAACAGCCACCAAAATGGCATTGTAGCAGAGCAGGTGTACACTAGTTTATGGTCTTTGGTGGCCTGATACCAAGAGCTTCTCACAAACTGTGTCCTCTGGAATGATGAGTAGAACCTGCATGGGCGATGTTGTACTTGCAGGGCTAGTCAATTATAAATACAAGTGGTGATGAGGTATTGGCACTGGATGGTAAATTTGGAAATGATGATCTTAAAACAAAAAAGAAAAATGAAAAGAGAGAGGAAAAAAACAAACTTACGCTATCAAGAGAAAACTGTTATTTGCTGCGTACTCCATTACCCCAGTTCTCTCTAAGAGAAATCATAAACCAATGGCAGTTCTACACCCCTTAAAAAAAGGGGGAAAAAATTTCTACACTCTGCACTCTTAGCCTTACCTTCACTCCCTGGATCAAGCCATTCATGAGAAACGTGTGCTTTGGAAACGTTTCGTTCAGAATCTGTAACACAGTCAACAATGAAGATAACTTATAATTATTATAGTCCATAGGGTGTAAAACTGAGGTGAATTAGAACTAATAGAAGACAATACATCAACAAACAAACAAAAAGACAAAAAGACAATACATCCTATAAAGTATCTAATTTTTTTTATTCTGGAAAACGCTCTTTCTCACACAGGTCTATACATCATGTACAAGGATCATATGAGTGCGTATGCACTCACACAAGCAGAAGCACCCACATAAATTGATATGCTTATACTGACAGATTACTGAAAAGATACAAGATCTTCATTAAACATTTCCTATTCTATTAATATTTTAAAGAGCATGGAGTTAACTTTATCTGGAAACTGGACCCAATATTTCTAAGAGACAAAGTTTACTGGTTCCTTAATAAAGAAAAATCAAACTTTTTTTTTCTTTTTTAAACCTGCATTTTGTTAGACTCAAGACTAATTAAGACTCCTTTTTCACAATTTCAATTCACATTGCCTTGTTTCATAGAAATACAAATTCCAGGGAATTTTTTCAATAAAATAAGAATCAGATAATATACATAATATATAAAATGCTGAATACACTCCACACAGACAAGCTGTTAAAAAAAAAAAAAAAAAAGGTTATGGCCTGCGCACATGTTCAACTATTCAAATATTTGCTCAGTCTAAACACATATAGTTCAAACAAGCTAGGTTCACTGCATTAATCAACTTAGCATACCCCAGCATTAATCCCCTCTTCATCGCCACTGATCTCACACACACACACACTCTTCAAATCAAACTTCCCCATAACATGACAACAGATTTTTTTCTTTAAAAATAAAAAAAATATTATAACATAACTAAGGAAGGAAAACTAACTACAGAGACTAAAGAAGGAAAAGGTTCAGTCAACAGGACAGAGAAGGAAAAGAGACAGTTGATCAAACTAAGTCAGAAGCAGAAAACTAGAAAAGCATCTGTATTTTATAAATTATATATATATACAAGTAACTAAAACAAGTGAAAGAATCAACCTCCTAACCTCCTATATGAATAAAATTCATTGTTTTTCTGCAGTTTCATGGTGTTGCCTATGCAACCCACCTAGGCATCAGCCCCTTGAATCCCAGGTTGTTTTTTGAGGAGGGGGGGGGGGGGGGCAGTTTTATCGATGCAAGTAGTTAACAATTCATCATTTTATGTTTCACCTTTGTATTACATCTTTTGATTCTGAAACTTAAAAGCAAAAAAAAAAAGTGTTTAATCACATAATTACTCTCCCCCCCCCCCCCCCCCCAAAGAGAAAAACCCCCACTGTTTTTGACTACATATCCACACCCCCTCCCCCCCCCCCCCCCCCCCCCCAAAAAAAAACAACAACCCAAAAAACACCCAAAACTCCACACAAATAACACATTGGTTTTTTTTAATTTTACACACACACCTACCCCCCCCCCCCCCCCCCCCCCATCTCCTTCCTCTGATTTTCAACTCTTAGCAAATGATGCCCCCCACCACCCCCCTTCCCCTCCACCACACACACACACACCCCACCCCACCATAAAATCTGTTTACACTATTTAAGTATTTTACAATCACAGTATAGTATTGTAAAAGAGAAAAGGAAGTTTTTTGAAATCTGTTGCCCTGCCAGGGTGTGTGACCTCTGTGTGTGTGTGTGTGTGTGTGTGTGGTGTGTGTGTGTGTGTGTGTGTGTGTGTGTGTGTGCGTGTGTGTGTGTGTGCGTGTGTGCACATTTGGACTTGGTGGAACTGTTGCTTGTCGCTGGTTGTGTGACTGTGTAAGAATGAGTTGAGTGCAAGCGCTTTGATTTGTCTCTGCAAGATATAGCGCTATATAAATTCCATTTATTATTATTATTATTAACTCTGCAGTGACCCTATTTTTAACATTATTATTTATTTGAGCCACCTCAAATCAGGAAGTGAAACTGAGAGAATCATCATACACAGAACATTACACTTTACCACAGTCAAGAGACTTTTCCTTGATTTTCTTACATGATATATTGATAGGGCGTATACCAGTACAACAAATTATGTGTATTTTGTTTTAACAGTGTTGTGAATTCCTTTCACTGTTTCAGGATATGTTTAATTTATATTTTTCATCAACCACCAAGAGGTAGTACATTTTCCTCACACAAAAGTACAAAAGAAACAGTCTGACAGCAAAATAACACAGCTCTATTAAAAACTTGTTACAAGGCTAACCTGCTTTTTTTTTTTGTTGTTGCTTTTTTTTTTTTTTTTGTGGGGGGGGGGGGGTGATAATCAAATAGTAAAATGATGACAACAAAAATACACAGATTAAAGTCAATCTTCTACTTGGACATTTTCCAAACTACTTAGTTTCGATTAGTTTCCATCATTCTTGTAATTTATCTAATCATGAATGTTATTATTACAGAATTTAGGGGGGAAATAAATTTAAAGAAAATATTAATAAATGACTTTACATTTTTTCCTGACTAAACAATTTCATAGCAATATTGACCTATTCATAATGAAACTGTACCTCACTGAAATACTAGATTCAGTTCTCACTGCTAGAGAACCATTGATCTCGCACTGCTTGTGCAAATGTCACTTGTATGCATTTTACATCACAGTGCCAGCACAGCACAATTTAGCCAACATGATTTATTCAGGAGTCTGTCACATTTGTATCTTTGTCAGAAGAGAGAGAGAAATAGAATGAGAGACAGAGACAGACTAACAGTAATAGGCAGAGAGACAAGGACAGGAATTGAGAGAGAGAGAGATAAGAACAGAGACTGAGAGAGCAAGAGACGTATGTGTTACATGATAGTATAGATCATACACTATACAGAAGGCAGTAGAGAGGGACTTGTCTAGACAAAACAACATGTTATGTCCAACACACAGCAGAAAGATTGTGTGAGTGTGTATTTGATTTTGAGTGTGCGTGTGTGCGTGTGTGTGTGTGTGTGGTGTGTGTGTGTGTGTGTGTGTGGTGTGTGCGCGTGTGCACATGCTGTGATGTGTTTGTGTGTGGTATATCCTATGTATGTATGTGTCCATGTATAATATTTTGTGTGTGTGTGTGTGTGAGTATGCACGCGCATACGTACGCGTGTGTGAGTGTGAAACATTTTATTTCATTTATACCACTTTAAGTCACGAGATTTCTCTGCTTGAAATTCAGGCTGCTCTCCCCAGGGAGAGCATGTCACCACAAGAGCAGCACCACCCTTTTTTTTTCTTTTGTTTGTTTGTCTGCAACTGTATTTGTTTCCCTATAAGAGTGGCTTTTTTCTAAGAATTTTGCCAGGGACAACTCTCTTGTTGCCGTGGGTTCTTTTACTTGTGCTGAACAATTTTGTGTAACACATGGGACCTCGGTTTCTCGTCTCATCCAAAAGACTAGTGCCCAGACCACCACTCATGGTCTAATGGATGGAGGAAAAATTTCGGGCCCAAACGGGATTCGAACCACCGCACACTTCCGATCCAGACAGGCGCATTACCTCTAGACCATCAATCCACAGACAGACAGACAAACATAAAGACAGAGATAGAGACAGAAACAGAGAGACATACAGAGAGAGCGAGACAGAGACAAAGAGGGAAAGAGAGTCAAAAAGAGAAAGCTACTAGTGAGCGCATATCATGTATTCATTAACGCGCGTGTGTATGTGTGTGTGTGTGTGTGTGTGTGTGTGTGTGTGAGTGAGTGAGTGAGTGAGTGAGTGAGTGAGTGAGTGGATGTGTGTGTGTGTGTGTGTGTGTGTGTGTGTGTGTGTCACTGTGTGTGTGTGTGTGTCACTGTGTGTGTGTGTCACTGTGGTGTGTGTGTGTGTGTGACTGTGAGTGAGTGAGTGTGAGTGAGAGTGTGTGTGTGTGTGTGTGTGTGTGTGTGTGTGTGTGTGTGTGTGTGTGTGTGTGTGTGTGTGTGTGTGTGTGTGTGAGTGGTGTGTTGTTTCTTCAATTTAACGTCTATTCACATTAAGTGATATTAGACACAAAAAGGCAAACAATTCAGAAAAAAGGGTTAAGGAACTGTCTAACTACTGTAACTATAATACAATGAAAGAAATGAATTTACCTTATGAATAAATAGCTAATTAAACTACAACAGATCAAAAGATACATTTCAAGTATTCCATGCTAAAAGAACAATGGGAAAAAAGGTAACAATTTCGAAAACTATACCATGGTGGGTAGAATGCCTATGCTTCAAATCAATAAATGACATACTTACTTGTGCTATAGCAAATTACTAACACAACTCTCTTTCAACAGCAAAGCAATTTCACAGAGCAATGTAGAGTTAATCAAAACCTTTTGCAAAGATCTCTCACGAATGGTGGGCAGCTGCTTTTTTAACATTTGGCATTCGAAAAGAATATGAATGTTTGAGATTGCCCCACCACACACACAATGCACATTTCTAGAAAATTTTGTATGGAAAGCATTTAACTTCAGTCTATTAATAAGACTTATGACTGGCCTTTGGCGTAATTTATCTAACCCAAAACGAGAAGAGAGAAAGAAATTTAATGCATGCACACACACACATACACAGCATACACAATGACTTACTCCAAATATACAGTGACACACAGATTAATTTTTATTAAAAAAATCATCACCAAAAGAAAGGAGACATGTTTCAGCTTTCAGGGGGGCATGGGACAGCCTGGTGGTTACAAAAGTCCTTTGGATGAGACTATAAACCGAGGTCTCATGAGCGAATGCACGCAAAACATCTTGTGCACACGTTAAAACCCGTTCCACTTTTTGGAAGAGTAGGCCATTGTGTGCCGGTGGGACAAAATTTACAAAACTGCATACACAAGGGGAATGGATGAAAAAAGCACACAAGTGCTTATTCCATTATCCTCGAAATAAAACCTATAAAGGAATAAGAAAACAATTTTAATGTTTAATTAATAAATAAATTGTTTTAGAGTTACTCATTAACGAGGGACTTCTCAGTCTCTAAGTAGTCTAAGGTATCAGAAAGCTTTCAAAAGCTTACCGAGATGACAGGGCTGGTAAGAAGACCCCAGGCAAAGAATTCCAAAAAGATGACCACCAAGGCATGGTAAGTACTAGCCTGCCCAACTCCTGATGTCTGCACACAGTAATCAAATGCACTTTTTTTTCTTTCCAAAAAAAGCTACTTTGTAATGGGAAGATATGTAGTACATCAAAGCACCCAGTAAGTATGCATGCATGTGTCCATGCATACATGTTCACACGCATGCACACACACACACACACACACAAACACATTTAATTCAATAAGAACTACTTGTACACTTCTAGCAGGCTTATTTGTGGAACTTCTTTTTCTCCTCATTATTCTATTACTAATAAATGTACTAGTTGACAATGCATTATTGTTATCGAAACATATATTACCTTTTCACTCTAATATATTGACTACTGTGGCTGAAAGCTTTATTATAATTATGGCAGGTAAAGTTCACATCTGACTTGTACTGAGCCTAACTTGGTAGAACTGTTGCAATATTCAGTAATTTACTAAATGTTAGCAGCAAAGATATATATAATATGGATTTTCAAACTCTAAGTTGTGTGTGTGTGTACACGTGTGTGTGTGTGCACATGTGTGTGTGCACATGTGTGTGTGTGAGCACATGTGTGTGTGTGTGCGTGTGTGTGTGTGTGTGTGCGCGCGCGCGCGTGCTAGCAATTGAATAAGTATGAATTGTGCTTCAGGTGATTCTCTGACTCTGAGTGTGTGTGTGTGTCAGTCTGTCACTGTGTCAGTGTGTGTGTGTGTGTGCATGCATGCATGCATGCAGCATGCTTGCATGAGTGTGTACATGTTTGACACTGAGTATGTGCATATATATATATATATATATATATATTATATATATATATATATATATATGGCTATCTGTGTGTGTGTAAAATTTTACTTTGATGATAATACTATTAATACTACATTGATATGAATAACTGATTGATGATTATCTTGGCTACTAACTTAGGACCATATCTCAAAGTTCACGACTTAACAAAATAATACTATTAATACTACATTGATATGAATAACTGATTGATGATTATCTTGGCTACTAACTTAGGACCATATCTCAAAGTTCACGACTTAACAAAACATCTCAAGGTACTGTACAGTGTACATAAAACCAGATCAAGTTCTAAGAGTAACTCAGTAAGAGTTCAGAGTTTTGGCCAGAGTGGTACAATGCTGTTAAGTGTTTTCCATCCTATCAAATAATGTATCACTATCAAGCTTGACCCTTGATGATACTTGCTATTTCAGCCTTATCCCTCAAAATGATAAAGATGCAAACAGGTAAAATTCTATCGATAGGCTTAAGCTGATGAGAGCTGATCTCAGTGGCTATGGATCTTTAAACTTTACACTGCCATTGCCATGTAGTGATGTACACTACTAATAGTAATACAGCCAGTGAATGGGATAAAAAGTTAACTTTTCATTTCTGACAATGACATGGATGGAGTTGAAAAACATGAACTAGAGGATTCCTGACACTAACAATGGTGCAAAAATGACTTATCAATAATAAACAACCGATGCAAGAGAACGGGTGTTGTTCCACATGGGGCGAACACGGATGCATCATCAATCATGTCACGGAAACATTAAAAATCCTGAAACAGGATTTTATATGGGCTCCTTAACCAAACTATATATCGTAGGCATAGAATGAATATTAACTGAATGAAAGGCTTAAACTTTCCAAAATAGTGTGTTTATCAACTTTTCTTAAAAATATGGGACTCAAGAAAGCCTCAACCAGCTCCCCACTATTACAAGATTCTACAGTACAACTAAAGATCTCGATCATATTACAGTCATATTGTCACATAGGCAACAGCCCACATGCTGAAACCAAACAATATCAAAACATAATTACCCCATCTTTGTGATGACTTCTCTTCGACCAGATTATATTACCAATGACTCTCTTTCTCTTTTTCCCGACCATATTCATAGGGCTGATGTCTGTAACAAACGTAAGACCATGGGCACACCACACTAATCAGATTTTTCTCTTCCGATCAACGACCTTCACCCTTCTGCCTACAAAATGCTTCTGCACTTCTGATATTATACTCTGGTGATTGGCCAGAAATTCATTTCAGATAACAGAAAAAACACTAACAATAAGGAAATCATAATCTGCATGTTATATTTATATATGTACTTCATTTTAGCTATGTCTCTGATGCCTGTTTAAAAATATATAGTTTTGCGAATCTGAAGAAGCAGACGACAGAGGATCCATAACATTTTGACTCCGGGCAACTCCAGTAGTCTGCTCTTGGTTGTTTGTTTCTTGATTAATCAGTAATTCTAGTCTTTGTTTATCAGCCTAGAACTTGAAATTTTTACTCTATGACAATATTTCAAACCCCTTTTAACACGGAATATTTTATTAACATGAATAATGAATGTCATTGAGTTTTTAACAATATAGAGTTCTTTAAAAAAGTGTGTGTGTGTAATCAAAACGAAACAATACAAACACACAAGGGTTAGATTCATATTATTAGCTAAAAGGTTGCGTTGGATTGATAGATTTTCCTCCACGACGGATGCTGTTACTCAGTGATGAGTACTTTATGTACATATGATTCTCCCCCGTTACAATCATTTAAAACTAATGCAATTCTAAGGGCGAAAAAAACCATGGACTGATACATTTTCCTCTGTCTGTCAACCTGTCTTAACTCTCAGTGATGCACCTAGCCATAGTACGCTCAGTTTGACTGAGTAATACTGTTCAGTTATATTAAGCTATATTACTCAATTGTTTTAGTATAGTTGATGCTAATCCGGGAGGTGTGTAATTGAAAACCACTCACTATCTCAGGTGTAAGGAAATAAAGAAAACGCGTTGAAAAAAACACCTCGTGAAACTTTTTATGACATAGTTTCCAGGTTTTATTTTAACACAACTTCAACTGAAGCTATGTAGAAAACTATGAATCAGTCATTAACTGTGTTTTAATAGTCACAGTCTGCAACAGCAGTCATTTTGCAGTGACTCCATTCTGATAATATCATTAAGCATGCTGATTAAAAATTTTAAAAAATCAAGCTCATTAACCTTATGAATGAAAGTTACTACTTTGCTTTTTTTTTATCCCCCCCCCCCCCCCCCCCCCCCCCCCGCGCCAAAAAAAAACCCAGCGCGCGCGCGCACACACACACACACACACACACACACTTTTTATGGATTTTTTTCCCCCTCTCTATTACAGGTCTGCTGTAATAGTTACTACCTTTCAGATCTTCCATTCTACCTTGCAGGTCTTCCATTCGGAACTGCAATGTCACCTCCCACCGAAAAACTTAAGTCTGGCATCGGGGACTCTAATGCTGAACTCCTGAGAATAAAGTTTAGCATTGAGAGCGATAGACGGTGACAAGGTGACTCCAGTTATTTCCCTCCACAATGCCCCACGTATTCCGCTGATTAATTTGTTTCATATTTCTAAATATATATGTAAATTCATTTTACAAAATACTGTTTTCATAGATGATGGCAGCTGATTTTCTTTGTAGTGTTACAAAAAGACTTTACGTCAAATAAATATGTGAATATTTTCATAGCCTTTAGTTGATGCTACTGACAGGGGGGGGGGGGGGGGGGGGGGAAGACGACGCAGGACGGCCCAATAGTTAGACATTTGTCAACTTACCTGACGATTGTTGAGGACACAAGTTTGAGCCTCTGCTGAGGTGTCTGATTGATGGATTTTCCCGTAGAGCAACGTAGCATTGATGCTCATTTCATTCCACCAAAAACCTCTTCTTCAGCACGACTATAAACCAAAATCCAATGTGTGTACACATACAAAACATCTTGCACGCACGTTAAATCCCCATCCCTGACCCTGGCCAAAATGCAAGCCAAGTGCCAAGGCCTACACTAAAATGTATGATATGCTTTCCAATGTTATATTGACATTTATTTATTTATTCTTTTATTTTGAGGATAATGGAATAAGCATTCATGTGTTTTTTACGTCCAGTACCCGTGTGTATGCAGTTTTGTCAATGTTGACATCCGTTCCCACCAGCACTCAATGGCCTACTCTTCCGAAAAGCGGAACAGGTTTTGACGTGTGCGCAAGATGTTCTGCGTCGTCTTCATCCATGACAAGCTCTTGGCACAAGAACCTGTAATATCCTTGCAGGAGAAAAACTTATACAACCTAAGTACGGCTGCTTATAATGGTGAGTTATTTGAAAAAACAGCCACATACCCAAACTTCTCCCTCGTCCAAATTGAACCTACGGTCTTACAGTGATTCCAAGGAGTGTTGTTGTTTCAAGAGTGTATATT
>CM054150.1:33521313-33523813 GCA_028751875.1 Rapana venosa
TGTTGCAGACAAAAGAAGGAAAAGCGACCGGTTCGAAATGATTATAATATTTTTATGATCGCAGTAGGCTAGACCTAGCCGGGGAACTCGCAGACTCTTTAAGCCCCGCCCCCTTGTGAGGAACACAGAAAGATATGACGTCGTCAAAACCCATCTCGGCCAATGGGGATTTCCAACAGTGAAAAACCACGTGATATATGATGTCACTTTTATCCAATGAAAGTGCGCCAAAACATGATGTCATTCTAATTTTAGACGGATGACTCAGACTTAATACGCGAGCTCTCATGACTCGTGTTCTTTACTGAGCTGTGGCTCGCAGAGGTCAGTTTCAGAAAGCAGAACAAGGGGACTCCTAGGCCTACTAGACTGTGAGTCATCTCGCAGACAAACGACTTGTTTGGATACGATAGGCTACACAGTTTCTTTTTCAAACTGGATCTTCGAGTGCCTTCAGTGAAAATGGAGCAATCGATGTTCACGTCAAGTGAACCGGAGACGGCAGTCAAACGACTCAAACGGAATATGACTCTAGATTTTAACGGCTCGAGTTCAACGAAAGCCAAGAAAACCGCGGCACTGTTGCAGTCTCCCGATTTACACATGTTGAAACTTGCATCACCCGAGCTGGAGAAGATGATTATTCAGGCGAACGGAAATGTGACGACCACTCCAACGCCGACGCAGTTCATCTTTCCCAAGTTTGTCACCGAGGAACAAGAAGCGTACGCACGAGGATTTGTCGACGCCCTTGCGCAACTGCAGTCTAAAGAAACTTCCCGACTGACATTACAGCCGTCAGAAGCCAAAGCCGTCATAACCACCAGCACAGACCCAGCTGTGGGACAGACCTATCCAGTGTCCACTTTGAGTGACAGAGCCTCTCTTCCGGAGGTCACCCAGTCCCTTCAGCAAGTCAGTGCCACTACCACCCTCCCGAACGGTGTCATTTTGACAACCGCAGGGGCTTCCTTGCCTGTATCAACGGCTGCCGGACTTGTGTCGCACGCTCACTCCAAACCCAGCATTCCCTCGCATCAGTCGGCTCCTCTGGTTGACATCAGATTGCCCAAACTTGAGGAGCCACCCCAAACTGTGCCCTGTCTCAGTTCCTCCCCTCCCCTGTCCCCCATCAACATGGAATCCCAGGAGCGAATCAAACTGGAGAGGAAGAGGGCACGGAACCGACTTGCCGCCCAGAAGTGTCGTACCCGCAAGCTGGAGAGGATTTCCCGGCTGGAGGATCGTGTGGCAGAACTGAAAGGACAGAACTGTGATTTGTCTGCCACAGCTACCAGTCTTCGTGAACAAGTGATCAAACTGAAGCAGCAGATTGTGGAGCACGTTAGCAGTGGCTGTCAGATCATGGTCACTCAGAACCTTTCTTGGGAGTGAGCTTGTTATGGTGCTGTGTGTGTGTGTGTGTGTGTGTGTGTGTGTGTGTGTGTGTCAGTCGTGTGTGTGTGTGTGTGTGTGTGTGTGTGTCAGTGTGTGTGTGTGAGACTGTGTGTGTGAGACTCTGTGTGTGTGTGAGACTGTGTGTGTGTGTGTGTGTAAGAGAGAGAGAGTACAAGATGTGTACATACATATTTCAACTGCAGCAGACAATGTGTTATTTACTTTTTTTTAACAATGTGACTTGACTTCATCAAAGTTTATACATGTGTGAGTGAATAATTGAATTTGTGCATACATGTGTGAGTACTTAAGCAAGTGTGTGTACTGGTGCATATTATTATGATAGCAATTTTCTGGGATGAAAAACTGCCAGCTTGCTAAATGTCTCATTGACATTTGCTACAAACTACATTTTCATTGACAATGTGTTGTGGATTACGAGGTTCTTTTTGTTGTTTTGTTCCAGTATGGCTGTTAATGTGATCAAGAGATATTTTTAAATGGGCATAATGTACATTGCAGTCATTTATAGGAGATGGTTTTAATGTTTTGTTATTGTTTGGCTTTAAATGCATTTTGTCAAATTAAGAGATTACAAGTTACAGGGAGAAACAACTGTTTTAAAGTTAAATCTATTTCATTATGTTTATGTTATTTTTTGTTTTTTGTTTAAATGCAGTTTGTCAAATTAACTAAAAGATTACAATTTACAGGGAGATACCCCCCCAAAAAAAAATTTACAAATAATTTACAGGGAGAAACAACTGTTTTAAACATATTTCATTATGCTAATCATTTAAATGGTTTTAAACCCCTCCCCAAAAAGTAAAAAGCGAGTTAAACTTAAAAATTAAAAAAAAGTTCATGAATGCTATTACTTTTGATGACAGTTGGATTGATAAATTTTTACATAAATCTAAACTCGTAGACTGTGATTAATGATGATCAATAGTTAAATAAACATAAAATTATTATTTTTCAAAAATAATTTTCTTTAAAACAAGAACAGTGGAAGCTAGTATTATATATAGTAATTAGTAGTAAGAGTTAACAAACAAGGATAATTTTTAATCAGCTCTAGTCAGAAAATATTTGTTGTTTT